>CAXIVR010000010.1:75472152-76169652 GCA_964035755.1 Teleogryllus oceanicus
GCCCGCTTGCCGCTCGCTTGCCGCTCGCTTGCCGCGCGCTTGCCGCTCGCTTGCCGCTCGCTTGCCGCTCGCTTGCCGCTCGCTTGCCGCCCGCTTTTCACCACGTTGATGCCGTCATTCCCACTCCATCCCTGGGTTTGGCGGCCCCCACCGCAATTCCACCACTTCACTCCCACCGTTCCACCGAAGCCTTTCATGCCTTTCATGCAGTTTGTCTAAGGTTCTAACCACGTCCGTACCAAATTACTTGTTTCGTCAGGTGTGTCGGCGTGGTGGGAACATCTCTATGGCCCAACAGCTTCCACCACAACAGACCGTTTCAGTTTTCGGCCTCGTGTCTAATACTCTCTTGGCCTCAGCCACCCCGCCGCTGCCTGTTCTCCGTTCCCTCTGACAACCCTGCACACTCTGTCGCGGCCACCCGCACAATCTCACCTAAGGTTTCACCGCCCCCCGTGCCTGCATTGCCGCACCCTCGGTCTCCCCTTCCCTCTGTTCTTGGCCTCGTCCTCTCTCTCGATCTCCCTCTCGCCCTCGTTTTCGCCCTCACCCTCTCTCTCGCTGTCCAACTCATCCTCTTGCTCGCCCTCAACCTGTCTCACGCTCTCTGCCTCGCCTTCTTCCTTTATCTCACTCTCCCGATCGCTCTTTTCCTTTTCCTCGCTCTCCCCCTCGCCCTTTTCCTTTTTCTCGCTCTCCCCATCGTTCTTTTCCTTTCCCTCACTCTCCTCCTCGCCCTCTTTCTTTCTATCGCTCTCCCCATCGCCCTCTTTCTTTCTATCGCTCTCCCCATCGCCCTCTTTCTCTCTATCGCTCTCCCCATCGCCCTCTTTCTTTCTATCGCTCTCCCCATTGCCCTCTTTCTCTCTATCGCTCTCCCCATCGCCCTCTTTCTTTCTATCGCTCTCCCCATCGCCCTCTTTCTCTCTATCGCTCTCCCCATCGCCCTCTTCCTTTCACTCGCTCTCCCCCTCGCCCTCTTTCCCATCGCCTCCCATCGCCCTCTTTCTTCTCCTCGCTCTCCCCATCGCCCTCTTTCTTTCTATCGCTCTCCCCATCGCCCTCTTTCTCTCTATCGCTCTCCCCATCGCCCTCTTTCTCTCTATCGCTCTCCCCATCGCCCTCTTTCTTTCTATCGCTCTCCCCATCGCCCTCTTTCTTTCTATCGCTCTCCCCATCGCCCTCTTTCTTTCTATCGCTCTCCCATCGCCCTTCTATCGCTCTCCCCATTGCCCTCTTTCTTTCTATCGCTCTCCCCATCGCCCTTTCCCTTTTTCTCGCTCTCCCCATCGCCCTTTTCCTTTCTCACATTCTCACTATCGCCCTTTTCCTTTCTCTCGCTCTCCCCCTCGCTCTCTTCCTCGTCCTAATCCTGGCCCTGAGCATACTCATTCTCACCCTCGTCGTTTGTCCTTGCCCTCGCCTTTACTCTCAATCTCACCCTCGTCTTTGTTCTACCTTCGTCTTGCTCGTCATCACCCGCCCTCCCCGAACTTTCCGTCTCGTTCGCCCTTGCTCTTGCCATCAACCTTCGTCCTCGTCCTTGTTCTCGTCCTCACCGTGGCGTTCTTGTCTTCGTTCTTGTCCTCTTCTTCGTTATCGTTCCTTCCGCCCTCTGCCAACGTCACCGATCCTTACACATCCCCTACCTCCCTCTCCATCTCCGCCACCAACCTCGTCTTGTATTCGCTCTCTGTCTCGTCCTCACCCTTGTTCTCGTCCATATCTATGCCCTCGTCCTCGCCGTGACGTTCTGTCTTCGTCCTTGTCCTTTTCTTCGTTATCGTTCCTTCCGCCGTCTTCCAACGTCACCGATCCTTAAACAGCCCCACCACTCACTCCATCTCCGCCGTCAACCTCGCCTCTCCCACACATCCGCGGTCGCCCCCACCCGCAGCCCCGCGGGCGGCTTCCGAGCGCCCGCCCCGGGCGGCGCTTTCCGGCGGTGGGCGCTAATTTGAGGGCGCAGGGCAAGTGGATCAGCGTAACGCAATCGCGACCGCTCGGGGGCGGGGCGGGGACGGGGTGAGACCGTGAGGGGGCGGGGCGGGGCGGGGCGGGGCGGGAGTGGGGCGTGGGCGTGGGTGGGCGGGCGGGGCGGAGTGGGGCGGGGCGTGGGTGGGGCGTGGCGGAGCGGGCGGAGCGGTGGCGGGCGGGCGGTGGCGGGGCGGTGGCGGGCGGCAAGGGGCGGGGGCGGGGCGGCAGGGGCGGGGCGGGGCGTGGGGGCGGTGGCGGGCGGTGGCGGGGCGTGGCCGGGCGGGGCGGGCTGGGCGGGGCGGAGCGGGGCGGAGCGGGGGCGTGTGCGTGGGTTGGGCGGGGGCGGAGAGTGGGCGGAGCGGTGGCGGGGCGGGGGCGGGGCGGAGGCCGGCGCCGGATGTGGCGTTGCCGCCCGCGCGTACATGTTCCAGGTAATGGGGCGACTTCTACTGCCCCGGGGCGCAGGTATGCGGAAGGGAGGAGACGGAGGGGACGAAAGCGTTGACTCGACGGCTGAGCAGGAGGCAGCTGTTGAAGTTTGAGAGGATGAAGGTGAGCTTGTTGTGTGTTGCGAGCGTAGGCGAAGTAGGAAATGTGAAGGAAAACACGAAGATGAAGCGAGGATACGGATGTGTTATCTAAGAACAGAGGATGGTGCTATTAATCATCAATGTTCGTGACATGTATCAAAGAATAAATTAGAACAAATACGTCGTATTTTTATTAAGAGAACATACAAGTCGTCTTCTACTGATCCAGAAGATGAAGCCAGGACAATACAAGAGTCACTGCAGTATCTCTGACCCGGAGGACTTAGGTTCGAGTCCTGACGGCAGCAGGATTTTCGACACTAGCTTTTGAGCTATGTCGAATTAAGGCGCTGTCTGGAGGAGAATTCTAGCTGCCGGCTGCTCTGATCGGTGTTTTCCGTGGTATCTCCGATCAACACCAGGCGAATGCCGGAGCAGTACCCTAGCAAACGGGCCACAGACCGCGCGCGATCTATCGTTCCTATTCCTTGTCCTGTCCTCTCCTCTTACACACACAGTCTTACACTAACATGCAGTACACTACCACATATTCCGGGAAACCGGGCGAGAGCTTAGAGCTTGTCCCGGCTGGGGCGGTGCTGAGCAACCAACCAATCAACAATGCAAAAGGGAGAAATGTGATTGGATCACTGGTGACTGGTTGAATCTGTGCTCGCTGGCAGTGGTCATGCCAGAAGCGGCGAGCAGGCACTCAACAGTGATAATGGTGAGAGCGCTGCCAGTGGGAAAGGAAGTGTGCAATGTGGGCGGTTGTTTGGAGAGCGCAGACGTCGAGAGCGAAAACAAACGCGAGTTGCGGCGTCGACGCCCCAGAGGGCGCGCGGGGAGCGAGCGGCCATCTGGTTGGTTCGTTGGTTGGCGACGCGTCCACTGGGATGGACGTGCGCGGGTGAATGCGGAGGGAATGGAGGAAGTCGCACTGGACACTCTCCTCGGAGAAGACGTTGTTAAAAATGGGGTGGGTCTGTTGGACTCACCAGAGGAAGTCTCTTACAATGGAATGAATTTCGTGAGTGAACAATATGCATTTAACTTGTTTTTATTCACGTTGATCCAAAGAACGTTGAAAACGTTCAGTTAACTTCAAAAATTGGCTTACTTATCTCATGCGTAGATTTTTAGATGGGCAATTTCCACCAATTTAAGTATCCCTCGTTTATGTTCTTAGTTTGTGATGAATTTTCAAAATGTTGAGACTTTTTCGATTTTGGAGAATTTGTTTTAATTGTATTCGTTTTTAAGGGTACGTTTTTAGTGATCTTTTACCTTTAAATTATTATTATTATTATTATTATTATTATTATTATTATTATTATTATTATATTGTGAACGTGTGTGATCTCTTTCTGTTTTATTTTTACACTTCTTTAGTTGTATCTATAGATAGAATAATATCTTAAAATTAATTATTTTTTCTTGTAAATGAGGCCCTCCTCTAATTTCCCCACACGTTTTCCTCTAATATAATTTTTCGATTTGAAATAGGCATCTTTTTTATTCTTCATTTACTTTCTATTATATTTAGTTATTTCAAACATCGCGTGTAAGCGTTATGTTTAGCATTAAAGTAGTATTTTCTACCTTCACCGTCTCCATCATTTCACTTCTCCATAAAACAATTGCCATATTCAATCCTTCGTACAACAATCTCTTAATTACAGATTACAGCCTCTTGTTCACAACACTTTATTAGTTTGTACGTAGGTGTGCTGCAGTCTCACCCTTCGCGTGGCCGGAGGCGGGTGTCTGCTTCTTCCGTGCTTCCCCTCACGCACCGAACGCCCACTTCCATGTCCGTGACGCCACGCGACAAGTGCGAGTCGTCTCTCCTTTCCTTTGTTAACGCGCGCCGCTCGGCGCTTGTTTCAGGCGACGCACGGGGCATTGTGTTCCGCCCCGAGGAGCCTCCGACACCGCTCCCACGCCGTCTCGCCGCCTCGCCCGGCCCCGCCCCGCCCCGCCCCTTCACGCCTCGCCCCGCCCCTTCCTGCCTCGCCCCGACTCACTCCACCTCGTCCCGCCTCGTCCCGCCTCGTCCCGCCTCGTCTCGCCTCGTCTCGCCTCGTCTCGTCCCGCCTCGTCCCGCCTCGCCCCGCTTCGCCCCGCCTCGCCTCGCCCCACCCCGCCTTGCCCCGCCCTCCCGCCCCTCCTCGCCCCTCCTCGCCCCAACCCGCCACAATTCGCCCCACCCCGCTCCGTTCCGCTGCTCCCCGCCCCGCCCAGCCCCCGCTCCCCCCTTCTTGCCATGCGCTGTTCTGAGCTGCGGCCGCTGTCCGTTTCGTCCGCCTCGCCACCACCACCGCCCTGCCCTTTTCCCCTCTCTGCCTCACTCTCTCAGCCCTTCTACCTCGCTCTCTTTCTCCTTCTCATCACACTCCCGTTTGCATCTTCATCCTTTCTGGCTAGCTATTATACCCCTCCCCCGCCTTGCCACCACGTGCTCCCTGCTCACCCAGCTCTGCTTGTCGAGCATCCTGGCGCCTCACCCCTCCCTGGTGACCCCAGCCACGCCCCTTCCTCCCTGCCTCCTCTATTCCCCCTGATTTACTCTTTCAGCATTCAAGCCCGTCAACACCCAAGCTACCCCCAACCTCTTCCTTTTGTCTCACATTGGCTCTTCTCTGCCAATGCCTTATTCCTTCCGCTCCCTTGTCTTGTCATCGCTCTGTTCTCACTCTCATTCGTCTCCCTCCATCCCACCCCAAACGGGTCGTCGTTCTCTCCTCGCTCCCGTTTGTGACTCCGCCCGTCGCTCACCAAACCTGCCATCCTGATCAATGCTCTCGTCCAACCCATCACATGACTGCCTCTTCACCTTGCTGCCGCCGATCTGTCTGGGCGATCCTTACATTATCCCTACCTCCCCCACTCCACCAGACTGTCATTTCGTAATTCGTCTCTTTCTACCGCATATGTGTTGCTCAGAGCCAGCATTGACGCTGCCGCTGCAGCAACTCTCTCCGTGACGACGTAGGGTTCGAGTTGCGATGGTGGCGGATTTTCGACATTTCGGCAGCTCCTGTAGTCTTCCGCGGTTTCTTCGATCAATGCCGGCCGAATGACGACGCCGTACCCTACCAAACGGCCCACAATCTTTCCTTCCTCTTCCACGTTCTGCCATCTCCCTTTACACACACACACACACACACACACATTGAAGAGCAAACATTCAAAACGTGACATGTACACTTCACTCTTTCCAATAAAGATTAAAAATTTAACACACATTTTACACTTTTCAACACTGTTTTTAACTCAATGAATAAAGTACTACTTAATGTATTGTAAGACATCTCATGTTTTTCTCTGGAAACAAGGTTATAGGTAAAAACAACAGAAGAATTCAATTTTTGCCAAATGGACATGTCAACTTTTGAATGTTTGCTCTGCATTTATAGTTACACTACAACACATTTCAGGAGACCATCCGGAGTTTGGGACGGGCGGCTCATGTTCTGGCTGGGGCGGAGTCCTGTCGGAGGGAATTCCTGGAGAGCGGAGGAGAAATCCCCGCAAGGCCATGTGTAGATCGGCGCCGAATCTCTCCATCTACAGAGATTGCCTCCTCCAGACAAAAGAACATCCATTTCACCAACAGGACTAATGATAATAGCAGTTGATATGTCTGGAAAAAATAATCAATAAAACGGCGACCGCTAAGTTACCGCGACTCATCCTAAGTTACCCCTGTCTCTCCCTTTTCCAACAGCAGGTCATTCCGCAATTGTTTCTCCTTCCGTCCTCTGAATGTCCTGCTCCATTACATCCATCACCCAACGATCCTAGCTTCTCTGAAGTTTCCTCCTCTTCCTCCGCCTTTTGTTCTCCTCCTCCCGTTTCATTTTCATCGGTTTCTCCTTCCGCTCTCTGAATCTCCTGCTCCATCACTTCCACCACCCAAGGACCCTAGCTGCCCTGCAGTTTTCTCCTCTTCCTACGCCTTTTGTTCTCCTCCGTCCGTTTTAATCTCATCTGTTTCTCCTTCCGCTCTCTGAATCTCCTGCTCCATCACTTCCACCACCCAACGATCCTAGCTGCCCTGCAATTTCCTCTTCTTCCTCCACCTTTTGCTCTCCTTTTCCTTCCGTTTCATTCTTATCTGTTTCTCCTTCCGCTCTCTGAATCTCCTGCTCCATCACTTCCACCACCCAACGATCCTAGCTGCCCTGCAGTTTCCTCCTATTCCTCCATCTTTTGCTCTCCTCTTCCTTCCGTTTCAGTCATATCTGTTTCTCCTTCCGCTCTCTGAATCTCCTGCTCCATCACTTCCACCACCCAACGATCCTAGCTGCCCTGCAGTTTCCTCCTCTTCCTCCACCTTTTGCTCTCCTCTTCCTTCCGTTTCAGTCATATCTGTTTCTCCTTCCGCACTCTGAATGTCCTGCTCCATCACTTCCACCACCCAACGATCCTAGCTGCCCTGCAGTTTCCTCCTCTTCCTCCACCTTTTGCTCTCCTTTTCCTTCCGTTTCATTCTTATCTGTTTCTCCTTCCGCACTCTGAATGTCCTGCTCCATCACTTCCACCACCCAACGATCCTAGCTGCCCTGCAGTTACCTCCTCTTCCTCCACCTTTTGCTCTCCTTTTCCTTCCGTTTCACTCTTATCTGTTTCTCCTTCCGCACTCTGAATGTCCTGCTCCATCACTTCCACCACCCAACGATCCTAGCTGTCCTGCAGTTTCCTCCTCTTCCTACGCCATCTATTCTCCTCCGCCCCTTTCTTGGCTCTTGTAAGGGTACTGTTAAACGCGCGCTCACCTGGCTGCCTCGGCGGCAGGGTACGACGCCGCGCGCCCGCAAAGCGCCCTTTTTCATTCAATTTATATCGCGGCGTAATTTGTAATAAGAACGCGCGAGCTCGCCGTCTCACCGTCAGAATGTTTTGCTCGGAGCTATTCAGGCGAGACTGCAACGCACCGGGCGTTTCTTTTCTTCTCCAAACGCTCCGCTGCTCTCGTAACTGAAGAGGGTTTCATTCTGGGCCCGTTTACGGAAATTTTCTAAAAGTTGCTCGCTGTTTTTGGAAAGTCAGTGAACAATCGTAGATTATGAATACGCAAAAGTTTCTCTACAATGCGTCTACTGCTATGAGGTTTTTGAATATTAGTCAGTGTTGTTTTGTGGCAGTGGTCTGTAACTTTTCGTACTTTTTACTCTCTTGCACCACCAAGTACATGCGTAGTAAACAGAAGGTACTGTAGTGCCGCGGCAGAAAATTCATGTTCGCGTCGTTTTACCAATTAGTTATTTGCTATTATTCGAAAACACATCTGCCTATTGTCATTACACTTTATCTACACAACAAAATATTTATTACTGCTCCTAAACACATTTCTTGAGCAAAATTTCTAAAATTTGTAACATACGATCGCGGACCTAGCGTCTTCCGCGAATGCCAAACGCCAACTGACTCGTCCTCTTGGGCATTGTTGTCAAGAAAGTTTAAAGATTTACCACGAACATACGCCCGTCGCTTGTTCATCGTCGTGAATAACAATGCGAAAACATTTCCTATTCTCACGTTTTACAAGTTTTTCTGCCTCGCCACTTGTTTTAAACACTGCCTATATTTTCCTTTGTAATTACTACGTTGTCCGTTTTTCCTTTTCTTGTCTTATTTTACTAAATGTAATCATTTTCAGTCTAATATTTTCTCGTGACGTTACACGACACGTCGCTTGATTTATGCTAATTCCATTGATAAGTTTTTTTACTTTTAAATTTAACAGATCTTCTGACTGTTTTCCGAAAACGTGACTAATCATGAAATTTGTTATAAATTCCGCCCCATTGTTTCATAAAGTTTTAACCCGATCCCTTCTAGCGTTTTCTCAATATTTAAATAAAACTATCCTTTCTATTAACTTCATTATGTCAACAATCACGTCCATATTTCAGCTTGCAAATGCATGATTACGATAATTTCCGAAATCTAATGAATCCCTGATCCGATTTTGACGATTCCGCGTTCTAATGCTTCTAAAAATTTTGCTTTATTTAATGTTTACACTGTATTTCATCCTTTTTCATGTTAATATTGTATTGGAAAATACGTATTTTTGGGAACTTTAAACTACCGGGATTATCGTAAATCATTACAGTATAAACATCTTTAATTAAGGTAACGTGAAATTTTTTGAATAAACGAGAAATTTTTGCATTATTTTTGCATGTATTTAACGCAGTTTATTAAAAAGAATTCTTAAAAACAACTCCAATTTTTTTCTTTATTTTTTTTCTCGCGTAAAGCAAAGCTGTCACAAAAAGTGTGGCATGCCACATTCTTGAAGAACTCTCTTTACTTTCGAAAACTTCAAGCAAAAGATTAACATACCTAAACTACACTATTGATAAGAGATGTTTTTTCCGTAATAATATGTGTACTTTCAAACTAGTTCTTAAAATAACAGAAATATCTCTCGATTTGGAAAATATTGTAACTGAAAATGTTCAACTGTTGATTAAAGCGTCAAGTAGATTGAGTTAAATGGTGAGGCTAGTGGTGTACCTTGGAGGCTTGGTTGCTCTCAGAACGTGTGATAGAAACCCAGCACAGAGTAAACACTTTTGCAGGTTGATGTAGTATCATAATATTGAGTTGCCATTACAAATTATGCGTACGAGTACGAAATATTGTTGCACCATTAGTTTTGTTATGACGTTAGTTCAAACAACAAATGCTGACTGTGATGTGTGTGATGCAGGGAGTTGTTATGCATAACTTTAAATATTTCTTAGTCACTTCGTAGTGTTTATAACCATTATTCGTATTTCGATATGACATGCGGGAATAGTGTAAAAGTTTTCTATATTTTTAGAAACTGTTTCTGTATGTTCTACTGGCTTTAATTTATATTTTTACCATCTAAGTGGATGTGAGTGTTAGTTCCATAGTTTGGTTGTCTGTGGCAAGATACCTGATTTCATATAATAATGAAGCTTCATCACATATGAAATCATGTTTCTTTTCATATATGGAACTTCGTATAAAACGATTAATTCATTTTTTAGTCGATCATTGTCAACATTTGCGCCGAAACTGTAGGTCAGAGATGACAGAAATTCCAGAGATGGCCGAAATTCGCAAATTGAGTGGATTCCAGTAAGCACATAAACTTAGATTTAGAGTTTTCACAAAATATTTGATTGGCATTAAACATGATAATATCCAAAATTTCACTGAAGAATCGTTTAAGTTTTTATTTTCTATCTTTTCCGAAAATTCTATCATAACGTAGTCCTTTTATTGAAGGGTAATTCTCACGATCAATTTCTTCTATACTCTCCTAAATACTGTCGTAATTATCTCTCAATTCTTGAATAAATTTCTTAAACCCTTTAATTTTCTCGTCGCAAAAATCAACATAAATTCTTTTTATGAAATATTTGAAATAACAACTGATTCTGTGGAAAATATCAACAAATAAGTTAAGTACAACAATAAAATCAGTTTTTTAGCATGTTGAATAAATATCTGAAACCAACAAAAGTTCCATGATTCCATTCCGAATTCTCATTTTCGATTATAGATTCAAATATGTATTCCAAATAACTTTGCGTTCGAATACGGTTTGAAAAATACGACTATGAAAATTCTATGTTGTAGTTGAAACTGAGAGAATACGCCTTTTGTTGTTCTTCCTTATGATTTAGAAAGCAAGTACAAAAAATCTTGCAAGATTGATGAAAAACCCTTTGACCTGTTTAATAAAACTGGCTGACTAAGCCAAATGAAGATTAATCTAGTGAGAGTAGCAATATGTGAAGACTACAGACGGAAAGGGATTACGAATTTTTGCCTCTAATCCATTATGTTCTCCAGCCATGACATCTGCACCGTTCTAAGTTACAGCAACTAATTTCTCACCACAATCAAATTCATTTATTGTTTCAAGAACACGAGGATATAAGGGAATCTCTGCTGTTTTATTTTGGCTGATATCCGTGAACTTCAGAAATCGTTCTTGAACATCTTTTGACGCGTATCAAGAAAATAGTTGCCAGTTGTGCTTTTACACTTACATGTGAACTTTCGTCTAAAATTAAAGACACGACTGAAGCGCGTAAAATCTCCTTAACCCCTCAGGCGTGTAAACGGCAGATGCCCCCATTATGCGGTGTCTCTGTAACGTGTACGACGGCATATACCGTTCATACTTTTGAATGCGTCGCCAGGGTTACTCGACATATTTCGCGACGTGATCGCAATCTAGCAGTTCAGAGTAGTTTCATAGCATCATGTTTTCAGATTATCACCTTTTTTACAATAGCTGTTGATTTTGAATGAACGATATTGTTCTTGCTGACATAGATTTGCTGTGGTATTACTACAATGACGGTAGTACTACTATTGACAAAATAAATTATCCAGACATAAATTCAGGTATTAAAACCAGAGGTTTGTCTAAGAAAGACAGTAGTGTACTATAACAATAATAAGAGAAAATAATCATATGGTTGCAAAATTTGTCTTGAAAACCCTTTTATTGAAATTTGCTTGAAAACCCCGTTGCTTGTTTTGATGTACACTCTGGCAAAGATACGGTTTGTTTATTTTTTAGTTTAATGTGCATATTATTTGTGATCATATCATTAAACTAAATGAAAGATACTTACATCTCGACATACTAATTTTTTTCTGAAATGTTTCTTAAGTTGTTTAGAAAATATGTAATTTTAACCTTGATGGAAACTGAATTGTACTACATTAATGATTAGAAATCCTTAAACCAACCGAATTGCGACGCATGATTCGCATCCAATTACATTACTCCACGTATCTTTTCCATGTTGAATATATTGATTTAATTTCTTTTTTACGATGAAATGATTGCACGTAACTTATGATCTGACTGTTGAATTGTATCCTCTAAAATTAGTACTACAAATCAACAATCGACTTCGATTTCTGTGTTTATTTAGGCTCCATTATCCATGCAGTTGATCACTTTCGCCGTCCGTTTACGAACTTGAGAAACTATAATGAGGTTGATCAAACTTCGGAACTCGGAAGTTTCCGTCACGACGGCTAAAGAAAGTATTTTGGTGAATCTAATTATTCAGTATAGTGATCACGACGATTGTTTGCCATTTCATCAGACCTCTTAAACCCTTAAGCGCTACAAAGAGCTGAAAGAACGTTACAGAAAAGTACTATTTTTATTAAATTGTTTCTTTGAACAGATTCTTTTGACCTTACTTCAAACTTTCAGCGTGTAATCCACAATATCATGTACGTCGACCTGTCATTTCACTGCCGGGCAAAAACATGCAGTCTTCTGACGCTTTAAAAATAATTTATTGGTTAAGGTTATCTCGACATCCTTGTCTCTTCAAGGAACACCTACATGCTGCATTTTCCGTGGGAAGAAAACACACACCACACACACACATACACACACAAATGACATGTAACAAACATCCGGGCCCTAGTCATCAACATCACGTTACAGCTACAGCTCGGCACGGGAGAACGTATACCGTATGTGGATCAAAATATTGCCATATGCTGTTTCTGTCAACAACAAATATGAAGTTTGTGATACGAGGAATGATATTTACTCTGAAATAGAACTTATATTATTTCAATAAACTATATTCTGTTTTTCTCTTAAGTTTTAATCCCACAACAATCGTCTTGGTACTACGTATACAAACGAAACTTACAGTCTAATTCTGAGAAAGAAAGCATCGGAAATTTAGTTCATTTGTATCGCGAAAGCACTCCATCCTACGCTGTTACCTCTGTCATCTCTCTTGCTGGAAACGCTGTGCGGGTTCATTTCCCAGACGATGTGACCTGGATCTGGTCCTCCACTTCTCTCGTTTTCATTCCTGTCTCTTCCACGCTCCCTTCTCCTCTCCTCGTGGGAAATAATCTCTCTTGCCCTGCG
Organism: Teleogryllus oceanicus; assembly: GCA_964035755.1. Classification (NCBI taxonomy): domain Eukaryota; kingdom Metazoa; phylum Arthropoda; class Insecta; order Orthoptera; family Gryllidae; genus Teleogryllus; species Teleogryllus oceanicus. The sequence goes on from CAXIVR010000010.1 coordinate 75,484,576, forward strand.
AGCAAAACTTGGAGTTTAATACACCGCAGAATATCCACGGTCTTCCCCTCCTTTTTGAGACCATACCTCATCCCAACACAAGGAAATGACTTGTGACGTCGGTTTCACGACCCTTGGAGTTCTAAGAAGCTGCTTTTGTCGCTCGACGCTGTCGCGATGGAGATGAACTTTTTCAGCAGGTGGCTTTAAAAGTATAATCGTCAGAGCGCACCAATGATTTTTACAGCGAATTAACGCTCTTTTCGGTTAATGTCTGGTTTTGGTTTTGATAGCTTTTGAAACAAACACATTTAAGTAGATTTTATAATGGTAGAAATATATTCATTATTTTCGTTTGTGTTTGCTTTTTTCATTCAAATTTGGAAGAAAGAACGTAAAATGAAAACTAACACAAATGTTTTTGTTTTAACACATTTACATATGTTATTCATATTCTAGAATTATGTTTTTCTGATCCATTGCTGAATCGAAAAAAAAATTAAAGTGGTTATGATATATCAAAAATTTGAAGTGGCTCATTGGTTCTGATATTTTCGTCGGAAAACTCATAAATATTTTGATTAAACACTTCTTTATTAGATTTTTGTTCATATAACTTATTAGATGTGATGTTTAATTTGTATTAGTTTGTACTGGAGTAAATTAGGTATGTTTGAGAGAAGGCAGGAACAATTCATAAAGAAAGTCTCTAATGGCATAATATACCTGTACGTGTATCGTCAACTATTCTTTACTCAAGATCTAACTAAAAATTATAGAGCATTTTATACGGAAATATATACGGAATCAATAAACTGGAGTACATATATTTTGAAGTGTGCTAATGGTAGTGCAGGAATGTAGGGTTCGCAATCCCCAGTATAATATATTCCTTTTGAACAAAATTCTCCAGTTCATGTGACTCTAATAAATAAAACAAATTTATTATTATGTGAGGGAATTTAAAAACAATGAGAGATGCAAAGGAGTTAGCCATAGACGCGAGACAAATTGAGAGATCGATTGCAGAGAGTTATTTCGAGTGTAGAAAGCTGTGTTTTTCGAATAACGACACGCGAAAACTTTTGTCATAATATTTTATAATTTTTGATGTGTCCTTTTGATTTCATTGTAATCTGGATGACTTATCGAAAGCTAGATTAAACCATTAATCATCAAAATACAATTCAGTGAACGAGGGTCGTGTTCGAAACGATTCACGGAGAAGGAAGGTAAGAGAAATGAACCGTAATGAATTTAGTTTGTTTATGGATAAATTGCATATAAATCCGGTAACTACTAAATATCATTGATTTTTCTTTAGTTAACCCCCAATTAATTATTTTGCTGCTTCACAGTTTCTATTGTCCGTTTAAATGAGCTAAAAGCTAATGATTCACATCTAAATGAAATTTAAAGTTGTGAGCTTGAATTTAAGAAAACAGTTGTTTTTTTAAAAACATGAACAGAAGGAAACAAGAGTTCAGTTACAAATTACACGCTTCAGATTTATCCATCGTGTCGCTTATGGTGAGCGAAATACTGTACGTTGATACGTAGTACATCAGCCTACATCCCCAATTACTGGAATTGCAGGAAGGAGGGAACAGATCCTTGTGTACAACTTCTCGCCGCGGCATTTCCACGTACTACACGCCTCCTGAAACGAGCAAAAATGGCGTCCGCACACCGCCGTAAGCCCCCTGGATTCGTTTGAAGGCCTAATCCAGCAAAAACAAGACGGCGCCGAGGCTTAGTGGCCCATCGGGCCAAGCTAATTTATCAGACTCCAGCGACGCCAATGCAGAGGGTAGAACTAACACCCCTTTGGCGCCGGGCGTTCCGAGGTTTCCCGGGGAAACACCTTGTTATCTCTCTTTTTCTCTCTTTCTTTCTCGGACTGCTTCATTTGTCTCCCTTTCTACCGGCCTAAAGTTATTTTTCACGTTTTCTCTGTCTTTTTTTGTCTTCTTTTGTTGCATTCACACTTATCAGACAGGAACTCTATTTATTTCAAGATTGAAATTAGATATTAATTAATGAAATGTAGGGACTATTGAGTACTCACTGTTTCATACTTTTATTTATTTTCAGTATTGAGCTTTACTTTAGTCTATATTTAACTACTTAATGTACCACCGACTTACATTTAATTTATTTCGTGAAGCTGAATTGAATCATATTTCTTCTATTGATGTTCTATTCTCATTAGGGTTTCAAGTTTTAAATGAATATTTTAGTACAAGAATGCCAGTTACTTTTGGCTCGTATCCCTGGTCCTGGTATTAATTACTCGACATATTCGTTCCAATAAGTAACGATAATTTTTAAACAATTCTTTATTGGCAAAGAAATTGGCTCAAAAGTCTGTAGGTTTTTAAATTTTTTTGAACTATCACATGTGTATCTGATTTCATTTATATTTGTGTGATTCATTACACATCTCTATAATAGATCAAGTTTACATATTGCTATAATAGCGTGTCTTAGACTTGTACGTTCGTATTTCATTCAATTCATTTCTTTTTATTACTTCTCATTGTGCTTCCTTACAAATTTCTGATTCTTCTCGTGTTCAATGTGTGAAAAACCGAGTTTTTTTTTCTTTTTATGACATCTCTTGAAACGAAGACTGCACATTATAGGAAACTAGTAATAATAATTGTTTGAGAAGGAAATATTGTGAGATGGGATAGTAAGAAATAGTAAGAGATAGGATAGAAGAGAAGGCTACACCCAGACGTCCACTCTGACCGGAAGGTCCCAGGTGTCTGGAGTCCCGATGATAGATTTTCGACACTAGCTTTTCAGCCAGGTCGAATTCAGTCGCCCTGGAGGAGAATTCGCAGTTCATGCCTTGATCGGTAAGTTTCGTATTTTCCGATCGGTCACCACGCGAATGCCGGCGCAGTACTGTTAGTGGCCACGGACCGCGCGCGATCTGTCCTTCCTAGCCTCTCAAGTCCCATCCTCCTCGTACACACACACTTGGCCATTGTCTGCACTGAGCACCACACTGCCTGAAGGCCGGTCGGGAGCTTAGAGCTTGTCTCGGACGGGGCGGTGCCCCGCCAATGGGAGATACCGGGATCCGCGCAGCCCCGCAAGCCGATTTTTAGGTTGGCGCCGGATCTCGCCATTCAGCTGGGGAAGACCACCGCCATCTCCCGAGTAACAAACATGCACTACACTAACGGGACTAATGACCAAAGCAGTTGACGCGCCCGGAAACACGAAAAAACCAAACTAAACCAAACCCAGAAGTCCATTTCCAACGTGCAGGGCTGCTTAACTCGCTTCAGTCGAGCGGGAGCGCTAATGCTGGCTTCGACAGGGACTGGGAGCTGAGATGGGAGCCACCACGGGAAGGGAGAGTCGCTTGGGGTGGACATGGAGGGTGAAGAGAGTGTGTGGATAGGCAGCGCTTTTTTAAGAAAAAGCAATTGACCTTCAGAACGGTTTGACAAACGCATTGTGTAACGCGCATCCCATGAAATGTTCTCAGTGAGGAGAAGCTGCAAGTTTGACCCAAGAAAGGCTTTTTTAATTTATATGGTCATTTTCTTAATGATATAGATTTTTCATTATGAATTTTCGTGTAAATGTAACGGTTCTTTCAAATTATATTACTAATTCAACAAAAATACTTTTCTTACAAACATTTTTTCCAATTTATGGACGTCTCAGTCACATTTTTGGGTATACATTTTACTAAAACTTTTTTAGGAAAGTGACAAGCTACAAATATGCTACTTTGTGCTGCTTTGTGATCTGACTTTCTGCAACGTTCACAGCAAAAGGATTTGCAAGAAGTTCAGTATCGCTATTCGTGGTGTTAAAAACACAAAACATATTGAATTGCTTTCGAATTCTGTGTGTATGTATTCCCACCGTCTTGTATGTTTGTGAACCCTGCCCCATACAAAAATCGGAAAGCCGGCCCGGTGGCCGAGATCGCTAAGGCAGTAGTGTCGTAGTGATCTCTAATCGAAGGGCCCCGGGTTCGAATCCCGGGCATGGTTGTATTTGTGTTCGTCCTTTCACCCCGTATCACCACCATATCGTTTCATCCACATAGTTACCATACCGTTAACAGCAATAGTGGTCGCTAATGACCTTAGATGTTGAAGCGACCTTAAATAAACCAATTAAAAAAAATCGAAAAGCGGAAGATATTTCGCGATGCTTTAGCGTCATGCGCTTCGATGCCTATGGCTGTTAGGCTTCCAACCGCCGTGCATTCCACTCTCGGAGACGTTTCTCCTGCCGCCGAGTGACGTCCAATCCCTCCACCACACAACGTAGCCGACGGTAGGTCGGCGCCGGATCTCGCCATCCAGCGGGGGAAGATCACCGTTAATTGCCGAGAAAAACATACACTACACTAACGGGACTAATGACCAAAGCAGTTGACGCGCCCGGAAACACGAAAAAATCAATCAAGCAATCAATAAATCAATCACAACGTAGCTCGCAAGTGAATTTCAGGGCTCGGGCGCTTTCAGGACAGCTCTCCGAACCACGGAGTAGAGCAGGCCTGACTTTCCGTATGCCGTACGGTGTTGCGAAACGAAACGGTTAAACGATTATATGACACATTAGTTTAATAAGACTTTAGCTCAAAATAAATCAATGAATGCATGTAAATATTTAAAAGAAGCCCTGAAACAATAGTGAAATGTCCTTACTGAGAAGAAGAAAACTACAATATCAATTTAAGAGAAGATGTTTGTTCATAAAAAGTTTGCTTTCATTTTGTTATAATGAAATATTTTTGGCACGGGTTGAATCGTCGGCTCACACTACGCTTCGAGAAACAAGAACGCGGCTATTGTGAATGGTAGCCAGATGGTGCATTTATTTTGCGGTGTGTTCAACTGCAGTGCGGTTGCCACTGGCGATCCATTCTCGCCCCCCCCCCCCTGCGTATAACACCCATCACATTCTACAAAATAAAGGGAGAACTGCTAATCAACGCTTTGGTTACACATTACAATTTGTGCTTAAATATAAAACAAAAAACGAAAGAAGTGGCTCAGGTCATCACTTGAAGTCATTGCAGTGCATCTCATTGGGAGGTCCTAGGGTTCGGGTACCGACAGTGACAAGATTTTTGACACTAGCTTTTCAACTATGTCGAATTCAGACCCTGTCTGGAGGAAAAATTCTAGAGACCGGCTGCTCTGATCGGTAGTTTTTCGTGGTTTCTCCGATCAATACCAGGAGAATGCCAAACCAGAACCCTAACAAACGGGCACAGACCGCGCACGCGATCTTTTCTTCCTCTTCCTTGTCCTATACTCGCTCCTTTACACACACACTCACATGCACTACACTACCATACATGCTGGGAGACCGGTCTGGGGCTTAGAGCTTGTTCTGGCAGGAGTGGTACCCCGCTGATGGGAGATGCCTGGTTAAGAAAAAACTGCAGAAGCCGAATTTTACCAGCCTGCGGTGGAGAATTACCCCCCCTCTCGAAGAAAAAAATAATCATACACAACACTTACGACTTTACATTCACACTTTACAATGACCTTAACAGTTGATGCGTTCAGAATCACTAATCAATCAATTAATAATTCAAAAATTTTAGTACGTTGGGTAATTTAATATTTACCTGCAGAATCCAACATATTTTTGAAGTGCAATACGAATACATCACAATTCAAATTTTTAAAGAGGTTAGAGTGTGAGAAAGTTACAATAGATCTCTTAATTCTGTGCTTTACGTGTACGAATGTTTTTCATCACGCAAATAAATTTAGTTTTTAAGTATTATACTCCTTATCTTTATTTTTAAATCTACGTGTGGTCTTATGTTGTCTGCTTCGAGGATGATGCTAGATTGAAGATCTCGTCTTGTATACTGACAGAATTAGTGATGAGGAAAGGAATTTGCGCGTGGTCAGCCGTTGTTAATCTCGCGGGCGAAGTCTCGTTTGCATTAACCCAATATATATCGAAGAAACCACGGGAAACTACTGATCAGGGAAGCCGTTCATTAGAACCCTCCTCCAGACAGAGACTAAATTTGACCAAATATGTCAGTGTGGTTGAAATCCATGTAATGTAACAGGTGTTGAAGGGTCACATTTGTTAGGTCTCGAACCCTTGAACCTCCCACTGCAGAAGTAGAGGATGTTGCAACTAAGCCATTGCATCTGTCCGCGGTTCATCTACACGATTCTTTTATCAACATACCTCTACACAACCCGTCTGGCTGATTTAGAACTCCCTGCTCCCTCCCCTGAACTTTCTTCGCCCGTGGAAGCGAGGCAGGGCCGCCCTGATCCGCGTCATCTACAGTGCGTTGCGGATGGACTCCTGTGCGGGGATCGAGCTGACACAAAACGATCTCCGCGCAAATATTTTGCTTGTCGGGCGTCGGGGGCGGTGGCGGCGGGGCGGCGGGGGCGGCGGGGGGCGGTGGGGTGGCGGGGGCGGCGGGGGCGGCGGGGGCGGCGGGGCGGCGGCGGAGTGGCGGCGGCGGCGGGGGCGGTGAGGGCGGCGGGGGCGGCGGCGGGAGTGGCGGCGGCGGCGGGGGCGGTGAGGGCGGCGGGGGCGGCGGCGGCGGCGGGGCGGCGGCGGTGGGGGCGTGGGCGGTGGGGGCGGCGGCGGCGGGGCGGTGGGGGCGGCGGCGGCGGGGCGGTGGGGGCGGCAGGGGTGGCGGCGGCAGCCACGGGGATGATGGTAGCGGTATTATTGACGTGTGCGGGCGGCGGATCGCAATGTTGGCGCAATTTTCCCACGCCGCCACCAATCCTTTGTGGGGGCGCCACCAGCCCGCTGACTGCGCTTGTTTGCGTGCACTCAAAGGTCGGGACTCGCGACGGCCGACGCCTGCTTTGTTTCCTGGCGAAAATTAGCTATTAAATAAATGAAGATACGTTGGGTAAAAATATGTTGTGTGAAATTTCCAATTGTATTCTGCAGGCAACAAAGATGAGGTGGAAGAAAAGTTGTTTAAAGTTCTAACATTCTAAAGAGTAGAGAAGGAAGGTTGAATGTAGAAAGTATTATAATAATATACCAATGTCTTATGTTTTAAGGCTTACATTTATTTAAATGTAAATGTAATCTTGTTTTGATTTGAATCTGTGTCATGAGATCCCTTTGCCATTGTCTGAATGTGAGAACAAAATCATTTGTACCGTAATAGTACATTATGAAACGATGATGTAATACCCATTACATCAACTTTCATGCGATACTTTACTACGACTTTTTATGTCAAACTTTACATTGAATCGTTTCGGGCAGTTTCAGTGGTGTGTCAGTGGTTTCAGTTAAGTGGCAGGATTCAGCCAAGGCCACCTGGCAAGCTACCCTACCTGCGCAGATGGCTTTGGTTTACAAGTGATACAATACAAAAAGTTGTCTTACAATAACCTGAGGTCAACATTTTCACTTTTCTCTTATTTTTAAAGGTGCCAACTCCTCCTCTGATTTACTAGACATTTCAAACTAAAGAATTATTCGGTTTTAAAGACCAAACAGATGGCAGCAACATATAACACACAATCACTTGCGTTCTCATCTAACGTCAGTCATGTTCCTCTATCACTACCACTGCGTTAGTCAAATAGGATCAAAGTGAATACGAACCAATTTATTTTATACAATATTCCTCATACAAATGACTGATAATAAAATAAATTAAAACTGATAATCATAATATACCTTTAAATGCAATTTTAATGTACACAATCGAACCAAACATTAACTAGAACGATTATCAAAGATTAATGAAGTCTCAATACTTAGTGTTAGCTTCTCTGTGATTGGTCAAGAATCTGTACCATAATTAAATCTGTATCGTAATGAGTATCATTATGCAACGGGATGGAGCCATCTAATGACAGAATTATACTCATGGGAGTAGAAAAAATGCTAATACCTCATGATTTGCCCCGTTAAAACGCCCGATTATGATTTTTTCGTGTTTCCGGCGCATCAACTGCTTTGGTCATTAGTCCCATTAGTATAGTGCATACTTTTTCTCGGACGGCGATGATCATCCCCGCTGGATGATCGTCGGCCGTCGACTAGTGGGGTTTCAACCAGGACTCCCCACCAGCGAGGCACCGCCCCAGCCGGACAAGCCGAAGCTCCTGACCGGTCTCCAGGAATGTGTGGAGTGTAGTGCATGTTAGTGTAAGTGTGTGTGTAAGGGAAGAGGATAGGACAAGAAAGAGGAAGGACAGATCGCGCGCGGTCCGTGGCTCGTTTGTTAGGGTACTGCTCCGGCATTCGACTGGTGTTGATCGGAGAAACCACGGAAAACTACCGCCGCAGAATTCTCCTCCAGGCAGCAGCTGAATTCGACTCGCGGAAAGCTAGTGTCGAAATCCTGCTGCCGTCAGGACTCGAACCTAGACCTCCCGGTCAGAGGCGCCGCAGTGGCATCAGTTGATGCACCGAGCTACCGCTACCAGTCCCGATTATGAACGAATTTTTATAATGCTGGTATACAAAACGTATCTTTTCTTATTTATTTGTTTGTTCATTTGTGTCGCGTGCAGTGCTCGGGTGTGGCTGTGGGCGAGGAGCTGACCAGCGGATTGGCGCCAGAGCGGCCCTGCGCCGGCGCTATCCCGGCCGCCTCTGCGCATGCGCCAGCGACGGCGCCAGTGGCCCTCGCCCTCGTGGACTCGGATGCTAGGGCAGCGGTGGCGGCGGCGGCGGCGGGGGCCGGCGGCGGTTCAGGCCTTCAGAAGCCACGGGGCCAGTTGCGCGAACATTGACGATTGGCTGATTAGTGATTCCGGGCGCGTCAACTGCTGAACGCCGGAGCGGTAGCCTCAGTGCATCAACTGATGCCAATGCAGCGCCTCTGACCGGGAGGTCCTCGGTTCGAGTCCTGACGGCGGAAGATTTTCGACACTCAGCTTCAGCCAGGTCGAATTCAGTCGCTGTCTGGAGGAGAAATCTAGCGGCCGGCTGCTCTGATCGGTAGTTTCCATGGTTTCCTCCAATCAACACCAGGCGCATGCCGGAGCAGTGCCGGTTACGGACCGCGCACGATCTGTCCTTCCTATTCCTTGTCCTATCTTCCTGTTCACACACACTTACACTCAACATCCACTACACTACCATATTCCGGAGATCTGTCGGAGCTTGAGTTTGTCCTGGCTGGGGCGGCGCCCTGCTGGTGGGAGAGTCTGGTTAGGGAACCCCACTATGCCGAGTGGTCGGCTCCGATCTCGCCATCCAACGGGGAAGACCACCGCCATCTCCCGAGAAAAACATACACTAATAACGGACTAATGACCAAAGCAGCTGACGCACCCGGAAACACGAAAATATCAATCAATCAACTGCTAAGGTCAATGTACCCGTAAGTGTAGTGCATGCTTTATCACGGAAGGTGGCGGTGTTGTTCTCCGCTGGATGATGAAATCCGGTGCCGACCACGCAGCTTCGGGGATTTTCCCAACCAGGTATTCCTCACCAGCGTGGAACCACCCTCGCCGGATATGTGGCAAGCTCGACTGGGCTCCTGACAAGGTGATAGTGTAGGCATTTAAGTTTTAGTGTGTGTAATTGGAGAGGATAGGACCAGGAATGGAAGGAAAAATGGCGCGCGGTCCATGGATCGTTTATTAGGGAACACCGACATTCGTCTGGTGTTGATCAAAAAAAAAAAACACGAAAACTACCGATCAGAGTAGCTGGCCGCTAGATAACATCGTCGAACTTAACATTTGCATAAAGGGTCATTTCAATGGCAAATGTCTCTTCAGAGCACCTCAACATGCCTACACACTTAAAGATATTGTTAACTCTATTCACTTTTGCAGTCAGAAACAACTCAAATGAACAATAAACACATTTAATTTTCCTCGGTTAGAATCTCATGTTCTTGTGTTGGGATGAAAACGCGAAGACAGACACTCCTGACAGTAGATTTTGTGTACTAATCATTGTTTTTACCGAAGTGAGACAAACATCTACGCTGGAATTTAGAATAATGTGAATATCTCATGAGTTGTCTTTGTGTAATATGAATAACTCAGTTTGAATGTGCTTGAGTTAGCATAATGTGTGTGTTTCAGTTCAATGTTCTTGCCTTAGTGTAGTGTGTATGGATCTCAATTCGAATGTGTTTCTTAGAATGATTCGTATATTCTCAATTCGAATGGGCTTCATTTTAGAATAAAGTGTAAAGTCTCAATTGAATGTGCTTGGTCTTAGCTTAATGTGAATGTCCCAGTTAGAATGTGCTTTGTCTTAGTATAATGAATATGTTCTCAATTTGAATGAGCTTGATTTTAGCATAATGTATAGGATGTCAGTTGGAATGTGCTTAATTTTAGCAGATGTGTATGATATTAATTGAATTTTGTTTTAACATAACGTCAATGTTTCAGTTCATATGTGCTTTGTTTTAGAGTGATGTATGTTCTCAATTTGAATGTGTTTGATTTACAATGTTACATATATTCTCAATTCCAATTTTCCTGATTTTAGCATAATGTATAAGGTCACATTTCGAATGTGCTTCATTTTAGCATGATCTATATGGTCTCAATTGAATGTGCTTGATTTTTAGCATAATGTGAGTGTTCCGTCAGTCCGAATGTGCATAGTCATAGCATAAATGTAAATTCTCAGGTCGAATATGCTTTGGCTCTTAAAGTGATGCATATATTCTCAATTCGAATGTATTTGGCCTTAGCATGATGCGTACGGTCTCAATTGAATGTGCTTCCTTTAGAACAATGTGTTATCAGTTCGAATGTGCTTGGTCTTAGCATGAAGTATGTCTCAATTGAATGTGATGTGTCTCAGTTCGCATGATGTTTTGTCCTAGGGCATTTATTCCATGGATGCCAGGAAGCATTGCTTACCTTATCATTTCCAAGTATACATTACATTTTAATACCACTTGGCTGTAATTTAGAATCATTTACTCGTAATCCAAGTCAAAACAGTTTAAATTGGGCGCGTCCGATCTTATCTTTACATAATGAGTACATAATTATTATTGTCACAATAGATAGAGTAGAGTTCGCCTGTAAAGCTCTTTGGAAGCACGGGCTGACTGCACCCAGCGCCTCATAGGGAATGCTGTGTTCAGCCGATATGCTGGCGCTTGTGGTGGGCGCGGCAGTCTCATTCAGTGGAGCTCGCCTTAAAGCAATCGGCCAGTTGCATTCAGCGTGCCTTCACTGCGCGCGTGTGGTGGGCTCCGCATGTGCTTATCGGTTCAGTGTTTAAATTATCCATTTGTCGTCTTATGACTAATTAAAATTCTACCATTTGAAATATAATTGCTTCCTGAAAAAATTCGCCGCACGCCGTGATAAAACTGCTGTATTAGCCACTGAGAAAAGGGGTAACTTTTAGGTCGTGCACAGCATGTTAAATATTCAATTTTTTCCTGCAATCATAAAAGGGCAAGTGCGAAACCCACATGTTCAGATAAAACTATGAATTAATGAAAAAACTTCAACTGATCAGTTACAAATCATCTAAATGTGAAATAGAACCCAATGAAGTGATCTGTAAGCTTGAATTAAAATACGAGGAAAGACAGAAAGGTTGTGTAAAACTCAGTGGCGGCTCTAAACTTCAGACCAGGTAGGTACAGAAACTCGTAAAAAATAATGCAAGATGCAAAGCATTGGAAAACATACCTCTAATTTTATACAGCAATCAATCCCCTCTCTCTGGCTCTGGCAAACACTTCAATAACTTTACAATTAAAATCAACAATGCGACCCAGAATGTATCTATTTTTATCTACAAGCTCATTATGTTTACGCAGAGAGATTATATATGCGTCATTGAATTCTTGCCTGATACTAACTCTCCCAAGAACAGCTAATCATTTCATTGTTGGTATGACTTTTGAAATAATGCTTTTTTGCATATATCCGGGAGATACTTCAAATCTTTAATACTGTTCTTGGTTCACGTTTCGTCACCCCAAATAAAATGCATGGGAAGCAAAACAATGCATTACTCACTGACATCCACAAATCCAATCCCATTTATAATACACTGACTTATTAAATGTTCTGTTGTACGATCTATTTTTATTATTAAAAGCTTGCTTGATGACCAGATCAGGCCTCGGTGGCCCTATTTCTACGCCAAAATCCTGTCTTCATAACCTAAATGTTTACTTCCTAAATACTTAACTTCATTCATTTTAAATTTTTAGCGGTTTAAATTGAAAATCACTCAAAATCCCCGTTGGTTTCTCACGTCAGCTGAACGAGAAGAGAAAACAATTCCAATTGTAAACACGCAGACGCTCAAGAAAACTTATTCACATTTCACAGCTGCTGATATTATCAAGATTACAAGCGCCCTGAGCTGAGTAGCATTTCATTTCAGAAACTACGAGCGTTGTTTGTGCATCTAATAAGTGGCGCTTGGCAGTCACAAAAGCCTTTGACCCTGAAGGGCCTTATGGAGCATTACCCTCCCTTTTTCCGCGCACTATGAGGGAAAGCTTTGCTGAACGGGAGGAGCTGGTCACAAGAAGTTTGCGGACTTCGCCCTGTTGCCACAACTACCTGAAGTCAGCGCTGAGAAATAGTATCGATATCGCCCATGAAAACCTTAATGTTAATTTTCTAGAAGTATTTACTCGATAACATGACAAGCATTTTAGTCCACTATTAATACTTTCCTTTAAGAGAGGAGGGCACGGACCATGTGACCTTATGGTAGAGCCGCCTCTGGTAAAACAAGTGTACAACGCATGTGGTTAAAGGATTTTACGAGGTCTGTTAGAAAAGTATCTGATCTCTAGCCGAGGAAAAAAAAACTGGAATATCCGAGCGTTGAAACCTAACCACCCTCCTTGGGACTCCATACACTTCTCCCAGCGGTGTCGCCATTGTTGGAAACATTCTGAGAAAGCCTCTTTCAAAATGGAGTTTAGAATATGTTTAGGATAGGTTCAGTGTTTAAATGATCCATTCGTCGTCTTATCCATGTGCATAATTAAAATCTTCCTTCAGAAATGTAATTGCTTCCTAGAAAAGAATTTCCCGCACGCCACTGGTTTGGCCTCCTGTCGCGGGCGTGATGTACCGAGGACACTGCGGACGGGCGTGAGCGTGAGCGTGGTCGAAGGGGCGGCGGCGGACCGGGCGGCCATCTTGTTTCGCGGCGCTTCCGCCTCAGCTCGTCCTCACTGCTGCTGCTGTAGCTCATCGTCTCCGGCCAGATCCTAAAAGGAATCAACAGTTATCCACTTTTTAGGCACCAGGGCCCCACGAAAGAAATTGTTCTGTCGTAAAACTACCGTTTCTGCCGCAGCGTTTCAATAATTTCTGTATACCACATACGAAGTATGCAAGAGTAAAATGCTGTGCCTTTGAACTCATTGTTTCCTCTTTACCTCGACGCTAATTGCCAGGTTCATTATTTGCTAAAAATGAGAATCACAAATGTTCTGACATGTTTGTTTGCATTGTGTTTCGTCTGAATGTTTTGATTATTTGTATATGTAGTGTGATTTTTAATGCTCGAGGCGTGTCCTCATGAAAAATTAGAATTGCTTATTTATGAAAAATTTCACGTCCAATTTCTGGACTTGACTTCGGTTGTAGCTAAAGACTCTTAAAATGAAAGCACATGCATAATTTTAAATGTTTGTAATTATTTTCGCACAATTTGAGTTTAGTGAGCAATATTAAAACAAGATTTTCATAAAAGGTTGCAAGGTTTCATAAGTATTATTTTCCACAATCTCGCATACTAGAAAATATGTAAGATACACCAAGCGTTAACATGTTCCAAAATTGCACTAAATGAAATTTCTCAGTTACTAAGCGTTATTTCATATTAACAATTTAATATAAGACAATATAATATGGATCTATTTAATTATAAAAAGTAAGAGTACTTAATATACTTGTTCATGTTTACGTCACTTTCTAGTTTTTTAAAGTTCCTTGCCAATTTGTGTATAGATTAATATTAATTTAGAATTGTGAAGCAAAGCTAGACGAATAAACAATAACAAATTTAAGATTTGGTAAAGAGAATCATACCGCAAACCTTGATTCCGAAAATCTGTGTGTGTACATGAAAATGTCCCATTAGTTGCGTGATACTGGTTCAGTAGTCGCTTTTTCCATTCCACGTAATGGTACACATTTCATGATATATGACATTCTTTGGAAACTAGACACAACTTATTAAATCTAATTACAAATGTAAGTGTGATGTAAGTGTAATAATATGAAACAATCAAAATTATACTTGACCCAAAATCATAATGCAGAACTTTTTCAGAATTTTTTCTTCATTCTTTTAATTAGTACATACTTGCTTACATTGAGTTCTTATTTTCACAAGAATAGCTTGAGTAAACAACATGAACCATGAATGTTTAGAGAAATGTATTAGTACTTCAGAAACATTTTCGATCAAAAGCATTATGATAGGCAGGTGCAGAAAATAGGCGAACAGAAACCAATTTGGAAATCTTGGAAGAATCCTCTCCTTTACTGATTTAAAATATTGATCGATTTCAGAAAAGGATGGTTATAGCAAAACATCATTTCAAATGTAGTGACATTCACTGACAATTATTATAATATATTTATAAAATACAAACGTACGTACCTCCATGCGTATTATGCTAAAAGTATGTATAAATGCAGCAATATACATTTTGTTGTCGAGAGGAATCTCAGTAATTTTGTAAAATATCCATATTTTTCTAGTTAAGAGGTTAATTATTTGTTTGTGTTTTGGTCATTCTACGTTCAACTATTGAAACGTCATAATTGCAGCTAAATATATTGACGTTACGTTTGTGAGTTACTTTGAATAGTCAAGTTTACTAGAAGATAGTCGATCGTGCCGATTCTGGAACTAGTTGTATTTACATGCTTTATACATACATACATAGTTTCGTCTTCTGCGATTCCTAATAATTTTCATTGACAGTTTTGTATCCATGATGGTAAAAAGAACTTAATTTGTTTTGAAGAAAATATGTCAAAACGTTTTGTATCTCTGCAAAACGATAGTTTTTTTATGATGAGTAAATATAGAGATAAAGAAATAGATTACTTCAAAACGAAAAACAACCCACTATTTAGCCACAATATAAGTACTGTAACTGGCGTATGTAATTGATATAATGTGTTTTGCCTATATATAATATTGTAACGATACCGAATATTATACTCCGGATAATCATAAGCAAAATGTTGCGCAATACGTGCTGATGCCTTTGCGTCTTTCAGAGCCGCCGGAAGGTTAATTCGTTCCGCTCAGCTGCATCCGCGACACTTTGGCGCCAGGCGGGCGGGGGCTCTGTTTACTTTCTCCAACGCCGGTCACGGGTTTCTCCCCGGGGATCTAGCTGGGGAAGGGGGGCTGCGCAGTTCGGGGACTCCGGGATAGACCACCTGCGATTATTTACTAAAAGTGTGCAAGTGAGAGCGCATTATGGAAAATTCCACTCGACACACCGGCAAGACGCAGAAGCTGATTGGACAAATATTAGTTAAGACGTAGAAACTTTCACCAATGGAAGCACGTTTTGGCAAAATTCTCCTGAAACTTCTAGAACATTTGGGAAACTGGAGGGGAAAAGGCGTGAGCGCTGGCATGCGCTGGAGAACGGCGAACAGAAGGGCGTACCGAAGGGCAGCAGGAGGGCGGAGAGTAGAGCGCTGACGTGCGCTGAGCACGCAGGACCGAAGGGCGGGGGAAGGGCAGGTCCCGCTACCCTGAATTGCAGACGAGTAGCTCCTCCAGTTACTCCCTTATCGGGGGAACGAACGATTACATGATTACTGTGTGTTAGAGAGTAATCGAGTATATTTTTTTTTCTCTGCCGCTCACGCCCGCGTAGCACGTCACAACGTTACGTGACGATCATTTGCGCTGTCGGACGCCTGAGTTGTGAGCTGTCGTCACCACCATCGTCACCACCGCTGTGTGATCGTCGCCGCCGCAGCCGTCGCCGTGGTCACACTGCTCCACCGCCGCCGCCGCCGACGCGGGACACAAGGACTCCTGCCCCGAGACACGCCGTCTGGCGTGAGGTTCGGCGACCTGTGGAGGTTGTTCACCCCAGCGGGCCTGCATCGTAAACGGTGACTGTGCACTGATTTGTCGAGCTGCGGCAAAATCTCCATCACGCCCTTCAGGCGCAACGTTTATTTAAAATAAAAAAACAAACTTTTATCCAGAGTTATAGTCAACCTCCAGGAAGTGCTGGCCGCGCATTGGCGCCTTCCTCATAACGTTGTTTTCTAATGTACTAACTTTGTAGCGAAAAAATTAGCGTAAAATTAGAAGTCTCAGTTATTCCTGAGCTCAGACCTTGTTTTTTGTCTTTAAAGTTTTGATTATTTTATTAAAGTTCACTCGTGTTCAAAATACCTTTATTTAATTAATCACGTAGCTAAATCGTCCACCATCCATATTTCTAGAATCTACATGCTTCCTGAGCTAGCCGGCCACACGAGCCCAGGTAAGCACATGTAGGTTTGGGAGACCGGGTTCTGTGCAATATCAAACATATAGATGAAGATTCATTGCTGCTCTGGTCAAATCAATTATTTAAACGAAATTAATTATTTAAACGGTGGAACGCCCAGGGGGGAGACATAGCTAGTCAGTCAATTCCAGTCTAGAGAAGAATTCCTAGCGGCTGGCTGCTCTGATCTGGAGTTTTCCGTGTTTTTTTTTTTTTTTTTTTTTCCAGATCAATACCAGGCGAATATCGGTAGAACCTAACAAACGAGCCATGGCGCGCGCGAACTTTCCTTCTTCCTTCCCTATCCTCATCCCTTATTTACACATTAAGACTTACATGCACTACACAACCCCACATATCGGGAGACTAAGTCGGAACATTAGTGCTTGTCCCAGTTGTCGCACAGACGGAGATACCCGTTTGGGAAAACCCGTTAACTGACGTATAGGTCGGTCTACCGCATCTCGCTACCCAGCGAGGGATGATCATCGCCACCTCCTACGAAAAGAAATGCACTACACTTACGGAACTAATGATCTTATGAATGGACATTCTCGAATCACTCGGAATTCATCCGTGAGGAGGGTCTTTTTTCAAAACCGTCTGTCACGGAAACATGATATATTACGTTTATAAAAGACCCAAGAGATATCAATCATTAGTTTTTATAATATATGTAATATTTCAAACAATTATTTAGTGTAACCGCCCATATGTCGGTTCCATTGATTTTGAGAAGCACCCGAGAACGTCAAGACACAACAAGATGCAATTATAGTGTTACCGAATTGCAAGAGATCGCGCCAGCAGTAAATGGTATCCCTTGCGAGAATTTATTAAAGTTTCTGAACGCACTCGCGTAGAATAGCACCAGAACCATTCAGAAATCACCCTTGAAAATATCAGCATTAGCGCATACCACCGCTACGAAAAGCTTTCTTTTTTGCTGCCGACCGCCGATCTGGACGCACCGAAACTCTTCGTGTTGGACGGAGAGGAGAATTCGCTGTATTTCGACAATAAGAAGATTGAAAAAGGTAATTCGTCTCATCATGTTGAAATAACGATACCACGTATGAGAGAATTGAGAATTTTAAATCATGAATATTCTGATAAATTTACGTGAACGCATTACGTAGAAATATATTATTTTTCTATCAACAAGGAAATAATATATTTCAACGTTCAAAACGTATACTGAAGTAGAAAGCATATGCTATAGGAAGTGTTTCTTTCTATTTCTAGCTGTTTTTGTTTTTCGTCTTGACTTACCACGTAAGAAATTCATTACTCGAGATATTGCAGTCATACTGTATGAAATTCGAAGGACTGGAAGCGATTCATCGGGGACGTGTTCACCAAAGCAAGGGTGCCTACTGACCTTGAAAGAATCTGGGTCACCGTCGCCGCTCCGAGCTGTGGAACTATTTCTGCGAGACGACGTGTCGTAGTCAGAAAGGAAAACTATAAAACTTCACTAGAAATTCTATTTAAAAACTGTTTAAAGAAGCGAGAATTATTCTACAGAGATAAATTCACCTCACTTACAGACGTAGATAGTCGAGTAATTAAATTAAAATCATTTAAACGTAATCGTATACAGTATTGCAGTCGTAAAAGGAAGCCAGATAGCTAATTCTGTAAAGAATTGTAAAACCTATTTTTTCATTTTTCTGTTAACGATAATATTTATTCTTTAGTGCGTGTTTTCAATTTATTGTTTAATCGTTTTCAAATCGTTCAAACCAATAATTAGGAAGAGTTATTATTTTGTACGTTCATTGCATAACGACATTTTTTCTTTGCTGGCTAAATTGTATAAAGTAATAATCTACGTGAAAGTGAAACAACTTTTGTATATATTTCATCCACTATTCAAGTGACAATTTATTTGAAAGTGTATGCAAAGGGTATTTTGTATGTGATTCTTTCCAGTATTTTGTGTTTCATGTATTATTGTCGTGTACAGATATTTTATTGTGTATTTTGTAAAGTGAAGGGTAATATAATTATATGTAAGTGTTTATGTGACAGTTAGAACGCAAACTGCAGTTGTTAAGTAATCACGTAATTGCTAAAGGTAGAGCAAGTGATAGAATTTTTCAATGCAATGTTAAATACTAGATATTCAAATATTTAACAGAATATATATAGAACTCTGTTCATAGTTAAAATATTAACTTGCTCTATGTTTCTTTTATTACAAAAGCAGGTTAAAAGACGAACCCACTCCTGTAGGGCAGTTAGGACATATAAAACCATTCCTAATTTTTGGCGTGACAGTCATAACAAGTCACAGGTCAAGTAATACTACTAGTTACTTGAGGCCCGCTGTAGGCTTTTTAGTGTATATAGTGAAAAGGTAGAGCGGTCACATTAGACACGACATGTTCCGGAAATCTTATCCTATCTTCAGTGGCATTGATGAGAGGCAAATTACCGAATCCAATTTAATTAACTTATGTAATATAACTAATTTAATTATACAATTAGAAGTGGATTAAATTAAAAACCTGTAAATGAAATTGGCCCCATCTAGGGAGTACTACGCAATACTCTGGCTGACTGAAAGAGAAAGTTGAAGGAGGAAATAGAAATGTGGAGAAGCTAATCAATGAAGAAAATGAATTTTTACAGAAGAGCACATAACACGCACTTCCTAATTTCAATTATTTCTTGTGGCGCACTATATTTTGTCGGACGAGGACATCACAAAAGGAAAAGCCGAAGCCATTTACAAGTTATCCAACTGCAAACGAACGAATGCGGGAAGGGAGTCTAATAAGCTCAAGGGCACTACGACCACAGAACCTTCAGTTACGTTGCCAGCACTAGCTGTCACTTTGGCGCGTCCTTAGGATAATCGCTCTATAATCGGGACATTTAACGTGAGTTGGGTATTTCAGACCTAGTAATTTCACTGTTTTACTTTGGATTGCCTTTATTTTCTAAATGCCGGAGATTCAGCGTGTGGGTGCGTCTTCACAGCGACTTTGTCCCAGAGGCGTGTTTAAGTCCCGATTTACTTGCTTCTATGACGAACGGTCGCGGGAGATTGAGGTACGCTGCATGCGCATAGCGGCGCAGCCCAGGTGCATGTTTAAGCCCCGATTTACTTGCTTCCTATGACGAACGATTACGGGAAATTTAGAGAACGCGTGCATTCGCACAGTGGTTCTGCCCCAGATGCATGCCTAATACACGATTTATTTACTTCGTTATGACGAACGACTGCGGAAGATTGAGGGAACGGCATTCGCATAGCGACTCTTCCCCAAATGCATGCCTAAGTCTCGATTTACACGCTTCCTTATGACGAACCTTTGCAGGGGATTCATCGAACGCTTAAAACTCAAATTACTGGCTTTGTTATGTCGGACGATTGCTGAGGATTCAGCATAATCGCGCGCACACATAGCGTCTCTGCCCCAGATGCAGCTAAAGATCAGATTTACTTACTGCCTTATGACGAACGATTGCGGGAGATTAAGGAAACATCGGCATTCCACCGCAGTTGTGTCCAGAAGCATACCTAAGTTCCGATTTACTTGCTTTCTATTACGGACAATTGCGGAGATTCAGTGTATACTGACGTGCATCCGCATAGCGACTCTGCAGTCTCACATGCCGTTGTGTGCGTGCCGCGTTGAAAACGTTCGTCAAAGGATGCGTGAAACCCATGACAGGACAGTAGTGTCCTGCCATTGTGAGGGGAGGCATCACCAAAATGGCGGAAATTCAGCCTCCACTAAGTATAGTGATTTTCTTAACGTGGCTTATCAAGGCTGCACGAAGGAGGGAGGGAACGTAGACTCCAATGGGGAGCTGCAACGTCACTACAGCTCCGAATTTTGCGGTTCCCATTGAGTTTATCTTGCTCGCCGTTCTTCGCGCGTGACCTTGAGATCCACGTTAGAAAATCAAGATAAGGCGCACTCATACACAGGGAAACCAATGTCCCAACCAATGAGAAGCATCGTCTGGGTCGTCGGTCAGTAGACAGTCAAAAAGAACTTTGAGTAAACTGACGTAAACGTCAGTCCCTCCCTACGAGACATTAAGAACTAGTTCGCTTCGGAGCTCGAAAGACATTTTTAGACTTTTATATTGACTCCTTAAGTTATCATAGAAGACAAAACCTACAATCTTACACCGGGATTTCATGTTTTTCGATGTAAATGAACATTCTTTCAGTTTTAATTCAGCAAATGAAGAAACACATCATTGTACATTATATATCCACATTTAATCTATGAAAATAATATCACGGTAGTCATTCCATATTTTAGTTTTACAAATAAATAAAACCCAATTATTCTATGCAAATTTTCCTTTTATTTCATGATAGTGGAAGGATATTTCAGTAATGATGTGCAGACAAGGAGGAATCTTCGTTCACGGCTTATAGAAGAAGGCTTCTACACTGATCGCCGGGAGTCATTAAGAGAGTCTCCAGTTGTCGATGTACAACATTGTTTGTTCCAATTCACCCAATGCAATCTGCCACTGTTCAGATATTCTGGAGATATAGATATCTCTCCACGCGATTAATAAAGCTGATGTGCTATTTTGCGCTTAAACTTGCCAAATCATTGTAATCTTGCTCATAGTTAATACTATTGAGCGGTACTAATGCTTTATCACGTTATCTTTGAGGCACTAGCAAGGCCTCGCGCGTTACGTGAGCTAGGATTACTGCTAATGATTTTTAATCGTTAGTGGCGCCTTGCACTGCGCCATTCACTTGGAGGCTAGCTAGCTATAATTCTTACTAGCGATTCATTGAGTTGCTGGCGAGAAGTCAAGCTGCGATAATGCCTCGAGCGGCTAGCAATGCCTCGAGCTACAGTTTCCCCCTGATAACTTCGAGCTTTAGCTCTTCCTGGAATGTGCCTTAGCGGCCAATAATCTCGAAGTGCTACAGTACCTGAGCAGAAGCTCAAAATAATCTAAAGTTCTAGCTATATCTGACATGTGAGTGACTGTGTCAACTACCTCGAGCTGGTGGAGCTTCTAACAATGCCTCGAGCTGCTAATAACCGTTCGAGTTGCCAGCAATGTCTCGAGCTGCTAGCAATGTCTCGAGCTGTTAGGGAAAACCTCGAGCTGCTACCGATACGAGCTGCTAGCAATGCCTTGATCGGCTATGAATGCCTGGGGCTGCTATGAATGTCTGGAGCTGCTAGCAATGCCTGGAGCTGCGAACAGAGACTCGAGCCGCATCTTCACCGTGAGGTCTCGCCCCGTCATCACTTCGTGCCTCGAACCCCAGCAATGCCTCCAGCCGCATCTTCACCCTGAGGTCTCGCCCGTCATCACTCAGCCTCGAACCGCTAGCCATGCCTCGCCGCATCTTCACACAGTGGCCTCGCCCAGTCATCACTTCGTGCCTCGAACCGCTAGCCATGCCTCAGGCCGCATCTTCACCCAGTGGCCTCGCCCTGTCATCACTTCGTGCCTCGAACCGCTAGCAACGCCTCGAGCCGCATCTTCACCCAGTGGTCTCATCACGTCGTGCAGCTAGCAGTGCCTGAGGCGCGCCTGCGCAGCGCAGCCTGGCGCGGTTGCCGCTGCGCGTGAGCTGGGCCCGGCGAGAGGCGGGCGCGGGCGCGCCGCGGGCGCGGGGCGGGCGGCTGCAGGCGCCGGCGCAGGCGCATCATCTTGGCGACGTCGGCGGGCCGCTTGCCGCGGTCATCCTCCGCGGCGGCTGGCGCCCGCCGCCAGCAGCGCGATGGCCGACGCCTCGTTGCCGCACTCCGCCGCCCAGTGCAGCGGGGTCTTGCCCTTCCTGTCCCGGCTCGACGCGTCCGCCCCGGCCTGCCACATCACCAGCGGTTTCAAAACTGATGGAAACAATTACTGCACACATCCAATCATTTAATGAAAACATATTGAAATAAATTTACCGTAATAATTTCAAAAATGATTAAAATAAATAAATTAAACTTCATACAATGTATTATAATAAAATAAAGAATGATTTATAATTTATTAGAAAATTATATTAACAAAATATAAAATTTGTGAAAATTGGGAAGAGGCCGCAAAAATGCAGATGATTCCATAAATTACAGAAATTAAATTCTCGTTAAAAAGACGTCAATTAATTGAAGGAATTAGCCAGCATAAGTTACAGAAATCTGAAAATCAATTAAGATTTATATATAAAATAAGCTGTCTCTCTGCCAGGTTCATAAATGTTATATTTTTTCCTTCTACTCAAATCGATTTGGATAATTGAAGATACGGAGTTTTACTGTGTTATTACTCACTATCAAAAAGCATTAACAGAAAGTCATATGACTTTTACAAAGAAGAGGAAAGTAACGTTTTTTTGTACTCTCGTCTCACAGTAATTAATTTTACAAAGGGTTAATTTTCTGCAAAATTGATTTTTACACAGCCACACGTATTCTTCTTTCTTTGTGTTTCAGTAGGACACATGACGTTTGTGTCAAATAGGGGAGTGTTTCCCACTTTGACCAACCACAGAGCTGGTACGTAGGTACTTGATAGGGGCGCCCTACATGTATTTCATTGTTCCCCCAGTGGCGGCTCGTGGGTATTTGCATGTACACACCCAAATAATTGCTGTGATACGAATAAACGAAATTGATATGAATAAACGACACTAAGCAGGTCCTGGCTTTAAAGTCAAGAGTAACGTACAGCCGAACTTTTCTAATAGATGGTGGAACATGTGTAATGTTTATAATAATTTCTATAGAAGTTAATCTTCAGAAATAATCTCGAAAACTTGATATTAAATGACTGCCATGTCCATCCTTGTCCAAATATACACGTTGTTTCATAACATTGTCATGGTGATTAATTTCAACGTAATCCACTTGCAAATTCTCAAGCAAGCAGATATACAAATTTTACATTTTCGGTAATACCTACAAAAATTTGACAAAATGTTATGATAAAATATTTAAAGCTGCAATACAACAGATGTGTACTGAAAAATTTGAACCAGAGGAATCCGCCCATACACATACCAGCGGAAATGTTTATGTTAATATTTTTGTTTTCAGTAATCAAACAATTCTACAGAAGACTTTCGGTTCAAAATCTTGTGTACTATATCGATCACTGGAAAATCTCGTAATATAAAATTACGACTCATACGCATTTGAAGTTTTCGTAGTTTTTAAATAAAGAAATCACACGTTAATAAATTATGAATTAAGAAGTAAGAATTACCAAAAGACTTCATAAAAATTATAACGACGATCATTATTCAAAATTATTATTTTTCAGGTTGACTGACCAAGAAGGCTATGTATTATTTCCTGCATAGCGCACAAGCACTGACTCAGTTCAGAATCCATTTCATTTTCAGCTGCCCTTCACGCGTGTGGGGCAGCACTATTGCGGAGCGATGACGTTTCTGCCCTGCACTAGGGTGGGTTTCAGTGCAACGAATGGAAAACGCTATTAAAGAAAATTCCTTCCTAACTCAAAATTCCTATTGTATGCTGACGACCTTAAATTTTATCAGGTTGTTAGCACGATACAAGGTTGTACTGAGTTACAATCCGATCTCGATGCTGTATAGATATTGAATAGAAATAAATAAAAATCTAATAGCGTTTTCCATTCGTTGCACTGAAACCCACCTAATTGGGCAACGCATCATCAACTCCCCGTAACAGTGCTGCCCCACACGCGTGAAGGGCAGCTACGAATGAAACGGATTCCGGAACTGAGTCAGTGCGTGTGCGCTACGCAGTGAGATTTTAGACAGCTGTTCTTGGTCTGTCACACTGATGAACTCAAAAAATAATAATTTAGAATTATGATCGTTGTTATAAATTTTATGAAGTCTTTCTCACTTCTTAATTCATAAATTATTAACATGTGGTTTATTTAAAAACTGCGAAAACTTCAAATCCGTGTGTGTCGAAATTTCATTTTTCGAGATTTGCCAGTGATCGATGTAGTACAAAAGATTTTGAACCGAAAGGCTTCTGTCGAATTGTTTGGTTATTGAAAACCATAAAAATATTAATAAGAGCGTTTCCGCTGGTATGTATGGGCGTGCGAAGCATTCTTGGAAACATGATTTAAGGAATTATATTTTTATTTCCTTTATTAGCGTTTCAGAGAGTGAGACACACCTACACTTTGGTTTCACAAATATGAGTGGTTTGAGTGAACATTAAGTTATTCAAAGTTAAATTTTAGCAAGACACGAATTGATTTTCCGAACTTCGTGGAAGTCACAAATAGTTTTTAAGGCATTTCTTGCAAAACATAACATACTCCATCATTCGAAGTATCCATGCGTGACAGAAGATCCTCAATTGCCTTCACAATTTCACCACGAATCCAAATCAGCATGCATAACTTCCGTACCTAACCTCAAACTGGACTGCAGTGACTTGATTGTCAGTGCAGCGTAGGGCGTCCCGTGTGCGCCCTGTTAAAGTTGGAAATTTAAGTGATCACAAATGTTGAATATTGGTGTTAAAACAGCTATTAGAAGCCAACGATCATCTGAGAAGACCTGCCGAGAAGATTTTATATCCATAGCTTGTAAGCTCTTGCTCTGTAATTAGATTAAATATGCTAGTATAGGTAATTATTCATCTTTAATTTTTCAAAATGGTAACTTGCAAAAATCAAACTGTGATCTCATATTATGAAGGTTCCAAAACTGGTATTAGTAAGATCTGATTTTTTGGTTTATTGAGGGCTGAGAAAAAATTGGCATTGTGTGTAAGACTTCTTACTAGTTTCAAAACAGGTTTTCCTTATTGTAAGAAAACCACTGATTGTAGCGGGTTCTAACAACAAAATCCGCAATTTAGAGAGTAAATTTAAAGTTATATGGACACCTCGTTTGCCTTTGTAGCCCTAAAATTAAGATTTTTTATGGCAAATAAAAATATTATCTTTATCTATTAGTATGATTCTCTGCTTTGCTACTAGAAGCCGCCACTAGTACCGGCGCGCTACGCGTAAAGTGTAAAAGCTCTTAGGCAGACAGTTCTGTACTTCTCTATGTTTATATCGATATTTCCCCGTTACCCACTCTTCACCATTTCAGTGTTACCCCTTCTGGGTCTGGTATAAAAGACGTGCGCTTCTCGCGCACGGGGCCTTTCGCCACTTTTAACCTTACGCCTTTTTTAATTCTGCTACCATTTTCAGGAAAGCTTGCCCATTGTTTTCGCATATTCTCTCTTACCAGCATGCCGGGTGCATGCTGTTTTGTACTTTTATGAGCCATTAATGGTATTTTTATGAAAGGCCCGGTTCCCTCAGAACCGTATTGTATTATTAATAAATATGTGTATGAGCTTATAATAGTCTAGACTTTTTAAGATAGGTGTTTTGACATGGAATTGGATCTTGTATTTGAAATATTTGTTGATTCCTTATGGTTGCGTAAATTTGCTAATGGTTTTAGAAGCAGGTTCACTCTGTATTTTGTTTCTTGTTGCTATTTGCAGCTTTGAAGCGACTTGCTTGTATGCTGGCCACCGATTGTGTCGTGGAGAGCTAGTTTTTAGTACGGTGCATTACTTATGTGATTGTTAATGTTGCAGATTTTTGTTCCTGCCGTGAGTAAGACGGCGCTTGGCCACATTCCGCAGTTTTTAGTTGTTTTGCTCCTGCCGTAGGTAAGACGGCGTTGGCCCGCATTCGGCAGTTTGGGCTTTGGTCAGGCCTGTGCGGTGGCCTCGAGCTAGGCCCGTGCGGTAGCCTCGAACCGCGGCCATTGAAAAGCAGCGCTAAGCATCCGGTCCCGTAGCCGGCAAAGAAGTCGGCTGGGCAACAGCGCGTCATCGGCACGAATTGGTTCGATCACATGCGGGCATTGTTGGGCCGTGTGGCGGTCGGCATTCGTGTGCGGTCACGGCTCTGTTGAATGAGATACGAGCGGGCAAGAGGACCGTTCCTTCTCATTCATTGTTAAATTTGTTAGAAGGTTGTAAGTTATGGTAAGAGATCCATTTCCATGTAATTTGGTAACTATGCACTCGTACAAAACTTGGTTCTTATAGGTAATGGCTAATTCTTAGTAGTTCAGTTTTTCACTCCTTTTTGTATTGAAAGAAGACCGAGGTCGGCTTCTTTGTCAATTTTGCATATGTGTGTATTCAACTTCCTTACCCTAAAGTGGGCATTGTGGAGGTTGTTTGTAATACCGTAATTCTGTTTAGGTATATGCGCATTGTTGAAGCGCCGTTTTAATAGTGTTCCTGTTTCATAACAGTGTTTTGGTATAGAGACGGCACCGCGTCTGTCAATTACAACATTCTATTTGTAGTTCTGTATTGTTTCTTGCAGCGGTGCATCTGCACAGCAGGAAAAAATTGATTTTGTATTCTTTATGGTCTTGTAATAAATGTAATATTTATGAGTTATTGGATTATTATATCTCCAAGTACTGAATCCTTTAAAATTTATGATCCTGTTTTATTTAGAACCTGGAGCGTCTTTCGAAAGGTTTCGAATTATGACGACAGTCTTCATGAATCTGATAGCTTAGGGGTTCTCTGTGTTAGCCCTGAATAATAATTCATTAGGTAAACGCATGATCACCTCGCTTTTTGTTTTATAGCGAGGCTTCATTTAAAATTTGTGCTGTCTTAAACAGCTGGCGACCGTACCTTGCCATTTGTAATTGTTACATTTCTCAAGTCACGAGGTTAGCCAAGTTTGAAATATAACATGCCCTGGTTCCATGTCATTGTGCGAATGGAACATGGGCTTCTTTGCACTGGTGCACCCTAGCGGTCGAATGGAACACGAAATCTGTCCTCTTTGGAAGATGTATAGAATGTTAACGTTCAATTCAGTAGATATTTTTGCATCCTACCCGAAAAAGATTTTTAAGTACGAGAAAAGCATATTTAAAAACTTCCACTTGAAAAGAAATTTACTGGATTTTTAAAATATTTTATTTTATAAATTCTCTACTTACGTGAAATAATTGTAATTAGATGATTGCCTTTATGAGAAAGCATGACCTACTGCCCGGCTTTCCTGCCTCAAAGTTCGGCCTCCTCTCGCGTCGCAGGCCGCCGGGTTTGGCCGTTCGACTGCGTGGAAGGAGGGCCCAGAAGGGTCGGGTGACGCAACAGCGTGGAGAGGGAAGGGGGGTGAGGTGGTGTTTTCCAAATTTCACTTTACGTCTCCTATTCATCCGATTTGCTTGATTGACACGGCGTTGGATTCAGGAAGGACGTCGTCATCGCTATAAACCACATTTTAATTTGTTGGAACTAGGAGAAAATTTTAAAAAATTTGAAATCTTTTGAAAAAACGGCTTCGTAGCGTAAATTCTTTAAAAAAAGGAATCAATGTATTTACAGATCGAAATCGGACCATTTCTTCAGACCTTATCGGTCTAGTAATTTTGTTTATTTGGTGCTGCCACGTGGTGGCGACAAACAATAGTACTAGATGTCAGTACATTTAGCCTTAACAGCAAAATAGAAAACTTGCAATCGTAATAAATATTACTTCCCTAATGATGACAGATCATTATTTCGATGATATCTTTCTTAGTATTGGTGGGAATTAATTGTAGTTGTATTTGAAATTTTTTGTTTATAGTGCATCTTCTGTGACCTTGCACTTATTCCATTACCATTATTGATGTAAAGGTCACATGCATACATTTTGATCATTGGAACATAATTTTTATATTATAGTGAACTGAAAACCTGAAAGTGGCAGGCAGGCTCCCAAAGTGCAGTTTCAGAACAGTACAAACTCTTACCTTCACCAATTAAAATGCTCACAAAAGAAAAAGAATGTTCATAAGTTTTACGCTTTTTATAGGGTATAGCTTATGTCTCATATTTGTAAGTGGACTCCTTGAGATCAGTTGCAATAAGCATAAGGTGTTGGTTTGCAGAGGCAGGGCAATTCACTGACAAATCCAAAGATGTATTCTTTTTAGGCGGAGAATATTTTTAGCTTCAAAATTTGAATGACATGTACTAAATCCATTACAAAAAGGACATTATACAGCGGTATCACACTTTATATTTGGAAGGATTTATGGTTAAGAACAAATATTATTTGTGATAGCAAATAGATTAATAAAATATCAACTGACAAATTATGGTATTGTTTGTACTTGAATTAATTTTGGATTTCTCCTCACGAATAAACAATAACTACAAAAAATAATTTGCCTCTACTCTCCCTGTGCATTGCACACAACAGCTCAGTAGCAGAAATTGCTGGCGTCCTGACCTGGAAGGATCCAGGTTCAAACCCCGCATAGGCTGGATTTTCATTCAGGACAATTTGTCAACTCAGCCTCCCTTCAAGTAAATACCAGGATCCTTCCTGGGGTAAAGCGGCTGTAAGTTTGTGCTCACCACACCAATCTCCCTCCATGTGCTGATGGTAATGAAAATGAGAAAGTCACCCTGCGGGCCACATGCGACCTGTGCAATTGCACAGGGGTACTACCTTACCTTTTGTATAGTTTACAATTTTTAAAATTTATAACATGTTACAAGGTCTGATGTGAACAGTTTCCAGACCTTCAAGTTTCATATCACTTGTTTTATTTTATTCCAAACTTGGTGGGGTTGACATAATTCAGTTAAAGCACCCAAAACAAATGTATAAGATTAGTAAAAAAAAAAAATTTGAGAAAAAGTTTTGTCAAAATTTAATGGGATTAAGGACTTTTGTAGGTTTTGCAAAGGTATAATTCCACCAAAAAAACAACAAAAAACACACACACACACACACAAACACACACAAATACACACACACACACACACAAACAAACACACACACACAAGCCTCCACTGACGTTTTCCCGAGTAATAACTGAAAAGGTATGGGGGTTCATAAACAGAGCAAGATAAAGATTCAGTTTCATTTCAAATAATGATTTACAATACTGTTTTGATAAATCTCAATTAATCCCAACAGTCTCTCACACGCAAATGACGAAGTCGTTCTTCAATTGTGACATGTTTTCTCTTCCATTCAAGCTGTTCCCTCAGTATCTCACCGTATCTTTCAGAGTGCTTGCACAGACACTTGGTATGGCCGCTTGATTGTTCCTGAAATTCAATATCGGTTGTCACAGCATAACAAGACAAATAATGTATCAAAATGGCAACTAAATTAGGATGGTTATTTGTGAGCAAATGACTGATGAAGCAATCTCTTAGGTTGTTTATTACATATACTATTATATAATTGAAATGGCCTGGTAAACTTTGATTTCTGCAAACCTTTGAAAACAATCTATTTACTTATATTTCATGTCAAAAGTCATATTAAGGAATGTGAGTAGATAAAAGATTACAATATGTAGAGAAGTGCCTCAATCAGCAAATATGGCTGATTTGTTGTTAAAATCAGACATGTGTTGAAACACATATGTATACCTCAAAACAAATATATAATCAAAATTTACATGAAACAAATTAATTATAGCACATAAACTGCAGACTACAAGTCTTTTTCACAAACAAAGAATTTTCATAGAAGTGACTCTCTTGCAGATGTCTATCACATACATGGACTAACAGGAAAAGCGGTCGTACTTATATTCCATTAAATAAGAGCAATCTAGAAGATCAAAATCAAAATATTTTAAATTATTACATTAAACTAGAACTCAAAATTTTATATGCAAGACTTTACGAATACAAAAGTGATTGTTCATTGGTCTCAACAGTTCACTCAATTCAATACCCATTAACTGAGACACTGTTAACCCTGGAGTGCCTGCAATGTATTTCTCAGATATAGCTGTAACTTTTTGTGAATGCGAATGATCTGAATGATTTAATGAATCTTACACTAGAATTCTTGTCTGAATAGTTATGGTGAAAGGTAAAAATTGACAAAGTACAAAAAAATCATTAAACATCATATTATCCTATTAAATAATATTAAATACAATTTCCTAGAATTATTTTGGCATGTTTTAAACAAATATATATTTTTATTTTTTACAAACATATATGAAAATTTTTGTCCTTTTCGTACTTTGCAAGGTTCCCATTTTTTCATTTCCCTACAGACGTCTCCTGCACATCTTTCTCTTTGGTAAAAAATTGTGACAGATTGTAGATAAGGCAAATTATTACATTTTCTGAATAGGCACTTGTCTTAGACACGGCTGAAAATAATGCCATGATCACGTGCCGATCAGGCCAAAAGCTCATAATGCACTATTTCATTGCACCAATGTCGTGATATGTCGCCACAGTGCAGCGTCAACTTGAGCGATACTCATGGGAAATGATTCGAAAGATAAAAATAAAAGGCCAGGCGATCTCAGAAAAGTATAATGAAGGAACACATATTTGAAGCATCAGGCGCCTAATGGCCATAATAATTTTGGAACATAAAACTGCCGCAAGCGATCTACGCCAGATCTATTCTGAGCACCTGGAATTAAAAGATAAATTAAAAATTTACCACACACACGTACTCACAAGAGTAAGGTAAGGATGTCGGAGATATAACATATTCTTTTCTTCTCGAGCATAATCATGCCTTAAAGTGGCGGCAGCAAGAGGAGTAACTTCTTTCACAAGACGATTTTTTCTGAAATAATTGCGGTTAATTATATGATGAACGAGTATAATCATGACTTAAAGTGATTACCTTAGATCCTATTAAAAAAGTACCCTCTATATAAATGGCCTCTAGGCAATTTTGGTCTTCCAACAAAGAAGAACTGTCAACCTCATCACTACTTTACGCGGTCATGCTTTTAGAAACGGAAGTATAAAGCAATAAATGATTATAATAATAATAATACAATTAGCGATATGGGTTAACACCGATGATAATGGAAGGTTGATAATTGATATTACGCGACGTTGCTTCGCGGTTGTCCTGTCACTATAATGAGTAGTACTCATTGAGTACCAACCTCCACAAGTGAACTATATAAGCCAAGCTGGCAAGAGAATCACTGACAGTAGGAACCAAAGAGTATATCTCAGAGATGGCACTCACTGATAAACAGCCTTATTTGCCGAACCGCGTACCCATGTACGCGGGAATTTAAAAATTTTCTCCATATACTTCTCCAAAATCACTCCGTATATTTTCAACCTTTACTTATATATATATATATATATATATATATATATATATATATATATATATATATATATATATATATATATATATATAAAAAGTAAGGATTTTATGGAAGAAAAATCAAATTACAGCAGTAAAATATAGTATTTATTGAACATATTGACAATACACACTTTTATAATTTCAATAGCATTAACTATTTTGTTATAAATAAAGCAATAAACACAATACAGGAGTTCAAATGCAACTTCACTTGCTTGAGACATGCCAAATTAATGTGAATACTATGGAATACTACTTTATTAGAAGCACTATATATATGAACAGTGCAGTAACAAATGCACAGTGCATTGAAGTAACAAATGAAAACATTGCATCTTTGCTCAGGTAAAACAAATCATTACGATAAAATTGGTGCCATTTTATTTGTGAGTAGGAAAGTCATACATAAGGTCACATAAGGCCAATAGGGCGTGTGCCCCAATCCTACGAAACAAATAAAATCCCTCTACGTGAATCTTTTATCAGTATTACTGCCTTTTATTTTATTTTAATTCAAAAATATAAATCACCTAATTATGTCCTGTTACATAAAGGTCAGTAAAAGCTGAAAGTAATAGCTGATTAGGTCAGATTACAGTTGTTTCTTGCTTTAACAGTTGTATCTGAACATTTTGAGCATTGTGCATTTTGCAGCACTAGTGCTAAAATTGACACTAACATGTTAGCACCTTAAACGTAACTGTACTTACTAGTGGCTTTAGATATAAAATAACAAATATTGATATATAAATGTGAAATATATAGATGTTATCTACTTTTCCTTACAAGGTTTCACAATCTATCTTTCCGGTTTCAATTTTATCGAGATGCATTGTAACATCACATTCTTTTAACCAATGAGTGGAATCCAAACTGTTCATTTTAACAGAATACTGCTTTAAAACTAGAGCTCAGGTGTTAACGACGTACAGATGTTGAAAATAAGGGTGAATTTACAATTTAACATTTATGAGAACATAACCAAAAATATGACTTGGAAAACTATATTTTTTACAAAACTCCTTCAGAGTTCCAAGTAAATGTTTCTTTGGTTGTAATCTATTAAATGAGACTTTTTTGGACCTTCTATAACATTTTTTAAGGTTTAGCTCATCTTGGTACCCCCACTACTTAGTACAGGTTACCAGAAATGTGCAGGTTCTTAATGTTCTATTTAAAATGAAATTGATTATTTGATATTCACAATTTTATTGCATCCAATGACAGAGCATACACTGATCTTAATGCTCCATCTCTTATACTATTACAAACTGTCAGATCAGAAGAGGTGTCTGCAAACACTTTGTAGAGAATTAAGAATGTCATTTACTGCACATAATAATTCTTTAAAATTTTCTCTCTGACCTGTCACTCCAAAAAGAAAATAATTTGAAAACAAAATTATCTCTTCATATTATCTTACATTATTGGGGTAAACTTTTAAATTAAAATTATAGATCAACATTATTTTCACTCTAATAAATCATTTACATGCCTTTTTAACTGCAAAAATTCAGATCAGAATGAAATATCAGCAATAATCTTTCACATTTTTCATGTCAGTCTGCCTGCAATACCAATCTATTAAATATTCTCTAATAATATTCTCTAATAATAGTCTAGTAATAAGGGGGCATGAAAAGGCTAGCAAATGTATCTGCCACACTTGATGTACCAGAATTCTGAAAGACAGAAGAACCTGTAACAATCAATAATAAATTATTACCAATACGCTATGGTTCCAGTAGCATACTTCTATTTGCCTTTCACACATTAAAAAAAAACTCACCATTTTCAGTACAAACTGCTGCCTGTGCACAAGGACCTGAAAATTTAAAAAAAGGTGGTAAGACTCTTTAAACAATCTACTGTTGTGTAATCAAAATTAATATACCCCAAACAAAATTGTATGCTCATTTGCAATCTTGAAAAAATCTGTCCCTGTTTGAGTTCTATTGCCAAAGAGGACAGATGAACTAAATAAACAATAAAAAATGAGTTAAACTGTGCTACACTTTGGACAGATAATTTTATTTCAAAAAATCTTACCAGGTCTGTCCGTGAAGTTAGAAGTGACAATCTCGATGGGCTCAAACAAGAATTTGAAAATAAACAGAAACATAAAATAGAAGTTCCACAACCTTCAACTAAATTATTTGAACGCCCTTTCAAGAGAAACACCATGAATACTGTCAGCAAATGCAGGGCACATTTCCTGCAGCATACCATAGTTTCTCTCTCCACAAATGATCAATTATTATCCCAAGTTTTCAGTAGCATTATTGTTCCCAGTTACATGCAGTTGCAGAAAATGCTCTTTGCATATTGACTCACTAATGGTTAAATGGCCATTTGGCGGAAGCTGATTCGAATATCTTTTAGCCATTCTGCCTCTAAAACAAAATCTTTATTTTACAGACGTAATTAAAAAAAAAAAAATTACAGCAGCATTAATCTACAAATTACATGCATAATCATAATCCAAAATTTACAACGGATGTATGTATTCCTTGATAAGTTCCTTCTCGTGTAATATCACGTCATCATTGGACTATGGTTAATAGTGTAATTATAATTCCTATTGTAATAATAATAAATTTATATTGATGAAATATACTAATTTAACCTGCTGCTATTGTTATGGCACCAATGGCACCTGTAATGGGTCATGGACAAATATTTACTAAATGGAATAGGTGGTTTTTGGTGTGTTGACGTTAATTAACTTCTCTTGAATATAAAATCGTAAGATACGAAAAATTAAACTCACTTTTTCACATTTCTTGGAAACCCAAATCACCACGTTTTAATGGCTAATTTTCTTTTAAATTTGTGCAATTGGACACCCAGCATCTTCTTGTAGTAATAACACACACTTCAGACAATCGATGTTAGGATTTGAATCAATAGGGGTTTTTACTAGTATTAACAATAAGGTATTTGAGAAGGTATGTAAAAATACCGATATTTTACCGGTATTCAATAACTTTTCGGTCGCTGTTCACTAGCAGAATCAAAGAAAAACAAACTATCCTTGTTATCTTTCTTTCATTTGTATTTAAAGTATTTTAAGTATTTCTTTTTTAAAAACATCTTTTTTATGTATTTAAATATATCTTCAAAAGACATGCTCAAAAAACTCAAAATAGAGTTTTAAATACAAAATATATTTTTCAAAGACAAGTATTTAAATATTGCTCAACCCTCTCTATAAACTAGTATTGCGATCAGCAGTGTACTAATCTCAGTTCCAGCTTGAGCGTAGTAGTACTAATATATATGCCACGAGTAAGTCCGGAAAATTTGTAGAATGAAATTGCAAAATATGGACATAAATATATAAGGAAAAACGCTAAATAAACGAATATGCAAAATCAGATTTTCCTGCAATATATAACATTACAGGTGTACAATTACACTGTGTAAGTATCCTTACAATACACTTTCAAATAAAAGCGAGCGATGATACGACATCACACACTTTCTGGCATTATTTCTAACTTTGCAATTTTCGAAAATTATAGAGTTCAACGAAAATTGTAATTCTTTTAAGCGTCCCTTCTATCCATGGAAAAAAATTGTTGTGTTTTTTGAGATTTTTTAATATACAGTAAAACCCCGCTTTTACGTTCCCGCAATTTACGTTTTCCCGGCATTTACAACATTTCTTGTTTGGTCCCATCAGTTTTCGTATATTCATCATGTTATAAATACCCCCATTTACGTTAGTATAATTTCATTTTTCCCCGCAATATACAACAGTTTGCTTGCCACAACACAAGCCGTTTTCCGATTTCGGTCTCGCAAGGGCGCGATTTTCACGTCGCGTCGTTCTGGGTGGCGTCGGTCCGAGGAGACTTAGGCCATTCAGTACGCGTTCATTGTGGCTTGTGAAGTGCGAAAGTGATAGTAATTTTAAGTAAATTGCGGGGTGGAATTTGCGAAACTTCGATCTGTAGAAGTGGTGTACAATGGAAAGAAAGATAGAAGAAGTTTTCTATTGAACAAAAAATGGAGATTTTGAAGAAAGTGGACGCTTTTTCAGGACCACGTGTTGTGTTGGCGAAGCAGTTGGAAATTTCTATTTCAACTCTAAATACAATCGTGAAGTGTCGAAAAATAATCGAAAAAGGTGCAAAGAGTGCGGACAACAATCTAAAAGAGAAAGTACGTGAAATACTCAAAATGAGAAACTGGAAGAGATTTTAAAAACTGGTTCGAGACAACAAGGGCATCAATATACCAATTAATGGTACAATTTTGAGGAAAGGCTAAAAACGTGGCAGATATACTAGGAATAGACGATTTTTTTTGCATCCAATGGTTGGATTGATCGTTTTAAGAAACGGTACAATGTTGTATATAGGGCAATTTGTGGAGAATCGAATAGTGTTGATAAAGTATTGTTTCTTCCGGGAAAGACTCCACCCTTCATGAATTAATTAGTGAATATGATGCAAGAGATATTTTAATATCGATGAAACCGGTTATTTTTAATCTTCTGCCGAATAAAACGTTTGCGATGAAAAATGAACCTTGCCATGAGGGCAAACATAGTAAGTTCGACTCACGGTAATGTTGGGGACAAACGCAAATGGAACGAAACCTTGCGTCCGTTTGTTATTAGCAAAGCAAAAAGCCACGTTGCTTTAAAACATAAGAACATTGCCAACATCGTATGCCTCAAACAAAAAGCATGGATGACTTCAGAGTTATTTACTCAGCAAGTTCATCTCTTGATGCTAAAATGGGAGCACAAAATAGAAAATCCTTCTATTTGTAGATCAATGCCCAGCACATCCCAAAACGTTGAATTTAAAAACATAAGAATGGAGTTTTCCCAGCCAAATGCACAAGTGTACTGCAGCCTTTGGAGTTGGGCAGCATTAATAATTTCAAAGTGCACTACCGTAGAAATTTAGTCCCGAAAATTTAAGGTACATTGAATGTGGTAAGGATGCAGCAGAAATGAAGATTTCGATATTAGATGCCTTGCATTTTATTGCAAAATCATGGAGGGAAGTAAAGCAGTCTACTATTGCTAACTGTTTTAAGAAAGCTGGCTTCCCGGCAGATACAGAAGAGGCCGTGGAAGATGATTCTGATTTTGAGTGTGAGGGCTGGACAAGTATTAAGTCTCAAACTTCATTTGAAGAGTTTGTATCTGTGGACAATGATGTTCGTACTGCTGATGAACAATCATCATTAGAAGATATTGTTCAAGATTATCTTCAAAACAATGCTGTTGGTGAAGATGCTGATGGAAGTGAAGATGACAGTTACGATTATGATCAACCTCCTCCCACGAGTGCACAAGCATTTGCAGCCCTAGAAACAATAAAAATACCTCTCTGCTGCAGATGGTGGTGATACTACTTTGATAAAGTGTATGAACTAGAGTCTCAAATTCAATCAGTCCAAGCTAAAAGAAGAAAACAAACCAAAATATCTGATTTCTTTTTGTCTGTATAATCTTATTTGTGTATAATACTGAATATTATAATTCTTATTGGTCTTTTAGTATTTAAATACAATTTATTTATAGTTTTGAAGAGAAAAAATCATTTCCCCTTATTTACATTTCCCGCAATTTACACCATTTTTCCTATGGTCCCATGAAAAGTGTAAAAGAGGGGTTTACTGTATACATCAATTATCATTCTTAAATTATTCTAAAACTACGCGGTTTTGCAATAAACTTACATGACCTTTGCAATCTTCGAAAATACGGCGGGGTGGGCGACAATGAGACCACCATCATATTTTGTATCGTCTTTAAACAAAAAAATTGGAGCTCTTTTTGAGAAAAAGTTACAATTGTTTTAATTGCCTATACTTCGCCCCAAATTGCACGAAAACTACTCAAATGTTTCAGAAATTAAACTTGATCTTATTTTCAGATCTGTCAGAACAGATTTCAGTAAGGAAAAAAATATATCATCAATATTATAGTTGAAGGAAGACGCCCCCAAAAATTGCACGTTAGCAATTTGCTAAACATAAGTGATGTCAACAAACACCATAAATCACATTTCTCTTGCGTTCTGTACGTAACACGAGGACAAAATTTAATCAAATAATTTGGTGACGGTTTGAGAAGATTTCGAAAATGATTTTGAGGCTTAATGTAAAGGACCCTCAAAAATCAAAATATCCCTTTGAAACTCCCAAAGGATCGAGTTCTTTCCGGTAGATTCGGGAAGATCAATTTTGGAGAAAATTGGCAGAGCGGTTTGGGCGTTAGCGTTGACCATAAACAGACAGACATGTTTTGGTGTCAATCGATTTTTAGGTATCAAGGACACATGTATTGTATTTTTTCGCTAGACCACGAGTTAGAAGAAGTAATGTAATATTTAGCAAGAGGATTTATCCACTTTTACTTTACCAGGGCCCGACAATAAGAGTTTTCCGGTATCCGATTACATAATTTGTCGGAAAGTAGTTTTAAAATTAACAACAAAGAAAACAATTTTAAAATTTAGCTTCCACGATTTACTTGGAGAAACAGATTCATCAGGTGAAATCTATCAAGGAGACAAACGCCGTTTTGAGATCAAAATCGAGTCGCAAGATAAAAGAGCTCGTACGTAATCTCGGCTCATACTTTCTGGTAGAGGAATGATAACAAAGATTTTAGAAGTAAAATGTATGTAAATAAGATGTTATGGCATAGAATATTGGTGATATCTACACAATTAATTCCATTTTCTTTTTGAAGTCAGTTTCCAAATCGGAATCGATATTTTGAGTACCGCCTCAAATAATTGTTTGATAGTATTCGAAGGAAGACGGAAATATGTGAACAAGATATATAGTTTTATACGACTATTACAGATGATACGAGGCTGTTTGGCTGTGTTACAGCATCACTAGTTTGACACGTGAAGAAAAATATATTGAGACTGAAAGGGACTGACTGTCCAGCTTGCCTGTCTGAAAGTTCGGCCTCCCGTGCCGCAGGCGGTTTGGCCGTTCGGCGGCGTCGATGGAGGGCCTAGGCGGTCGGGTGACGCAGGGAAGGAGGGGAGGGGGGGGAGGGGAGGGGAGGAAATCAGGTATTTTTCCCGAAATTTCACTTTACGCCGCTCCTATTCATCCGATTTGCATGATTGACACGGCGTTGGATTCAGGAAGCACGTCGCCATCGCGCTATAAGCCCACATTTTTAATTTCTTCCCGGAACTATGAGAAAACGTTTCAAAAATTTTTTGGAAATCTTTTTTGAAACGACGGCATCGTAGCGTGAATTCTATTTTAAACAGGAGTCCAATGTCGTTTACAGATCGAAAATCGGACAATTTGTTTAGACGTTATCGCTCTAGTAAATTTTGCTTATTTTGGTGCTGTCACGTGGTGGCGACAAATGGAACTAGTGTCGGTACATTTAGCCTTAATATTTTCTTCCGTGTCCATACTTCAAAGCATCTTCCTTTTTCGGCCTATCTCAATGTTCAGCTTTTACACCACACAACAGGATTAGAAATACCATTTTCTCGATTATTTGGATTTTAGTCATACGCAGGGCTTGATTTCTGACGGAACGGCGTTCCTGTATCTCGCTGATTCATTCTCGCTATTACATTATATTATAAATATATAATTATTTCTCTTAAATTAATAAATAATTTTGAGCGCGATCCGGGACCTAAAATTTTAGAAATCAATCACTTGATATGCCTGCATATTTTATGAATTTGTGTAATTTCCTTTCCGCTGCTTTTTCTAAAATTATTCCTCTCTTTAGTTTTTCTGTACAGTATCCAGAATTTGTTATTGTAATTCATAAGTATTTAACTTCGCCCGCCATGTATATCACTTCTCCGTTGATGTTCAGACTTCCTTTTTTACCAGTTGACATAAATGTTGTTTTCTTTAAATGTAAGTTCATAGAATATTTAAATTTTATAATAATAATATATTTAGCTATCCTATTACATAATTCGAATTAAGTACAAATAAAACATCTGCATAATTTTGATGACAAAATGTTTGCGTTTTCTCGAAAGAAGTAAAGTGGACATGTGACGTTTTGAATGTTTGCTCCTCATTTCGCGCTCCTTTGTATCCAAGCCCAGTGCCGCCAGGGCACGCTCTCAAGTCACCCTTAGCTGGAAGCAGGGTCGCACCTCTGGCACACTGCTGTTCTGATAGCGTGACTTTTCTGACCTCTGCAGACATCTCGCCGCGTTCTTCGGCGGGCTGCGTGTTACACTAGGGCAATTCGATATGCCCAAGCGTAGGAAGAGGGCGGTGAGTAGTTTTCAGTGGGCGAGAACATTGTGCAATGACGAAGTGAAGATTATATTTACTCTATAAGAATTAGTGGAATCATTCGCGTTTCCTTAATTATTAGCGACCGTGTGTGTGTGTGTGTGTGTGTGTGTATGTGTATGTGTATGTGTATATGTGTGTATATATATAAACAAAATTATAAATTAAACAATTAATAACAATTATGAAAGTATATTTGATTAATAAAAATTTTGTGAGATATTATTAACTAAAGTAACTTATTTTCTCAAGATGTATGAATGGGAAGCTATTGTTTTTTATTAAAATACCGGTATAACGTTTATTGACGTCCATACCGGTAAAGACGTCCAATAGAGGTATTTACTAGTATATAACAATAAAGGTATTTGAGAAAGGTTGAAAAAATACGGTATTTTTACCAGTGATTCTAACTTTTCGGTCGTGTTCACTAGCAGCATCAAGAAAACAAACTATCCTTGTTATCTTCTCATTCATTTGTATTTACAGTATTTTAAGTATTTCTTTTTTTAAAACATCTATTTTATGTATTTAAATATATCTTCAAAAGACATGCTCAAAAAAACTCAAAAATAGAGTTTTAAATACAAAAATATATATTTCAAAGACAAGTATGTAAATATTGCTCAACCCTATCTATAAACTAGTATGTGCGATCAGCACTGTACTAATCTCAGTTCCCAGCTTGAGCGTAGTACTAATACATATGCCACGAGTAAGTCCGGAAAAATTTGTAGAATGA
The DNA here is from genome assembly GCA_964035755.1 of Teleogryllus oceanicus. Taxonomy (NCBI): domain Eukaryota; kingdom Metazoa; phylum Arthropoda; class Insecta; order Orthoptera; family Gryllidae; genus Teleogryllus; species Teleogryllus oceanicus. The sequence continues at coordinate 75,525,138 of CAXIVR010000010.1, forward strand.
AATTGCAAAATATGGACATAAATATATAAGAAAACGCTAAATAAACGAATATGCAAAATCAGATTTCATTAGAAGTAATTTAGTAAAATAAATTACACTGTGTAAGTATCCTTACAATACAAGTTCAAATAAAAGCTAGCGATGATACGACATCACACACTTTCTGGCATTATTTCTAAATTTGCAATTTTCGAAAATTGATAGAGTTCAACGAAAATGGTAATTCTTTTAAGCGTCCCCTTTTATCCATGGAAAAAATTGTTGTGATTTTTGAGATTTTTTAATATATACATCAATTTCATTCTTAAATTACTCTAAAACTATGCGGTTTTGCAATAAACTTACATGACCTTTGCAATCTTCGAAAATACGGCGGGGTGGGCGAAAATGAGACCACCATCATATTTTGTATCGTCTTTAAACAAAAAATTTGGAGCTATTTTTGAGAAAAAGTTACAATTGTTTTAATTGCCTATACTTCGCCCCAAATTGCACGAAAACTACTCAAATGTTTCATGAAAAATATATCATCAATATTATAGTTGAAGGAAGACGCCCAAAATTGCACGTTAGCAATTTCTAACATAAGTGATGTCAACAAACACCATAAATCACATTTTCTTGCGTTCTGTACGTAAACGAGTGACAAAATTTAATCAAATAATTTGGTGACGGTTTGAGAAGATTTCTGAAAATGATTTTGAGGCAATGTAAAGGACCCTCAAAAATCAAAATATCCGTTTGAAACTCCCAAAGGATCGAGTTCTTTCAGGTAGATTCGGGAAGATCAATTTTGGAGAAAATTGGCAGAGCGGTTTGGGCGTTAGCGTTGACCATAAACGGACAGACATGTTTTGGTGTCAATCGATTTTTAGGTATCAAGGTCACATGTATTGTATTTCTTCGCTAGACCACGAGTTAGAAGAAGTAATGTAATATTTAGCAAGAGGATTTATCCACTTTTACTTTACCAGGGCCCGACAATAAGAGTTTTCCGTATCCGATTACTAATTTGTCGGAAAGTAGTTTAAAATTAACAACAAAGAAAACAATTTTAAAATTTAGCTTCAGATTTTACTTGGGAAAACAGATTCATCAGGTGAAATCTATCAAGGAGACAAACGCCGTTTTGAGATCAAAAATCGAGTCGCAGGATAAAGAGCTCGTACGTAATCTCGGCTCACACTTTCTGGTAGAGGAATGATAACGGAAGATCTTAGAAGTAACATGTATGCAAAATAAGATGTTATGGCATAGAATATTGGTGATATCTACAAAAATTAATTCCATTTTCTTTTGAAATCAGTTTCCAAATCGGAATCGATATTTTGAGTACCGCTCAAATAATTGTTTGATGGTATTCGAAGGAAGACGGAAATATGTGAAGAAGATATATAGTTTTATACGACTATTACAGATGATACGAGACCGTTTGGCTGTGTTACAGCATCACTAGTTTGACACGTGAAGAAAAATATATTGAGACTGAAAGGGACTGACTGCCCAGCTTGCCTGTCTGAAGTTCGGCCTCCCGTGCCGCAGGCGTTTGGCGTTCGCGGCGTCGATGGAGGGCTCAGGCGGTCCCGGTGACGCGGTAAAGGGGAGGGGAGGAAATCGGTATCTTTTCCGAAATTTCACTTTACGCCGCTCCTATTCATCCGATTTGCATGATTGACACGGCGTTGGGTTCAGGAAGCACGTCGCCATCGCGCTACAAGCCCACATTGAAATGCACTATGCGTTACAGTTTGAAAAAATTTTAAAATTTTTTTGGAAATCTTTTTTGAAAAGACGGCATCGTAGCCTGAATTCTATTTTAAAAAGGAGTCCAATGTCGTTTACAGTTTGAAAATCGGACAATTTGTTTAGACGTTATCGGCCTAGTAAATTTTGCTTATTTTGGTGCTGCCACGTGGTGGCGACAAATGGAACTAGTGTCGGTACATTTAGCCTTAAGGCTTATAATTTTGCAAATTTCTCCCATTTGAAATGGTTAAGTGCCCTTCAAATTGCGCATATCGATTCTTTGAAATGCTACAGGAACAGCTTTTAAAAACAATTTCAACAGTTAGTTTTCTTACAATTTTAAAATTTCAAGTCGGATCTGTCACGTAGCAATAAGAGCCCGTATTAAAAGGACAAATTTTACAGTCTCATTATGCGAAAACTAGACGGTGAAAACCATTCAAACTCTACTAGAATATAGAACAACCTCTGATCTTTTGATCAATACAATAAAAAAGGCATGTTAAACATAACACGTATCTCGCTCTAACAACCTTAAACTCTTCCACCACGATGTAGCAGTTACGCAATAGAAACTCGTTTGACCTCTCACAGTCTTCCCGAAACCACGGCCTCCTGATATTGAAACGTTAAGGGAGGTGGGGGTTCTTTCCGAATAAGCCATGAAGAGTAAGATGAAACAAATTATGATTACCAGAAGCTTTTTTATACGATTGTAGAAATAAAAGAATCTGCCAATAACTTCCTATGCAAATTATATTGGAAAAGTCAGAAATCTGCCTAACGAGGAAACGGAAAGTAATTTTTTGTACGAAGGTATTAAAAATTTTGGAAAAGACAGAAAACAAATATTGTTTTAAAATTACACATTGACTCATAAGGGAGATACATTCTTTGAGGGTGATGGCATCGTACCACAACATTGGAGTTCAGTTCGACGAGTTGCAGTTAATCAAGTGATAATGATTTCAAATTGAAAACGTTAACTCTGAGTGAGAAAATTAGACTAATTGAATAACACGAACAAAACAACACATCTGTCAAGTTTTTGATGAAAAAATATATAAACAAAATCAAGAACGAGTGGTTGAATTTTTGCTGTAACTAACATTAACATATTCTCTGTATTCATTTTTAAATAGTGAAGCCGTTATTTAAATAGTGACAAGAACACTCAAATAATGAACAACTGCTAACTCTACGCATAATACAAAAATAGGATTGTCATGCACTATCAACTCTTCTACGCATGCGAACCTGCGATATCAAATAGGAAATCATGAAGGATAAACGTGAATGAAATACGTACTATCAAATTAGAGTGTGCTGCTCATTTTGTGGTTTTATTACCTACTGGATGGGTGAAGATAATATTTTTTATTCAGTCACATTCATCCTTGTACGTGAAATTTTTTTAATGCAGAAAATGAACCGTTTATCTCACGTGATACAACCTAAGGGCGGAAATTGGTGCTGTTTCACAGTTCGAAAGCCAGAACAATATTCACTCTTCTGCGTGAATGTCTGAAACTTGAAATTACTCTAAATTTGTCCCTTTTTTTGTTGCTAATTTGTTATGAAGATAAATTGTCGCTCCTATTTTGCCCTAATATAAACATTCGGCTAATTGAATAAATTAAATCATTAAAAAAAAAAAAAAAAAAAGACATTACAGTGATATGCTTAATAGTTCCCGAAAATGAAATGTTTGCTCTTTAACTAATACCAAAAATGCGAAATGTATCCAAATTTATATCAAGAAAACCGATGACACTTATAAGAAAACCATAAATTTCAATGATTAATAACAAATAACTACATATGAAATTGCCGCTTATTTGTGGCAAAATAGTTCCCATTGAAGAAATTTTGTTGCTCGTTAAATAATACCGGCCATGCTATTTTCCGCAAAGCGACAGCACATGTGAAGTTTACGATGAATAACCTAAATAACTAAAATTATAGCAACTAATTAAAAGTAAAATTATTTATGGTCATTGATGTGTAGTTATTGGCCTAAAATGTTCAATAATTTCAACTTAAGATTCCCGTTAGAAACCTTACAAAAACGTTGCAATATCCAGATATCTTTAAGGTTCTGGCGGATTGATCCGTTTTTTTTTTTTTTTTTTAGTTAAAACATGATTAGAATCCAATGTAAATTATCAGCTGACTTTTGGGAGGTATTCCAAGAAAAAGGGTTTTGTTGGAATACCTCCCAACCGCCAAGTATATACTTTCTGGCCTTGCCAAACGTGCGTTCGCACGCCCTGTTGAGAATATGTTATATTACTTTGGTTCCTTTTTGATCTTTTGTTTTAAATTGGTAAGTCTTTATGTGTTTACTATATCGAGTGCTATATATGTTTTTTTCTTTGTATTGTTCTTATTTCTTTGGAGTATTTTCGTATAATATTGTGCAGTCATTTATTTCATACTTCTTTGTTGCACAGTCGTGCCTGAGGAAGGGAGAAAATGTGTTCACCGAAACGTCGCTATGTAATTTCAATATATAGCTTTATTCTGCCAAGGTACAGCACCTTCCCCAACAAAATGTCTCTCTCAGTCGCTGAGCATTATTGCTGTACCTCCTACCTTTCTCTTGTTGCCCGCAAATTCAGGAGACCAGATTGCCCCCTTCTCTCCATATTCCCGGGATCATTTCTCCCGCGGAGATATCTTCTGAATCGGAGGTATATGTAATTTGATATAACTCGCTCGTTTTTCGAAGCGAGTTGTGTAAGGCACATGCCGCTTTAATTACATAGATCACTGTTGTATCTTTGAAGCATATCGGCCTCCTAAAAATTCTGAATCTACAGGCCAAAATGCCAAATGCATTCTCTACGACGCGTCTGGCGCGACCTAACCAGTAATTATACATTTTTTGATCATATTGAAGAGGCCTCTTCCTCGAATATGGCGTCACCAAATACGGTTTGAAGGGAAATCCCTCGTCCCCAATGTTGTGGTTAAATAAACACTTGTTTATTTTATAAAAGTTTTATTTAAGAAAACGAGCACATGGTTTGTACTGCACCGTTACAGAGTACTGAGTACAGGACACTTGTGTCACAGAGTAGTCATATCAGTCTATGGTACAGAGCTTACAGAGTAGTGCGCAGTGTGGCAACTGCATCTAGCGGTCACTCTAAACTAACATACAACATCTCCCTCACAAGATACAATTTATAAAAAAAAGACATTACACAAGATATAACGAAAGATTAAGATATTCTTTCAAAATACAACATATTGAACTTAATCTATTGATCTTAAACATAATCTTTGTAGTACTTTGGTTTGTTTACTAGTCTACCTGATCTTGTAACTCCAATAGCCTTTGGATTCGTTTGATTACATTTGGCTTGTGTTTGTGGTTTGACATAAGCATCATTTTGATCATCATCCTTTAGTTCTGTTAAATCTTTTGCATTCGTATCATAATATTGCTTTTCTCTTAGCTTTTTATCTTCATTCACCTTTCGAACCTCACATGTTTATATTTGGCAGAGCATTTCTTGGTTCGTTGGCAATATACCATTTAATCGTCTTCGAACAATATTTCAGCAGGAAAAGGGGAAGACTCTACTAATGGCGTATTTCTATACTCAAGCAACGTAATGTACATATCCTTGTTGTCAAACAATGCTTTCTTTAAAAGTGACTTAATAGTTTGAACGTGCCTCTCAATTGGCCATTGGACTGTGGATACCTTGGAGTGCTTGTTTGTGCACAATTCGTCTTCTAAAAAGTTTGAAACTTTGATTCACGAACTGTACATCATTGCCTGTGTATAGAAGTTCCGTTTACATGTCTGGAAAATATCGATTTTACATGATGTATTACATTCTCATATGTAGTGTTTTCATTCAAACAACATACTTCTGAAATCGTAATACGGTCTACTATTAATAAATATTTCTTTATTAAGTTCGAACAAATCAGCTGCTATTTTTGCATGGTCGGTCAGGAATTTCACGAGTATCATTGTTTCTTCTGATTACTATTTTGGAAAGTTAAACAAGCTGACAATTCCTAACGACATCTTGAATTTCTTGTCAATATTAGGCCAAAAAAATTTTCTACTGCCCTTAAAATTGTTTTCTCAACTCCCATGTGGTTATAGTGCAATCTATCTATCAATGTCTCGTCTCATGGTTTGGGAATTACCAATCGATCTCCTCTGTAGATTGTTCCTTGACTACAACCAATTCATCTTTGCAAACCAGTATGGCTTGATATCGTCTTTTACCTGACCTTTGAATTTGGCCATCCTTCCAGAATTACTCATCAAGTTTGCAATTCGTCTTTGGCTGTTTCTTCTTGAACTTTCTCGAACTTTTTGGAGAAATATTGTGAAATAAAATAGAGTTCACCTGAGCATCAAGTCATTTTCGTTGACTTCAAAATTTTTATCATAACTGGCTCTTGATAGAGCATCTGCTAAATATAATTGGGATCCGGTTTGTATTTTACTGTAAATTGGTATGGCTGCAAACTGATACGAAGGCGTTGTAGTCGCATCGGGGTTTTGTTTAGATCCTTTTAAAGATTGACTCTAATGGTCTGTGATCTGATTCTACTTAAATTCTTTACTATAAAGATATTGATGAAAACGTTGCACCTGAATACAATGCTAGCATTTCTTTTTCAATTTGTGCATAGCGTTTGTGTATCAGTTAAACATTTCGATGCAGTACGCTACTGGTTTCCCATCCTGGATAACTACTGCTCCCATTCCGTCCCTTGAACTATCTACCGACAAAATTATGGTTTCTTTTCATCATAGAATTGTAAACAGGACTGGTTGAAAGTACTTTTAACTGTATGAATTCTTTCTGTTGGTCTGTCCACATCCAATGCACCTCTTTTTAATTGTCTCAAATTAGTACTGATGCAGACAGATTGGGTATATACTTAGCTAAATATGTAATCATTCCCAAAAATCTGCTAAGCTCCGGACATTCTTTGGTGTTGGTATCTGTTTTATTGCTTCCACTTTGTCTGTGTCAGGTTTAATACCATCAACAGAAATAACATGTCCCATGTATTGACCTGAATTACGTACTGTATCTTGTTTGGCCTAAATCTTACACTCTTTCTCTAGCTCTGTTGAGAACACGATTCAAAGTTTCATCATGTTCTTTCTTTGTCTTTGAATATATAATGAGATCTCAATGTACACTTTTATGTTTGGAATATCTTCAAAGATTTCTGTGAAAGTTCTGTGAAAAAACTCTGAGCTATGGACAATCCAAATGGAAGCCTAAGAAAAAGATACCTGCCAAAGGTGTGGCAAATGTCGTTAGCTTCGATGCTGTATCTGACAACTCAATTCTGCCCGAATCCTCTTTCGCATCGAGAACTGTGAAAATTTTGAGCCAGCCATTTCTGCTGTAATTTCTTCAAAAGTTGGCATTTCATACCTTTCTTTACCAAAGCTTGATTTAAATGAAAAGGGTCCAAACAAATTTCAGGGATTTATTTGGTTTATGCACTAAAACCAATGGGTTAACAAATTTTGATGGTTCAGTCATTTTAGTGATGATACCATCATCTTCCATTTTTGTAACTCAATTTTAAATCTCATTATTTTAAAAGGACTCTACGACACGGAACTGCGACAGCTTGATAACCTTCTTTTAGTTTGAAATCATGAGGTTTATTGCTAATCTTACTATACCTTGAAAAACATCGTGATGCTTTTGATAAAATTCGATTCATTGTCAACTTCTAAAGTATCCCCAGTTTTTCTTACCAAATCTAATTCTTGTAGACCCTCAGGCCTATAATAGGTGCTGATTTGTCAGTCGTGCGAACAATTACAAAATCCATTTTGTACTTTCTGATCGTTAGTGGAAACATTCAGTTTACATGAACCTATAACATGGAGCTTTGCCCACCATAATTAGAAATATCATACTGACATTGATTGAGATTTTGTGATACATCTAATTTTTGAAAATATACTCTGAATTACATTAACATGTGCTCCCGTATCAAGTTTAAATTTAAGTGTCTTATTCAATCAAGAATTTTTAACATGGTAAACCAATTGTTTTCTAATTTTATATCATTAATTTCAAGTGCACCAAGAATATACTCACATTCATCATCATTTCCATTTCTATAGCATTTACAAACTTTGAACGACACATTTTTGCAAAATGACCTAATTTTTACATTTTAAGCATACCTTACCACTTGCGGACAAAGTTTTTTTTATGAAACAAACCGCATCTTTGACAACCTGGTCTGATGAAGTTGTTTGTTGGCTTTGTTCTGTTGACTGGGTCTGTTGGCTGCACTGATTTTTGAGACATTTTGCGTACTTCTGATCGTTGTTGTGTGTGTCCTTGTTGCATTGTATGAGCACCTGGTTTCTTCTTGGGATGAAACTGTTTTCTAACTGCATTTACTGACAGCTTATTGGTGTTGTCCGTCATTGTCTTTATGTGAATGTCTGCTTCCTCCGCGGCCTTGCAAATTTTTATTGCCTAATCTAAGGTTAGGTTTGTTTCTGCGAAGAAGCCTGTCCTTAACCCTTGGTCGTAAACACCACTCACGATTTTGATCTTGGATCAAACGATCTTTAAGATTACCGGGAAAACACAATTCGCGCAAGCTTTCTTAGTTCTGTAAGATACTGATCAAAACTTTCATTTGCACCTTGCAACGCGTATTAAACTTGTGACTTTTGACACTGATATTTTTTGTGGTAAGAAAAAATTTTTCCAATTTACTTTTGCACTGTTTTAAACACTTTCTTTCTGCTTCAGTCAATGTTAAAGTGTTGAAAATATCGACAACACTGTCACCGGCACAATGCAATAAAAATGCAACTTGGATTTGTTCATCCTTTGTTGATGCCTGTTGCAACACAATACAACTGAAACTGTTTTGAATTTTGCCAGTTGATTCCAAGATCACATGTTGTGGTTAAATAAACAAACTTGTTCGAAACAAATGTTGAGAACACACCGTACTTACGACTGAGTTTACGACAGCTTACGACTGCGCCATGTTGTGGTTAAATAAACACTTGTTTATTTTATAAAAGTTTTATTTAAGAAAACGAGCACATGGTTTGTACTGCACCGTTACAGAGTACTGAGTACAGGACACTTGTGTCACAGAGTAGTCATATCAGTCTATGGTACAGAGCTTACAGAGTAGTGCGCAGTGTGGCAACTGCATCTAGCGGTCACTTGCTAAACTAACATACAACACCCAACAATGACGCAGTCCTTTGGAATGATCAGCGTATTTTCTTCTATTGCCGATTTCAATTTTGTATTGGCAAAAATCGCGCTGTCAGATTGGCTTCCATACGCTCCCACATCGATTGCTGAGAAGCAATAGTTGTGGCATGGATCACAGAAGTTCTCTTTACTTTATGGTTGTGGTCAACAAGCGCTAGTAATACCACGCTGAAACTTCCCGTGTAATTAAAGAAAAAAGAGTGACAGTGGTGGCCACTCTACTACCACATGCTTTACGTGAACGACCCCAATCACATTTGGAAAATTCCATTGCGTTCTACATCCTTCTTCAATGAGTCCCCACTCCTCTTGAGTTTTTGGTACCTGAAATACAAGCATTGTATTAAAATTTAATTATTTTATGTTCAAATGTGTTCGCAACAGGAAAATAACTCAAGCACAAGAGCGGGCAGCTCCAGCGGGAGCCAACAAAGGCAGGCCTTTAGAAGAAACAGACCGAGCGTGGATCGTACGCGAAGAAACCAACTGCGTGAAGGCGTTGAGGAGTGATCTTCGGGCAACATGTGGGCCTGCAACTGCAGAACATCCCTCTTCGGCATGCTCTGCATTTGCAATCAGAAATTTCAAATACCATTTATAAAAAAAAATTAGAGTTACTACAAAGTCAGGGTGAAGAAACTGATTGAAAGTACAGTCGGAATACATTGTAACAGTTGTCCTCCTCCTCACTCTCAGTACAGGCATATTTTAAGAATTTTTCACCATAGAATTGTAATAATACTTGTATTTTGTAGTGTGTACTATAGTATATAATTAAACATGTTTTTAATGAAACTGTGCATTCATTCACCTGAATTGTTTCTTATTTTCATACATGAGCGTGTTTTCAGAGTCTTCATTGGGGGAAGGGGTTAATAAAAATTCATTCAGTCCAATAAATATGAAATGATTTGAAATTTAATTACATTTAAGTTCATAGAGTATCATCATTGTTATCATTATAGTGTCACTGAAATTTTGTTTTATTAACAAAACTTGTTATAAACTTCCTTTAATCTCTTCTAAAACTGTAAATGAATGAATGGAAAGAAAAGCCTACATATAATGCAAAAAAATTGATGAATTGAAAATACATTGGTGCCGTGATAATTACTAAACCAAGTTAATTTTGGAACAAACACTATGTTTCACAGTAAAAAAAAGAAAGTAATTACAGCAGAGAGCATTAAAAATTAAAAAAAAAAAAAATTCAGTACTTGCAATCAAAACTTGCTCAATACAGAATCTTAGCGGACCAGTATTTTTTCCGGTATTACTTAGGATCCACATTATAGCATGTTACATTTCTCAGAACCGCACTTAATATCAACATTTGACAGATTTTTGTATTACACATGTTCCACTTGTGTGAGTTTTCCTTAATGTCAATAAAAATGTCCATTTTCTTAAAATAGGAATGTACAAAGTAACAGAACATTTCACTGATAATACAACTAGCATATTTAATAAATTAACATTAATTATTCAGAAGTTACTGAATTTACCACTTACATTTTCAGATATGTATATAATATGAAATTTAACCAACTACAATAGGTTTACTATTTTTAACAAATGTGATAAGTGCCGGTATGTAAGCACTATGAATATTTGGGTACACATATTCTTCAAAAACTTGGTTTAAAAAAAGTAGCTTACTCTTCTTCCAATAAAGACATCAGTAATGAATAAATCAGTGCAACATAACTAATTTCGTTTTTGTTTCATTAGCATGTGTAATTATTAAGTGGCATGTGTTGATCATGGAGAAGTCTGATTACTTTTACATAACATTTTTCTAATGCTACCTAACTTTCTTCAATCAAAATTCACAAAACAGATCAGTTTAAAAATAAAAGTTACTAGATCAAAGTGTTTTAATTATCACAGCTCCCCATTAACTGCTATCATCAGTCACCTTTTGCTGGATGAATAGTCAAATGTGAATAAAAATTATAGTACATTTGAATTTTTTCATTGTGGAGAAAATATACACGATATTTGTGCTGTAATATCTTCTTGCAATACTTCATAAGTAATCACACTGGGCCTAATGGCCTTGTTTGATTTGTGTCCAAAGTTGTCATGTAGTAAGATGTTACCATATATTTATTTCATGAATAACTATTTTAGAGTAATGCTATGCTTTTTAACATTGTTTGTTGTTCTTATTTGTCATGCTAATGAAAAGTAAATATCCCAAAGTATGTTGGTTGTCTATTAATTACTGTTAATAAATAAATAACAATTATTAATTAAGGATTGTGAATGGTAACATTAAAAATTACACAAATGCATCATGATCAATATTGCACTATAAGAAAATGACCATTTCATGCATTGTAAGTACAAACCTTCACTGATTTATATGGTATGAATGCATTTCGTATGTATCATTTATCTAATTAGTCTATGTAATGGTTTTATAATTCTGTCTTGAATATAGTGACATAGTAAGTTTTACTTCTCTTAAATACTTGAATTTATCATCTTAATATTTGAAGTTGAAATATACTTGTGTAAATATTATAATTTATTATTTTAGGTATAGGAAGAAATTTATAAAAATGTCAAAATTTCAATTATTATTTATTTCTACAAAAAAATGAATTTCCTGCACTCTTACTGTGGCATTTGACTTTCATGTCCTTTGAAGCCCTACAGAAAGTATGCATGCAAACATAATTCTTACTAATATCATTATCTTTAGGTTTTCATTTTTTAATATGATTTTGATTCTGATGATATAATGATTGTCATACTTTTAAGATATTGTGTCATATCCATATTTCATTTTATACAATCAAACTCCCAGAAATATACCATTATTTATTTGCCCATGTGGAAGTTATATACCCTAATACTTTGGTGTGTACTGGTACATTTGAAATAAAAATTCCTAGATTATACAATTGAAAACTATGAATTGTTCTTTACAAATAATTATACCTTCAATACTGTGAAAACTGCGTATATAACTTTTTGTAGCTACAATGATAAGTGTGATTGTAAATGGTTTTTTATGATTTCATAAAAAAGTGGACGGTTTGAGACATAAATGTAATTGTTTGATGATTGATAGAATGGAAATTGAACAAAAATGGTGTAAGATCTTTGTGAATTAATAATTCCTAGTGAATTATATTTCAAAGGCATTGATGGTTGAGATGAACAGATTAATAGTTTCAATTAGTAAAGACACAATTAACAAGTAACACAAGATGTCACTGATTGACCAATAATGATGGTTTGGTCATTGAAAAAACAACAGCAAATCATATTATTTCAAAAACCCAATGTATGCATGCTTTGCCATCAAACTTTGGTGGTACAACAAATCACGATCTAACTTTTCACGGGAACCTTTGGTTTCCCTGATAAATGGAAATGTTTGTACTCATTTGAATAAATTTTCGTGATTCCTCATAAATCGCCTCCAGCACCTCTGGCAGGAAGTTACTGATGGTGCACTTTGGAATTCTAAGAAAATAAAACAAAGCAAAAACAACTTAAGAAGCTTTTTTTCCAAAAGTTTCAGAACGAAAATGTTACTTATATACTAAAAGTCTGTTTTTACCTGTAGAACCACTGAAGGGAATCATATGAATCCTTTGATTCAAAAAAACGTAAAGTAACTTCAGCTTCGCAGGTATGGCTAATTTCATCAATGGATCTTCTTTTTGAATTCTCAATTCTACTCGCAGGAGATAATTGAACGAGTCCTCACTCATTCTCATAAAGTTGCAATAGCTCTTTCGCTGCAAGTTCAATTAGTAGTATATTTGAACCGCCCAGAAGATCCCTCCTCTCAATCCAACATCACTGCTTTTCTTTTCTTCCTTGGTTCCTGCAGAAATGATCAGGTTGTCTTAACAAGATGCAGAAGAGTACATACAAAATTTTCTCACGGCTACTTATTGAACAGGACTGATGCTGATAACAGCAATATGTGCAAGATTTCTCTTAAAGTAGAACATTTGTTTGCATGAAAGTTCAAGTAACAAGTGCAAATTAATTTTTCCTAAAGATCTCAATAACAAAGAACAGTGCTTTCAATTCATTTGCTTTATAAGGGAAATTGAAGTGTATAACAATATTTAACCATATATGTATAATACTGAGTTATTATATTATTTTGTACTGACTGTGTAATTATAAAAGTAGTTGCTAATAATTATATGTAGTTGATGCGACTTTAAATTAATAAAATCATATCAAATGATCAGGACTAAAGTGAAATTGAGTGAAAATCAAAAACAAAACTCAATGTTAAGGTACCTAGTTGTCTCAGATTGGGACAACTAAATCAGACCAACCATATGAATATTAAATATTCACGGCATTTATGAACTTTTTTTCATGGAATTACTTAATAATAATAATTTATTTCATTTTCTTCTGGTTTTGACTTGGGTAATTTTAAGCAGTGTCATACAAGACATTGCACTCAGTAGATGCTAAATAAGTCTCAGTGAATGTCTTTAGTTACCTCATAATTTATTTATTTGGTTTTTGCATCTGAAGTTTCGTTGTTTATAATTCACGAGGGAAAGCATCAATTATCTAAAGAACTTCCACAGAATGAAGTACTTTCTTGGTCAGATATTTTTCTAGTTTCAATTTGAATGTAGTACCCTTCACAGGTTGCAGAGTATTAATAGTCCATGTTCTTTTGTTTGTGGAAACTGAAAACTACTGTCCACTAATTTCAGAGAGCTTTTATATTTTAACTTCAGAGGAATTCTTTTTTTATTTTACTCTATTACTGCTACCATTCTACACATGATAATTAATCAATTTTAATAATTTTGTAAAAATTATTTTTAAATTATTTTCAAAACTCTTGCTTAAACATTGAAATATGCAAAATGAAACTAAGCAGAAAAGTTCTAAATGGTCTTTATTATAAAGAAACTTTATCATTTTCAGAGTCAAAATAAACATAGAAAATATGCACTTAAAAATCCAGATTCTACTTCTCATTCAATATAGAAACATTCTACTTCTCATTCAATATAGAATACTTAAACATTACATTAAATTTTGAAAATTTCTGAAGATAATTGTTAAAAAGTTTCACACCAAAAGTGTTACTGATTTGATACTGAGGAATTATATATTTACATAGTCTACTACATTGTTATATTTGAATAAATAGTAGTGGAAGAATACAATGAGTAGATAGGAAAAGAAGTGCCCGTACAAGACAGATTGCCCTTAGATAGTGCCTGTAAGATATAAGATTGCCTATAAGATAGTGCCCTTATCGATTCTCTTACACATAAAATAAGAGCATTGAAGATTCATTCTAATATTTCAACATACATAAATCTGGATATTTTGTTTCAAATTGGGGCATAAATGCCCATTGTTGCTTGATAAACAAGAATTGTTAACTTTCATTTTTAATCTTCATTCCCTAATCTTGTTATCATGTCATTGATACAAATTCAATAGGCTGATGTCTTGAAATGCCCTAGAGTTCTCAGTCTCCTTATTTCCAAGAAATGCAAGAATCTTATATAAAATACAGACCTTTCCAAATATTCCCTTTTTAGTCAACACACAACATTAGATATATTTTAATTCAGCTGCACTCTGCTGTATATTACTACCACATTTCAGTTAAGAAATTCAATTATTTGAATTTTACAGTAAATCATAAATAGAAGCAGCAAATATTATGGAATGGGAATTATTGAACAAGTATAATGCTTACATACAAAATACTATCTGGCAAGTTTTACAAAAAAATTAACAATTACATCTAGAATATAGCCAATGCAGAGAGATTTTCACCATCTTCACATTTTAATTCGATTTTAAAATATTTTGCAAGGAATTTGATTCGCAGGTAAAAATTATATTCATTTGGTCTGAAAACAATGTAATAAAATATTTTTATTTAGAAGATAAGTGACATTGCACACAATTCAAAGATGAAAATTCACTCCGATTTTCACACAATCGTAGACGCTAGAAACAAAACACAATTAAGTAACACACAAGCGTGGAGGTGGAGGTGGCACGTGCAATATGTGGAGGTGGCATGGCCGACCTTTCCCTTTGAGGGAAATAAAGCCAACCCCTTGCAAGCTCAGTTAGGCAGTTAGGCTATCCACTAAGCAGTGTGACCAAAAAGCCTGAAATCTACGTTTCCACCCTTATATTTTCTTTATTCATATGTTGATATTTCTGTAAGGAATATGTTTTATAAATAATTATTTCCAATCATCAGACAGAAATATTCAGAGAATAAAGCAAAACAGGCCTGGGAAATATATTAAATCTTCCCAAAATTCATTAAATGGCAGAGGAAAGATATTTTAAAAATTGTTTAATTTGTGTGAAGCTGATTAGAATTTAATTTATGTGCTTGATGACTTGTATTCTTGAAACACAATTGACCTTTCACTTCATGTGAGTGAAAAAATACAAAATTTTAAATTAGAGATTAAAAAATAAAATAGAGAAAAAATTGTACAATATGTTGCATTCAACATGCAAGAAGCTGAATTTAATGTCACATAAATTGAAACTGTGAAAACTACTAATCATGTTCCAAATTAATTAGTTTGTATAGAAATATATTAAGTTTGTCTATATGGAAGGAGCCTGAAAAGGAAATAGTAACCAATTGCCAGAGCAAATCCAATAATGAATTTTAATTCAAATTGCCCTGAACAGAAGCGTTCAGGATTCAATAATTCATAGGGAAAATTGATAGGCAAAAATTAAATTATAAATCTGCTCACGTTTAGTTTTCCTGAAGCCAAATCAATTTAAACATATTTTAAAACAAATATTTTTCAAATGGAAACTCAGACAGTTGGCAGAACGAACCTCGAATAGGTACATTTGTTGTGTTGGCAAACCTTTAGTGACATATGAAGAAGGAAATTCGCTATCCCCCCAACTGGTAAAGAACAGCCGAAACTCATTATTTTATTTGAAAAAACAAATTATATTAACTATATGTATTGAAACAAACTGTCTCAAATTAATTTTTAAATTAAATATCTCCTCTGCCCTTCTAATATAATTAAATATTATTTCAACGTAACCCGTTCCAAATTCATAAAAGAATATGGGCGCCAGGAAAAGATTACGTTAATTCAATTACTAAAATTAACCTTCAAGTGCTATTTCGAATAAATTAATATTCGGCTAACTGGGTCGATGGGTCTTAAAAGAAATAATCACTATTGACTACTAATAGCCGATTATTCGATCTGCCATCTGAACAGAGTGGCCGAGGAATCTGAAAAGCAAATATACATTTCTAGCTACGCACTTGCAAGGCCGCAAAAGTCACCGGAAAATATCCCAACCACGAATGCTCGCTCAGTACCACAGAATACTAAAGGCTTACTACACTTATATAGCAGGTCTTTGAATCGAGATACAACGCCTTGGCACGCTTCTTGAGTAGGGGGAAGTCGCGCGCATGCACTGCCGCCCCGTCCCGATCCGTCCTGATGACGTTGGAGGCATTCGCCAACGGCTCGCACCTTGCCTGCGTTGCATGGACGCGCTGGTGACGACCTACGACGCCGACCGCACGGAAGACCGAATAAATTAAGAAAACTAAATAAACTGAAAGGGAAAAAATGTTTGTTTTATTTCCTTGGGCGTTGACACACCCAAAGAAAACCCCACAGGCGTGTTCCTACCCTTATAGCGTTTTCCATTCGTTGCACTGAAACCCACCCTAGTGCAGGGCAGAAACGTCATCGCTCCGCAACAGTGCTGCCCCACGCGCGTGAAGGGCAGCTACGAATGAAACGGATTCCGGAACTGAGTCAGTGCTTGTGCGCTACGCAGTGAAATTATACACAGCTGTTCTTGGTCAGTCACCCTGACGGAACTCGAAAAATAACAATTTTGAATTCTAATCGTCGTTATAATTTTTATGAAGTCTTTTGGTAATTCTTACTTCTTAACTCATAAATTATTAACGTGTGATTTCTTGATTTAAAAACTACGAAAACTTCAAATGCGTATGAGTCGTAATTTCATATTTCGAAATTTACCAGTGATCGATATAGTACACAAGATTTTGAACCGAAAGGCTTCTGTAGAATTGTTTGATTACTGAAAACAATACGAATATTAACATAAACATTTCCGCTGGTATATGTATGGGCGTGCGAGAAACATTTCTTGGCATATATATTTGAATGATTTTGTAAGGGTCACTATTTTTATTTTCACTTTATTAGCGTTTCGAAATTGAGACGTACCTAAAACACTTTAGTTTCTAAATAGCATAGGATTTGTTAATATGAAGTTATTCAAGGTTAAATTTTCGGAAAACACAATCTGATTTTCCGAACTCTTAAATCACAAACATTATTTTAAGACATTTCTTGCACAACATAATATACTCCATCATTCGAAGTATCCCTGCGTGACAGAAGATCCTCAAATGCCTTCAGAATTTCACCACGAATCAAAATCAGCAAAGATAACTTCCGTACCTAACCTCACAATGGCCCGGTGCACTGGACTGCCCTGACGCGATCGTTGGTGCAGTTTAGTGCGCCCTGGGTCCGTGACGATGTACGAATGGAACACGCAGTTCTTTGCACTGGTGCACCCTAGCGGTCGAATGGAACACGAAAGCTGCCCTGAGTGCGCACGGGGGGACTATGCGGCGAAGGAAAAATTAGCCATACGGAGCCCTCGGCTGCGCCACCGAGAAGCGCTGGGCCTCGTCATACACTTCAAGCACTACTGAGTATCGCTTCTGAGCGGGGAGAAGGAAGGATTCGTGAGTCGCCGCTGTAGGCACCAGCGGTCGCATGACTGGCAAAAACGCTCAATGGCCAAGTGACTTTGTTGATGCAACGCGTCTCTTAACCTTTGTTGGGCGTTGATCGCTCTCCTCTCGAGTAATCCTCCGTTACTGAGTATTACTGTATTTGTCAAGTCTCGTCACGGTCAGTAAGTACCTTTTATCCCTTCGGCCAGGGGCTCGACGCCGTTATTTATTTATTTATTTTACGTCAAAAAAACAGTTAAAAACTGCGTATGACGTGCTATGGGGAAAAGTGAATTGTGTGCACATTTTCAAAATTCTGTGATCCCTACACTAAGTCATATACTACTTAAATTTTGAATTTTGAAAGGGAGAAAAAAAACTTCCATGTAGTAAGATCCCGTTAGATCCCTGGGTTCCTGACCGGTCACCCAACCAGGATCCTGCGAGTCGCGAATTCGCTTAACCATCGTGAATTCATGGAGCTTAGTAAACGAATTTGGCTAGAGCCGCCGGTTGAAGGCCGATCTGTGTTTATAGAACGATTTTCTTAAGGATGAGCCAAAGTGACAGCTAGTGCTGGCAACATAACTGACGTTTCTGTGGGCGTTGTGCCCATTAGACTCCGTTCCTGCATTCGTTCGTTTGCAGTTGGTTAACTTCTAAATGGCTTCGATGCTTCGTTTTGTGATGTCCTCGTCCGACAAAAATATAGTGCGCCACGAGAAATAATTGAAATTAGGAAGTACAGTGTTACGTGCTCTTCAGTAAAAATTCTTTTTTTCTTCATATATTACATTAGATTTACTTTTTGTGTGATAAATATTATGTTTATTTTAAAACCGAGACTTGAATGCGAGATGCGTACCGATGCACGTGGTTCCTGCCTTCGTGCTGTTGTGTGACGAGCTGTGATTGAGAGCTTTCTATTTACATTCGTGGCAGTTTTCTTTTACTGATTGTGAGAGCATATTAAGAGATTTTCCACATACGTAATTGAATTTAAATATTTCCCGAACTCGCGTTCGTGTATATATTTAAGCGAAACTCTTAGACTTCTTCATACGGATGTTTTCACAGCATTAGCACTTTACGAAGGGGCGTGACTGAACAGCTGTCGAGGCGGAGGGATACATGTGATGTTCACTTGTTTTCACGAACTGGGCGGGAATATATTTTCAGAAAATGCCGGTCTATTACTATAACACTCGACGTAGAAATCATATTCATCAGGTGACAGTATCAACAGCTCATTACAAAAAATTCACATACAATACATGTACATTATTTTACAACACTTTGCCAGATGACATTAAACGATTAAATTCAATAGAAAAGTTTAAATCCCAAGTGAAATCGTTTCTGCTGCATAACTGTTTCTATACAATTAGAGACTATACTGAGCATCACAAGAAAAGTAACATTAATTTTAACAATGATACATAATGCATTATTTACCATTAGAACTGTGTAAATGAATATAAACAACCTGTAACAACTATTGTACTACAGCTTCCGGGTCAATGACCCCCATCTCGATCGGGTTTTTCGTCCAGTTTCCCTGATCCATTGAGCAAATGCTGAGATGGCCCCTTGTTTTGCTTCTGGACATAAATGTAACTTCATTTTCTGTGCACGTCTTCTAGAATTCAGTGGGAAATACAATTATTCAAATTATCGTTTCCATGTTGTCGCGGCAGGAAGTAATAAGAGCCAAAATTTATTGCTTATTTATCCTTGAAAATAGATTTTATTACATGGGAGTTTTTTGTTTTTTTTCTCCCTTTCAAAATTCAAAATTTAAGTAGTATATGACTTAGTGTAGGGATCGCAGAATTTTGAAAATGTGCACACAATTCACTTTTCCCCATTGCACGTCATACGCAGTTTTTAACTGTTTTTTGACGTAAAACAAATAAATAAAATAAATAAAACTGTCACTTTGGCTCATCGTTAGGAAAATCGTTCTATAGGTGGCGAAGCCGCGTCTGCGTTGCTGGTGGCGGGAGAGCACCGCGACTCGCCTCAGCAGCGCCAATGTGCCGATCGTGTAAATGCCTACATTTAAACCAATGCTTTGTCAGAAGAAGCACCGGGAGAGATGACTCAAGGCATCAACTGATGTCACTGCAATGCCTCTGATCGAGAGAGCCTAGGTTCGAGTCCCGACAGCGGCAGTAGTTCGACACTAGTTTGTCAGCTAGGTCGAATTCAGTCACTGTGTGGATGAGAATTCTAGCCGCCGGCTGTTCTGATCGGTAGTTTTCGCAGGTTTCTCCGATCAACACCAGGCGAATGCCGGAGCAGAACCCTAACAAACGGGCCACGGACCATGCGAGATCTTTCTTACCTCTTCCGTGTCCTACCCTCTCCCCTTACACTAACATGCATTACACTACCACACATGCCGGGAGACCGGTCAGGGACTCAGAACATGTCCCGGCTGTGGCAGTGTTCCGCTAGTGGGAGATACCTGACAGAGGAAATTCCCGCTAGCCGACGGTAGGTCGGCGCCGGACCTCGTCGTTCAGCGGGGGAAGATCACAGCTACCTCCCGAGAAAAAAAAACATGCACCACACTTACGGAGGTAATGACCTTAGAAGTTGGACGTCCGTAACTTCAAGTTCACATAAGTTATGTGGATCAACTGTGTGAGAGTGAAGTATTTCGTAATGTTTCCTTGAATGTTCTGTGATGTGGTAATTCAATGGGATAGCGTTCCCTCACTAAGTTTAGCACCTGAAGATGTAACAAAACGAGTTACGAAACGTGAAATTACTGAATAAATGATTGTCATAAAAAACTTTGGATACTTTTATTTGTAAACATATATTGACAATCAAGAAGAAATATTGATTTAGCTCGGATATGTTCGTCGCGCTGGCACATGACATTGATGTCAACGCTGGATTGAAACCCACGCTTTAAACGAGTATTTCTCGACACTAACATACTGTGTACTGGAAACATTTTGGGCCAGACTCGTAGATTTGTTTGCCCCTTATTAGAATTTTATTGTCAATAGGGAGATGTTTCTACGATTTTGCATATTTTTGTCTGATGCTTCAGTCCATAGCTAAGTGAAATTTCTTGATACTATTTGCTTGGAGTACGATACTATTTAGATCACTATGTCAGTCCATAGTTGTGCTTATTAGGACGATTTTTCCTGTTGGTGCATATTCGTGTTACAAGCACATATTTTGGATAATTCGTTAAAATAGATATTATATCTATAAAACATTTCATCTTTTCATAGAATCTATTTATTTGTGAGCGTTCATTGATACGAAAGAGCTTGTCACAGTTTTCTAGGGATGATAAAATACTTGTTGAAAATTACGATATTTCTTAATAACAATTTTTTCAACCAGCCAGAAGAATTACAACAGGACATACAATGTACTTCACTATGGTGAATATTTACTTCAATTATTTCTCTTGCGATGTAGGGTAGATTATACTAAGTTTGCACAAAAAAGTATCTTTTCATTCCAAACATGCTTCTCCTGAATTTTATCAAGAAAGGTTTATAGAGCAAATGAAATATCGTTAATTTTAATTGTATAATAAAGTGCATATTTCAGAATTTGTAGGTCATAAATGAAGAAGAATATTTAGGGCATAAAAGTTCGCGCTCTAATTATCAAAAACACTATAATATAGTTTTAACACTATAGCCCTAAAATATTACCGCGTTATATATTATGAACGTATGGAACTGAAAACGGAGCTAACGTTAAGGTAAATTTTGAGAAATATTTTGATTTCGCCATTGATATTAGATATCATCCATTAACTTTTTCAATGAACGAAACCATTGCTGGACCGAAGAACAAGAGCAGTATTTATTTATTTATTTATTTATTTTACGTCAAAAAACAGTTAAAAACTGCGTATGACGTGCTATGGGGAAAAGTGAATTATGTGCACATTTTCAAAATTCTGTGGTCCCTACACCAAGTCATATAATACTTAAATTTTGAATTTTTGAAAGGGAGAAAAAAAAAAAAAAACTCCCATGTAATAAAATCTATTTTCAAGGATAAAAAGCAATAAATTTTGAATTTTGAAAGAAATAAAATCTATTTTCAAAGATAAATAAGCAATACATTTTGGCTCTTATTACTTCCTGCCGCGACAACATGGAAACGATAATTTGAATAATTGTATTTCCCACTGGATTCTAGACGACGTGCACAGAAAATGAAGTTACATTTATGTCCAGAAGCAAAACAAGGGGCCATCTCAGCATTTGCTCAATGGATCAGGGAAACTAGACGAAAAACCTGATCGAGTTGGGGGTCATTGACCCGGAAGCTGATGGGGGTCATTGACCCGGAAGTATATTGCGCAATTTGAATAAGGAATGCTTTCAGTTTCGAACAAATTTAGGACGTTCAAAAAATTAGACTGGTTATGCGTCTGTTGTAAATGACATTTAAAAAGCGCGCTTTGGCTTTGATGAGAGGATATTAATAGCTGCCATATACCATAAGACAGTGTGAGAGAAATGCTGACCAAATGTTTAAACTGATGCTATGGAGCGCACGGAGTTAGGTCTGCTCATTGAACGCATCACGATATTCTGTAACTGCAGAAAAGACAAAAAAAAAAAAAAAAAAAAAAAAAAAAAATTGCTAACACACTTTTCTGCAGTAGACTATGTTGGCACAAATCAGTTGGAAATAATTATTTGAGGAACTCAAAGTTGATTTATGTAAATTGAGAAGTGCATAGGGTCAAGTAATTTCAAAGTGACCCTTCAGTATTCTCAAGGTACAGTCATTGGAGAGTTTTCAGAAGAGGCAAAGGAGGCCAGGTCTCCCCACAAAATTGATTAACGACATTAATATTTGAACTTAAAAATTCTTAGAATTAACTTGATCTAAAATTGACATAAATGTTTACGGATGGTGAGTAAACATTTAAAAGAAGTCGTTTCTTTTGCTGCAAACATAGCGTTACAATTCAAGATGGAACCAAGCAGTTCTATGCGTTTTCAGTAGCAGCTCGTGCGTAGGTTGCACGGTTGTACAACCCCCAGCAAATGAAAAATATCTGAGGAATATACATTTTCGTTTTAATAACATTCATTATTCAAGATATTGCAGCAATATCGATTTATACGAAACCAAAGAGGGTCCAACTGATGCTGTCTCCAGTGTCTGGTGCCTTGCTAGGAACTGCCTGTATTTTATAAACTGCGTTTTACTGTTTGGCACTTCCATTTAACACTGGGAACATACCTTCTTGGTGCAGCAACCAGCCTAGTGGCGCAGTTTAGCGCTGCGCGGCGACGGAGTGAGTCTCAGGGAAATCCCTATATTCTGTCTTCGTCTGACTCGCTGCAAGTAGTTTTACGAATTTCGCTTGTTATTGAAAAAACACAAGTTCGGTAAATTATTGAAGATATTCAATGTATTGTTTATGATAATTGGAGAATTTATTTTCATTTGATATTAGGTTTGTTGATTCAAAACGTACATTTCATAAGGTACTTTGTAAAGATGGCCATTCTGGATAGAAGTCCCTTAGAGTCTCGCGGAAGCTAGTGTGATTGCAGCTGCCCAGCGGTTTGCGAACGTTCTTGTGAATAAGAGTTTGTGTCGAAGATCTTTCCTTATTGCCAAATATACCAGGGTAGTGAAGTTTTCAAAATAAAATAATTTTATTGGCATGAAACATATCGAACAATAGTGCTTGTTGCAATGTGCTGAGTGAACGTAAGTGCCCAGTGGAAATCAAAGCCAGAACCACGTGACGGGAGGTGTATGTCTTATGTACGGACACGACGCATAAAATTATGTAAGTAGTGTTTCAATATACACTTTTATTTAGATTTAATTGATTTGAATTGCGAACATTTCTATTATATATTCCTATTTTGAATTTTGGAAATTACATTTCCGTAATTCGATGGTGTGCACCCTCCAGCCTGTCGGAGCACCAGCCGCCACTGTGCGTTACACGACGGTAGCATCACCAAATACTGTGATAAGCCAAGAACCTGCGAATTAATTTAAATCGTAAAATCAACATTTAGTGTTTGAATATTGCATTGTTTTTAGTCTTTTAGCTGATGCATTGTTAGGACAACGCAGCAACAAGGGTTAATATTTCACGCTTGATAATAATAATAATAATAATAATAATAATAATAATAATAATAATAATAATAA
Organism: Teleogryllus oceanicus; assembly: GCA_964035755.1. NCBI lineage: Eukaryota > Metazoa > Arthropoda > Insecta > Orthoptera > Gryllidae > Teleogryllus > Teleogryllus oceanicus. The sequence continues at coordinate 75,549,093 of CAXIVR010000010.1, forward strand.
TGATATCTTTATTAATGGTGAGGCTAATAATAATAAAGACATTATTATTATTATTATTATTATTATTATTATTATTACCACACATGCCGGGAGACCGGATGGGGACTTAGTACTTATCCCGGATGCGGCGGTGCCCCGTTGGTTGGAGATACCTGGTTGGGGAAAACCCCGTTAGACGACGTTAGGTCGGCGCCGGATCTGGCCATCCGGCTGGGTAAAAGCACCACCATCACCACCTCCCGAGAACAAAACACATACTATACTTACGGAACTAATGATCATAGTAGTTGATGCGCCCGGAATCACTAATCAATCGAATCATCGCCTCTTCCCTCCTGTTAATACAAAAATACTTATTTTGTCTAACAGAGAATGTTTACATCATCTTCGCCAGAACATCATTTCTGTTGCTTGGAGTTTGTCTCTCATATTTTTTGTTAGTGTCCACACATCTGCCCCATAGAGTATCTTACTCTCTATGAAGGAGCTGGATATGCGTTCCCTTGTCTTTAATGACATAATCTTGATGTCAGATCGTTGGACAAACGGACACGGCCCTGAATACATGATGTGCAGAAATATGAAAAGGGCGTTGGGTTGTAGTGATCGTCAGGAAGGACACATGAATTTACTCTGTAGAAAACTTTCGTCGTGAGTACTGTAAGCGGTAAGTGAGGTGCGATCGTTTTTCTACGTAGGCTGGATTTTATGTAGATTATAGTAAGCCGAGAATTGTTTAGTTGATGTTTGAGAGCTTGGTATCGTGTAAATTGTGATATTAAATGGAATTGGGAATTTTGATTAATATAATGGTGGAAGTTGAAATTAAATAGACTCCATGTTTTGAGGAGAGATACATCAGGGTATCTTCGTTGATGGAAAAAGTTTCCAATAAGTAGATGAATATAGTCAGTCGCGAGTAGGATTTTCATACGAAACACAGATAGGGAAAGTCGCGACCGCGTGTTAGATTTGTGAGAATATTAAATCTAATTATAGCAATCGTTGAGGATATTCTGAAAAAAAATTATTTAGGAAGGTACATGAAAATTGGTTCACCAAGGATTCCGGGGACTTCATTCTACCAGTCAGTCGAGAAGCCAACAATCAAGAGTATGAACATAATTATGAACGTAAGCTTACGAACTATAATCAAACTCGTAGTGTGTCTCAATGTTTAAAGAACAAAGGAATTCACGCAAATTTGACAGAACTGCCATGTATTATAATAAGAATAAATGTTAAATTTTTATTGTTAAAAAATGCCGATAATTTATAATAGTTGCCATTAACCTAATAATTGATTTCAAACAATAGAACTTCCAGGAATCGTGTTTCTGCATAGAATCACACGTCCACATGCAACAGGAAAGGAGTGTATGCTGGAAGTCGAACCCGTGTTAAAAATTGGCAGAAAATTTAATAAATTAATAATTCAGTTTTAAAACAAGTGATAGAGAACTTTTATAAATGTATCACAAATAGCTACCTTACCGCGGAGTGGGATAAGAATTTTTTATAAATTCATCACAGTACTAGAGCTGCTTGGGTATGCCGCCGGCCAAAGCTGACGCGCATCTCCCCTGTTGCCATGGCAACGTCTCTCAACCAATAAGAAAAAGAGAAGTTTCGTTTTGTCCAGCTTTGGAGTTGGTTTGTCACGGAGGTTCTTGCGCGTCTGGCCTCCTATGAAGGGGTGTTGTGGTCATAGACAGTGAGTGCTCTGTGGTTGCGATGGATCCATTGTGTGGCAGACCTAGTATCTCAGGGGAGACAATAACATCTTTATTGGAAATGCCATTTGCGCGGGGAAGCTATTCCAGAGGAAGAGAATTATTAAATTTAATTCTTTTATTTGGAATGTCGCCAATAATAGTTTACCAGTAAACCAAAGCTCATTGACTCCCAATTTCACAATATTATTTCGTGTCTGAGTTTGTCTGGGCCTTCCCAAATTTTGAACCCATCGTTCGGCACTAGATATAATGTGTCGATTCCCTCTCGTTCAGTACGACAAGTGCTGACGGTGATATTTTGTTGTTGTAGGTCCAAAGGGCAGAAACCTGCCCCGCAAGTTTCCTCTTTGGATCCGTTCAGGAAAACGAAGCCCGGCAGCCCGACTATAAGTGCCGACTCATGACGTCACACCCAGGTAGGGTGCCCAGAAAGACTTCGTTCGTGGGTTAGGAGATTAGGTGTGTCAACTTCCTACTTTTTATCTCGGAAATTTGAGGTTAGTTCCTCGCTTCTCCATTTGGTGCGCTGAACTCGTTTTAGGTATTTTCGATGACGTCACGCGCATGTTATTTAGCTTTTTACACGTAAACTCTGCACTTTGTTATAAGTTTGTCTTAAATATTCATTAACATACTTTTCAATAGAAATTATCAATTTTAAAAACCATTTTTAAATTCATTTAATACTTTTTTAATAATAACTAAATTTTAAATGCATTTTTCTAATTGATATTGTCTAGGTAATGAATATCGGTTGATTGGATTCCATAATATTGATTATAGAATATTTTACACATGATTTGTTACAATTATCTTACAGTATAATAACATTTCTTAGTAGTCCAAGAGTTCTTAATATATTTCTCATAACAATACTCCGTTTACTGTTGAAGAGTTCATCACAAATGATGTTTAATTTCCTCTTTTTCTGTGGTACAACAAATACCATTTTTTCGAATATCGTCGAAATGGAAAACTAATTTACTTGATAAGAATTATTTGTATCTCTATCAACGTCATATCTTAACAAAGTTCTTCCGATAATTTTTTTCCAACGTCTGTATGCATTTTGACACTCCGATTATGACGTTCGAGTCCATGTATATACTTTGTTTAGAACAAACTGCTCACCGCGATGACAAGTTGGTCGTCATCTTGTCCAAAAAGACCCTAGGAGAGTAACTAGTATGTAGGCAGGTCTTGCAGCATTCAAGGTCCTTAGATCCAGAGAGTAAAGCATTCCTAGTATTCATTTGCCCCCGATTCTGCCATTTTATGCCCAGTTGTCAGGGGAGATATAAAAGTGTTGGGACCCACACTTTCTACATGAAACCAAAATTAAAATACTCGAAAATCTCTACAAAGCCTTCACATGATCACCTCCTCTCCGCAGCCTACGTTGTCTGGCGGAATTATCACGAGAGGACATAGAGAGATTACTATCAGAAGAGACCGCTTTGACAGCTACTGTTTGGCCATTCTTGGTGTAACTGCAAGTTAGTCCATGCATTCATTTTATCAGTGCGTTCGTTTATAGTTATCTCATTTGTAAACGGCTTCATCAACTATCTCTGGCAATGTCATAGCCCTGCATGACGTTCATTTGTTTCCCGAGCTGTCAAAGGAGTCCCTTCTTAGAATAATTCCTCAATATTAAATTGCGGCAGCACTTCAGGTTGGGCTACTCTCTGCATATAGTGAGAAAAGACCCAAGGTGTTCTCAGCGCCATGTGACAGAACTACGCTCAAAACGTTTCGTTTTAGTCTGGAAATTGTCACATCCTTTCTCTTACACCGTGGTCCAATTTGGAGGATCCTGACCCCCAGGTTCCCCCTTTGGATCCGCCCCTGAAAGCGAATCGCGGCTGCCCGCCAGCAACGAGCGCCGTCTCGTGACGTCACTCCCACGGCGGAGAGTGCTCAGAAACGTCCCGCTCGCCTGAGGCGCCGCCGTCGGGGAAGGCACGTCACCATCTGCCCGCAGAGCGCGCCGCCCCCGAGCCGGCGCAGCCCCGGCGATGGCCGTTGCGCCGGCGGCGGTGGGCCGGCCCCCCCGGCGCGCGTCTTTGTCCGCGTGGCCGCGCTGCAGTAGCGCCCCCACGGGCCCGGCCGGCCCTGTCGTTGCGCGCGTCCGCCTCCACGCCGAAGTTCAGGAGCGCCATCACGCAGTGGGCGTGGCCCTAGGACAGCCCAAATGGCGCCGGTTCGCTCGCGCGTGGTTTTGGTGACGCCACCACTCTCCCCAACACCGCAAACACCACTCACTTTACCACCAACATTACCTCCATCAAACCACCACCACCGTAAATATCAATAACACTATTAAAGCTACCGCCACCACTACAGTCACCACTTGCAACACCATACAATCATCATTTCCACCTCCACGAATAGGGTTGGGCAGTATATAAATACTTTTTTTTGAAATACTTGTTTTAAGTCCATTTTATATGAGAATTTCCGAATTTTTTAGTTTTTTGGATATGCATTTAAATACATTTTTAAAAGGCATCTCCAAAAAACGAAAAAATTAAGTTATTCACACACAAAATAGATTTAAAACAAGTATTTCAAATACAAGTATTTAAATACTGCTCAACACTGTCCACTAATAACAGCACTAAAGCACACCACTTCCTCCGCCACTGTGCAAGTAACATGATTTATTTTTACTACCCTTACTTGTAATACTTACTAGCGTTCGTCTGAACTGAACATTCCATTTCAAATCATCTCCCCCCCACTCCATTTGCTGAGTTACACAAACCTGTTTTCACTAAAATTGTGTAAAATCTCAAAGAAAATTGCAACATGTCTTCTAGATAAATTTTACTTAATATTAACTTACATTTCTAAATCGAAGTGAAAAATATAATTACAAAATTTTTTTTCAACTTCGATTTCGCTTCTCGCAACCACGGTTTGTTCTTTTTTTAGCGTAGTTCTTTATTTATTTATTTATTTATTTTTTTATTTATTTATTTATTTTATTTATTCATTCATTCATTTATTTATTATTTATTTATTTATTTATTTATTTATTTTCATTCATTCATTCATTCATTCATTCATTCATTCATTCATTCATTCATTCATTCATTCATTCATTCATTCATTCATTCATTCATTCATTCATTCATTCATTCATTCATTCATTCATTCATTCATTCATTCATTCATTCATTCATTCATTCATTCATTCATTCATTCATTCATTCATTCATTCATTCATTCATTCATTCATTCATTCATTCATTCATTCATTCATTCATTCATTCATTCATTCATTCATTCATTCATTCATTCATTCATTCATTCATTCATTTCATTCATTCATTCATTCATTCATTCATTCATTCATTCATTCATTCATTCATTCATTCATTCATTCATTCATTCATTCATTCATTCATTCATTCATTCATTCATTCATTTATGTATTTATTTATATGAATTTACCTTGAAGGCGACGACGTGCAGCGCGGTGTCCGTTGCGGTGCCGGAAGTCGTGCTGCGCGCCGTGGCGGAGCAGCGCGGCCATGCAGGAGGCGTGGCCCCCCGGCGTGAAGCCGTGCGCGTCCACCGGGTCGACGTGCGCGCCGCCCTGCAGCAGCGCCGCCGTGGCCGCCGCCTGCCCCCGCAGCGCCGCCAGGTGCAGCGGCGTCTGCTGCTCGGGGCTGCGCACGTCCGCCTGCGCACAAGCGACGAGCTGAGTGGGTGGCGCGTCAACGGCTATGGTTATTATTCCCGTAAGTTCAGGGCATGTTATAGCCCTGAAGGTGGTGCTGTTCCAATCCCCGGTGGAACGGCCGCCAACCTATATGATGATTTGCCAGGTTTTCCCTTCGAGGTATCTCAGCCAGCGGGGCACAGACACAGATTGGAAAGCTACAAGCTCTACTGGCCTGCCGCAATTCGTGGTGTGTGTGTGTGTGTAAGGAGAGTGTGTGTGTACTCGATTAAGAGATGATCGCGCCCCGACCGTGACCGTTTGAATCCTGCATTTGCCTGATATCCCTTGCAGAAACCCAAGAAAATTATTGATCGGAGCATCTGGCTGCTACAATTCTTCGCCATACAGTGATGGAATTCGACCCAGCTATGAAGTGTGAAGAAAAATGTGCCACCATCCGGACTCGAAGATCTCCGACACCATGACCTCGCAGGAACATGTAGTACACTTAGAAAACCAAAGATCTCAGTCGTTGCTTCATTGAGAATCATTACTCACTCATTCTGCCATCCAATATATTGCTTGAGCATTACCATTATATTTTTGGTACATGTATTGACGCAACGTTTTTAATGTCGTATGAAACCGGATTAATCTTACGAAACAGAGTTTGAACTCCTTGACACGGAGCTATTGAGCAGCGCTTCTGAGTGTCTCTTCTCTGGGTGTTTCTCGGTGGCGCTACCGAGTGGTTCCGTGTGAAAGCGGTCTTTGCTTGAGTGACTGCAGGGAGGTGTACATTCGCGAGCTGTTTCTGCAGTGGATGCAGTGGGCGTGGCCTACAAGCCACCGAGAAGCGCTTCGGAGTGGGGCGACTACTGGCATATATAGTCACTCCCAAAACTACACGGACACATCTAATTTCAAGAACGTTTGTCCAAATTTGTTACACTAATTATTGTTATATTTTAATTCAGCGTAATTTGGGTAAATCGGAGGTTGCCACAAAAATTACGAAAACGCCTTCTTAAAAAAGAACGAAGCTCTACGAAGTAAAATTACTTTTTACTTCAGTTATACAAATCAGTGGGCCTCAAAACTATTTGGATAGAGCGCGACTGAACTGAAATATCACTCTTTTAAATATAGAAAGATACCGTTGGACGTCATTCACAAGCCAGCGACAGATTGCTCTAGACACCGAAGACTTTGGATCTTGGGAACCACTGCGAAGGAGCAACATGAGTCGCAGAGGGAGAAACAGTACTTTCCGACAACGTCAGCTGGTTGTATTTCACCATATGAAAGGGAAGGGCTGCCGAAAAATTGCTCAAATGTTAATGATGAGTATCATGAGTGACATTATATGAGGGTTCAATATGGAAAACAGAATCGAGCTATACCCGTGATGGGGACGCTCAAACAAGTTATCTAATGGAGAGGAAAATTGAATTCTAAGGTGAAAGGAATATCCCGGGTGTCCGAATAGTTTTGGGAGTGTCTGTAGGTGTACACACGAGCGTCGCAGTGGTCCTCTCCTGCCACCAGAGACGCAAACGCGTTTCCGCGCCGCCATCAGCAAAAAATATGCAAATGGCCAACTTCTGGTCCTTTGGCAATACCCCTGTGCTTCACTGTTTATATGTTGACGGTGTGGGGTCACAGGCATCTACAGCATCGGCTCCGAATCCTTCCTTCCCCCTGCTCAGAAGCGCTGCTCAGAGGTGTCTGAAGGGTCTCGGTTGCGCTTCCGAGTGACTCCGTGCAAAGGTGGACTTGATCGAGTTTCCCCGTCGACTGAGTGCTGCGCTGCGCAAGTGACAATGCGTGAGGGGGTTCTAAACTGCAGCCTTCACACAACGCCACTCGGAAGCTCCACTGAAGTTTATTGTTCTCACGTTGACTGCGTTGCAAACTCTTCAGCAGACAGCTGTGTCTCAAGGATCCTTCCTTCCCCCACCCAGAAGCGCTGCTCAAAGGTGTGTGAAGGGGCCCGGCGCTTCTGGGAGGCGCTGCCGAGTGGCTCCGTGTGAAGGCGGACTTGATCGAGTTCCCCGTCGACTGAGTGCTGCGCTGCGCAGGTGGCGATGCGTGAGGGGGTTCTAAACTGCAGCCTTCACACTACGCCACTCGGAAGCCCCACTGAAGTTTATTGTTCACACGTTGACTGCGTTGCAAACACTTCAGCAGACAGCTGTGTCTCAAGGACCCTTCCTTCCCCCCGCCCTGAAGCGCTGCTCAGAGGTGTGTGAAGGGGCCCGGCGCTTCTCGGAGGTGCTGCCGAGTGGCTCCGTGCAAAGGCGGACTTGGTTGAGTTCCCCATCGACTGAGTGCTGCGCTGCGCAGGTGGCGATGCGTGAGGAGGTTCTAAACTGCAGCCTTCACACAACGCCACTCGGAAGCCCCACTGAAGTTTATTGTTCTCACGTTGACTGCGTTGCAAACTCTTCAGCAGACAGCTGTGTCTCAAGGACCCTTCCTTCCCCCCGCCCAGAAGCGCTCCTCAGAGGTGTGTGAAGCGCTTCTCGGAGGCGCTGCCGAGTGGCTCTATGTGAAGGCTGCCTTTTATTGCTTGGCGCAGGGGACACGTACCTGCGCGCCGCGCTGCAGCAGCGCCTGGGTGCAGTGGGCGTGGCCTTTGAACGCCGCCAGGTGCAGAGCTGTGAGCCCGTTGGCGTTGACGGCGCTCATCTCCGCGTCGGCGCCGGGCAGGCGCAGCAGCCCGTTCAGGCGGTTGATGTCGCCGGCTATGGCCGCCTCTTGTAGTGCCGACCCCACCACTCGCCCTTGAAAAAATGTTTATTTAATCTTCACATGGCTCAAGCTGAAGACATGTTGTGATCACTTCAAGCATAAAAATTTGAAATAAAAATTGAAAACGACTCACCAGCTTGAATATTCAGTGGTGAGTTGTAGTTGACATTTACATAATTGAAATGATTGAAGGCGTTGTCATTGTCAACAATAGTATTTATTTCAAAAATGTATTTGAAATAAATACTATTGTTGACAATGAAAACGCCTTCAATCATTTCAATCACTAGCTTGAAACCTGAACGTATGCCTTCTTGGGGTACTGATTAAAACAAATCTAATTTATTTATTTTTTGATTCATTTTATTTTTATTGTTATTTTAATTTTAATTTTATTTTTTATTTCATTTTATGTTAAAAGAATAAGCTGAAAACAGTTTCTTAATCTAAACAGCTATTAACTGTATTCCAAGAATTTAAAGAAAACTATGAAAATGTTCTTAATGTGACCACTACTAGTGCTTTAACCCTGCATCGGTTTGGGCAACGCTTTAGAAATGTGTTTATTCGTTTATATTAGTTAAATATTTTAAATAATTGAAAGAGGGTGGGATTTTTTTTGGGTTTTTGTGTTTGGTTTTGAAGCAGGGGGCATTTGTGATTCGTTTGAGATATTTATAGCGAATGATTTGGATTTACTGATGTTTGTGTTGACAGCGTTTGATTATTTGAACATACATATAGAGTTGATAGACTTAAAATACACTGAATCTTTCACTGGGTATATTAAACAAAATATTAAAATCTCTAAGTCTTGTAAAAAGATTAAAGATAACCACCCAACCATCCCAATGAGTATGTGGTCGGAAATTGCTTTCATCCTGATTATTAAGCAATTCCACGCGTGTCGGAGTTCAGCAGATACACAAGAGCTCCTTGAATAGGGCCTGCCAAACACTAGTGAATGGGGAGATACTCAATGATCAGGAGCCAATGTCACATGCGTAACTTCGTAATACAGGTGTCCAGGAAGGAAACAACGAAACTTCGAAAATAAGCTCATAAGACAATTTAAGCATATTTTATGTAATAAAAAACCCCTTCGATATTTCCAATGGCTGACCCGCAATAAGCACTCAAAATTCGGTTTGAAAAAATACTTTCTAAGCAAAAATTTGCAACAAACAAAATAAATTAATATATTTATTCACAAAGAAAAATTAACACAAATAAAAAACATAGAATTATGTAAATTAAGCACTTTTATTTTTGTGTTAATTTTTTCTTTGTGAAGCAATATATTCATTTTTTTGTAAATAAAAAATTATGTACATGTTTCTGGAATGTTTATAAGCTTCTGCAATGCATACAGGTATTTTCGAATAATGATTATGAAGTTTGCATGTGATAGATATTTTTGTTCGTTGGCGAGGCCACACGTCCTGTTTCTAAAGTGTGGTAATTCTCAAATGCATAATTCTTCCGCCGGCGTGCAATGAAACGTTCACCACGTGTGGCGGCTTTGATTGATTCGTGATTACGATTGCGTTAACTGCTAAGGTCATTACTCCAGTAGGTGCAGTGCATGTTTTCATTGCCGGAGGTAGCGGTGATCTTCCCCCGCTGACTGGCGAGATCCGGTACCGACCTACATCAGCTTGCGGGGATTTTCTCGCAATCAGATATCTCCCACCAGCGGGGTTGCACCCCAGTCAGGACAAGCTCTAAGCTCCCGACATGTGTAGAAGTGAATGCATGTAAGTGTGTGAATGTAACGGGGTGAAAACAGGTCAAGGAATGGGACAGAAAGATCACGTGCGGTCCGTTGCCCGTTTGTAACTGCTCGGCATTCGCCTTGTGTGGTAGGGAGAAACCACGGAAAACTAGCGATCACAGCAGACGGCCGCTAGAACAGAGAGCGGCTGAACTCAGGCTAGATATTAAGCTAGTATCAGTTGCAGTGCATCAACTGATGTCACTGCAGCGCCTCTGACCGGGAGGTCCTAGGTTCGAGTCCTGACTGCGGTAGGATTTTCGACACTAGCTTTTCAGGTAAGTCGAATTCAGTCGCTGTCTTTAGGAGAATTCTAGCGGCCGGCTGCTCTGAACGGTAGTTTTCCGTGGTTTCTCCGATCAACACCAGGGGAATGCCGGAGCAGTACCCTAACAAACTGGCCACGGACCGCGAGCGATCTGTCCTTCCCATTCCTTGTCCCATTCTCTCCCCTTACACACACACTTACTCTAACATGCACCATTATATCACATATTCCGGGAGACCGGTCGGGAGCTTAGAGTTTGCCCCGGCCGGGGCGGTGCTCCGCTGGTGGGAGAGTGCTGGTTAAGGGGAAACCCCACTAGCCGACGGTAGGTCGGCGCCGTATCTCGCCACCCAGCGGGGGAAGATCACCGCCATTTCCCGAGAAAAAGCATGCACTACACTTACGGGACTAATGACCATAACAGTTGACGCGCCCGGAAACACGAAAAAATAAATCAATTGAAAATCGTGCCATCGTCGAACCAAGGGCCTCCCGGCCATAGGCACTGCAGTGACGTTGGTGCCCTGAGGCGGAGCGTGTGGGTGTGGTGTGGTGTGGAGGCGATGACATACCTGCGTCACGCGCGCTCACCCGCGCACCGCCGTCCAGCAGGGCTGCCACCCGCGCCGCCTCCCCCGCCGCCGCCGAACCGCTCGCTACCTGCAGCAGAAATAATCTTACTCAATTGCACCATTGTAAATTATATAACTTTTCATTTTTAATGATGCGTTATTGCCTTCGATACGGAGCTTGATATTTACAGCATAATTTACCTCGATCGTGAGAATCGTGGTGACGAGGGAAACATGAAAACAGTTGAATGTTGCTACATGATACCTTACGGATGCAATTATGAGAAGGAAATATGAAAAGACAAAACACGTCGAGTTAAGAACTAGTTAATTAGTAAATAAGTAGATTTGAATCATTAAAATTACGTAAAAAAATGAAATCATGTATGTACCACTGGTTCTAATGATCTCGGGCGATAAAAAACCCACGAGCCAAACGCGCTGAAGAAGTTGAATGATTTAATTTGCTTTGAAAATTGGCAAGAAACAATATATATCAAGAGAATTAACAGACAAATATAAAACAAAAAATTTCTTACGTGGACCAAATAAGTCCAAAATTCCATATTTTAAGATATTTCACCAAGTTATTCCCTACAACTGGCGCTATCTGTTGGTACATTTCCTTTCGGGAAGTGCCAACACACATTGAAAGATATAAGGCGGTGGAAAGCCATAGATTCATTACAGGTATGCACGTCTACGCTATGAAAGTGTTGGTGTCTCCCGAAAAATCTGGAATTCGGATTAGTTTTTTTCTTGTAAGAAACCATTCAATTGTAGCACGAATGACTTTAATCACCATACTTGCAATGAAAAGCTAGGAAGAAAACTGAATTGTGAGAGTTATCTGAAGCTACTGATACTCACACCACTCTAAACGTATTGTATGTTGCGGACGAACAAAAATAAAATGGTGGGGTAATTCCTGTACCCGCGAGAGTTATTATGGAGACATTTTTCCCTTGTTATCGCCTGCGTATGATTATTTATCTTATGTGCAAGTGACTAAAAGAAATCGCGTTTATTGATTATTGTCCACATAATTGTCTTCTATCCACTAATAATAACGATTTTATGTACTTGAGAAAGATAACATACTCGTCCCTCCGTTCCTCGCTTCCCCCTGTAGTCTTTTTATAATCCGTCCGCATATATGGCAACATAGAGACATTTCGTCTGGTTACATTTCATCTTATGGCATACCCTTACCCGTGATTACATTAAATATATTTGATAGCCATGGGTCAGACACAACATAATTCACACTAACCACAGCAAGGCTTCTGCTGTAAGTAAACGTTAATATCATACGAGGTGTAAGGTGATGAGATGTATTTAAATAAACGGTAATGAGACGTAATGTAAGGTGGTGAAGTGAAACGTAATGAAATGAAGGGCTTGAGGCAGTAATAAAATAAGACACACTGATTACAGCAAGCCTCCTGTTCTTCGAACATGTTAATATTTGGATTTTGAGGCCAGTGCGGATTATCTTGATACTGAACACTTGTTCATCAAATTATGATAAGAGTTGGGGCAGTAGCATTAGACACACTTCGAGATAATAACATTTGACCAAAATCGAGGTATTAACTTTCGCATGTACGAGAGACTTGCATTGGACCTGTGACATAAATTATACTGCCCCAAGCCCTTCATTTCATTTCATTTGGCCCCATTCCATCTCATTACATTCATTTCTTTATGTTTGATTACATTTTGTTTAATTACATCTCATTGCTTTACAAATCGTTACATTTTCTCTTCTCTCATTCGATCAGAAAGAAACCGAAAGTATGATTTTTTGGTTTTGAAATTTTGCGGTCCGAAACTTAGCGTAAAATAATGAACATTTAAAAGTGTACAGTGAGAATCTGATCACCTTGTTGTCTGCCTGGTTTTCCTCCTTCATGTTAGTCCTCTGGTGTGTCCTCTCCTTCATCTTGTTCACCTCAGGTTGCTGACGAACATCACGCTGTACCTCCAGAAGCTGCTTCTCCAGGCTGCCCTGCCGCTGCATCTGCTCCTCCAAGACATGCTGCAGGTTTTCCATGGGTCTGCAGGTCGCAAGAACCCTCGTTGCTCGTGTCCCCGTCGTCCTGTCGTCCAGACTCCTCTCCTCCATGTTCTCTTTCAGCCGCTTCAACTCTTCGTCCAGCACGTGCTGCCTTGCTCTATCCTCCAGATTCCTCTCTTCCAAATTCTCCTTCAGCTGCTCCAGCTGCTCCTCCAGCACTTGAATCTTAGCCTTATCCTTCAAGCTCCGCTCATCTAAATTCTCTTCCAGCCTCTGCAACTGCTCTTCCAGTAGGTGTTGCTTCGCTGTGTCCTGCAAGCTCCGCTCTTCCAAATCCCCTCCTTCTCCTATTCTTCCCTCGCTGTTTTACCCTATCCTCCAGGCTCCGCTCCTCAAAACACTCCTCTAGCCGCTGCAGCTGTTCCTCGAAGCTTTGCCTATGCAACGCCACCTGCTCTTCCAGTACGCGCTGCATCGCCAGCTGAGCTTCGATGATCCGCTGTTCTTCCTCCATCTGCTCCTTCAGGTTGCGCTGTAGTTCTACAACCTGATCCTCCAGGCTGCGTTGCTGAGCTTCAAATTCCCTTTGTTTATGAGTCATCTGCTCCTCCAAGCCGCGTTGATGTTGCATTTGCTCCACCAGAATTCGTTGCTGAGCCTCGAATTTGCTTTCCTGCTGTGTTAACTGCTGTTGCAATTGTTCCTCCAAGCTACGTTGGGGTTGCATTTTTTCCTCCAAAATGAGTTGCTGAGATTCAAATTTGCTTTGAAGCTTTTCCATCTGTTCCTCTAGGTTGCCTTTGTGTGCCTCAAATTCGATTTGCTGCTGCTTTATCTGTTCTTCCAGATTTCGTTGAACTTCTATTTCCTCCTCAAGATTACGTTGATGTCCAAAACCTTGCTTCTGCTCTAACTGCTCCTCGAATTTTCGCAAAAGCTTCTCATGACTAGTCTGCACTTCTACCTCTTGTCGCTGCATCGTTTGTATGTGCTCCTGGAAAATCTTCTGTTGTTTGTCCATTTGCGCTTGCAAGCTGCCAGACTCGCCGCGCAGCTGTGCCTCGAAGCTGCGTTGTTGCTGTGCCATTTGTTCCTCCAGGATGCCCAACTGTGCCAGATGTCCCTTGAGAATGCGCTCCTTGGTTCCCCTCAAATCCTCGTGGCCCATTCCCGAGTTTTTCCATAATTCGCGACTCTCCTCTCGCAGTTGAATTTTTTTACCTCTTTTCTTGAGCGTCAATGGCCCGTTCCTCCAAGACGCGTTGTAGTTCTTTAACACTACGCTGCAGCTCCTCCATCTGCATTTCCATCTTATGTTGATTTTCCTCTTGACTGCGCAGATCCGTTGAGAAGTTGTGTTGCTGCTCCGTCAGTTGCTCTTTGAAATCACGCTGCTGTTGTAATTGCTCGTCCAAAATATGGCGCTGAGCATCAAATTTACTGTGCTGCTGTGAAAGCAACTCCTCGATTCTCCTTTGCTGGACTTCGAATTTACTATCTTCATCCGTAAGTTGATGCTTTATCTGCTCCTCCAGTATGCGTTGTTGAGATTCGAATTTTATTTGTTGCTGCATCTGTAGGGTTTCCATCTGCTCCGTCAGGAAGCGTTGAAGATCTTCGAATTTACCTTGCTGCTGATGTTCAATCTTCTCCTCCAGAATGCATTGCATTGCTTCATTTTTTGTTGCTGGATCAACTTATCCTCCAAGCTACGTAGTTGTAGCGTCAGCTCTTCCAAGACACATTGCTGACCATCAAATTTAGTTTGCTGCTGCGTCAGTTGCTCTTCCAGATTGATCTGGCTTGGTATTTGCTCTGCCAGGATGCGTTGCTTAGCCTCATTTTCGCTTTGTTGCTGTGTCATCGTCTCCTCCACGCTACGTAGGCGTTGCATCTGGTCCTTCAGGATGCGTTGCTGTGTCTCATAATTGCTTTGTTGTTGCTTCAATTCTCTTCCAAACCCCGCTGATTTTGAATCTGCTCTTCCAGGATGCGTCGCTGAGCCTCAAATTTGCTTTGTTGCTGCGTCACCTGCTCTTCCAAGCTTCTTTCCATTTGCTCCTCTAAGACGCGTAGCTGATCATCAAATTTGCTTTGCAGATGCGTCAACTGTTCTTCGATGATGAGTTGCTTCTGCATTTGCTCCTCCTGGTTGCGCTTATTCTTTGTTGCTTCGTCAGTTGCTCTTCCAAGCTGTGCTTGTGCTGCATCTGCTCTTCCAGTATGTGTTGCTGAGCATCCCATTGGCTTTGTTGTTCCCTCACCTTCTCCTCTAAGCTCCGCTGGATTTGAATCTGCTCCTCCAGGGTTCGTTCCTGAGTTTCATACTTGCTATGTAGCTGCGTCATCTGTTCTTCCACGTTACGTTGTTGTAGCATCAACTCGTTCAGAATGTTTTGCTTAACATCAAATTTGGTTTGATGTTGAGTCAGCTGCTCTTCCAACCCGCAGAGGCGTTGAATTTCATTCTCCAGAAAGTGATGCTGTGCTTCGAAATCTTTTTTTTGTTGGGTCAACTGTTCTTCTAGGTTGCGTTGATGTTGCGTGTGCTGCTCCAAAATCCGTTGCTGGGCCTCAAATTTGCTCTGTTGCTGCATCAGCTGATGCTGCACGTGCTCCCTCGAATTTGCTTTTGTTGCACGCTGCTTGCCGCTCCTCCAAGGCGTTCTGGCCCGAATTTGTTTGTTGTTCGACAGCTGCTCCTGCATCTGCTCCTCCAGGAGACGTTGTAGGTCCGCGATCGGATCATGATGTGCTGACGCCACCTGCCCATCCACCTCCGAGACCCTCTGTAGCACGCCGTCCGCCAGGGGGTGCTCGGAGTCATCTTGGTCCCGGCGCCGCACCCACGAGGCCGCCGTTACAAGAGCGAACGCCATCGCATTTCCACTTCGCAGACGAATCTCACCTACCAACATCAAGAGAGGGAGTTATTGTAATGTAACGAATATTGCGTCATCTGCCGGCACCACCACGAACTACCTCTTATGCGCGGTTTGCGTCATCGGCCGGCTGCCCTCGAACTAGCTAGTCCCAGAGTGTTCTTGGTGCTAATCGCAAAGTCCAGAAAATTCTCGGCGGCGCCCGCCGAGTATAAATACGCGGCGGCCGGCGACCGTGAGTCTTAAGTTTGAAGTGGAAGCTGAGCTGTGAAATGTGGGCATCGCGGCGAAAAGCAATGCAGTGTTTCTGCTCAGTAACGTGAACCCGGCGCCGTGAACTGTGGTCAGTGCAGTTAAAGTGCAGTAGACTGTGGCCAGTGCATCGAACTGTGGTCAGTGCTTAGGACTGTGCGACAGTGTAAGAGCAGTGAACATTGTAAATAAATAATCAAGAGAAGTGTAGAGTAAATAAATAATCACGAGAAGTGTGACGTGTAAAGAATAATCAAGTGAAGACTATCTGTACATAAATCAAGTGTTTTCAGTGATTGTGTTAAGAGACAAAAGAAACGTTTTTGTGAAAATAATACCAGAGTTTTAAATCACCACGTACTAGAATTGTAACAGTATTTTATCCTGGAGGTTAAATTACTTCTCAATTATTAACCTGACAGTATTCGCGTTGCGCAATACATCGTAACGTATGTGATCAAGCAGTTAGATATAAAGCCCAAGTTAAAATTATATTTTTTAGTTATCATGAGTATGATAAAAACTACCCCAACAAGTTCGCTATCATCGTAAATTATTTGTTTGAATATGATGTAAAAACTAGTGGTGCTACAACAGCACATACTTTCTGTATATATAATGGCTACGTAATATTGTAATATGACAATTTCTATCTTACACCTCAATGTGAAAAATTCCTATACAACCGAATCATGAAAAATACATATATTTTTTTTAACTCAAATGTTTGAACGAAGACAACTTTCTGCCATTGAATTTAGTGTATTCACGTTCTACATATATGTACCAACGATGACCGATGCATATTTTAATATAATAAAATTACATTAACTAATTAGTTTACATTAACGCGAACGAAAGGCAGCATTCATTAATCATATCCTTTTATCAATGCGGCGTTACAACAATGGGTTGGAAGAAACAACAATGCCCTCTAATTCGTATGGGATACACATTTTGCCAATTAGCACTATTGATACTGCTAGCAATAAAATGAAAATGAATAGAAAAATATAATAATTAAATATAATATTTTTATATTCATCAAAATTACTTGGTTTTTAAATGCATTAGTCTTTATTACATCTTATTAAGCAAAGCGAAAACATCTATTCGTTTTCACATTTAACTCAATCAAAGGCCACAATTTAAAATAGGTTTTAAATAATTTCTATAAGATTAATTTTAAAACGTATAACAAAAACTTGTATCTAAAATACCAGCAAAAATATGAAATAATATACAAATTCTAACTTACGTAGCAAACAACTGCCTGACATCACCATTTATTTTAAGTTCACGAAGCGCAGTAAATTCGGAACAGTCCACTATGTTTGTCGTCAAATTACTCTAAAAATACTCATATTTTCAAAAAATTCAACATGATCTTACTTGAAGATCTGTTTTTGATGAACACATTTCCTTAAGAAAAAAATCCTATCTTCACAATTGTAGATGTAGGAAGACACCGAAAAAAATGTTGTTTTTTTTTCATTTTCAAAATATCAGGAATTTTAACGAACATAACATCTTCATCATTCTCTTAAGCGTCCTTTACGATGTCTAATGTTTAAATTACACCTGCAGCCCGAGTTCTCGAGGGTATTAGGGGGCGGATTTTTATGACCTCACCCCACTCAACGTTGTCACAAATGATCAATAAAATGCTCTTAAAATGTTTTAAAAGTGCCATAAAAGCAAAGAAGCAAACAATTTTGATCAATACCAATTCATATGAACAACGCAAGCTGTTGGATGCGTTACTGAAGTAATCGATGCTTCTTCCTTTCGTTCAAGTGAATTCAGCTTACAAACCTTTGGTTTGCGGTCTTCTTTGCCAGAAAAGCACTTTAGTTATCGCGAAATCGGCTGAACCAACAATGGCACTGATTGGCGTCATAGGAACCTTAGTTTACATACAACAGCTGACATTACAATTTTTAAGCGAAGAAATCGAATGGGCCATTCAGAAATTCTAAGAACATTTTCAAGCCTCTTTAAATATCAGAAAATATAATCTCTCTCTCTCTCTCTCTCTCTCTCTCTCTCTCTCTCTCTCTCTCTCTCTCTCTCTCTCTCTCTATCTATCTATCTATCTATCTATCTATCTATCTATCTATCTATCTATCTATCTATCTCTTTCTCTCTCACCCCACTCATACACCCACACAAAACATAACTTGCTAAGCTCTTTTTTATGTTTGAAGTAAGTCCCATTAAAATGATATTAAAATCGATTAAATCAGCAAAAAATGCTTTAAAAATGAGAACTGTAAAAAAAATGAGAGGTTTGTAAAACTTATTAGTTGAAATCGAAAAAAAAAACTGTCATGTAAAAATGGGTCATTTCCCTTCGACATAAAATTAAATAAATGTGTGCTAAAAAGCGTTATTCTAAAGTGAAATAAAAAAAAATGACATTTGATTAAAATCCGCCTCTAGTTATTACATTCCTAATGTACCTGGTTATAGTCTACCAATGATTTCTTACTTGTGCAGCGGCTTAAAGAAATCATGTACGAGTTTGTTGGCTATTGTATGTATAAATGTTTATAAACAACCTGTAACAAGTATTGTACTGCAGCCTTCGGGTCAATGGCCCCCATCTCGATCAGGTTTTTCGTCCAGTTTCCCTGATCCATTGAGCAAATGCTGAGATGGCCCCTTGTTTTGCTATCCCGCCGGACATTTTAATTTTTTTCAAATTTTTTCTTTAAACAAATTTTTTCTTTAAATATTTGGAAGAATAGAGGAAAATACACTAATAAAAGTGGCATAGGTCCGATTTTCGCAGTTAACTCTGAAGTTTCGAAAATTGCGAAAATTTGATTTCTTAATTTTTTAGAATCAATGTTACAAAATTACTTCACATTGCCGGTTTTACATTACTGCTGTCAGGCAAAAATTAATGAAAATAAATTATGCTATTAATTGCTGTTTTCTATTCAAATGTGGTTAATATTGTCCTTAGAGGAAATGAGTAATTTCTTTATTTCATTTTATATTATTTTTAAAACAAAAATTTCACTTTGATGATTTTAGCAGAGTACTTTCACACCCTTACTTCTAAAATCACTGTTGTGTTTGCTTATTTATTCTTCAGAGTCTTTTGCATAGAGTATTGTTTTTGCTTCAGGTAAGAAAATATATTAGTTTATTTAAATAATTCTGAGTCTGGGAAATGATTCACATTCGAAAATAATTTTACTATGTCTATATTTCCTATACATTTTTCTTAAATATCTGAGAAGCAGGTTATATGTTAGTTGACAAAACGGTTTTCTTATATCAACAATCTCATATGTACAAAGAGCAACCATCGAAAATTATTTTCTTACTGTCATGCAGTCAGTATTATCCTTATTAGATAGGTTTTATTTCATGTGTTCAGGTGTATGAAACAAATGCCTTCTCTAAGAATGGGAATCTCAGCTTGTAAGAAATAAATACCATTGCGAAATATGCATTGCAGATCTTGAAACGATGAGAAGGAAATCGCTTTGTTATAATGAACTTAGATTCGCTAAACATGGATATGCTAGAAACGCAATGTACTGCGGATAAAGGTTAGAGTAAATTTGATTAAGTTACAATATTTTTAGGTTTTCATCTTTAAAAAGTGTTTATGTTTCTCAATCTAAAACTCAGCTGTTCTGTAAATCAAAATTTGCAGCGTATACAATAAAACAAACTATGATATTACGTACAAGCATTGGTATGGTGGCATTAAGGAATTTCTGACAGATAAGAAAATGCGGGTGGACTGAAAAACTCCAGTTAATTTGGGAAAAATACCTCCAAGAATAAAAAATTATAACGTGATCATATGCGTTATACACGTGCGATATGATTATAACATCAAGTCCTGTCAATAGCTTAGTCCAAGAAGTTGGTTCAATGCATGCAGTTCTAAAAAGCCCCATTAGAAACTCCACTTCTGGTCTTAAATGCTATTCAGAATTGTAGATCAAGTAAAAATTAAAACATGGTCAAATAGCGCAGAGTAATCTCTTGAATTTAAATCAGCTGACCTTAAATTAAATTTCATTCCTTGTTTTGTGAACCGAAGTAAAAATCACTATCGAGATTTTGGCGGAAATATAAGTTTTTAAATCCCTTATACCCAAAAAATATTTTTATTAAACGTTTGTACGTCGGTCTAACCATCGGCCTGTCTGTCTATGTGTCGACATTGTGTCCGTCTGTGTATCTAACTGTGTGTCCATCCGTCTGTCCTTTGTCGCTTTCTGTGAACAACACTAGCTCCTATACTAGAGATTTTTCCTCCAGCAATCTGATGTAGCAGGCACTTGAATATGAAACTTTACTTTTAATTTTTGGAAGTTATTTTATGAGAATTTACCTTATTTACGATTTATTTCACACTAAATATATTTTAATCAAACTCTCAAACATGTTCAACCCTTTTCCCAAAAATGTTTTTTTTTTTTTTTTGCACGAACAGAGCCTACAAAAATTGCAGTTTCGATTTACATAAACACTTCTGAAATGTCAAAAAATGAAAACAATATGTTCTGTACTCTCCCCTACAATAAAATGATTAAATATATTTTTTATTAATGAAATTATATCTTTAAATAATTTCATGCAAAATAAATGTGAAAATATGCGTAGTTTTCACATAATTTCGGGTTATATCATTTGTTATTTCCAAGTAAGAAAGTAACACTAGTAACTGTGCAAAATAATAATATTACCTAACCGTTAGGTATCAATATTGCGATAAAATATGCCCTGTTGTAGCATCACGTATTTCTTTTAATGATCATTACATAATAACTGAAAAATTTCACTATAACCGCCTTCCTATGTCAAACATTTCTGCAATGTCAATCGAATCTGAATAGGTAATAATAGAGGTCAATAATGAATAAGATTTTTTATAATTTTGGCTCTATTGCACATTCTCTCATATATTCTGAATTCGAAAATGTTTATTAATATTCCATTAGAACTGGCTTCACAATGCGTAATGAACACTCAGAACGCTTTTTGGTGCTGTACTGGAGAAATTTCCAACACACTTCTTGAGTCATATCACGGACAACTGCTTCTATTGATTTTCAAACAATTTTGAATATCCTGAGGAGGAATGCAATAATTAAAATTCCCGTGGCTGATTTTTTTAAGTGTCAATATTTTATACAAGTTTACTATAAATTTGATCAATTTACACCGGAAAATAACATGTGTATTTTTATTTTACGTTTTTATTAAGAACGAAAATCAAAAATATTTTCAGGCGGTGTGCGATGTACATGAATTGTCCGTCATTCCGTAACATGATTGTTCAGAACTTAGATAAAAATATTGTGTACTCCAATGTTGCAGAACTGAATAAGTTTCATCTGGTTGCACTATGTATGTTCCCTACACTTTCAATATACAGAGGCAAAATATCATTTTAAGAAAGTGGCGACTAGGAAGTCTGGTTGTTTACATATTTTCGAAGTATTCTGGTCTATAGAATTCACATTTTGTGTTCACAAGAAAGACGATAGCCAGAATTCGGTGATTATCGCTATCTAAATAATCTTAAACAACAAGAGGATCCTTACCTCCAAATGTGACAGCAAGTGGTATAGATTCGCCGTTCCCTGAGGATATTTCTCACAATTCTGTCAGAAACGTAAATGTGGCAGCTAGAGATGAGTTGAAAGTAACAGTTTTTACATCTGAAGCTTAAACGATGACGATTCAACGTGAGATTCACTACTTGAAAAAGATAATCGAAGTGTGATAAGATTACTGTAGATCTCTGAATATCATAAACAGCAAATCAGATCGACCTTCTATAAGTAGAATTTGAGATCGTTACGACACGAATCATTGCGTAAGAGGAATATACTCGTATGTCGATGTGTGTGGCTACTGACATACAGGACACACGTGAGCACGAGTCATAACAAACGGACCTGCAAAGCAACGTAATAATAATAATAATAATAATAATAATAATAATAATAATAAAATAATAATAATAATAATAATACATGGGTGTTTCTCACCCTTTCAGAATAATTTCAGTATTCAAATATACGACAAGGTTTTTTGCATTTTTAGTTGTTCTTTGTTGAAAATTTCCCTACATTTTTATTCCGAGACTGTGAAGCATCATACTAATGACGTCAGAATTTAATTTTTTTGCAAGAACAAATTGTTCATAAATAATTTAAAACAAATATTATAATTTTTGTTCGTAATTGAAAAGTAATGGTTATATACATTTTATTATTTGTATTTCATAATTTGTAGTGGAGTTTAAGAATATGTATTTTGGACGCTTGAATTTCAGGAATTGTTTTGTCCATAAAACACCGCTTTTCGGTCTTGGTTAATACAATTATTTTTGGCATAGTCTGAAAAAGACAACTTTCTCCAAATTTTAGCGAAACAAATGTCATAAGTATCTAAGTTAGTAAGTTTGCAAAAAATTATATCAAACTTACTTCATTCCGTACGAAATTTGTAATAAATTGACCCGCTTTTAAGAAAATTTTCTTTTTGATATAGCCCATATTTAACTTAAAATTAATGAAATGATCTCTGTAACTTCTGTTAAATATTTTTAATACGATCTGCTCCACGTTGGGCAACCCTTTAAATGCACCTGATTATTCTGAGATATATTCATTAATTTACTTAATTTGATCTTTCCATGCATTTGCAAACCTTTGCTATTAATACTAGTATATATTTTCACATTTATATAAGTTGCCTTGATCTGCTCACCTTCCTATTTTATAATCAAAAGATTTTATTAGCATTACTTTTAATATTTTCTTACTCGAGAGTATCGACATTCGACATACTATAGCTTACCTTGTCGCATACAGACAGTATGCAAAGATCAGCGATTTCTGGAAGTTCTGTTTGACTAAATGATTTTTTGATTGATGGCAATTAACTGCAAATAATCAGCCTTGTTTTCAAACAATAAATAAATATTTATTCATAATTCAATTATTAACAATTTTTAATGAGCTCATTTCGTCAACTATTATTTCGATAATTATCCTTCTTGTACATATTGTCAGCAGAGCGCAAACCCGGCGGTCCGGCGGTAGCACAGTCGGTAGATGATTCCAGCCCCTTTCTGACCTACTGATCGTGGAAGGAAGTTGGCAGTGGCTATTTCATAAAACCATACGACATTTGAATTGATAAACACTGGCTTTCGCTTTTCCAATTCAGGGAATTAATTAAAAACAGAAAAAAAAAATTGCGTTCCCCCCTAATGGCTAAAAAAAAAAAAAAAAGATTTTAAAATTTAAAATTAAAAGAAACTATTGCTAGGAAAAGAAATCGTACTTGGTTCTTATAACTAATTACATTTATGCCTGAGCGCGGCAACGCTAGTGAAATCATAAAAAAGCCCTTGTTGCGCTTGAAGAGCGAATAAATGAACTCATTAGCGTGAGTTTTGCCAGTGACTTATGACGAGGAGCGATGCGACGACTGGAGTCTTGGGGTCGTCGAACCCTGCCAGCTGGGCGTGTTTTTTTCGTGTTTCCGGGCGCGTCAACTGCTTTGGTCATTAGTCCCGTTAGTGTAGTGCAGGGTTTTTCTCGGGAGATGGCGGTGGTCTTCCCCCGCTGGATGGGGAGATCCGGCGCCGACCTACCGTCCGGCTAGTGGGGTTTCCCCCTAACCAGGACTCTCCCAACAGCGGGGCACCGCCCCAGCCGGGACAAGCTCTAAGCTCCCGACTGGTCTCCCGGAATATATGGTAGTGTAGTGCATGTTAGTGTAAGTGTGTGTGTAAGGGGGAGAGGATAGGACAAGGAAGAGGAAGGAAAGATCGCACGCGGTACGTGGCCCGTTTTGTAGGGTACTGCTCCGGCATTCGCCTGGTGTTGATCGGAGAAACCACGGAAAACTACCGATCAGAGCAGCCGGCCGCTAGAATTCTCCTCCAGGCAGCGACTGAATTCGACCTAGCTGAAAAGCTAGTGTCGAAAATCCTACCGCTGTCGGGACTCGAACCTAGGATCTCCCGGTAAGAGGCGCTGCAGTGACGGGCGACGTTCTGGTGGTGAGGTCCCGAAGGGGCGCCGAGGGTTGACCGCGGCGTGATGGAGGCGGCGGCGCAGGCGGCTGACAGAGCGGGCCGGGGCGGTGGCTGGCGGCTGGCTCGGGTGGGCGGGCGTAGTTCAACCACCCTCACAATTTTTCTGAATCCATCAGGTGGTAACCGGAGCGTCGGAACACAGCGTGGCTCAGAGAGCTCTCAGAATTTGTCAACAGTAAAGACGAATATGCGCCCGTTGATCGTTTCGCGGGTCTTCTGGCACAGTGACCGAAAGCGGCTTGCTTTGTCACTGATTTCTACTTCCCGTGTATTGTCAATGATAAAATGAGGAAGAACTTTACAATAGCGAGAATTCTCTCAAATTTACCAGCGAGCCCCCTTTACGTGAACTGCTCCGCACGAACGTCCTGTCCCGAGCCTCTCTTTTACCGAAGTTCTTTTGCGAGGAACGCTCAGTCCTAAGCCCCATCCTTTCTTCGGGTACGTATCGTCTCATTGGCCTAGAGCTATTCCGTCTTATTTAATTTTCTACCAATCAGCTGCAGGGTTTCTCTGAAATTTTCCACTGACCTCTCACTTTCTCTCTCTCTCTCTCTCTCTCTCTCTCTCTCTCTCTCTCTTTCTCTCGCGGATTTAGTATACACACGCGCGCACTAGCCCTTTGCACTGTATCAGTAAACGCACGCTCTAATAAACAGATTCTTATTAACGGCTTTGGAATTCCCCTCGTCAGACGGGCGAGCTGTTTATTGTTGAACAAAACACCTCGGAAGGACCGGGGGAGCACCCCAAAAAAATGGGGCGCGGGTCGGACAAGTTGGGACACGCGCAGCGGGTCGTAAATTCCGCGGAAACCGCGCTGGCGGCGTTGGGTCAGTGGTCGCATTGAAATCACTACTCCTATTCTCTATAATTATATTTTACTAATCTCGAGTTATGAACGTGCCGTTACAATATCAACTTAAATGTCCGTGGCATATTTCATTTCTTGGCGCGCATTTCAAAACATTTCGGCTGAATTCCGGATGAAGAATGTCTAATGTCCATAACGTCTTCTCTCTTCGGTCGCCGTGTTGATGTATTTTCGCCCCGCTTAACGCGACATTACGCGATTGATTGATTGATTGATTTTTTGTGTATCCGGGCTCGTCAACTGCTTTGGTCATTAATCCCGTTAGGGTAGTGCATGTTTTTTCTTGGAAGCTGGCGGTGATCTTCCCGTGCTGGATGGCGAGATCCGGCACCGACCTACCGTCGGTTAGTGGGGTTTCCCTCTAACCAGGACTCTCCCACGAGCGGGGCACCGCCCCAGCAGGGACAAACTCTAAGCTCCCTACCGGTCTCCCGGAATATGTGGTAGTGTAGGACATGTTAGTGTGTTTGTGTGCAAGGGGAGAGGATAGAACAAGGAAGAGGAAGGAAAGATCGCGCGCGGTCCGTTTGTTAGGGTACTGCTCCGGCATTTGCCTGGTGTTGATCAGCGAAGCCACGGAAAATTACCGATCAGAGCAGCCGGCCGCTAGAATTCTCTTCCAGACAGCGACTGAATTCGATCTAGCTGAAATAGTAGTGTCGAAAATCCTGCCGCCGTTAGGACTCGAACCTAGGACCTCCCGGTCAGAGGCGCTGCAGTAGCTCAGTTGATGCACTGAGCTACCGCTCCCGGTCCGGTTCGTCGAATAATTATTATTAGTTGTTACACGTACGCGAAACTTCCCTTGTTATGGTAAATGCACCTACATACAATAGTATGAAGTATTGCGTAAGAGAAGCAACGGATATTTATCTCAAAAATGTACGCGAGAGAAATATCGCTTTTCAAAAATTATCTTAATGAGGGTTGCGACCGGAGCAGGCGCTCTGTTGCTTATCTTAACATTTATGAGAGGGCTCCCAAAACCGCTGTCAACGCTAACATGGATTCAGATTGTGAATACGGGGATGTTTAGAAACATATGAGACAGTGACTTCAAAAGGGCAACAGTCCTCAGACAGTAATGTCAGTTTATTGCGTCCAGGACATGTAGAGTTCTGCATAATGGCCTCATAAATTTCCCTGTTTTCTATATAAGGAGCCTCTAGCATTGATAACGGGCAGACAGCCCAGAGACTTTGCTGTATTCACTTCACGCTGCTCTGCAGCTCTACTTTTCAATTAAACTTATTTCATACTTCATCGGACTTGGTCTCTGTACTTGAACCTCGCTCACCACCACGCTCCTCCAGGGAACTTAGCTTCCTCAAATTTTTGCACCTGTACTGGAAGCATTGTAATTGCCTGCAATCACTGCTAGTAGTACAACACCTGCAGTGAAAGGCATTACATTAGTGGCTTCATCACTATCTCTTGCAAAATCGTCCCACGTGTCATTCATTAGTTTCCCGGTATGTCAAACTAGTTCCTTTTTAGAGTAACTCATCTCTGCACATATATTCTTTTCATTACAAGGGGCTTCCCCCTTTCGGAATGTCGTCACACTGTGAGCATTCGTTTTTCCCGGGCTTGTTTATTTACCTGTCGCCCTGACAACCTGTATTAGTTGACTTCACACTCTCTGTATGTATAAACTAACATGTATCAACCTAATATTTAATAAATATTATTGATAATGCTATATTATTCAATATAGGGATTGTGATTTGTCAGTTTATGAATAAATTGCTAATACTTTCAAAAACGTACGTGACCTTAATTAAGATTGAAATGTCGAGAACAAATTTCATTTGAAGAAAAAATCTTTATCATTGTTATTATAGTTGTCGGAGGAGGTGAACAAATTCCAAACTTTTCCTCATTTCAAAAACTCAGAGTTAATATTGAAAATATGACATATGCCGTTGTTATAAGTGTACCTCTATTCTTGAAAAACAAAAAGAAAAATAATGAAGCAACTTTTTGGAAAAAAAAATTGAAAAGGATTCAGGGGTTTCCTATGAAATCCTGCCAAAATTTCAAAAATTCTTTCAAAATCGTAGGCTTTGGATCACAGGTTCATTTTGGAAGAATCCTGCAAATAGTATAGATTCTAGTGATGTACATGGACGAATGATCACAGGCAGAAAGACGTTTTGAAAAAAAAATTTTTTTCTGTATCAGAAAACTTAAAAACCATTTCCAAAACCATCCGGAAAATCACACAATCGATTTTCCGCAGCATTAAGTAACTTTCTCTCTACTACATACATTATTCTATGTATACGTAGGGATACGTAAAAGTAAAAATCAAATCTGTATTTCGTTTATTGATGCAAACTTTATTTTCTATAATTTAGGAATGTTTAGGTTTCAAATATTGGCAACCTTGATTTGTTGGTACTTTTATTCTTTCAACTA
Organism: Teleogryllus oceanicus; assembly: GCA_964035755.1. Classification (NCBI taxonomy): domain Eukaryota; kingdom Metazoa; phylum Arthropoda; class Insecta; order Orthoptera; family Gryllidae; genus Teleogryllus; species Teleogryllus oceanicus. Next base: position 75,576,411 of record CAXIVR010000010.1, read on the forward strand.
CATGTAGTAAAATGGTGAGGAAGAGAATCTGGAGCTTAAAAATGTGTGCAAATTATATTTCTACCCATTACGCCACATACATTTTTACTGTTATTTGAATAAATAAATAAATAAATACATAAATAAATAAATAAATAATAAATTTGATGAAATAATTCAAATCAAAACAAATTAGTTGCTTATACTTAGAACTCGGTGTTATGATTTTTAATTAATTTTTTCTGAACAGTTTGGATTTTTTAATCGTAATTTATAAAGATTTGTTTTACAAACTTTTCTTTTTAGGAAACAGCCATCTAGGTATCTCATATAGCATTGGTTAAGCATAATCACAGTACTACTTAAGTTCACGAGTTAAGTATGCTTTCAATTGTCATCAAAGTTCAGTATTTGTTCTTATTACTTAGAAGCTTAGTAATTGATATAAACCCTATGGAGGTCAGAATTCTAATTTTCTTCTGAATTTTTTAAAAGGGTAAGACATGGATCGTTTGCCGTCCCCCATCACCCCACAGGTTGTCTCGGAACAGTAATGTACTCAATACAACAAACAATTCAGTAGAACGATGTTTCAATAGAATAAACAATTCAATAGTGTTTGATTAATCCTCAATTGCACATTTATATGTTAATAGTCAAATATCCGTACTACAATGAAGCTGCAACTTAACGGCTATCATTATGCATTAAGCTGTGGCCAGCTGCTTAGAGAATTACCAGCTTCTACAATTGGAGTAGAAAAAATATTTAAATAATTGTGACAACTCAAGAAAGTGTATGTCATCCCTTTTAATGTGTGTATTTTCATATTAATAACTTTGTATTGATCGAAGAAGATAAATATTATAGGGAAATAGTACAATTGTAAACAATTACACTAGAAAGAAGGAAAGCTATTGAAAATGCGTGTCAATGAAAGTCAAGTCCAACGAGAGGCAAAAGCTGAGCGACGTGCGTCTGGGAGGGATCGACCAACGGAGGATTTAGTTAGGCGGTACTTGTAGATTAGATAAGTTATGTAGGCGGGATCTCAATTCCCCACCTTTTTGCCAATCCATTTAAGAATTCCACAGCACCGGATGCAGAAGCCCGCAGTTCCTACTCCAATGGGACCACGGGCTATTTCGTGGGTACCTTCTAACCTCAACCGCTACCATTCCTTCCATAGCCGGCCCGCCCTATGTTCGTGGGTACCTTCCTAACCTCCAAAACCGGCTACCATAATTCTCCTCATTCCATCACGCCGATATGGACCACAGACCCATATGTTCGTAGTGTACATTGCTAACGTTCAGATCCGGCTTCCATGATTTTCCCATTTCATTGCACCGATGTGGAGTACGGGGTCGTGTACACATTGGGAACCTTGTTAACCTTCTGGGCCAGCTACCATGGTTTTCCCATCCCATCCCGCCGATGTGGGTCAAGGACCAAATCTTGCTAACCGAAAGAGCGTAGTCCGTGGTTCCCAAAGTGCATTCATTGGTGTTAGCGGAGTGAGAGACACGTGGGGGCATCTAGGCAGCGTTTCGATGAAACTCGTAGACTCAAATAGTATTGTGGCGTCATAGGGTGTAATCAGTACACAGACGAGAGTGCGTTGTAATAACAGCAGGTTTATTCACAATTTTGACCGTAGTCACAAATAACCAATGCACTGTATACAGTTAACTAACTAAATAGACCCCACTGCTAGGAGAGATATTTACAACGGCTACCACACCGCAACATACTCCCTAATGTTTCGCCGTGCGTAGTACCGCCTGCCCTGAGACCAACTACATGTCTTACTAGTCACGACAATAACTGCCGGCTTCTTGCGCCGCGTGTACGTTCGCACCTCTCACGGACGACCTACGCTGCTGCTGCCAGGATCAAGAAGAAGAAAGAGCTATTGTTCTCATGGCCCTTAAATAACCCTCGCAACGCTGCCCACCGCCTTCATTGCCTCCGCCCTAACGATGCGCACGCCCTGTCAGAAAAACCCCGTGCGTCATAGCTTCTGCCTTTGTCAACGCATCCGGTGCCCACAGCGCCACGTGCCCACGCTGTTTTAGCGACACGACGCTACAGTATGCAACCAACATTGATGTCAACAGCGGGGAGAGACGCACTGGGAATTGCTGCCGCAAAGGAAAAGAATGTTACATAGAGACTCGCAAATCCGAACTTCGGTAATCCGAAAGTCGGCTTAATCCGAAATCGAAATCTGTGATATTTTTGGGGAAAGGGAGAAATAAGAACATTAAAAACTACTGCTGTACTGTTGTATATTTCTGAAAATTACAAGAAAATACCAGGTTTTATACAAAAATTATTAAGTACAGTAAGTTTTAGATTGATTTGAAAAAGTCATTTACATTTCTTTGGTGAAGAGCAGAATACCTATACCTGGAAGACAAATTGCACTAACGGCTCAAAAACATGATGTTTGCTGGGGTCGCAAAGGCCCACTGCAGAGGTAAACAATAGGTGAGAGGAAGGGAGAGATTGGGAGAGAGAGGGAGGCAGAGAGAGAAGGAGGGAGAGAGGAGAGGGAAAGAGGGAACGAGATGGGGAGACAGAGAGCGAGATGGGGAGAGAGGGAGAGAGATGGGGAGAGAGACCGAGAGAGAGCGAGCGAGCGAGCGAGAGAGAGAGAGAGAGAGAGAGAGAGAGAGAGAGAGAGAGAGGGACGGTGGGCACTAGGGAGGGAGGGAGGGCACATACAGCGTTTGCACTATTTCTTTTCCCAGTTTGTCCAGAGTCGTTGTTGCGTTTAACTCGCAATTGAATCACTGACGGATTATTTTACGTAGCGAGGCTCAGGCCATCAGGACTTCTCTTCTGCCTGACCACACAAATTTCTCCGGGCTTGATTCGTCACCTAGCAGCAAAATCAGGTATCACTCGGGCGACAAAACAGGTGACTAGAATTTAACTCAGATACTTGTTTAGGCTTGAGGACATATTGCATGCAGTAAATCTACAGCATGGGACAGGCGGCTTTACTTCCTCTCGAACGGGAAGTGTATGAAGAATTTAATACATAGAATCGATCGAATTTAAACAAGCGAACTTGGGTATAACGGTCGGATACGCTACTCGTTACAACAGCCGTTAACTAATCGCAACCATAATTTAGCTTTAAGTTATAGTTGCATTGAGAAATAAAATTAATACTCAATATATACTAATTTATATACTTAGGTGCCATAATAAAAAATATATCTGAATCGAAAAATACGTTCATCCAATCCCAGTTGTTACGTATGAGCCGAACTCTATTGCTCATAGCACATGACCCACCTTCCTTCACTATCCTATCACACCAGGAAAGACAGGATGATGCATGATGGGTGCGAGAACCTACCACGCCATAGCACAAGTAACGTACAACATACGATTGCGTGATTTGAATCGCAGCAATTTTGGGGAAGACAACCTCATTTACCGGTCAAGGCCAACCGGATCTGCCAATATTAGTTCTACAGAACGTCTCTGCATAAATGTTCCAACCTTCTAGGACATATAGAGAGATAGAAAATGATCACTTTTTGCAAATTGAACATATGCCGAGAAGTTTCATAAAACGGAGTTATATATGAGACATCTGCCCCTCACTGTTAGGCAACTCCTTATGCACTTCTGCGATGCTGTTCACGTTCTGATGCAATAAAGACATTTCATGTACCTGCTGAACACACATGCATGTGATATTGCCTCACATTCAGTAGCAAATATCACATATGTAATTATGTTTTAAGAAATTACCCGACACAAGTTTATTGGCAATAGTTATTCATTATTGACCTATATAATCTAGTAGTTTGTAACATTTGTACTGAAACAGCTGTAGTTTGATATAAAGTGTTCAGGACATTTTGCGCTGTTGGAATCCAATACTATTTTATGTGAAACGCGGAGAGTGAAAGATAGTACCGCCCACAAACAAATAACTCAATTTCCATAACACGTACAGTGAAGCCATCTACTCGAGAGATCTGTAGAAAATATTGTACAGATTTTTCTTAATTAAATACGTTGCTCAAAGACATATTGAAATAAAGTAATGTACAGTTTTCGAAAATATTATTAGTTTTTGAGTTATTTTGCGTGAAATATAACAATTTTTAAACAATTAGTTTCGCAAACTTTTTCCATGGATAGAGTAGAGGGTGCTTTAAAAATAGTGCAGGTCTCATTGTCTTTTAATTTTCTGAATTTTAGAAAAAACTGTTTAAACATGTTCATTTACACAAGACGAATCCAGATCTTGCAATACATAGACAGCAGAGCCACTGTCATTTTCAGGATGATCTCTTGTTGTCTGATGTCTTTTTCTTGTTATGAAACAAATGTCTAAATTTCATCTTAAATTAATGAAAGATTACTGCAGTTGTGTGCCTACGTGTATTAAAACAGCAATGAGGTCAGATTGCAGGATCACTCTCTTTGTGGTCTTTGCATTTTGGTTCCTAAGGATTCCAAAAGCACTATTCGGATTTTGATGGGAAATTTGGAGTACCAAAACGTTGGTCAACAAGAATGCTCACAGAAGACCAACGGCAACGAGTTGACTCGTACCACGAATTTTTTCGACGATATGCAGACGAAAATGTCACCTTTTTCATTTCGATTGCCAAGGGTGACGAAACGTGGGCGTGCGCACATGAGACCAAACAACAATTACGCGATTGGTGGCTTATATCCCGGCCAACGGTGTGCCAGTGAAGTCATGGCGACTGTGTTTCGGATCGAAAGGGGGTATCGCTGGTCGAGTTCATAGCTTCTGACAGTAGCTCTCCTAGAAAATCGGATGGAACATTTTGACCATTCTGCCTTATAGTCCGGGCTTACCTCTCAATGGCTATCACCTGTTTCCTAAGTTGAAAAAACTTCAGAACAGAATACGCTTCACCAGCGGCGAAGAAATGAAAGACGAGATTCAACGCTTCCTCAAGATGGTGGCGCGCTGACATGACATGGTAAACAAAATACGCCACAGTGCCTACAAAAATGCATCAAACGAAATGACAGTTATGTAAAAAAGTAGGTTAACATTTAATCTTAAAAACGATGCAATAATTATTTATGTACCAAGGGTTCTAATGATCGAGCAGCAACAAAATACCTGAGGGCCTTTGGCTCGATGGCATTTTGTCACCCGAGATCATTATAACCTATAAACGCCCGTGGTACATACAAAATTTTATTTTTTTTAATTTTAATATTCAGATTTACTAATTTTTCCTCCCACAACTCTCTTTCATAATTCCTTCCATAAGATAACATGTATCATCATTCAGTTGTTTTAATATTTTCCTCGTAACCACGATCCTCTCCATCCAGATAAGTTATGTAGCGTATATCGAACTCCTATGGAAGGCAACGACAAGTAATAACGTATCAGTAAAAATAAACATTATTGCATGTAAACGCGTCATTAAATTTATCAAAAATAAGAAATTTTACTTTCGGGATTACCGTCTTTTAAAGACTCGCGGTGCACATCAGGTTACGGAGAGGGGGAACTCGGAAAGTGTCTGGTGGCCTTACCTGGAGGACGAGTCGGTCTCAGCAGCTGGGAAAGCGAAACAAATCCTTCAGTCAGAGGCTGAATTCGATTTAGTGTGTAGCTAGAGTAAAATATTCCGCTTCCGTTGGGACTTGAACCCTAGGACCTCCCGGTCAGATTTGCTGTGATTACATCAGCTGAGCCACCTCAGCCGATGGACCCCAGTGGATGCAGGGTTCCTGACACACGTCTGCACCGCTGTCCCATGGCTCAACGTCACGCGCCGCATATCGCCCCTTCCGGCCCGGAGTCGTGCCTGCGCGACCTCCGGTCGATGCGCGAGAAAATGCAGGTACTGCGCCATGTGGGGTTTATTTATTGATTGATTAATGATTGCAGGGGCACCAACTGCTGAAGTTATTAGTCCAGTAAGTGAAGAGCATTTCTTTCGCCACGAAAGGTGGCGGTGATGTCTCGCTGAATGGCGAGATTCGGCAGTGACCTACGTCGATTGATTGATTGACTTTTTCGTGTTTCCGGGCGCGTCAACTGCTACAGTCCCGTTAGTGTAGTGCATGTATTTTTCGGGAGATGGCGGTGGTCTTCCCGCTGGATGGCGAGATCCGGCGCTGACCTACCGTCGGCTAGTGGAGTTTCCCCCTAACCAGGACTCTCCCACCAGCGAGGCACCGCCCTAGCCGGGACAAGCTCTAAGCTCTCGACCCGTCTCCCTGAACATGTGGTAGTGTAGTGCATGTTAGTGTAAGTGTGTGTGTACGGAGAGAGGATAGGACAAGGAAGAGGAAGGACAGATAGCGCGCGGTCCGTGGCCCGTTTGGTAGGGTACTGCTCCGGTATTCGCCTGGTGTTGATCGGAGAAACCACGGAAAACTACCGATTAGAGCAGCCGGCCGCCAGCATTCTCCTCCAGACAGCAGCTGAATTCGACCTGGCTGAAAACCTAGTGTCGAAAATCCTGCCGCCGTCAGGACTCGAACCTAGGACCTCCCGGTCAGAGGCGCTGCAGTGACATCAGTTGATGCACTGAGCTACCGCTCCCGGTACCTACATCGACTTGCGGAGATTTCCCCAACTAGGTATTTCCCATCAGCGGGGCACCGCACCAGCCGGGACAAAATCTAAGCTCCGCCATCTCTGGCAACATCTTGCAAACGGGAATAAATGTGTGTAAGTGAGGGGTGAGGAAACGATACGGAAGAGGTCGCGTGCGGTCCATCGCCGCTTTGTTAAAGTACTGCACCGGATTTCGCCTGGCATTGAGCGCAGACCACCACTACAATTCTCCTCCATAGAATAGCTGAATTAGACCTAGCTGAGAAGCTAGTATCGAAAAATCGTGCCTCCGTCGGGATTGGAACCCTAGTATCTCCCGGTCAGAGGCGCTGCAGTGACATCAACTGATTCGCTGAGTGTCCTCAGCCGATGTATCCCACTGGATGCGGGGTTCCTGGCAGACGCCGGGTCCGCTGTACCAGCGCTCAACGTCATCGTACGCGCCCTCCGGCCCGGGGTCGTGCAAGCGCGAGCACAGGCGGCACAGGGAGCTGGACGGGAAGGGCACCACGCGGTAGTGGCGCTTCCACCAGGAGAACTTGGCCAGCTCCTGCGGCCGACGCGCCAGGAACCGCAGGTACCGCGCAAGGTGGTGCGGCGACGCGAAGTCGCGAGCGTCGATGTAGGAGTGCGGCGGCGCGATGACGCTGTAGTTGGCGCCTCCGTACACCACCGGTACCACGTCCAGCGGCAGCACTTTGAAGAACTTCTCCGTCACGTAGTCCCTGCACAAGGACACAAGCTACATTAGCCTTGATATTTACGTTGAATTTCTCTGGCTCTTGGTGCCTGCACAAGTACACAAACTACATTAGCCTTGGGTTGGCTTTCTGCACAAACACAAAACTTGTTTACTTGATCTTTGTACAAGGAAACTACATTAGACTTGCTATGTACGTTGAAGAAGTTCTCTGACACTGTGTCCGTGCATAACGACAAAAAATACATTATACTTGCGATGTTGGTTGAAGACGTACTCTGACACTTGATCCCTGTACAAGGACACAAACTACATTAGACTTGCTATGCGCATAAATGAATTACCTGCAGAGGGAGTTCTCGAAGGAGAGGTAGAAGGTGTAGTTGGCGGAGAGCATGCGATAGAAGCCCTCAAAGTCGTCCTTGGGCCAAGGGCGCGAGGCGCACTTGCCGAACACGTCCACGCGGATGTGCTTTGAGAGTTCCCGGACGTAGTCCTCGCGTCGGCTCTGCGTGTGGCAGTTGGACACCAACCACGCTACCAGCGCCTTGTCCCCTTCCGTCCTGCCACAAACACACACCAACGCTCAAGGAATCAGTTTTTTAATGTGCTCTTTAACAAGTACTGTAGAGTCGCGATAATACGAGGTAATTTGGCTGACGATACCTCATATTACCAAAAAAAAAAGGTTATACACGAAAAGAGGAAAATATATCAAGGAATTTTCAACTACAATGTTCAACGAAGTCAAATTTATTGTGCCAATATTATTAAAATGATAGATACATGCGTACACAAGCGCAAACCGGTCACAACAATGTCGCTGGCATTGGCACTGAAAATGTGACTGGCACTGGCACCGACCGCCGCACTTGTAAGCTTGGACGCAGCGTTGCCCACTCATCAAGCGCTAAGAGTCAACAGATCTTGATTGATTGATTGATTGATTTTTTGTGTTTCCGGGCGCGTCAACTGCTTCGGTCATGAGTCCCGTTAGTGTAGTGCATGTTTTTCTCGGGAGATGGTAGTGATCTCCCGCTGGATGGCGAGATCAGGCGCCGACCTACCGTCGGCTAGTGGGGTTTCTCCCTAACCAGGACTCTCCCACCAGCAGAGCACTGTCCCAGCCGGGGCAAGCTCTAAGCTCCCGACCGGTCTCCCGGGATATGTAGTAGTGTAGTGCATGTTAGAGTAAGTGGGTGTGTAAGGGAGAGGATAGGAGAAGGAAGAGGAAGGACAGATCGCGCACGGTCCGTGGCCCGTTTATTAGGGTACTGCTCCGGCATTCGCCTGATGTTGATCGGAGAAACCACTGAAAACTACCGATCAGAGCAGCCGGCCGCTAGAATACTCCTCCTGACAGCGACTGAATTCGACCTAGCTGAAAAGCTAGTGTCGAAAATCCTGCGGCCGTCAGGACTCGAACCTAGGGCAGGGTCAGAGGCGGTGCAGTGACATCAGTTGATGCACTGAGCTACCGCTTCCGGTAGCAGCTCTTGATTATCGCCCCCTTGTGTGCTTGTTTGGTGACTTGGGGGACATTTCTTCCCATTCGGATTGCACGGAATCTCGGATTATCGAAGCTCGGATTACCAGGAGTCTACTGTACAATAAATTATATTTTGTATATTTCTATATGAAACCTGTTTATGGATAAAATACTGAAACATATTTTCAAAGCTCTCAGGCTTCCTTGAAGGGTTGAGTAAAGAACATGGGCTTTCCGTCAATTCAATTCAGTGTTGTTTTATTTTATGTGGCGATTCTGAGGCTACCAGGTCCGCTCATCCGCCTGACCACGCAAATTGAGGACCGTTAAATAGTTTTTCAAAACCCGATAACATTAAACGAAATACATTATATATACATCGTTTAGGCACCTTTCGATACATTCTACAGAAAATTTCAGTGGTTTTCAGTGGTTTCTCCGATCAACACCAGGCGAATGCCGGAGCAGTACCCTACCAAACGGGCCACGGACCGTGCGCGATCTGTCCTTCCTCTTCCTTGTCCTATCATCTCCCTTATACACCCACTTACTCTAACATGCACTACACTACTACATATCCCGGGAGACCGGTCGGGAGCTTAGAGCTTGTCCCGACTGGGGCGGTGCCCCGCTGGTGGGAAAGTCCTGGTTAGGGGGAAACCCCACTAGCCGACGGTAGGTCGGCGCCGAATCTCGCCATCCAGCGGGGGAAAGTCACCGCCATCTCCCGAGAAAAACACGCACTACACTAACGGCACTAATGACCAAAGCAGTTGACGCGCCCGGAAACACGAAAAAATCAATGAAGAAGATTTTAGCAAAAATTTATAGAAATGCATTCTCAACCATCGTTTTATGAAACTCTATCTTTTGCATTTATTGAGAAAATGATATCGAGTGTTGAAAATTACTCCTCAATTTCGCTATGCTCCTTTTGTCATCTAGCAGAGAAAGGAAGTATCAACCGAGCGACGAAACAGGCGATTTAAATTTAGCTCACAGGCTTCTTTTAGGCTTGAGGACCTTTGGCATGCAATAAATCTACAACATGCGACAGCCGGCTTTACTTCTTCTCTGAAGGCAGGCGTACGAGGTATTTTTTGCCCTTAAAATTCCACGGTTTGAACCCGAAAACGTGGGTATAACAGCTCTATACGCAAACCGTTATACTACCAGTCCTTCTTCGGGAGAAAGGAAAGAGGTAAGTCCATGAGATGGAGAGAAAAAATAATTTTAAATGGAGAAGAAATAGGTATAAATAGAAGGACACCCTATGGTAAGAACATACAAGTAACTGAAGACTTACATTAAAGATGACTTTCTCATTCTTTAAGTAAATACTTTGTTTTGAAAGCTAATGAATGTTTAAACAACTCAATTAAATGTATATATTTGCATTCATATTGATGCCACTGGACTGTAAGGAACAATTTATTAGATCAGTTTAAAATTATCATGTGTATAAATTTAATAATAATAAATAATTACTGGATTTATTTTTTGTATATAAACATTATAAACAGTTGAACAGATGATAAAAAATAGTATGTAATTTTTGAATATAAACATTATAAACAGTTGTACACATGATATAATCTCAAAGTTCGAAGCGCCTCTGACCGGGAGATCCTAGGTTCGAGTCCTGACGGCGGCAGGATTTTCGACACTAGCTTTTCAGCTAGGTCGAACTCAGTCGCTGTCTGGAGGAGAATTCTAGCGGCCGGCTGCTCTGATCGGTAGTTTTCCGTGGTTTCTCCGATCAACACCAGGCGAATGCCGGGGCAGTACCCTACCAAACGGGCCACGGACCGCGCGCGATCTTTCCTTCCTCTTCCTTCTCCTATCCTCTCCTCTTACACACACACTTACACTAACATGCACTACACTACCACATATTCCGGGAGACCGGTCGGGAGTTTAGAGCTTGTCCCGGCTGGGGCGGTGCCCCGCTGGTGGGGGAGTCCTGGTTAGGGAGAAACCCCATTAGCCGACGGTACGTCGGCACCGGATCTCGCCATCCAGCGGGGGAAGATCACCGCCATCTCCCGAGAAAAAAAAACACTACACTCACGGGACTAATGACCAAAGCAGTTGACGCGCCCGGAAACACGAAACAATCAATCAATCACATCCTCTTATATAAGGTGTGCCGAAATGAAAAGGAGACTATAGTGATATGGAAAGAAACTTTAATGCCAACATGCAAATTACATTTCATTTAGAACCTATAAATAATCACCATTTACATTGATACAGTTATCCCAGGGCGTAGGAAGTGTGTGGATGGCTTCCGCAAAAACTCCTCGGTTGCTGACGGACCTACTGCTCCACGGCGGCTTGCACGTCCTCATCGGAAGTTAATCGCTGGCCTTTCAAAATGCAGGGGAAAAGGGACCGATGAATACACCTTGTGCATCCTGCGATAAATTTGGGAGGTACGTTGCACTTCTGCACGAAGAAATTGGACCACTACTCTTTGTGCTGCTCAGGAGGCATCCATCATGAAACGAACTGCGGAAACTACGCGACCGAACTCAAGCAATCGCTGGGACGTGCATCTCTCCATCTGTGCAACAGGGAAAAACGACCGCGCCATCTACGCACACTTACGGATGTAGCGTCATTGCCGCAACAATGAATAACAGACGTGAAACAATGTGATATTAATATTTATTACAGATATCCTCCGACACCCGAATCTACTATTTACAATATCTACAGCCTATTTCTAAGAGGAACTTCGCCTGGTCACCACAACCGCTTGCCAGATAAGAATTACTCCCGCGGTGCGATGCACCCTTCTCTCTAAATCACGACGAATTCACGCCGGCTCCAGACCCTTTGCCCCCGTAGCCTACCCGACGTGCCACGCGCCGCGCACCCTCACACGACATCCCACGCAGAGCTCGAGAATCAGAAGAAAGAGTCGTGTGCGAGTGCGCTTTTATACCCTCTGGGCCGGCTGACGGAACTGCGTCATCTCGCCGCTTCCGCCAGCCGCGTTTACCCGACAGCCGAACTTCGGGGTTCACAAATCTGGCCCCGTGGCAACGCAACGTCACGGCAGCCCTGGGGTTTTCTACTTTTCGCCCTATGCGAGAGCCGGGTTTCCCGTCCCGATATAGCCTCCCTTTGTTCAGGCAGGCGTCCCTTGCATGCTGCCCGCTGTCGCAGCCTTCTTCCTTGTGCATGAAATGCACGTAGCCAATATTTATTGTATGTGGCGACTGTATGACGCCACACGGAGAGTTGATACAACGCCGCTCCGGCTACGGTTTCCTTTTCATTTGGGCCCACCTTATACATCAGGATGTCATATATTAACAAATTTAATTTTTAATTCTGTAATTTGTGGTTTTGTTTAAGTGTCTCATTGTACGTGATGCCAATTTCCTAGATGACATGTAACATTTCACATGGAAATCGTGAAAGTTTGGTCACATTAAATCACGATCTACAACAAATAAAATCACATTCGTCTAGAGCAATACGTGCCTTTGAATCAGTGTTGAAAAATAGTAACGCTGATGAACCATCACGCATGACTAACTCCCACGAGCCAGAGATGGAACATCCCTTGCATATATAAAGAAGAAAAGATCGCCTATTTACATTCGCTCGTTTTCTTTAGGAACAATTACTTTAAGCTGAGATGATATTATACTCTAATGCTTAAAATTTCACACTACAAGGTGGTATCATTTGCTCCATTTTCTCAATTTTGGACTAAGGTTGTTTTTTCCGAAAAACTCTTCAACTATGGTACTTTCTTTAGTTTCTATTTATGCTCTTGTTCATAAGTGTATGGATAAGTAAAATGTTATACTATTCGCATATTTTGCTTGCTAATTACTAACTTACAAACTAAGCTTAATGTATTACAAGGACGAGGAAGCCAAATTAGGCATCTGTGTTAATACTAAATTTCTGCGATTTTTTTAGGAATACATGAAAAAAATGTGTTTTGGATACGGTTTGGTTGTGTAGGATTTCGGCCGAGGTTGAGTTCATTTAATATGGGAATTAAGTTGGAGGCGAGCTAATTGATATGATTGGCCAGGGGTTTGACAAATTATTCCTTGTGGAGGTGGTCGTTGGTGACAAACGAAAGGGGCGTTGGTAATTATCTTTAGGAACTGTTTTTGCAAGATTTGTATTTTGTTAATGTTAGTTTTTGCGGGATTAATCCAGATGGTGCTCGCGTATAAAAGGAGGGGTCTTAATGAGGTTTTGTGTATTATTATGGCTGTACTATACGGTAGTGAGGAACTTCTATTAATAATAGGTTTTAGTGGCAGAAATTTTATTTTTGCTTGACTTTTTGTTTGCGTTTCTATACGATTTTTCCATTAAAGTTTTGGGTCAATGTTGACTCAATTCTGGTACTACTCTTATTTCATAATTTCTATGTTGACGGGGCTAGCGTGATGGACACAAGTAAAGGACGTACCTTGCAGGTTCGAGGGCGGCGGCGGCGGAGGGGGCGATGGGGGCGGCGGGCGCCGGCAGCCAGCCCTGGGCGAGCGGGGGCGTGTCGCCCAGAGGCACGAACTCCGCGTACGGCCATACGACGTCCGAGTCCCGGCGATACGTCATGGTCCAGTTGAAAAGGCCGCCCGTGTTCTTGAAGGAGATGCCGGCCATCGGCGGAGCCTCCAGGATGAAGAAGATGTACCTGTCGCAACACGTCCTCTCTTAATGAAACAGTCGACTAGTTACGAAAATAAACTAGTGGTGCTACAGATTAGCATAGACCTCCTCGCACTAGTTAGTTTCGCAATATTTTTGGCATGGGACCGGCTTAGGAGGTATCAATTGATGTCATGCAGCGCCTCTAACCGGAAGGTCGTAAGGTTCGATTCCCGACGGTGGCAGATTTTTTTACATTAGCTAAATAACTAGGTCGAATTCAGCCGCTGTCTAGAGGAGAATTCTAGTGGCCGGTTGGTCTGATTGGTAGTTTTCTGTGGTTTCTCCAATCAACATCAGGCGAATGCCGGAGCAGAACCCTAACAAACGCGCCACGGACCGCACGGGATCTTTCCTTCCACTTCCTTCTCCTATCCCCTGCTCTTATTTACACACACACACACACACACACACACACACACACACACACACACCACTTTTTAATGCCTGTCAGGAGACCAGTCTGAAGCTTAGAGCTTGTACCGGCTGGGGCGGTGCTCCGCTGGTGCCCCCTTGGACAGAGAAATCCCCTCAAGACAACCATTAATTGACTCCTATACATGTCCAGGAATTTGTATTATTTATTCCGAAACATTGTGTTTAAATATGTGGGCAACTGAGTGTTTCGTGGATTGGTTTGGTTTGTTTTTTTCGTGTTCCTGGGCGCGTCAACTGCTTTGGTCATTAGTCCCGTTAGTGTAGTGCATGATTTTTTCTCGAGAGATGGCGGTGGTCTTCCCCCATTGGATGGTGAGATCCGGCACCGACCTATCGTCGACTAGTGGGGTTTCCCCCTAACCAGGACTCTCCCACCAGCGGGGCGCCGCCCCAGCCGGGACAACTTCTAAGCTCCCGACCGGTCTCCCGGAATATGTGGTAGTGTAGTGCATTTTAGTGTAAGTGTGTGTGTAAGTGGGAAAGGATAGGACAAGGAAGAGGAAGGAAAGATCGCGCGCGGTCCGTGTCCCGTTTGGTAGGGTACTGCTCCGGCATTCGCGTGGTGTTGATCGGAGAAACCACGGATAACTACCGAGCCGAGCAGCCGGCCGCTAGAATTCTCCTCCAGGCAGCGACTGAATTCGACCTAGCTGAAAAGCTAGTGTCGAAAATCCTGCCGCCGTCAGGACTCGAACCTAGGACCTCCCGGTGAGAGGCGCTGCAGTGACATTAGTTGACGCACTGAGCTACCGCTCCCGGTGTGTTTCGTGGAACTGAGTCGAAGTGAGGCAGTTAATGCACTGGGTGTGAGGAGGTATCTTTGAAAAAAAGAAGCAAGAGACGAAGGAGGACTGACTTCTTTTGCAGAATGCGAGTGTCTAGGAACTTTTTGCTGGGCTGAGTGAAAAAATACCTCTGAATATGGGTGTGAGTGAGGATTGAAGACTGTCGTCTGGTGCGGACATGTGGCAATAAACTTTCTCAAATTCAGGACATTCGGAGAGATGTGTGAAAGGAAATACTCGTGTAATGTGTATGTGCATGGGAATGAGGCCTGAGGTCAGAGGGCTGACCCTTGTGCAAGCTACACAAGGTAAGTAAATTCCTTAATTGAAGACAATCTAAGCTGCTAAGTCTATGGAAGAACCTCTGAAAGTCTGCAAGTGAGGAATGATGGCTGACTTCTGGGGCGGGAAAACAATCAAAGCTATGTCTGAGGAATACGTATGAATGTGTGAGTGAGGACTGAGAAACTGACTTCTGGAGCGGACTGCACGGGGCAACGAAATTCCCAAATTGAAAGCAATCAGACTTCAGAGTATGAGGTAGTACCTGTGAGTGTTTTTAAGAAGCCTGAGAACTGACTTCTTAGCGAGCTATTCTTAGCAAATAAATTCTCCAATTGACGAATATTAGAACCATGAGTGAGAAAATACCTGTGATTATCTGCGAGTGTGGAATGAGGACTGACTTCTGTGGTGGGATATGCGCTTCATGAAGCTTTCTCAAATTTAGGACAGTCAGAGCGATGAGTGAGAGGACATTCCGGTGTATACGCGTGTGAGTAAAGACTGAGGACTGACCTCTGCTGCGGGCTAGGCATTGAAATTACCCGATTGAGGGTAATAGAATCTCTGACTGTGAGGAAGTATCCGTAAGTGTCTGGGAGTGAGAGTTAAGAACTGACTTGTGGGTTAAGCTGCGCGTGGTAACGAAATTCTGTAACGGACAACAATCAACGCCAAGTCTGAGGAATCCCTATGAATACGCGTACAACTGGCGACTGACCTGTAGTGCGAGATGCGAGACAAGAAAATTCTCCAGTTGAGGACAATCAGTTCTAAATATCAGGAATTTCTGAGAATGTGCGTGCGAGTGAGGACAGGACTGACCTCTAGTGAGAACTACGCGAGGCAAGGAAATTCATCAATTGAGGACAATCAACTATCTGAGAAATTTCTGTAAATATGCCTACGAGTGAGAACTGAGGACTGTGGAGGCAAGGCAATTCACCAAACGAGGACAACCAACGCTGTCTGATGAATACCTATGAAAGCACGTGCAAGTGAGGACTGAGGACTGACCTCTGGTGCAGGCTGCGCCTGGCGGGCAAAGTTCCCTTGGTGAGGAGAGGAACAGGGCTCAGCCAGAAGTAGTACATGTGGAAGAGGACGGCGTCGTAGTCCTCCGCCGGCATCAGCTTGTCCATGTGGCTGTCCGTGAAGACGCAGTCGGTGCGTGGGCAACCCACTTCCTCGAAGATGTTGCCATCAAAGTGGCCGAGCTCCAGGTTCTCAAAGTCGAAGTAGCTGTTCCACTGCAGGATGTACTTGTAGCCGCGTTGCCGCACAAACTGACGCTCTGAGGTGAAACGCCAGATCCCTAGAAATCATTTACACTGGATAGATTAGTGTTCCAGCCCACCTGGATGGCCGAGGTGGCTAAGAGCGAGTGCCGACTCAGCGCTTCGGT
Source organism: Teleogryllus oceanicus (assembly GCA_964035755.1). NCBI lineage: Eukaryota > Metazoa > Arthropoda > Insecta > Orthoptera > Gryllidae > Teleogryllus > Teleogryllus oceanicus. The sequence goes on from CAXIVR010000010.1 coordinate 75,592,770, forward strand.
CCGAAGGGTCGCGGGTTCGAGTCCCGCCTTGGGCATGGTTGTTTGTCCCTTGTCTTTGTATGTATGTGTTGTCGCGGAGGGCCTCGCGTTCTGCTGACCCCAGATCAGAGGAGCCTGTAAGTGTGTTGGTGTCTGGTGTATGGTCGAATATGCGTCCCATCGGAACGCAAAGGGTAACCGGCTGTCGGCTTTGATAAAAACCCTAGAAAGAAGAAGAAGAATATTAGTGTTTTAGTTTAGTTAATGCCTTATTTTACGTGGCGAGACTCGGGCCATCAGGCCCGCTCTTCCGTCTAACCACGCAAATTTCGATACGCTCCTTTCACTACCTAGCGGAGAAAGGAGGTATTATCTTGGGCGACGAAACTGGCAGATCTCAATTTTGCTCAGAGGCTTCTTTTTGGCTTGAGGATCTTTTACATGCAGTAAATCTACTACATGGGACAGCCGGCTTTACGTCCCCTCGGAAGGAAGGCGTACGAGGTGTTTTTTTGCCCTTAAAAATCCACGGCATCGATCGGGTTTGGACCCGCAAACTCGGGTACAATAGTCCGGTACGCTGACCGTTATACCACCGAATCCGCTCCCCGACTGGTGTTCCCTGACTGGTGCGTCAATTGCTAGCTTCATTAGGCCTGTAAGTGTAGTGCATGTTTTTCTTCGTGAGGTGGCGGTGGTGGTGATGTGATGGTGGTGGTTCCGTGGCCCATTTATTATGATACTACTTCGGCATTCGCTTGATGTTGATCGGAGAAACCACGGAAAACTACCGATCAGAGCAGAATTATCCTCCAGACAGCGCCTGAATTCGACCTACCCTAGCTAGCGACATCAGTTATGCCCTCAGTCACCGGAATTCATACTGGAGGGTGTTGCTTCATTGAAAGTTATCATAAAGTCTGTAAGAAGGAAAACTAACTCTGATGGTGGGGGTATGAATGAAAAACTTTAGCAGCTAGTCGGCATTTAGCTACAGCGACACCCCTCGGTGAATGAAGGAACGTATATCGACTTTTTTTCGGTCAATAACGACGCGCATACACGTACTTGATCTACGGCATCTACACGTTAGTGTGTCAATAACTGTGGGTGGCATTGACGTGACAATGAGCTTGGTGGCCGTCAGACGAAAATGACTTCAAAGGTTCTCCCATTAACCGCATATTGGCGCTGAAGTTCAAGTTTGTCCGATTAGCTGCTAACGTAGATGTACCCATTGTGTCCCGAACACAGGAATTAAGTCTCCTTGCATACGTAATCGACGATTACGTTAACCATCGCCCACCAATGCAATACCCGTACCCGAAACATTCGATCAATGGTGAATCCAAAATAATTTGCAATGTAATTAAAGGAAATATTGTATATATTAAAGAAGAAATTCTATCCGTATTTAGAAATATGAAATTAATTTTCAGAAAGTTTGTGTTAAAATATTTTTAATATTTTGAGGTATGGTAAGGTCATGACTAAATGCTATGACCTCATCACTGATAAAAGACCTACCTCCCAAGGGGATTGCTTTCCTCACAGCGCTCTTCAACAATGTTATTAACATTGGACATTACCCAATAAATCAAAAAAATATCAAATCATGGTATTCCTAAAAGCTGGTGAATTTCCTCATGAAACTTCATCTTATCGTCTTATTAGCCTTCTTTAAATCCTGTCTAAATACGATATTTGACTACAGCTAAGAAATCTACAACCTTACTTGGATTTTGGCAACATCAATTTGGATTTCGGCAACACCTCTATCAACATCACTATCAACTTGGATTTCGCACAACACTCCACCACAGACTAGATAAATACGACAAAATCTAATATAGAACGTAACTTTCAAAATAAACAAGAATGTTCTGCTGCTTTCTCGATGAATTTGAGGCATTCGATAATAAAACTATATTAATATATAACGATTATTACTATAATAATAATAATAATAATTATTATTATCATTATTATTAATATTACATTTCTCTCAAAGCTTTAACTCCTGACTGATGTGTTTTTGCTTCTAATCTGACGAGATATCTTCCCTTTCTAGTTTTTGTAAGGGATAATTCAAAAATACTAAATATTATTTTTGTTTTTTCAACCCTTAACCCATTTTTCTAGCATTTAATTGTACTTACTAACAGCCTGGTGAATTAAACGCTTTATATCCAATCTTCCCCTAATATTCACTTGCTGAATTACATTAGGCAATTTCACTATACAATCGACTCCGGTTATAGTGAAGTTCTGGGGGGGGGACTAACATGTTTGGTTCACTGTATCAGAGGTTGACTGTATCCGATATGTCAAAATTAACTGAAATTTCTCCAAAATTATTGATTTTATTAGTATAGAGATGCAGCTAAATTTATTAACAGCACGAATTGAAAATTCAATATCTTTCTTTGCACTAAAAAATCAATTATGACGCACTTGAGAGAAACCCACGCTCATACTTGGATACGTATTTTCTTTGAATGACTTATTTTATGTTTTGTTTTAATCTTGGAAAATGACCATACGGAAGAGCAGGCTCATTGGTCTGACCTTTGCCCCAATAAAGACTTTTGTGTATTCCAGCATTATAAACAACCTTTTTCACTATAGTGAAGCGTTTCTAAATCATCTTATAGCGCAGCTAATGAAGTATTTGCTGTTTACGGCACGAATAATTGCGTCATCACACTTTCAGCCAATCGCAGTGAGAGAATCATGGGGAGGTAGTGGTTACCGCAACAGTCGGCCACCGTTTTCTCGCACATATGTCAAATACTCGTCAAGTCAAAATGAAGTTGTTTCCCAACATTAACTTCGTTTCTCTTATAAATTTAAAATCGTTTAAATCGTTGTATTATTAATACTCTTATATTATAAACTCGTTTATAATGTTGCTTTATTGCATTAGTACAAATATGAAAACTCGCTCCTAACGTCGTTCGTTTTCAAAACATGTACTCATACTATACACATTATGAACTAATTGCATCAACTACTCTTATTTATTTATTTACATACCTATTTACCTACCTAGGCGGTGTACAGGCACTAAGTAGCAGCCTAATACGACGGCGGCTGACATGAGAACAATGAGTTTGGTCAGGCAGCGCCATCTTGCTTTTAGTGACCCCATCTACCGGATTTTGCAGAACTTCCACGCCACCCCAGTGATGACGCTTCTCAGTGATGCGATGGAGTCCTCGAGAGCCAATGTCTAGAGTGAGTGCACGCTGCAATCAGTCACCAATTTTCTTGTACAAGGCGATTACCAGAGACGGCAGGTGGGTTGCAAGAAAAAAGATAAAAAAGAGGGCGGCATATATGTCGGAACTACCACATACATTTTACCTCTTCAAAATATTTCTTGAACGAGGAAAACATACAGCATGTAGTGTACAACCGATTTGCAAGCATTGGAATTTTAATCTTTGTCTAAGACAACTTTTACGTTGATAACGGAAGATACAATTGTCCTCTCACGAAAGTAAGAATTAAAGAAAAAATTCCACCAAAGAAAGCAGTAAGTTATGAAATCAAATGGTAAGGGTCGGTATTATTAGCCAAGTTAATAGGCGCAGACTCTGCCGAACAAAACCCTAACAGCAGCATGCTGCCCCTACCCAATTCCCAGTGCCCTCACTTGACTAAAAGCTTCCATTGCCTCGCATGCACGAGCTACGGACTGACTCGCGGTAGTCAAGGATACGACCCGTTCTAAAAACATTTATCATCCGCTTAATCAGGCACTTAAAACTAAATTCGTTTTCAAAAACTGTGCTTGTGGTATGTACTTCAAATTACAAGAATAGATTTTTATACTTTCTGCAACTTTTCCTAAGGTTGGTTCTATATATAAGTTAGAAATATTCCGTTTCGACGTATAAATATACTAAAATGTAACGAAATATATAGTAATAGCTAAAATATGTAAAAATATGTAAAATAAAAATAGTTTAATTCATTCAGAATATCTTAAATAGTATTCAATGCAGGTGTCTAGTTCCTGTAAAAACATGTAATTACATTAAAATCCTTTCCATAGTTATTAATCAAATGTGAAAGTACGTTGCATTTATATCGGGCGAGAACATTTTGCGCCTAGTGAGCTCGCCCCCTCGGCGTCAACACCTCCTTAATGTAAAAATAGGTCAAGTTTAGATATAAGAAAACTTTTTCTAGTAATTTCATAAATTCAAAATCATCCCAATGTGTTTCTCTGCGTTATTTATGGTACGGCCTGATATCATGCATAGTTCTGTTGCCCCCCCCCCCCACTTCGTTTCAGAGCAGTCAAGCAAACTGCCGGGGCCACGTGATCACGTGCGCATCGCCCATAATGTAAATATGGCCCGGAACCATATTAAAGATTTTAGTTGTGGCCCTTGAGGTCATGAAAGTTAGACAACCCTACTCTAGACCCGAAGGCTCTAAAAGTTCAATATCCGACAGAGGCGGATTTACGATATTAGGTACTTCATGCAGGTACGTAAAAAGCTACATCTATCTGGGAGAGAATTCCAGCGGTCGGTTGCTGTGATCAGTAGTTTTGTGGGTTTCTCCTACCAATACCAGGCGATGCGCGAGAAGCGCCTTAACAAACGGGCCACGGACTGCGCGCAATCTCTATATCCTCAAACTTGACCCCACCTCTCCCTTACACACATGTTGGGAGACAAGTCGGCAGATAAGAGCTTCCCCTCACTGGGCGGTGCTCCTCTAGCAAAGATATCTGGTGAGAGATACTCCGTATTCCGACCTTGAGGTCGAATCTAGTTCACACGCTCCAGAGCAGGTGCACCGTACTGGAAGACGTATAAATAGGGCTTAGGGCTTCAACTGATGTCACTGCAGTGTCTTTCACCGGGAGGTCCTAGAGTTCGAGTCCCGAAGGATTTTCGACTCTGGCTTTTGTCAACTAGGTCGAATTCAGTCGCTGTCTAGAGGAGAATTCTAGAGGCCGACTGCTCTGATCGTTAGTTTTCCGTGGTGGTTCCGATCAACACCAGGCGAATGCGGGAGCAGTACACTAACATACGGGCCACGGAACGCGCGCGATCTTTCCTTCCTCTTCCTTATCCTATCCTCACCCCTTACTTACATTCACACTAACATGCACTACACCATGCATGCAGGGAGAGACGTCGGGGGCTTGGAGCTTGTCCCAGCTGGGGCGGTGACCTGCTGGTGGGATATACCTTGTTGCGGAAAACCGCTTGCCGACTGTAGATCGGCGCCAGATCACGACATTCAGCAGGGGAAGACCACCACAATTGCTCATGGAAAAACATGCACCACACTTACGGGAATGACACCCGTTAGTGCACCCGGAATCACTAACATTCAATATATCAGGAACACCGTTATCTACCGAAACATAACATAGGGGACTAATGTCTTAGGGGACTAATGTCTCTGGTAATTGTCGCGCTCGGAAACACTGAATACTCAATCTTAGATACTCGTAGATCGGCATGCGTGGTAATGAACGTTGTAGAAAGATGAAAATTCGAAGTGCTGTTTTCTCTCGTTTCCACGTGGTTTACCGTCCTATCAAAACGAATTCGATAAAGTACATACGCAACATTTATTTTGACGCCAAGTAATTTTGGCGCAAAGTCAACTGCTGAGCAGAGATCCCTCGATCACATAGATCACTCAATACGTCAAGACCCAACGCCAGCTAACGCACGAACAGTTGTGTCGTATATTGTAATTTTACATCTCCACATTTTTGCTATATGTAATATGCATATAGTCTATTTGATTCTTTATTACAAGTATATCACGTAGACAATGTAATCTATGCTGACTATTCAATATTTCTCTTCAAATGATGCAAAATTTGTTGTAATGAATAGAAATAGTAGTAATACCTTGTATTTGAAATTTAATTTTCGATTCGACTAGTCAAAAAGAGAAAATAAATATATTAAAAACGTTTGATTACCCAGCAGATCTATGTGTTAAAATTAATGGCAAAATGATGTAATCATTAATAGAGTTTGAAACTTACAAAAATTAAATGAAAAAACAAAGATGAAAACTTACCTTTGTGAATGAAAGCTCAAATAAAGTGACAAAAAAAATCAAAATTTACCCTCAGATAACTACAAATGTTTACCGTCATGTTTACATAAATCTAAATAATGCATATTACTTGAAAAATGTATACACACTATTTAAAAAAATACAATAATAAGAGATCGGAATTACAGAAAAATATCCATAAATATATCAGGTAACAATCAACCAAACATACATAAATGTGTGTGTATATATATTAGGGTGTCCCTTAAATTTCAATTTCAATATATTTTTACGCATACCTTCTAAAAACTTTCGTATTGACCTAATATAGTCTAGAAATAAATATTAGCCCGATTTATAAACGAGTTACCCTAATTAATTATTATTATAATTTGTATTTAAATAAAAGTTTATGTTGATCTTATTTTATTTTTACTCATATTTACTTTATTTGTTGCATTTTAATTAGTTTTGGATCAAACCAAAATGTTAGGTCAAAACACCATTTTTTATTAAACTTTAGAGCTCGGTCGACACGGGTTGCAATCATGCTACGAATATGAAATTTCATATTTAAGTACGTTTTGGCATTTATAAAAAAAAGTAGAGGGTATGCGTTTCGAAATTCTGAAAAAAAATTTTTTTTGCCATATAAGGGACACCCTAATATATATATATATATATATATATATATATATATATATATATATATATATATATATATATTATGTATAAAATTAACAATGGCAACTTTATTTATACATTTTTGGTTGTTTTTTATCTGATACATAAGATATTTTCGCTCGTGCACTTTTGATTTGTAAAAATATTACTACGTGCAGAAATTTGCGCAGATCTCCGATCACAAGTTCACAAATTAAGCATTTCCTCTCCCTCCATAAAAATATAGATTACCTTTCTCTGCGCTGTGTACGAAGTCCACTCACTGATTACGTGTAGACGTACACTATGTAACATTACGCGCGAAGACACAACACTGCCATCAAGCATGAACAACCGGTGTGTACTCACCTCAGCGGCCGAGTCTGCAGCACACAATGTTTGTTCGAAAAATGTGAAATTTAGATAACGGCCTCAGCTTATCTGTTCGTTGTTGATATCCCCCTACCGGAATAGGGGACCACAGTAGATTCTCTCTCGATCAAGTCGACAGAGCAACACTGAAGCATCGTAGGTAATATGAAGCAGAGAATCTTCATCCATGTCAAACAAATTTCGCCCCTACGCCAAAAGTGTAGTAATGGTGCTATAATAACACATTCTTTCTTTCATATTCATTCTAACTTTACTATTACTTTTAACTTTCGCAATTTTTGAAATTTCAGAGCGTTCAATAACAATGAGTAGTGTGCCATTTTGTAACCATCCTTGAAAACATGTCGCTTTTGAACATTTTTATAGAAATTGATAACATGATAATTGATGACATTGATAAATTGAATACATTACCAAGCAGCAATACTCGAAAACTACAACGGTTTAAAAAAACTTGAACATGTACTTGTACATTATGTCTCTTTGAACAAACGATTCCATTCGGCAAATAATCTTTCTTCAATATTGTAGTTGTAGGAAGACGCTGAACAAATGTTTGATTTTTTCAATTTTTGAAAAAATGGGAGCTCTAAAGAAATTTACGGCATTGCAGGGATAGCGTGTTTGATCAGTTGGCGAATTATTTAGTTCTTCAACCGGCAGCTTTACCTCTTCTGCATAATGCGTGTGATGTGATGTCACGGCAAGGCATGATGTCACTTGCAGTACCTCTGATCGGGAGACGCTAGGATTCGAGTCCCGATGGTGGCAAGATTTTCGACACAAACGAGATAATTGGAATGATTGAAGGCGTTGTCATTGTCAACAATATTATTGACAATATTGTTGACGATGACAACGCCTTCAATCATTCCAATTATGTAGATGTCAACTACACCTCACCACTGAATCAACAAACGAGATAGCTAGGTCGAAATAACGTGCTGCCTGGAGGAAAATTCTAGCGGCCGGCTTTTCTGATTGGATTGATTTATATGATTTCTCCGATCAATGCCAGGCGAGTGCTGAAGCAGTAGCTTAAAAAATGGGCCAAAGACCGCGCGCGATCTCCCGCTTCCTTGTCTCTCCCCTTATTCACACACTTACACTTATAAACACTGTACTACCACACATGTAGGACGACAAGTCGATTGATTCATTGATTGATTTTTTCGTGTTTCCGGGCACGTCAACTGCTTCGGTCATTTGTCCCGTTAGTGTAGTGCATGTTTTTTTCTCAGGAGATGGCGGTGATCTTCCCCCGCTGGATGGCGAGATCCGGCGCCGACCTACCGTCAGCTAGTGGGGTTTCCCCCTCACCAGGACTCTCACCAGCGGGGCACCGCCCCAGCCGGGACAAGCTCTAAACTCCCGACCGGTCTCCCGGAATATGTGGTAGGGTAGTGCATGTTAGTGTAAGTGCGTGTGTAAGTGGAGAGAATAGGACAGGAAGAGGAAGGACAGATCGCGCGCGGTCCGTGGCCCGTTTGTTAGGGTACTGCTCCGGCATTCTCCTGGTGTTGATCGGAGAAACCACGGAAAACTACCGATCAGAGCAACCGGCCGCTAGAGTTTTCATCCAGACAGCGACTGAATTCGACCTAGCTGAAAAGATAGTGTCGAAAATCCTGCCGCCGTCAGGACTCGAACCTACTACGACCAGTCGATAACTTGGAGCTTGTCCCGGCAGTGCCTCACTGGGAGGAGTTACCTGGATGGGGAAAACCTCGTTAGTTGACATGTTGGTCGACGCCGGATCTCACCATATGGGAGGGGGGAAATATCGCCACCACCTCTCGTGATAAAATCACTCACTACAGTGCTTAAGAGACTAATGACCATAGCTGATGACGAACCCGGAAGCATGAGTCATTCAAACATTCTGCACAAACCGCAGCGGAGAAGTTTCATGAAGGATAGTTTCACAACACGCCATCTTCCATCAATCCCTTTCCCCTACATGCACCTCCAATCCTGTTTTATTCATATCCAATATCCTGACCTACCTTACATCTGTGGTTCTCATCTCTAGTGTGGGTACCAATCAGTATCTATCGTTGTGTGACGATGAGAAAGCCCATCCCAAGGTTATGAAGACCCGAATATACGATAAAGAGATGTTTTCGTGCTAACCACACGAACCCCTCATCCCATGGTGGTGAGACTGGTCGGTCAAGGCTCTTAGCGGGCTGTCGAATAAGAGACAGAAACAGGAACAGGGTACCAACATCTAGACTATTCGTTTATGATCATTTTCTCTGCATATCCATAGCAATAACGTTTAACAAAAATTGTTGCCATCGTAAAAAGTTTCTTCAACTTCAGATTCTTTAGCTACCTCATTCTTTGAGAGCCACTTTAATAAAATTAAAAAAACTAGACAGAATGTTAATTCAGAGATAATTGCAATTAAGATAATGGATTAGGTTACTGTCATATTGGAATTGCACTTGGCTTGTGCGGAATACAAAAATTCTTAAAACACTAGAAGGAAGGCTAAAAGGAGTTTTTAGCTGATTTAAATTAAGCAATTTCTTCATTCATTGTCTCCGTAGCTCAACATTCACGATCAAATCTGTCATGGCAACATCAATGCTTCAGAACCAATATAAATTATTCCAGTAAATTTTCATGACAACAAAAACAATTGATTCACTGTACTTTGTTTTGAAAGTGAAGTGTCACATACATCTTGGAAGATAGCATTATAATAGTTATATTCTAGCTCTTATAAATATTCAAGACAATTCATTAGTGCTGTTTTCTAAACATCTCAGAATTCCGTTGTCTATTACTGCACAACAACGGCCAAAGAGGTAGGATCTATTTGGTAAACAAGTAGATGAAAGAAACTTGTTCACAAGTTTGGTGGGAGTGCTGGTGTTGTTTATATCACGTCACCGCCTTTTAGATGCATCTTGTGAATACATGTGTATAAAGAAGCAAGCAGGAGCTCAAAAAATAATTACGAAAGGAAATATTTATAAGAGCACTGTGTGCAGCTGAAGATTAATCAAATAACTACTTGCTTCTGCAATTCATAATATTAATTTATAAGTATACCTCTTTTCGACAAAATTTCATTTTATTTGTAACATTAATTTGACATTTCCTCGAACTTATAAACTTCAGGCTGAATTGGTGCCATTCTCTGTAATGTCTGGAAGTTATCGTCAACTTGTTCGGACCTGTACATTGAAAGAAATAAGTCTATAATATATTTTTTAATCTCTCATTATTGCTTGTAGGGTGCAGTCCAATACAGGCAAACACAGGATGTAAGTACCTAGTGGGCGGTGACCTCATGAAGCAATAAAAGCTCGTATTATTCTGTCGTCGGTACATTTAAAGCACAGTCCACTATTATGCGTAGGAATATGTAAAAGCGGGCTACGTTTAAAAGGAATAAGTAGTGACGGTAGAATTTAGCACTTTAATTTTTTTAAATCGCATTCCAAAAAGAAAACTATAGCATTTTCAAGCATTATTAAAATTATGATTTATCATTTTAAAGCATTTGTTGAGAAAATTATTATTAAGGGAGTACTTTGTGAGATCAAGAACTATTTAGAGTTTTCCATTAAAATCAGAACAGGGAAACTAATTTAATATTTCGCTATTTATAAACACGACCTCTGTTAAAATTAAATGCTCTCAAACATTGATGTATTGTTGATGTCGCATCCCAAGTTAGAGAGCGATCACGAAGGAAACCATAAAATGCAACTTAGAAATTATATCGCAGCTTCACGATTATTTTTGCACTTCATCCTTGATTTCGCATTTTATCACAGATTGAAAACCTTCATACATATATTGCACCGACCGCCAAGCATACAATTACTTTTTTTTTCACGTTTGGTAACATATCGCATTTTCAGAAATTGCTAAAATCTACCAGCTCTAGGAAAAAGTAATAGCTATTGGAACTAAACAACCATCCTCCAGCTGGTGAAATAATGTAAGATAAGATAAGATATACTTATTTAAAGCTGCAGTTGGTTATAAACCGGTGGCGCATAATTACATAAATAAGATAACAAAATAAAATGCAAATAATGTAATAATAGTAAAACTAATAATGGTAAAATAATAATAAACGTATAATAATAATAATAATAATAATAATAATAATAATAATAATAATAATAATAATAATATAAAATCCGATGATTCATAAAACATAAAGTTACATGGAGAAAAAGAAACGACACGTCTACAATACGTCTAATATATGTTCCGGTGGTGATGATTTACTACAAGGAAATGGAAGGTGTTGAAGATGGCATATAGCAATATAATACGAATAACAATGCTCAACCACGAACATGGAATACCGAAACATTTCCTCGTCTTAGTCTTCTAAAATGCTGAAAACTTTACTTAGCTCTGAAACAATCAACATTGCATTCATTGATAAATTCATTCCTCAAAGTCATTAACGTAACAGAATATATTCTTGACTATTATATTAAGATATTTTATCCATTAATTTAGTATGACAATATGTGTATTTCTGTAATATTTTCATTGTAGTTTGCTTTATCAAATAACTCGTACATTTTCTTATTGCTTCGATTTCTATTGAGTACTTCAGAATATGATCAAAGAATAATATTCTATTTATAAAGACATTTTTGAACAATAATTTGGAAGTGCTTTTGTGAGTTATGTGTTGCTGCAAAAATTCACTAATAATTTTCACAGAAATGCACCTTTTGGAAAAAGATTATTTTTCAATATGTGTGTCCGTCGGTCTGTCTGTCAACGTGACCGGGCGCATCAACTGATGTCACTGCAGCGCCTCTGACCGGGAGGTCTTCGGTTCGAGTCCTGACGGCGGCAGGATTTTCGACACTAGCTTTCGACACTAGCTTTCCAGCTAGGTCGAATTCAGTCGCTATCTGGAGGATAATTCTAGCGGCCGGCTGCTCTGATTGGTAGTTTTCTGTGGTTTCTCCGATCAACACCAGGGGAATGCCGGAGCCGTACCCAACCAAACGGGCCACGGACCGCGCGCGATCTTTCCTTCCTCTTCCTTGTCCTATCCTCTCCCCTTACACACACACTTACACTACCACATATTCCGGGAGATCGGTCGGGAACTGAGAACTTGTCCCTGCTGGGACGGTGCCCCGCTGGTGGGAGAGTCCTGGTTAGGGGGCAACCCCACTTGTCGACGGTAGGTCAGCGCCGAATCTCGCCATCCAGCGGGGGAAGATCACCGCCATCTCCCGAGAAAAAAACATTCACTACACGAACGGGACTAATGACCGAAGCAGTTGACGCGCCCGGAAGCACGAAAAAATCAATCAATCTGTCAATATGTCCAACCGCCTGCTTGCCAGTCAGACTTTATGGGCAAACACTAGAACTCCGCATTCGGGCGAGTCGCGCGAGGCTCCGCGCCGACGCTCGGGGGAAAGGAGGTAGTGTGTAAGGGACATTTCGACGGGCCGCCTTTTGGCTGTCAGCAGCGGCGAATCCTGAACATTATTTTAAGTACGTCGCACTTTATGGAAGTTACTTCTACTGTTGTCTTTTATTTTGAGCTTTTCTGAAATCCCAACACTATGAAATTCCGTTCTTAATAATTGTTCTATAAGACAATTACAGAAACCACTAATTTCTGGATCAGACACACTCCATTTTCACAAAACCTTGAGAGAATTTTGACTTACGAACGACCAGAAAAAGGACGCGCATCCTCCCCTTTCCCTGCCCTTGAAACACGAGGAGCCATAGGTTTTCGCGGCTGGCATGCGGTGGCTTCTCCTACGCTAGCGAATTCTCTGGACAGCATTAATAACTGTTTGAAACTTCTCACTCTACCGCACTTCACAGCGCTTACGGATGCGGAAGACAACTTGCTCTTCGTTGCAAAAAAGAGTTACTTTTTCGCATCTGTTTTGAATCTTTCAAAATCTCAGTAACTTTTTAGAGGATTACAAAACTTACGAAATATTTATTATACGCTTCGAAGAACTAGGTATACCGTTGGTATACGCGGTGTATCGGAGAATTTGCTACCGGTTGTCAGTTACCTGAAGAACAGTCAAGCGTCACCGGGAGTTTGGCTGCTCGACGCTTCTTCGGCATTTAAAGTGGTCGCGCGTAGTGATCGCAGAGCTTTTTCAATTAATTCTAATTCATTATTTACTATCAAAAGAAAATACAACTTTTATTATTTTATAAAATGGTTGAAAGCAACCAATAATCGATTCATTGGAAATAGTTTTAGAGACAAAACGAAACACGTTTTGAAATAATTGAAGTCCAACGAAAGGTGTGAAATGTAATTTAAAATAAAAGTTTGGAAATGTAATTTAAAATAACAATAAAATAAAATGAAACGAAACTAAAATATTTTTCAACAATTCTTTCTACATTGGGAATTAGTATACAATATAGAAATAAAAGGTTATTAATTGGAATCTCTGATAATGTAAATGGATCTCCAATACATTTTCAAATAATTAAATAAAATACTAAATAAAAGTATACATTCCACAATCAAATTTAAAGCAAGAAATATGTGATAAGGAAAAAATAATTCATTTTATACTAATTGTAATGTGATTTGTTTTACAAAACGATACATAGCAACCATACATACCAAGCATTTATTACACACAATTAATACTTGATTTTAATTTCATGACTATACAATAAAAACGTAAAATCTAATCAAAATTACTGGTGGATACTGTTCTATCTCGCATTAAAAAGTATTTTCGTTATTGGGAAACTTTATTGTGAAACAGTTGATCGATTGATTGATTGTTAGTGATTCAGGGTGCGTCAACTGCTGTGATCATTTGTCCCACGAAGTAGTGCATGTTTTTTCTTGGAAGGTGGCGGTGATCTTCTCCCGCTGGATAGCGAGATCCGACGCTGACCTAACGTCGACTAGCGGGGTTTTCTCCAACTAGGTTTCTCCCACCAGCGAGGCACCCCCCCCCCCAGGCTGGACAAGCCGAAAGCCCCCGACCGGTCTCCCGGCATGGGTGGTAGTGTAGTGCATGTTTTGTGTGTGTGTGTGTGTGTGTGTGTGCGTCCGTGCGCGTGTGCGTGCGCATGCGTGTGCGTGTGTGTGTGTAAGAAGTAACGATAGGACAAAGAAGAGCACGGAAAGATCGCGCGCGGTCCGTGGCACGTGATTTACGGTACTATTCCGGCATTTGCTAGGTGTTCATCAGAGAAACCACGAAAAACTGCCGATCACAGCAGCCAGTCTCTAAAACTCTCCTCCAGAGAGCAATTGAAATCGACTTAGTTGCAGAGCTAGTGTCGAAAATTCTCCCGCCGTCGGGATTCGAACTTTGTACCACCCTGTCAGAGACAGTGCAGTGACATCGGTTCATGCACTGATCCACCTCTACCTCCCTGAAATAGTTGATGAAAGACGCCACGGCCTCTCAATTGGTCGCCACAATCGAAGTTCAAACAACGGAACTCACTACAAATCAGCCTATTAAACTCTTTGTTCTATCGCCACAAAAAGGTACTTTTCGGAAATTCGAAATAAATTTTTCTTTATCGAATACATACGCTATATTTGGAGGGAAATTAATAAATTCATAACGTGGTTGGGTCATAGAAAAATTACCTACACGCATGAAATGAGGCGGTCTGCATCCGTCTTCAAGGCCTTTGGTATAGCGTAGATTCTACGATTAAAACGTTCGACGCAGGTGACCTGCAGTCTCAATTGAAAGGCAGCGATAGGATCAGGTAACCTTGCAAAAATGTCCTCATAATCTGTAAGCAATTCTATCAGGCGGTAGAGCTCTTCCGACTTGATATTACTATTTTTCCTCATTCTCTCATTAAATCTGTCGCTCTTAACACAGAGCAAATTCACTTGCCTTTCACCGAAGAGGTCCGGGTTCGGTTCCAACAAAACAAGTGAAATCTCATGTGAAAGTTCTTCCCACAAAACAAGTTTTTCGGCTTCACATGGGCTATTCCCACACCTGTGAAGCGTCTTAATCCGTATCGCTGTCCTAATTCCTTCCTCTCGCTGCTGGGTAGTGACTAGAAGAGCGTGGAGTGTGAGAAGCGCTATCTGACGGTCCTCTTGACAACTGATTGTGACTTTTGTGATTTGACAACTGACTGCGAGTGATGCGATGAGTGTGTGATTAATGAAGGATCTCTCCCTATGCGCTCAATGCTTGATAAGGAGCTTAAGTGACGTAAAGTCGTAGGCTTCTGCGGCCAGTCATGTAAATGATCTTAGCTGCCCGGGTGACTCCGCGTAGAAGGCTGTGGTGCCAACGTTTCGACCATCTTTCCGTGGTCTTCCTCAGGGCTGGTGAGAGGTGAATGGTAAGAGACGTGTTGCATCTTCTTTCCGCATAATAAAAAATGGTGGCCTCTCACGCTCCGTTAACACTCTTAGCTACTTCCTCGTTATGATTTTTGCTCTTATCATCTAATATTTTTTTGTCTCATACTGCTCCACCAGTTTAGAATCTATTTAATTCATCTGCTCTTTTGATTCTGCGCGATTCATCTCACTTACCGCACCGACCCGCCCAGTATTGACTTATAATCGATTTGCGGAACAGTAATTGCCTGAGTTTGGCGCGTTGCCGTTGGATGACTTGCAATTTATTTGATCCTCGTTTTGATACTTTTTAAGTCGTTTGCTTTTCCATTGAATTTCCTTTTGCAGAACCTTCACAATATAACCACGTAATCACATTATACACTAAATACAAACTGAAAGAGATAACATCACTGACAGATCAAATATTGTTATTCAACATGCATCCCAATTGCAATCACTAACAGCAGTAAGCAGAAATAGCAAACATAACAAGGGTTTCTAAGGCCAGTCTTATGCAAGACCCACACTTTTAGGAGCCATCTGAAACCTCTAACCTGTCTATAAGTAATGTTTAATAATGGAAAAATTAAGAGAATGAATGCTGATCTGCTATCATTTGCCATGAACGTTTTTGGTGGTTAGACATATTTTTACATTTCCATAAATTATAATATTGCGCAGCCGTTATCAATAATGCGAGAAAGTGTGTGCTGATTTAAATCTCATAGACTCTTTTGTTCTTAATTATCATGGCATATTTTCCCTCGGTTTACGTTTATGAAAAACCAAGAGTATACTTCTTTTATTTCACGATGCCCAAACACAGCAAATGAAACACTATCTTTGTCGTGTCCTTTTTATTATGTCCAAGTGATACAATCGTCTTTGTCGTCGTCGTCATCGCCGTCCCCGTCATTGCTGTTCTCGTCGTTGTCGTCCTCGTGGTTGCCGTCCTCGTCGTCGTCCTCGTCGTCGTCCTCGTCGTCGTCCTCGTCGTCGTCCTCGTCGTCGTCCTCTGCGTCAGCCGAAATATCTGAAAATATTCATATGATCAAAATCATAATTAATACCTTCCAATTATCTCAAATTTTGAAATGTAAAACATTTAAAGATCCGGCTGCAGTTATCATAAATATATTCTCAAAATTAACTGTGAGGCATATAAGATACTGTTTCGAA
This sequence comes from Teleogryllus oceanicus, assembly GCA_964035755.1. Taxonomy (NCBI): domain Eukaryota; kingdom Metazoa; phylum Arthropoda; class Insecta; order Orthoptera; family Gryllidae; genus Teleogryllus; species Teleogryllus oceanicus. Next base: position 75,609,364 of record CAXIVR010000010.1, read on the forward strand.
ACAGTTGAAGGAAGGATTCGGTATCAAAAAACTTTTGATAGATTTTGGGGAAACTTCTAAGTCATTTCGTTTTGTTGTTTGCACTCCTTCGTTCATTCGATATTTTGTACATATTGACAAAAGAGTGATTTTTCAAATGGACGTAAAAATGATTTGTACCAGCATTCTATAATACTTAAGCATACTTAATATTTAAAAAGAAATATGGAAAAATGATCGCTACATTTCCTCAAATGCCACATCTTTTCACTAAATGTTATTGCAGGCGGAATAGGAGATTGACATTCGTCGCGTGCCGCTATCCAGAGAGACATTGAAATCAACTTCGTATTTTCAATATGAATATTTAATTATATTATTTCCTTGCGTAGAAAATAAAAAACGCTAATTAATACAAACATTGTAATAATAATATTAAATCCAATGTGTTTTTTAGTGAATCCAAAAATCCTACATCCAATACTTTATGAAATGGAAATTCCTTCCTTTCTCTTTGTTTCTTAACATTTGTCAGAAACTTTCTAAGTTGGGTCATTTGACTCTTGCTGCTCCCCTTACCTGTTGTACCGAAAAATATCGTCATTGTCGTGGTCGTTGTCATCGTCGTTTCATTCGTCGTCCTCGTTCATGTCCTCCCATTCGTCGTCGTCATCGTCTTCTTTGCTCACATTGCGAACTTCTGGAAATACACATTAACACATTCTCGTAAAAACGATCTGTGAATTTTCTCAGATATTAAAATATATTAAATATTTCATTACTTAGAAGTTATGAAATCCGTTTTATTATGGTCGCTATTCAACTGCTCGGTGATATAACGATCAGTGTAACTTTTAACTTTGGGGTGACGATGGGGGGACACGTACTAACAACATACACAAACATCCATTCCCTGGTCGGGATTCCAACCCGTGACCCACCAAGCCAGGCCTCTACGGCCCTTCAGCGATAGCGACCTCAGCTACCCAGGCCGGCAATAAAATGTCATTAAGCCAGTTATAATAACTGATAAATAAGAATAGTAATTTCATACATCTCTCGCTTATGGTGGAGCAAATCAAGAAGCGTTCGAAGGTATGCTATTTATAGAAATAGCAACACCTGTACAAGTACAATTTTGGATTCAGCGCTTCGCTTTATTCTATGACAAGAAGCATCAAAGACTGAGTGCAAAAGCAATTAAGAATTTTTTTAATGTGCCTTTTGGTTGCCAAAATGTTTGAATTATTCCCTTTGATTAGAGAAATGCCTACCTGCATGCATTTTGGTGAATGCTACAGCCGCCAAGGCCCCCAGTACGTGGATTCCTAAGTTGATCCTCATGCTCAGGCCAACTCACTCCCACAACCAAGCCAGTCTCTCCGGTTACCACCCTAGACAATAATAGGGCAAAGAGACAATCCAGTAGAATACCAACCTTCAGGTAATAATATTAAACTGCTGGTGATACAGAATGTCAGACTTTCTCGTACCAGTTACTTTTTTCTTTTTTAAGAGTGGACCATCCGTGTTGTCTCGAACGTTTCTCATCTGAATTGGCGGCTAAAGTAGTACATTTTTCAGTTTTTTCAATTTTTCGGTTTCCTGATACAAAGTTTTCACTGATACAAAGTTTTCACTTTAAAAGTTCTTCTTGAAAACATCAGTAACAGACACACAAAACAAAAAGTTGTAAAACTCAAGGTTTGACACACGTTTCTGTATTTATTTTGACGCGCTGAAACCGAATCTGAAAACAGAGTTGCGCCATCAGTTTTTTCAATCGCGAAAAAACACCCTGACATAATATTTTTTGCGGGAGTTGTTGTCATACCAAAATACTTTAACACATGTTTCTCCATGTATGTCGGCGCACTGAATCGGAGCGTGAAACCAGAATTGCGCCATCACCCTTTAGCTTTTTGAAATCGCGAAAACACACGAAAATCGTAACTTTCCCTGTGTTTTTTGCGAAAACTGGAAGGTTATTGCGCTATTATGGCTTCGGATTCCGATCAGCGCGTTGACTTACATAGAGAAATATGCGTCAAGTCTTTGGTTCTGACAATTGTTGGCTTCTGTATAATATAAGCTTCAAAAATTAAGTATTAATGGGTTTTTCGCAATTTAAAAAATCCGAAGGGTAGTGGCGCAATTATGGATTCGGATTCAGCATGTTGACATACACAGAGACACACGTGTCAAGCCTTTAGGTCTGAGAACTGTTTTTTAAAATTTTGTGTACCTGTGTAATCAATGCCGCTAAAAATGAACTATGAATGGGATTTGCAAAACAACACGTATCATTAACGAAGAAGAAGTCAGAAGAAGCGTTTGTTTTCCTGACAAAAGATAATGCTCAGGCCGACAATACAAAGAAGATGGCAAAGGGATTTAGCATAGACGCGAATGTTGATGAGGACAAGCAGTTCGTATTCATTTTCTCCTTGAAGACAATTCTGATAAATCCCACTTTCTTCTTGATAATTTTATGGGCGAATAAAAGGAGATTACGTACCCGATATACGCACAGTATAATCATGCCTCCTTCAAAGGTATGGAGAAAACATATTGATAACTGGCAGCAAACGGAATCTCTGTTGCATGTTTTCGAAATGTTGATTACAAAATATTAAATGACTACTGGGATCCAAACAGATACACATCGCAGTCGAAAAAATCTCCAGGTACCTCATTCACAGGTGTACCAACAAAGGAATACCTTCCAACTGACAATTTCATACATAATGCCGAATCGGTCATACCAGATACGTTGCTGTTATGTTTTGGGTTTGGAATCTTAAGACTCAAGAACGATACAAATGATTCGTGAAAGTAAAAATGTATTTTGTTGTTACACGCCATTGTATTGACAATCACACTTATGTGTTTTGTCTATTACCTTTTGGCAGGGGTTACCGCATTTGTAGTACATACCCAGTTTGGATCCTTATTGTTATAGTACCTGCTATTGGATTTGCTTCTTCATACTTTTAAACTTCAGTAAAAGTTAATTTAAAACGTCTTTCGAACTATTAAATAAAAAATCAAAACTAAATAATTCTTTCAGGCTTTCTGTCAATACATGTTTGACAACAAAGATCATAAACCGGATGATCCGGATAAACCGGATCAAACACCGGATGATCAAATACTTCCCATGCCATGGGAGCAATACTGACAATAATTCTCCAATCTGCAATCGAGCAACTTTTACGATCAAATCCTCTTCAGCAAAGTGTGTTATTCGCTGGCCTCATTCATACTGACGGTTTTTCGATGCATTAATTATTAATAATTTCAAGGAAAACTTCAAAACCGTAGTCACAATATTTCTTTCTCTATAGGGCCGTTCTTTTTATGAATACATAAATTCAGTCGTATTTTCTTTTCCACACAAGAAACAATAAGTTTTGAAATTGAAGTTCATATCTATTATGTGATCTAAGCGTTATTGATACATCTCGCTGAGATTGCTCACCTTCAATATGAATTGATGCAGAAATGAATTTTAGATTAATAGTTTTCGCATGGTAAGATTTAGGTACACTCATATCCTGTCATAAAAACAATTTTTCAATTGACTTGACATTTTTCTTCTTCACCACAATCACTTCTCCTTCGTCCAAACTTCTCTCATATATCAAGAAACTCACGACACACGTACTTAAACATTATGAACTAACGCTATTTAACGTTATTTATTTTAAACTTGGCATTTAAAAAGTTTCGAAAGGGAAACCAACAATACATCAGCGACATAAGAAGCCCTATTAGGAGCGATATAGCGCTCCATATTGTGATCCGGCCGAGATTTAAAATTTCAAAATTTGTTGTAAAATAATAATTAACATACTTTAAAATAAATATATATGAAGAATTATGAAACATATTATTACTAATAACAATGTAAACATTTTTTTAAATATACTATGTCACCTTTTACAAGGTAAAATGACTTATCGTCTTCAGTAACAGGACCAGGTTTTCCTCTTGTACACTATTCGTAAAGTATATTTTACTATCACGAAACCGAAATTGAAAAATGTGTAAAATATTTTTTAGCCGTCAATGCAGGTGAGAAAAGATCGTGTCAACACAGAAAAGATGGCAGCAAACAGAACGTCTGTTGTATGTTTTTAAAATGTTGAATACAAAATATTAAATGACTACTGGTATCGAAACAGATGCGTATCTCAGTCTAAAAAATCTCCAGCTACTCCATTCACAGGTGTACCACCAAAGGAATAAGTTCCAACTGACAATTTCTCAGTCTGCTGCTGTATAGAGAAGAAAAGTAGCTAGTACGAGAAAGTCTGTGAAATTCTGCAGCACCAGCAGTTTAATATTATTACCTGAAGGTTGGTATTATACTGGATTGTCGCTCCGCTGTATTATTGTCTAGAGTGGTAACCTGAGAGACTGGCTTGGTTGTGGGAGTGAGTTGGCCTGAGCATGAGGATCAACTTAGGAATCCAGGTGCTGGGGGCCTTGGCGGCTGTAGCATTCACCAAAATGCATGCAGGTAGGCATTTCTCTTATCAAAGAAAATAATTCAAATATATTCGCAAACGAAAAGTCTCAATTAAAACAATTCTTAATTGGTTTTGCGCATTTGCACACAATCTATATGCTTCTTAAAATAGAATAAAACAAATAACTTTATACGTGCACATGAGCTGCTATTTTTATAAATAGCATACCTTAAAATTCTTCTTGTTTTGCTCCACCATCAGTGACAGGTGTATGAAATTTCTATTCTTATTTATCAATAATCGTAACTGGCGTAGGGATATTCTATTGCCGGCTAGGTCGCTAAGGCTAAAGATCCGTGGCTGCCTAGCCTGTAGGGTCTCGGGTTGGAATCTCGCCCCGGGCATTGATGTTTGTGTCTGTTGTTAGTATGTGTTCCCCCTCTGTTAACCCAAGTTAAACGTTACAGTGGTGGCTATATGACCGAGCAGTTGAAAAGCGACCATAATAAAAAGGATATTATCACATCTAAGGAAAGAATTAAATATATTTTAATATCTGAGAAAATTCACAGATCGTAATTACGAGAATGCGTTAATGTGTATTTGCAGAAGTTCGCAATGCGAGCGCACAAGATGATGACGACGACGACGAATGGGAGGACTTGAACGAGGACGACGAATGAAACGACGACGACGACACAGACGATATTTTTTGGCACAACAGGTAAGTCGAGCCAGAAAAGTCAAATAACTAAGAGAGTTTCTTACATATGTTAAGAAACAAAGAAATGGGAAGGTATTTCTGTTTCATTAAGTATTGTATCTAGGATTTTTGAGCTAACTAAAAAAAAAAATTATATTTACTATTATGATTACTACTAATGTTTTTATTAGAATTTTTTTTTATTTTCTATACAAGAAAGTTATTCTATTAAGCATATTCATATTGAAAACACGAAGTTGATTTCAATGTCTCTCTGGATAGCGGCACGCAGCAAAGGACACACACCTCTTCAGCCTGCAATAAAACGTACTGGAAAGCGTGGATACATCGCGTTTGAGAAAATGTAGCCATCATTTTTGCTTATTTCTTTTTAAATATTAACAATGCTTACGTATTACAGAATGCTGGCGTAAAACAATGTTTACGTCCATTCGAAAAATCCTTGTTGTGTCAATATCTACAAAATATCGAATTTTTGAAGGGGTGCAAACAAGAAAAATGAATACCTTAGAAAATTTCCCATATTCTATAACAAGTTTTCGCATTCTGAATCCTGACACCTCCAACCGTTTCGAAATTGTGGTTAACTTAAGTGCCTCACGATTTATATTGTGAACACATTTTTTATCTCTGTATCCGGATCATTGATAGATTAGATATTTTACAACATAAAATTTGCATTAATTATGATATTGATCATATGAATATTTTCAGATATTTCGGCTGACGCAGAGGACGGCAACGACGACGACGAGGACAGCAATGATGAGGACGGCGACGAGGACGACGACGGACGAGGACGGCAACAACGAAGACGGCAACGACGAGGACGACGACGACGGACGAGGACGGCAAAGACGAAGACGATTGTAACACTGGGACGTAAAATAAAGGACACGACAAAGATAGTGTTTCATTTGCTTCGTTTGAGCATCGTGAAGTAAAAGAAATATCCTCTTGGTTTTTCGAAGCGAACCGATCGAAAAATATGCCAGAATAATCAAAAACAACAGAAAAATGTGGGAGTTAAAGCGGCATATCTTCATTGTAACACCAATAGGTTGTTTATTAAAACTACCGAAGTTTTCAGGAGGAACGAAAATCGTTCTCTACTTCTCAGTCTTGACGGTTGACAAATGCAAAATCATGATATTCGGTTTCCATTAGTATGTCGTCTTACAACCTATTACAACTGCTGCTATTCTCTAGAATGAACACAATGATGTAATAAACAAAAAAGTTTAATTTTTTGACTTGTAACCTATTGCGGTTACCACGTCGATATACTTTCTCACATTATTGTTAAGGGTTATGCATTATTATAATTTATGGAACTGCAAAAATTCCCACTTCCAAGAACGATTTTGGCAAATAATAGCAGTTACGTATTCAACCTCATAATGTTTAATTATTAAATTTTAGTTACAGACAGGTTTGAGGGTACATATGGTGCATAGTAGTATGGGACTTGCTTGTGACTAGTCTTACGATTTCTTGTTAATTTGGCGTATTTCAGCTTACTGCTGATAGTAAATGAAACGAGGATGCATGTTGTGATGTGATTTGCCAGTGATGTTCTCTCTTTCAGCTTTCATTTAGTGTGTACTGTGATCACGTTTGCTGTGTTTTGCTTGTTTTGAAAAAGTAAATTCAATGGGGAAGCATTTCTGACCGGGAGGTCGTAGGTTCGAGTCCTGACGGCGGCAGAATTTTCGACACTAGCTTCTCAGCTAGGTCGAATTCAGTCGCTGCCTGGAGGAGATTTCTAGCGGCCGGCTGCTCTGATCGGTGGTTTTCCGTGGTTTCTCCGATCAACACCAGGCGAATGCCGGAGCAGTACCCTACCAAACGGGCCACGTACCGCGCGCGATCTGTCCTTCCTCTTCCTTGTTCTATTCTCTCCCCTTACACACACACTTACACTAACATGCACTACACTACCACATTTCCGGGAGATCGGTTAGGAGCTTAGAGCTTGTCCCGACTGGGGCGGTGCCCCGCTGGTGGGAGAGTCCTGGTTAGGGGGAAACTCCAGTAGCCGACGGTAGATCGGCGCCGGATCTCAGCATCCAGTGGGGAAGATCACTGCCATCTCCCGCGAACAAACATGCACTACACTAACGGGACTAATGATGAAAGCCGTTGACGCGCCCGGAAACACGAAAAAATCAATCAATCAATCAATCAATCTTAAGCCCTCTTATCAAGCGTTGAGCGCAGAGGGAGTAATCCTTAATTAGTCTTACTCTTATCACATCAGTCGCAGTCGTAAGTCTCAGTCAGATGCCAAGAGGACCGCCAGGTATCGTCTTCGCGTACGCGTCTCTTATAGTCTACGCGCTCCTGCGTTATTACGCCGCCGCCAGAATGGGGAAGGAATTAGGACTTGGATAGGGTTTAGGACGCTTCACAGGGGTTGGACTAATCCTTGTATACCCGGCAAGCAGAATCGTTTTGTTGGAACAAATTTCACATGAGAATGTCCGGGAATCAAACCCGGACGTCTGTGGAGAAAGGCAAGCTTTGTTCTATGCCACGAGCTCCAGATATAATGAGAGAATGAGGGAAAGTAGTAATCTCAAGCCGGAAGAGCGCTACCGTCTGCAGGGATTGCAAGGCCAGCTGACTCTATTCCTTCATTTTCATTTTCTTTTTATTGGTATTGAATTTACATAGATCAATACTATAGTACTTTTACATATGTATTTTGGTGGCTTAAATTAACCTTAAAATTAACTTAATTCTAAAACTAACTACTTAGGATAAGGGAGCTCATGAAGCGCCTTACTTATTAACAAACTCTAACTGCAAGTTCTAGAAAGCTTGAATTGTGAACCTATTTTTGATTCTAGTACGGGAATCTGGGATTTGAGCGAGGTTGAAATGTGATAGGTGGTCGTTTTGGTTGATGTATGAGTAGAATTTTCTGGAGAGCTTGGTAATGAACGGGATGATGTAGACTCTATTCCTGTGTTTCAAGTTAGAATCCAGGTCACCTCTGACGAATCTTTTAATCGAAGAAGCTACACTGGACTAGAGACTTTGAAGATGGATGCCGACCGTTTCATTTCATGCATTTATTAAGGACGGCATCATTGAAAGGAAACTGTCCGCCAACATTAAACTTTTAGTCGTCGTAAAGAAGAAGGACGGAGGTGTTAGGAGTTGCCTCGACGCCAGGAAATTGACCGAGATCACGGCTTGCGGGGGATTCCTTCTCCAGATATTTCAGCCGTAGCTCGGGCAGCTTAAGGCGGTCTCCCTCATCGCTGAAATGTCAGGTCTGAAGTGAGCCTGTCAGATATCTCCTTGATTGATAGATATTTCCGGGCACGTCAACTGCTGCGGTCGTTGGTCTCGTAGAAGTAGTTAATGGTTTTTCGCGGTCGGTGACTATGTTCTTCACCGCTGGATGGTGAGATTTCCCTCTCCAGATATCTCAGCCCTAGCTGGGGCAAGCTCTACTCTTGTTCTCCCGGTATACATGATCGGGTATTGCATGGAAGTGGAAGTATATGTGTGCAAGGAGAGAGGATACGACAAGAAAGGGAAAGAAAAGGTCGCGTATGGCCCGTGGAGGGTTAGGTTACTGCTTCGACATTGATCGGAGAAAGCACGGAAAATTACCGATCAGAAACCTCTAGAACTGTAACAACCTCTTCAACTCAGCAGCTGTGGTCGTCATAGCAATGTAGCAAGAGTCGGAAATCCTCCGCAGACGGGCCCAGAACCTAGGACCTTCCGATCTAACTCTCTGCAGAGATGGCGGCAATGCTGACTCGGAGCTAATTAGCAGGTGTCAGACAATTGTATTCGCATGCTTCCACGAATCCAGTCCCTTGAAGTTGAGTAGAAGATAGCGATTGTCTAGTGCAGAGTCGGTCAGAGGGCAGTAATCGTGTAAACCAGGGATTTTCCCCAAACTTTTCGTGCATAGACACCTTTTAATAGAACTGTATGCTCTGACATTTTTCACTGTAAGACACAGCGTACATAATCTAAATGAGCACATTAACGAGTTGCAAATAAACATTCCTCATACCAACATTTTTGCATAAATGAGTATCTCGATTTCCAAAAATTATCTGAGACAATTCCTCCTTTGAGTAGCTTAGCTTCTAATCTTTACGATTGTGCAATGTTTCGAAAATGCAATCTCTGTTGATTTCATCGATTTTTAAATGCCTATTGCATTCCTGCGATGCATACTGCAAAGAATAATATCCCAAAGAGTAATGCCCGAAAGAGTAATGTGAATTCACAGTTACAATTAACCTATTTTTTAAAAAACATCCTAACGATAAACAATAAGTATAAAAGAAGAGGAGCTAAATGTATTATATGAAATGTTTCGTTGCTTTATATTAGAAAACAATCAACTCTAGGAATAGTTTTTATAACCAGTGGCAGTTTGATCTTCATTATACCGACCTGTCACCACTTCATTCATCAACTTCGACCACTGTCATCCATTCAACCCTTTAATCTTCATTGACCCCCATCAAAATTTCATCGACCTCAATGCATTACTACCGGCTACGTTGAGAACTCCATGGTGAAAACCATGATGCAAGATCATGAGTCTGCTGCTACGCTGAACCGATTTTCGCTCGTTCAGCGCAGCACTACATACGTCACGAACCACGTGACAACAACACAGGCAGTTCGTTTCAAAAGCCACGCCAGACGGCGCTCGACGCCATGCAGCATGGCAAGCGAGGAGAGTTAGTGAAGAACATTTTGAACGACACATAAAGTGATAATTTTCAACGGTTGCCAACCAAAAACAACACGATGAAGGTGTAGTTGAAATAATATATCCAATATTTTACAATACGCTTCATATATGTTTCAAAGATTTGAAAAAAATATGATAATAGTTATGTGATGATGGATGATGGTTGCATCTGGCTGCATTTAAAATTCCCGTAAATATTACGACGTAAACTGATGACTGAAGATATTTGGCTGAAGTCGGATTAGTCGTACAACAGCACACACATCAATTAATCACTGTTGCTTTATTTTACCAATCCTTTCGTCATCTTGCAGAGAAAAAAGGTATCACTCGGAGGACGAAACAGGCGATATGAATTTTGGTCACAGACTTCTTTTAGTCTTGAGGATCTTTTACATGCAGTAAATCGACAATATGGGATAGCCGGATTTACTTTCCTTCCGAAACACTGCGTACGAGGGATTTTTTCGCCCTTAAAGGTTCACAGTTTTGATGGAGTCTGGACCCGCCAACTTGGGTATAACAAACCGCTACGCTGTTACATTTGAATTTTGCTCATAGGCTTCTTTTAGTCTTGAGAATCTTTTAAAAGCAGTAAATCTACAACTTGGGACAGCCGGCTTTACTTCTACACCGAAAGACTACGTACGAGGATTTTTTTCGCCCTGACAATTCACAGCTTGGTCGCGTTTGATCCCGCCAACTTGGCTACAACAATCCGATACGCTGTTACAGCACCGAACCCACCCACTACGATACCAGTGTCATTGCACCGTAGTGTAAACGCTGCTCTAGCCTGCGCTACAAGTTGTACCTGGACGTCGAGAAATCCTTCTGCAGGTAACTCTTTATTTCCACCACCTGCCCACCACGAGTTCTGTCTGGCCTTAGAGAACTCCGTCTACATGTAACTCTCTTCTTCCATCAATTACCCTCTCTCGCTACACAATCTATAACGCCATCCAGAGATGCCTCTGCACGTATCTTCTCTCTTCCTTTGCCTGCATTTTTTACTTGGCCTTCGAGAATTATCCCTGCAGGTGGCTTTGTTCTTCCATTGCCCTGCTTACCTTTGGATACAAGTCCTACCTCGCCATGGGGAACTCCATCATCATTTATCTCCCGTTTCCGCTGGTTGCTTACAAATGTCTACACATTATATCTCTCCTCTGACAACTAACTCAAAGATAATTCTTCTTAACTCTAGGTAACTATTCTTCCACCGTATCCACTCTTCCTCGGAGTGCAAGTGACGCGCAACGGAGTTGGGTGGGATCGCATGGCGTCGCTGAGGAAGAAGGGGAAGGTGCAGGGGAAGTCTTCCCCCTCTGTGCGCTCCCTCGCGGCGGCCCTCCTGTGCTGGGCGCGCCTCCTCGACCTCTGCCACGCAGGGTAAGTATGACTCGACTTATGCTTGGGGAAGACAAACTCCAATAGGGAGCCGTAAAAGTCTGAGCCGAGCAAAGTCGGAGCGGTGACGTTGCCGCTCCTCGTTGGAGTTTGTCTTCCCTCTCCCTCTTTCGCGCGTCACCTTGAGATGCCACGCTAAAGAAACAATCATAAATAAATGTATGTACTATGGCAAGACAACTCTTCACGAGCTAAGCCCTACCAGCGGCGTACCGGCCTTGTGGCCATGGGTTGAGGGGTACGTGTGTTTAGCACATAGCGATCTCTGTTCCGAATCACCGTTCGTCTCAACCTGAGAAATGAGCTTTCTCATCGTCACTCAACAACGGATACTGAGACATTGCAAAGAAAGTGCACGGTACATTTTTGTACCGACCGGGAAGCAAACACGGGGTTGTGCCGTGGAAAGAGAGCACGCCAACCAACGAGCCACCGAGGACTACGTCTTAAATATAAACTCCGATTTAAATGTAGTGTTTCTTGAAAGTCACGAGCTAGAAGGAGAGGATATCATTGTCATCCAATCGAGAGCTTCATTACGACTTAAAATTTTGGCGTTGAAGCTTCCAATTGGATGACCATGTTCCCTCGCCTTCCATCTCGTTACCTTGAAGGGACACTTCATTTAAATCGGAGTATTGTGAATCCCCAAAATCGGGAGCTGAAAGGAGGGGGACACTGACATCCAATCGGGAGCTTCAATACTAACAATTTAAGTCGTAACGAGGCTCCCGATTGGATAACCATGACACAGCTCATATCTGCCAGAGTTCATTATATTTCAATCGGAAAATAAGAGTGGCAATCATTTATGGGGAGAAGGATATGAATCTTTTTTTTAAATTATTGATTGATTAATGTTTCCGGACGCGTCAAATACTCTGGTCATTAGTCGGGATAACGCAGTGACGTTTAATCGCTAATGTGGGTGTGCTCCTTTCCGCTAGATGATGCAATTCGGTGCCGGCCTGCACGTTGGCTTGCGAAGGATTTCCACCTCCGAGTATGTCCCTCGAGTCAGGACAAGCTCTCGGCTCCCGACATGTGTGGTGGACTAGTGCACGTGTGAGTGCGCGCGTGTTTGTGTAAGAGAGCATGGGGAGAGGATAGGTTAAGGAAAAAGATGAAAATATCTCGCGCGGTCCGTGGCCCATTCGATAGGAAATTCCTCCGGCATTCGCCTGGTATTAGTGAAGAAACCACGGACGTCGATCAGAGCAGCTGGCCGTCAGAATTCTCCTCCAGGCAGGGGCTGAATTCGATCTAGGTATGAAACTAATGCGAAAAATTCTACTCCAACGGTACTTGTATCCAAAACCTCCCTGTCATTGTCGCTGCAGAGACAGCGGCAGTGCTGACTCTAAGCTGAACTTAATAATTAATTAATAAACCGGTTGGGTGAAACTTAATAATTACTTATTGAAGTTAATAAACCGGTTGGTTGATTTTTACTTTCCCGCTACGGAGTAGAGAAAAAATTGTGTAAAACTGCGAAAATACTGCAAATTTTCGACAGAAAAACTCTTCTTATAGGGTCCTGGTAACGAAAAATTGAATAAATCCAGTTGTTACATTTATAAAAAAGATCCTCTAACATATGTTATAGCCAGAATCCATATTTTGTGAGTTCTTGACACCGAAAACTGTAATGATGGCAATACGTCTGTCGGTCTGCTGTCCGTCCGTCTGTGAACAACGCTAGCGGCTAAACCGTTCAGCCGATTTTCTCCAAAATTGATATTCCGCAATCGATCTGGCTGACGCCGCAGCTCCTTGAATATGAAACCGATATTTTAGTTTTGGGGATACTCTACATGAACCCCCTGGGACATTTTCAAAATTTTCAAAAAATGGCTTCATCGTTTTTGATTAAATTTTGTTGTTGGATAGTGTAAAGGACGTTTAAGAGAATGGTGCAGTTCCCATGTTCGAAAAAATCATAATTTTTCGAAAATTGCAAAAGTTCAAAAATTTTTCGGAGACTTCCTACAACTAAAATATTAAAGGTAAAGATTTTCTCCTTAATCTGTTCCTTAGAGATAGATTTTGAAGTAAGGTGAAATAAGGTGAGAATAAAAATTCATAATTTTTCGAAAACTTGTGTAATTTTTGTGTAATTTTGCGTGAAAATACGGGCGAGAAAGTACATGCTGTTTTAGCACCACTTGTTTTTTTAAATTAAAACCATTGTATTATTTTTATTCTCCTGGAAACTCCGACATAGATATTTTATGAATGCTTAATAATGTATTTACTTCTTAAAAATAATTAAATGGAACTACTTCACACTCACGGGTGTTTAAAAACTGGGCTTAACCCCCCGCCCCCTATGAGAGAAAATTGGAAACATGTGATAATTGTTGAAAAACGAAACTCTCTCTTAGGGTTATGACATGTTTTGATAATAAATGATATAACAGTATCTCATTATGTAAACGAAGATAAAGGAAAAACTGACACTGTGAGCCTGGCATTGCTTCCTCCATTGAGATGCGATTCTCCAGTACCAACGCACAGTCCATCCCTCCCCTCGGTGAAACTGCCAGCTGGCAGATTTCTCCGCTAGCAACGTGTAAGACAAGGTGTAATAGACAAATTGAAATAGACAAGATGTATTAGACAAGCGCCCTGAGTCACTGAAGGGACGCCTGTTTTGTCCCTACATAGACAAGCGCCCTGTGGCATGTAATAGACGAGGCTGAGGCATTAGTGCGTCACGACATAACGTGCGTTACGTTAGGTAGGTCGATTAGTGGCGAGAGAGAATTGTGTGGCGAATATTGATTCTTATTATTAAACGTTATCTGCGAGAGTGTAGCGACACCTCGCTACTGTATGCGAAGGGCTTGTAAGAAGATAAGCAAAATAAATTTGTCAGTAACAAGATAAGCCACAACAGTCACAGTAAAACCTCCCGCTGTTACGTCTGGAGGAGAATTTTAAAGGCCGGCTGCTCTGATCAACAGTTTTCTGTGGTTTCTCCGATCAACACCAACCGAATGCCGGAGAAGTACCCTAACAAACGGACCGCGCGCGATCTTTCCTTCCTCTTCCTTGTCCTATCCTCACCCTTTACACACATGCACACTAACATGCACAACACTACCACAGATGCTGAGATATCGGTCGGAAGCTTAGAGCCTGTTCCGGTGGTGTCGGCGGCGTACCCCTGACGTGATATATATTTGAGGGAACCACTAACCCACTAGCCGACGGTGGGTAACCGGATCTCGCCATCGAGCGGGGGAAGATCACAGCCACATCCCGTTGAAAACATGCACTACACGTACGGGAATATGACCTCAGTAGTTGATGTGCCCGTAATCACTTACAACAAATCAACCAACCTCCGGCTGTTAAAAATCACTATTTTGTCGAAGTGTCTCATCATGTTACTGCCCCAAGCACTTGATCAATGTGATGGAGACGTGTGTAATGAACAAGAGAAGGCACACTTTCATCCGCAACGAGATATTATGATGACCAAGCAAGTACTTACCACATATTAGAATTTTGAATGCAAGATATGCTGTTATCGAAATGATTAAGGACAACGGATCGTTCTACGGGGGAGCGCCTTTACTAAGAGGATGTTGGCTTTAGGCTTGTTACTTTTCTCATTCAATCCACGATGCACCACGTTACACATTACAATTGTTCATTTATTCACAAAAAAATTGAGAATGTTTAACAACTAGACAAATCTTCATTACATAATCGCAAACTATTAATGTGATTAACAAATTACTTTTGGAATACCTAAACCGGCCACACTCTTATACAGTAATGAAATACCAATATTCTATATCCTTCAGTTTTACATTCAGTATTATTATTACCTAACATTCACCAGTTACAATCTATACCTCCCTCTTTGAATATTTGTGATTGTTCATAGTTATGTCGTCTCACCACGTTATACACTCTGAAGCGTATGATTGCAATAATTCAACCCGACTTTCACGAATATTACGAACTTTGTTACTAATCTGAGGATGTTGCATTCCTGTCGTGGAAATAGAGCCGCCTCTGCTAATGTTCTTGACGTCGCCAAGCCGTGGTAGCCACTCGTCCCGCCGACTGCGTGTTGTCCACGTGGTCGCCGTGCCGTACCCAGCGTTCTGCTATTTAACCATTCACTTCCAAAGTCTGGGCACGAATTCGGTCTTCTTATGGCGATGTACTGGTTCGGAGTCGTTAATTTCTCCTTACACTAATAGTTTATGGCCCACGTACACCGCTGCACCACGTGCTTTCACATCATCTGATTATTCTTTTTCATTGGCACTCAGAACATAATAAATTCATGCTTTTGTCCAATACTCCGAGTTCTCGTCTAATCACATGACAACACTTCTACGCGTCTTTTGTTCTCAAGATTACTCTATTTCATTCTCTCATGGCCCGTACATATTACTACACCACATGCTTTCACTTCCATTAATAGTTTCTTGTTCATTGACGCTCGGAACACAATACCTTTTAGTTGTATGCTTTTGTCCTTGTGTAATCACATCAACACTTCCACGCACCTTCACCCCTCGATGTTGCCCGATTTCACTCTCTCGCCTCACACACGCCACACAGCCCCGTGCGCGCCATTCGTCATGTCTCTTCTTGCTTCCCTCCGAACCGCCTGCCTCTTCCCACCGGCCGTGATTCGTTCCCGGAATCGTTCCCCTAAAAAATGTGCGGTCTCTTATACGCGCCAGATTTGAATTGGAAATCTCCGTTCCTTTTCTGTTTGACGGCCAAATTACCGTTAATATATATATATATATATATATATATATATATATATATATATATATATATATATATGTGTGTGTGTGTGTGTGTGTGTGTTTGCGCGCGCGTGTGTGTGCGTGTGCGAGCGCGCGTGTGTGCGTGCGCGTGTGCGTGCGTGTGTGCGCGTATGTGTGTGCGTATGTGTGTGCGTATGTGTGTGCGTGTGTGTGCGTGTGTGTGCGTGTGTGTGTGTGCATTCGCGTCAGTACACAGAAATAAATGTCATTTCTGATGCCAACATAGGAATATTTTATTTACTTTCTTTTTGTCTTGTTTGTCTAAGTCTGAAATTCTCTTTCTTTCTCATCTATTTTCAACTATAAATGGATGAAGGGTTAATGCCAGAAAGGGTTTAAGAGCTGCAACTTGCGCAGGCACGCGCCGGCGCCAAAGACCATCCTGCTGTGGAACTCGTTCTACGGGCGGGCGGCGCTGGGCGCGGGCGTGGGCGACGACGAGGGCGGGGAGGCGTTCGCGCGCTGCCCCGTGCGCGCGTGCGTGCTCACGCGCAACCGCTCGCTGTGGAGCGCGGCCGCCGCCCGCGCCGTCGACGCCGTCGTCGTCAACGCCGACCCGCGCGTCTTCCGCCTCGGTGACTTCCCGGCGCCTGCGCACCGACGCCCCGCGCACAGGTGGGCGGCGCTTCACCTGCGCTCTACACCCATCTCTGCATCCAATGCCACTTCACCTGCACAAACATGAATCAGCGCACCACTTCACCTGCGCTGAAACGCATGGAATGCCTCTTCACCTGCACAAACATACAAGGTGTGAGAAGAAATAAAAGAGGTCATCTTCGTCAACATATTAGCTTTATTAAGATAGCCGGCTTTCGACGGCTTTGCCGTCATCGTCAATCTCGCTGCTGTCGACAAAAGTCGGACGACTGACTTCTTATAAGAACGTCAACAACACCAAATCAGAATTCCCACAATACAAGGTGTGTCCGGAAAGTAATGCAACTTTTTTGTGCGGGTACTTTAAATGGCCGCAGAGCGTACCCATCGGTTGGGTTATGTGCGGGGACTCTCAGCTTCCAAAGAATACTTTTGGCAGTTTGTTCCGAAGTTTTGGAGCGTCAGGATTTCTGACTCCGCGTACCCCTGCTCGTGTCATGAAACGTGATGGAATCGTCAATCGAACAACGTTATACGGTGTAACGTTGACTCATCTGCCAAGAATGCGCGTCACTTCATCTGCCAAGAATCACTGCCAAGAATGCACGTGCACAAACATAGATCACCCCGCCACTTCACCTGCCCCAAATTTGGCCTTTTCCCAAATACAGCTCATCCCTTGCCAACAGTCACCGCGTCACTTCTCCTGCACCGATACCAATCTCATCACTTCATCGAATGCTACTGCACCCACACAGAAACTAATCAACCCTTCGAATACCTCTTCACTTGCTCCGACACCAATACCTGCGCCGAATGATACTTCTCCTGCACAAGTACAGCAGGTATTCAGCCCACCGCGTCGCCCAGCGCCACTTCACCTGCACCAACACCAATCACTGCATCGAATGCCACTTCACCTGCACAAACACACACGTATACTGCTCCTCGTTCCGCGCAGAGCCACTTCACCTGTACCACCTCCAATCACCAACCCGCAGTGTATTTGCGGGCTGGTCTCCGCCGCAGGTTCGTCTTTCTGGCGGTGGAGCCGCCGACCTACTGCTGCGCGTCCGGGCGGCACGCGGCCGCCTTCAACTGGACGATGACGTACCGCGCCGACTCCGACGTGCCCTTCCCCTACGGGAGCGTGGTGCCTCGCGCGGCGGGGCCCACGGAGAGCGGTTGGCTGCGGCAGCCCGACCCGCCGCTGCCCCCCGACGAGGCACTCGGCCTGCCACGCTGGTAATGATTATATTCGAAACCACCATTATTATCATGTTCATTAATTGATTAGTGATTACGACACGCCAACTGCTAAGGTCATTAGCCTCATAACTGTTGTGCACGATTTTATCGCGGGAGATGGCAGAGACTTCCCTCCGATGGATCGCAACATCAGACGCATCCGACCCATCTGAGGATGCGGGTATTTTCCCCAATAAGGTATCTCCCACCAGCGAGACACCGCCTCAGCCGGGACAAACTCTAAGCGTGATATATATGAAGAGAGAGAGAGAGAGAGAGAGAGAGAGAGAGAGAGAGAGTAAGGGGTGAAGATAGGACAAGGAAGAGGAAGGAAAGATCGCGCGGACCGTGGCCCATTTGTTAGCCTATGAGTCGGGCATTCGCGACGCGCTAACCGAAAACTACCGATCAGAGTAGCCGGGTGCTACAAACTATCCTCCACACGGCGACTGGTTTTGACCTATCTGACATGCTAGTATTGAAAATTCTGACACCGTCGGGACTCGAACCCTAAGACCTCCCGGTGAGAGGCACTGTAATGAAATCCTGGGACATCTTTGCCAGTTTATAAGGTTAAGCTTTATTGCTTATGTAATGTTTTCAAATTTGAACTAATGGAATAAAGCAATTTTATAAACGATTTGCAATTTTATAAACGATCTTGTTTTGTAGCACATCAATAGAAATTTATTAGAGAATAGAAATTAATTTTTGGAGACAATTTTATTTTGACATCACTCGTATTTGACTTCTGTGCGAAAGAACAGTGGGTGGATGTGCGATTTACCACCACCACCACCGCCCCACGATTTGCTGGCTGCGATTGGCTGAATGTGTTAAGACTCAATAATTTCTGGCATGAATGGCTAATAATTCATAATCGGTGCCACAAGTAATAGGTAATGAATTTAACAAGATAATTGATCAGATTCCACAATATTGATTGTAGAAGATTTTGCAAATTGCTTATAATACAATTATTTTAAAAAGTGAGAGAAATTCTCAGTATACGTTCTTACCATGTTCACGAAAAACGACCGATAAGCGCAGCTGTCAGCAGGAATTTTCCTCCAGCCAGCGGCTGAATTCGATATAGCTACGTAGCGTGGCGTCATACGGGTGTAATCACTACATAGACGAGAGTGGGTTGTAATAACAGCAGGTTTATTCACAATTTAGACCGTAGTCACAAATAACCAATGCACTGTATACAATTAACTAACTAAATAGACCCCACTGCTAGGAGAGATATTTACAACGGCTACCACACCGCAGCATACTACTTAATGTTTCACCGTGCGTAGTACCGCCTGCCCTGAGACTGACTACATGTCGCTACGCCTACGCTGCTGCTGCTGCCAGGACTAAGAAGGAAGAGCTATTGTTTTCACAGCCCTTAAATAGCCCTCGCGACGCTGCCCGCCGCCTCCATTGCCTCCGCCTAACGTTCGCACACCCTGTCGGAAAACCACCATGTGTCATAGCTTCTGCCTTTGTCTACGCATCCGGTGCACACCGCACCACGTACCCACGCCGTTTTAGTGACACGACGCTACAGTAGCTAGTGACGAAAATCCGCCACCAATCGGACTGGAATTGTCTAGGACCTGTCGGCGGCAATGCTGGCTCTGAGATTAACTTACTCTGCAGGCGGCGCGGGCGCGGGCACTGGCGCGGGCCGGCGTCGGCCGCGTGGATGGTGTCGCGCTGCGAGAGCAGCAGCCGGCGCGAACAGTACGTGCGGGAGCTGGCGCGGCACATGCGCGTGGACGTGTACGGCGCCTGCGGCAAACCCTGGCCCGCACACCGGCTCCCGGAGTTCCACCGCCTCCTTGCCACGCGCTACAAGTTCTACCTGGCCTTCGAGAACTCTCTCTGCAGGTAACTGTTTGGTTCCAATGCATTCTCGCCACCCGCTACAAGTTCTACCTGGCCTTCGAGAACTATCTCTGCAGGTAATTGTTTGGTTCCAATGCATTCTCGCCACCCGCTACAAGTTCTACCTGGACTTCGAGAACTCTCTCTGCAGGTAACTGTTTCGTTCCACTGCCTAATCGCCATCTGCTACAAGTTTTACCTCGTCTTCGAAAAATTCCTCTGCAAATAACTCTTTATTTCCACCATCTGCTCACCACTTCTGCCTGGCCTTAGACAACTCCGTCTACATGTAACTCTCTTCTTCCATCGACTTTCTCTCTCTCGCTACACAATTTATAACGCCATCCAGAGATGCCTCTGCACGTATCTTCTCTCTTCCATTGCCTGCTCCCCACCCACTACGTTTTTTACTTGACCTTGGAGAATTATCCCTGCAGGTGGCTTTGTTCTTCCATTGCCCTGCTTATCTTTGGATACAAGTCTTCCCTCGCCATAGGGAACTCTATCATCAGGTATCTCCCTTTCCCGCTGGTTGCTCACAAATGTCCACACATTATATCTCTCCTCTGACAACTATCTCAAAGATAACTCTTTTTAACTCTAGGTAACCCTTCTTCCACCGTATCCCCTCTTCCTATAGGATCTTGTCCTTGCTTAGGGGCTATGTCACGGGGAAGTTCTCCATCCTATCCCTCAGTTCTAATGCAGACTCATGTATGGTATGTCCAGGAAAATACACCAAGTAAATGGAAACAAATGTTAAATATTCACTTCTCACAAGACAAATTCCATATGGTACCAATACAATGTTTACAACAGTGTACACCAGAAGATGTCCAATAAAACAGGCATGGTCGTCGTCGCCAGGAGATTTACCAATACAATCCAAAGTAACCAATATCCAATCAAAAGGAACAATGTAACGAGCCACTGTCAGCGTAGGTACAATCACAATAATAGGCACTCAAAACATGGAGCTCCATCTCAATACAGTACGTATCTCTGTACAGTACGCTCAGCCGTATGTCGCCCCTTTCGCGACGTCACCACCAGAAACTCGCTCTTGACTCTGGTTATGGTGGTTGCTTTTGTCGCGACTCAAACTTATGACACGCGCGTAGCCCGGCTCCAAACGTGACTAATTTGAATAACTATATACAACCATAACAGTATCCTTGTGCAGGGACTTCGCGACGACGAAATTCATCCTACCCCGCAGGGGAATCACTGTGACATAGGTTGCCACGATTTCTGGTGGAGAGTTGTAGACGACCACCCGGACCCTGAGCTTCGCGACGGCACTCACGTCGTTAGCTTCACGGTGGAGGCAGTGAGTAGGAGATGCTACGCTCCTGGTTGCCGAGCTTGCCCTGGCGTATCGACCTTTGGCCAGGATGGGGTGACGGAGATTCTCAGAATGCTCTGGAACCCACATAGAAAAATCCGATCGTCAGGCTCTCTACGTTCTGACGATACTCACGTCGTGAGCCTAAAGGTGTAAGCAGTGCGGAGACGGACTGGGGGCTCCAAGCCGCCCAGGCGGCCCTCAGTTGGGCTCTCGGCGTCGTTGTGGCGGTAGCTCAATACTCTGGGCAAAGAGGAGGGAACTTGTTTCCGGCGTATGTGAGTATCGCATTGTTTAGACTTCGGTTCTAGACTGGATAGCTTGGAACTCTGAGCTGGCAAGGTGGCCCGTCCCGAGCATTGTTTGTGAAGGTTACCGTGAGGGTCAACTGCGTTCTGGCGGGACCCACATACCAGTCCACTGACTTGTACGATTCCGGGGGGTGGGGATAGAAGCTAGATTCTAGGAGCCCACAGCTGGGTAAATTCCCCTGGTAGAGTACAAGTGTATAGTACAAATGCATAGTACAAGTGCATAGTACCAATGTACAAATTACATAGGCACGTGACAGACATTCTACCCTGCAGTTCTAATGCAGCCTTATGCCATTCATTCATCCTGCAGTTCTAATGGAGGCACGTGTTCCATTGCAGGGACTACGCGACGGAGAAGCTGTTCGACATCCTGCAACTGCCGCTGGTGCCCGTGGTGCTGGGCGGCGCCAACTACAGCGCCATCGCGCCGCCGCACTCCTACGTCGACGCACGCGACTTCGCGTCGCCGCGCCACCTGGCGCGGTACCTGCACTTCCTGTCGCGTCGGCGCGGCGAGTACGCCAAGTACTTCTGGTGGAAGCGCCACTACCGCTCGCGGAGCAACACGGCCGACGGGCTGTGCCGCCTGTGCGCCATGCTGCACGCGCACCTCCCGCCCAAGCGGTGAGGACAAACCGCAGTTCTAGTGGAAAACAAACGACGTTTGATTCATTATTTCATGTTTTCAGACACGTCAACTGCTACGGTCATTAAGGGATTGATTGTTTAGTGATTCAGGACGCGTCAACTACAGATGTCTTTAGTTCCGTAAATGTAGTGCATGTTTTTCATCGGATGGTGTCGATGATCTTCCTCATCTGGATGACGAGATCACGCGCCGACCTACAGTCGGTTGGGGTTTTCCTTAACTAGGTATCTCCCACCAGCGGGTTACTGCCCCGGCTGGGACAAGCTGTAAGTCCCCGACTGGTCTCCCGGCACGTGTGGTAGTGTGGTGCAAGTTAGTGTAAGTGTGTGTGTGTGTGTGTGTATGTGTGTGTGTGTAAGGGGTGAGGATAGGACAAGGAAGAGGAAGGAAAGATCGCGTGCGGTCCCGGTCCCTTTTGGGCCGGTTTTGATCGGGAAACCAGGAAAACTACCGATCAGAGCAGCCGGCCGCTAGAATTCTCCTCCAGACAGCGACTGCATTCGACCTAGCTGAAAGCTAGGTCGAAAACCTGCCGCCGCGGACTCGAACCTAGGACCCCCGGTCAGAGGCGCTGCAGTGACATCAGCTGATGCACTGAGCTACCGCTCCCGGTCACAGTCGTTAGCACGTGACAACTGGGGTTCCCAATATTTCTACTGAAAGAAAGGAGGTGATCAGAGAAGGCAATGGCGAAGCTTTGCGAGGGGTAATACAGAAGCGCCAAGGAGAATCTGAGATGCAACAGTGAGCATCGCACTACCGTCGTCCGAAACCTTGCATCTTCCACACAGGACACGCTGAAAGTTCAATGACCTCGGTGACGAAGCGAAGCCGTCGAAGTGATGTTTCTCTGCCTGTCATATCCACGGAGGTGACAGATGCCTACCGGAAAGCACATGGGAAAAACATAAGGTACAAAGAGAACACAGAGATATACATGAGGAATTGGAAAATGCGAGAATGCGACACATCATTCGCATCCCAAGATTTTAGACCCCATCCCACTGAGCCTACGCCACTGATCGGTAGTTTTCTGTTGTTGTTTTTTCGATCGACACCAGGCGAACGCCGCAGCAGCAGCCTAAGAATCTTTCCTTTATTTCCTTGTCCTTTCCTCACCCCTTCCATACATACTATTTCATGCACTACTTTACCACACATGTCGGAGACCAGTCGGGAGCTTAGAGCTAGTTCCGGCTGGGGCGGTGCCCCGCTGGTGAGAGATACCTAGTTAGCGAAAAATACTTCACGCCGTCGTGGTATCAATGAGTGTCATAAAAATCGCTCACAAAACTGAATGCAGAAATTATAGGCACTACACTATCATTCGGTGCTGGGCGGTCAGACTGTGCGGACATGTTTTCCGGGAGTTCTGGTGAAAGGCGGTGATGGGGTGTTCCTTGGAATGTTACCGGGCGCGCGTGGGGTCTTTTGCCGCGCTCCTTGCCTGGAGCGCCGCGCCCGGCGCTACTCTACACAGTGATTCCTGGCGGCTTGCAGCGGCGTTGAGTTCTGCGGTTCTTGGGTTGGAACTAAATCCTGGCCCTAGCAGCGACGCAGTTGTGCAGCCGCAAGCAATAACGTGTGCTGGTTGTGAACGGAACCTGCGTTCTGGAGCGCAGTGCGATAGGTGTTACCGCTGGTATCACTACAGCTGTGGTAACGTGAAGGGCCGGTTTAGAAGCAGTGAAGATTGGACCTGCGTCGCCTGCCGTGTTATTTGGGAGCAGGTGGCCGACGAGAGAATACGGGAGCTGGAGAAAGAATTGAAGACAACAAGGGCATTACTCGAAGATCTGGGGAGAGGAAATATCCCTCAAGCCGTCGTGTAAGTCGACGCCGGATCTCATCATCCAGCTGTGGAAGAACACATTCACCACGTCGCGTGATGAAACCATGAACTACACTTACGGGACCAATGACCATACCAGTTGACGTGCCCGCACACGCGAAGCAATTAAACACGATTCTTCTTCTCGTGCAGTGGACGTAACGAGTGGTGCCAACTTTTGCGCAGGTACGTGGACGTGGAGCGATGGTGGCGCGGCGAGCGGGCTAATCCGCAGTGCAGCAACTCGTGGATGCAGCGACAGTTGGCAGCAGCGGCCGCGGACACGGCACCCGACGACTCGTCGCGATGAAATCGCTCGCCCAGCGAGCAAAGACGTTCAATATGTTTGTTACAACAATAAACAAGTTCGTTTGCTGAATTGATTCATTGATGTTTCCGGAAATGTCAACTGTTGTTAGTTCCGGTAGTGTAGTAATATTTTTAGCTCAGGAGATGGCGGTGTTCCTCCCTCTCTGGATGGTGAAATCTGGCGTCGACCAATACGTCGCCTTGATTGATTGATTTTTTCGTCTTTCCGGGCGCGTCAACTGC
Organism: Teleogryllus oceanicus; assembly: GCA_964035755.1. NCBI lineage: Eukaryota > Metazoa > Arthropoda > Insecta > Orthoptera > Gryllidae > Teleogryllus > Teleogryllus oceanicus. The sequence continues at coordinate 75,633,912 of CAXIVR010000010.1, forward strand.
TTCGGTCATTAGTCCCGTTAGTGTAGTGCATGTTTTTCTCGGGAGATGGCGGTGATCTTCCCCCACTGGATGCCGAGATCCGGCGCCGACCTACCGACGGCTAATGGGGTTTCCCTCTAACCAGGACTCTCCCACCAGCGGGGCACCGCCCCAGTCGGGACAAGCTCTAAGCTTCCGACCGGTCTCCCGGAATATGTGGTAGTGTAGTGCATGTCAGTGTAAGTGTGTGTGTAAGGGGAGAGGATAGGACAAGGAAGAGGAAGGATAGATCGCGCGCGGTCCGTGGCCCGTTTTGGTAGGGTACTGCTCCGGCATTCGCCTGGTGTTGATCGGAGAAACCACGGAAAACTTCCAATCAGAGCAGCCGGCCGCTAGAATTCTCCTCCAGACAGCGACTGAATTCGACCTAACTGAAAAGCTAGTGTCGAAAATCCTGCCGCCGTGGGGAGTGGGAACCTAGGACCTCCCGGTTAGAGGCGCTGCAGTGACATCAGTTGATGCACTGAGTTACCGCTACCGGTACGTCGGGTTGAGGGGTATCGTCTCTCCACGCCTCTCCTCCAGCGGAGTAAAGGCTCAACCGCAACATGTTCATAGCTACGAACTGGTCTCCCGACATTCGTAATAGTGTACTGCATTCGGTTTTGTGAGAGATTTTTATGACATTCATGCCAAATTTGCGGTCGTTGTCGATGAACGTAGAAATAGTTTTTTCATGAATTAATGAAAAAAATCGTGAAATCATTGTTTATTTCATAAGCATTGGCCAACATGTCCTGGAGCCCATTTACTGTCTTTATTTTTGTCATTCCGCCGACTGCGGAATGTGTGCTTGATAGCAATGTATTTATGTAGCTAAAATGCAATAAAAGCTACACATTAAAACTTTCTTTTTAACATATTAACTCATGTTTACATTCAAGAAATATATACATGCATAATTCTGTGATACAAATTTAGTCAATTGCGAGTATAATTAAAACTGTAAAGGATAAAACAGCGTGTGCTCGCTTGAAATTAAATTTTTATGGTCTATGCGTTTACATCTGATCGATGATTCAGTTCACTGACAAATATATTCCCTTCTGGATTTCGACATAACTCATACCGATTTTGCCGGCCAGCTAACGGTATCTCTCATGCCGGGCCTTGTTAATTCCCACACTTGGAGGGTAAGAGGCGTGGGACATATCGTTTTCCCTTCGCCGCAAACTCCGCCTGCCTGAGATTTTGTTCGTCGCACAGCTACAGAAACTGAGATGGTTGAGAGGAAATCTACAACTTGCATTGAAAGCAAAGCTACATTTTTGCTCCGACCGGGAATCGAACTCGCGATCGCACGATTGGGAACTAGTATGCTGCCCACGAGCTAACTTAGGGCTTATTTCTATCAATGCTTTCAATACAATTTTCAGTGACGATATTATGACGAACAATGTTATACACTCCTAAAAACTGTGCACAACCTCCAAATACACGCGCTGAACTGACAGATTCAGGCAATGACAGCTCGCGCGAGGGTCAATCCATTTCAAGTGGTCCAGCACTGGTCGCTCGACCACGTCGAAAAAAAAATCATACTCTGTACATAAATCCCCTCATGTTTTGGCTGCTCAAAAACATTTTAATTTTTTTTTTATCGAACCTGGTTTAGAAATTAGGCCATTTTTGTTTCAGCTGTGCGCCATTTTTTGCGTTTGTAGACATTTACTCTTTTCTAAATTACTCTGCACTGGGTTGTTCTAGCATTTTAGAATAAATGGCACTGATTTCTGTATACTCTGGCCTACAGATCGAAGTATTATTTATCTAACTCACTTGTTTTTATTTTGGAAATATTTACAACCAAATCTATAAACAATTTTTTTAAAAATTTCTCAAAGAAGGAATAAATTAGAGCCGTAATTTTTCTGTGCTTATACACATAACAATATAGTTACTTTTGTAAAATATGATGGTAAGCTACGTACCCTTGAAAATTACATCCTCTTAAAAATTGAAATTTTCAATTTTTTCAATTTTGAACTGTAATATCTCTGTTGAAACACCAGATAAAAATCTGAAAATTGCACACGTACTAGATCGCTATAATACCAAACTTAAGTAAAAGTTTCAAATTTAAGATTCTGCTCAAATTATTTTTTTAATTGTAAACTTTCGCAAAAAACGCTTCAATTCTACTTTGAGGATACAGGGAGACAAAAGTAATGATTAAATTTTTAAAACACAACCAGTTAAAGAAACTGTATTGTAACGAATATTGCGTCATCTGCCGGCGGCCACCACGAACTACCTGTATGCGCGGATTACGTCATCGGCCGGCGGCCCTCGAACTAACTAGTCCCAGAGTGTTCTTGGTGCTAATCGCGAAGTCCAGGAAATTCTCGACGGCGACCGCCGAGTATAAATACGCGGCGGTTCGCGATCGCGAGTCAGCCTTAAGTCTGAAGTGGAAGCTGAGCTGTGAAGTGTGTGCATCGCGGTGAATAGCAGTGCAGTGATTGTGCTCAGTGACGTGAACTGTGGCCCGCGTAGTGAACTGTGGTCAGTGCAGTGGACTGTGGCCAGTGTATTGAACTGTGGTCAGTGCTTAGCGACAGGGTAAGAGAAGTGAAGAGTGTAAATAATTAATCAAGAGAAGTGTAGTGTAAATAAATAATCAATCAAGAGTAGTGTAAATAAATAATCAAATAAGTGTGACGTATAAAGAATAATCACGTGTTTTCAGTGATTGTGTTAAGAAACAAAATAAACGTTTTTGTTAAAATAATACCAAAGTTTCAATTCACCACCGAACATAAAGTATTTTTAATAGAATGCATACATTGATTTTTTTAGAAAAAAAATTATATAACCGAAAGTTAATTTCAAATACAATGAATTGCAAAATCTTCAAAAAGGGAATGAATTGTGTATGTCAATGGTACAACTTTTGAACTTCATGAAGTTCGCTTTCAGTTGATGTATACTTGCATTTTATTGTTGTTTCTGATTGTGGAATAAAACAATGGAAAGCTCTGGTGCCTTTAATTTTCTCACAATTTTTGTATCTTTCTTCTAAAATATTAGAATTAATTTTTTTAATTTCCTCAGTTCCTACAAAAACACAATTAATTCCTTTAATATTTTCTTTACAGAAACTGTACATGTCCTCGGATGTCAGGATTTGATTTTTTGGAGGCGCTGTAAACTGGCGTCGGTAATAATCATTGGGAGTTCGCGGCTTCGAGTACAGTGAAGGGTTGGAAATTTGTGTGATGTGAAACATCAGGGAATTTGTGGTGCTTATAATGATCGAATTCGTGGTACGATGGTTCTGATCTACTCTTGATCTTCCCTGATATTTTCTGGCTTCCCTGATTACTGCCAGATAGAATTCCATATAATTGGCCACGGACAGCGTGCGATTTTTCTTTCACATTTCCTTCCCTGTTCATCAACGAGCTCTAGTAATGACAGCAGTTGAAGTGTTCTGAAACAAAATTAGTGGTAAAACAGCACATGTACTCTCATATGACTAGCAACCTACGTTATATTATTACTAGGGAACGGACTTTATTGTAATAAAAAACGCAAAATATGTGCATATATATGTACTTATTTTTTCAAAAATATGCAAGAAAAAATAGGAAATATGTGAAATAAATATTCGTTATAATGTTTACAATTCCGTTTTTCAAGCGTTTTCCGAGCAGAGTACGTTGTCGATCAGATCTTTACATGGATTCAAAGAGGCTGAATAAACGTTTTACATCTACAGAAGCAATTATTCGCTAGTTTCATTGAAAAACCGAAACATATAATACTTTCGTATTATATACAAAGTTGTTTTCGAGGAGCCGGAGCTCAAGTGAATAGTACCGTGTAGCCTGTGATAGAAGGGGGGGGGGTTAAAGGGAGCATACTCCCCCCCCCCAACTCCAGAAAAGGGATAAGACAATGATCTGAATTTTTTATCGAGTAACGCATGGGGTCTATGAAACACGAGTAATCGCGTGGTTGAAGTTCTTCTGCTTCACGTACTACATCCGATCATCGTTGATCCCGACTACGCTGTTTCCAAGAAGCAGATGGGGACGGGGGGAGATAAGTTTGACAATTAATTGCGATTGTTCGGCGTTAATACAAGCGCATTGCGTATTTTTTAAGTATTTCAGTAACTAAGTTAGTTTTCAAGTAACATATATTTCGAACAACACAAGTGAAATGTTCATTTTCGACCTATAAATATATTAAAATGTAACGAAATATGTAGCTATAGATAAAATATGTAAAAATACGTAATTATACCAAAATATGTAAAAATATGTAAAATAAAAATGGTTCAAATTAGTTCAGAATGTCGTGTTAAGTGTAAAAAATATTAGTGAATGCAGGTATCTTGTCCCTGTAAAAATATGTATTTACATGAAAATCCGTTCCCTAATTATTTACATTGCACCTTCTCCCTTGCAAGCACTTCAGCCATCACTCGAATAAAGCAAAAGTTTCAATAAAAATTATCCCAAACTACTATTTAATTGAAAAAAGAATACGAAAAATTGTTTAATGATGTAAAATTGAAAATAGATTTCATTGAGAAAATATTTTCTAATTTCAATAACGAAAGTGTATGGCAAGTTTAAAAATGAAACTTTGGCACCAGTCAGGTCAAAATTCCTCAAAACCACTAATATTTTTAAAAAAGGTTACGTGAAATAATTTAAGATTTAAAGAATTTATTGCATTATTTAAAGACCCCTCGCTTCAGTATTGAAGGTGAAGGATAGATTCGAAACAAATTGAACATTTCAATCAACAAGAGGAGAAAGGGAGGAAGTCAAAAATGCATTTTTTAAATGTTGGAAAGTAGTTCTTAAAGATTAGGCAAATTGTAATGTGAAGACAGTAATCACCTCACAACAGTGTTTAGATTATCGTTAGTGAATTCACACAGAAAAATTGGACAGGATTATATAACATGTGTGAGTATTATTTAATGTTTTCTTCGTCATGGAAAGCGACAAGAAATGAGTTGTTTCCTTTCTCCTCAGCACAATTAATTTGTAATTTTCTAGATTTCAGAGTTTTTATTGAAAAGGTGCCTGCCATATTATTAATCGAATATTTATCTATTTGAGCAAAAAGAAATTGTGTTGTTGCTGATTTTGATAATATCTTGTTTAAGTTTTTTATAGCTTTTTAATACTTCACTCAAAATTACGTGAAAATTACTAATAATTTGAAATATATGTACATGAGTTAATTTAATTGAAGACTAGATTTCATTTACAAAACATTTTTATCTTTATTAATTTAATTGTAAGAGGGGTAAAAACGTTTCAATTTTCAGAAATTTACAGATTTTAATGAAAATAAGTTGTGTCTATTTTTATAAACTTACATTCCCCCTCGAACAAAATATTTACAAAGTATTCTGAAAAAGTAAAATATCCGTTTTAAACTCATGAGGCCGCGATATCTGCCATATCAAATGAGAAATATCAGTTTGCAATCAATCGCAGATCATTTTTGTGTAACAAACCGTGAATTCTGATTACACATCATATAAGGGAAAGAAATTACAACATATAGGAGCTAGAATTATCTACTGTTTCGGAATTAGGAGCTCACAAAACGAGTATTTTGTCGAAAAATCGACGTGTTTCACAGCAACATTATATAACTTCCTCTTCGCTACACGGTTGTATGCGAGAAAGTAAAAATACATATATGTAATTTTTGGAAAATGAAAACTTTTAATTAATATGAGAAAATTTGAAAAATTTAGTGGCCATCTGAAGTACCCATCTGTGGTACGTTCAAATTCGTAGGGCTTTGAGTCTGGAATTAATTTTGGATAACTGGGAAAGGATTATAACCTTGTGTAGTTGACAGACTGGTTGATAGGCATTTGTAAGTTCTGACCAATTTTCGAGTAATATAGAACATTTTTTTGCGGTATGTACATTTTTTTTGTTCCGGGGGATTTTTCCAGCGTCAGAGCATGCCAATTTAGAGTATCCGCGCCAGGCACCTACAACGTTTCTCACGGGTATCCATATTAACCTAGAAACTGACACACTTGCGGGATACTGGATCTGTGGTCAGCACACATACATGAAAGACAAAGGACAAATAACCATTCCCACGGCGGGACTCGAACCCGCGACCCTTCCGACCGAGGCGCTGAACACGCTCTAGCTACCTTGGTCATCCACGGCGGCTTGTAGAGTAGGTATTGGAATAAGTAAAAATAACTTTTTCCGTATAAAGGGCCACTAAAACGTGTTTTAGCATCGATTTCTCGAAATCAATTGTTTCGCAACTTTCTCATGAGTACATTATGAGAAAGTAAATTAGTGGTGCACCAGAATGGCACAGACTCTCGTTTAGTTTCTTATTCTCTTGACTCTGCGCCGGGGTTTTGGTATTGTCCTGCCCCTACCCAGCTGCTATCTATCGGCGCGCTTAAATACCTTTTTGCACGGAACAATTTTCGTGCAGATTGGACTCATGATGCAACATATCTTTTCAATCATGTATTGAATTTCTGAAAGCGTACAGTACTGTCTGCATGATTTCTGCATGAAAACTTTTGCGCATGTTCGATTTTTTCATACAGAAAGCAGTTTGACTCAAAGATTACATCATAGCTTGCCTCTATCGCTTCTATCGGCAGAATCCTGTATTATTGGAATCGTTTACGGTAGAAATTGCCCGTTATTTTCAATTTTATGGTTAGGATAGGTGTGATTCGTGATATTTTGCATTTTTCTGGGCACTTTTTAAAGCCTTTGGAACCAGAACCAAGCTTGTAGCAACAATGATCTCGATATTTCTATTTTTTGTTCCGTATTTGAATAATGTTTTAAAAATGAATTAAAAAACAAGCCCAGAACGCACTTACAGGCCGCGAATAAATGAACTCGGACGACACAATTCATTTAAATGTCGGCAGAGCCCCTGGCGGCATCTTGTGGCACCTCGAGCAGAAAACTTGCACACCGACTTTGGGCCTCGTGTACTTCTAGTTTGGGATCTTGAAGTCTCTGTATGGGATTCTCCCCGAAAACTGGATTGCCTTAAGACCTGCCGGGGCCTCTCTTGGTCATAGTTCACAAGCACTGCGCCTCCAATTCATGAGGCCAAATTACTCGACTAAAATGATTTAATTAAAATAATGGACTATTTGTAAAAGTGTTAATCTTCAGTAAATAACAATTTAATAAAATTAAGTATATAAATAAAACTGACCTTTTTATGCATATGCACCCCGTTTTAATGTGTTTTGTGTCACTGAATCTACGTATCTGAATAACTTGGACATCATTCGTTTCCATAGTAACAAACCAAACGAAGTTACTTTAGTATTAAAATTCATCATCACTCTCTGTAATGAACAATTTTCTCATAATTAACACTACATACAAGTTGAACATATTATTTTCAGCACATATCAGTTTCAAATGGTTCGGTTTACTTTCATTTAATATTTAATTTGAGAAAATTGCGTCTAATCTAAAAACCAATTTTTTCATGTTTTCTAATTTTTTGTTCTCGTAACAGCATTGATATATGAATAATAGTTTTAAAAATAAGAATATTCACCAACAAGCTTGGTATTGAATACAAAATTCTCACTGAAAAATTTGGAACCATTTTAGAGAAAATTTTGAAAATATCCCAGATGCTTCATATGAAGTACCCCAACATTCAAAGAATTCTTATCAAAGTAGCAAGGCTTTGAGTTGGGTAAGATCGATCGGGAAATATTCATTTTGGAAAAAATCCTAGGAAACGTTCAGGCGTTCAGGCGTTAGAGTTGTTCTTGGACGGGCGGGCGGGCGGACATTTTGAAAAACACACTTTCTCGGCATCAGGGGACCCCAAACCGTGTATTTCTGATGAACTCTCGAAATCTATTTCTGCAGCATTACATAAATGCTCTGTGGTACGGATATTACTCCGAACAAACGCACGTGTATGAGAAAGTAAAAATAACTTCTTATGAGGGTGTCATAAGAAGGGTGTCGCCCGCTCTAGATCTGCCACAGCTGCTGGGCCTTTCTATGCGCTGACGTCTCGTGAACGCTGCCGCAACGGATACCGGCGGTTTTCCCCCAGAGCGAGCGAGCGAGCGAGTGCGGTGAGGTCAGGGCCCGCCACGGACTCTTCGTGGGACAGGTTCGTCTGCGGAAGACGATGCGCCGAGGGGAAGTGTGGAAGGGGCGGGGGGAGAGGGGGCAGTTGTCCAAGGCCACCTGCAGCGCCAAGACACCACAGCCGCCAGTGCTGCCCGCAGTCCGTTCGCCAACATGCTCTCCGCTGCGTTGCTGTTCCTCTGTGCCACTGTCGCCTCGTGAGTTACTGCGCTTCGCCTCATTCCTTTTTCTTTCTTATGTGTATTAATTATTTGAATTCCTTTTTTTGTAATTCTTTTGTAATGCTGAATCATTTGTCTTGATTCTAGACCGATAAATCATTCAAACACTTGATTTCAACAGTGATTAAAACAAAAACGTCATTCAATTTGTCGTGCGCAGTATGTAGTTGTGTGTTGTAATGGTGTGAAAGAACGTATGCATATCGAAAACTTTAAATAATTTTTCGCCTCTTCCGAAGTATAAATAGACTGTGACAGCATAATCACTTAATGATAATCTGAAAATGAGATTCGAAGATATCAAAACCAACAATGAAGTGGTTCCAGCGTATTCGTTATGAGCTTGGCAGCAGCGCTGTTTTTCTTGCAGTTTCAGAGAATTTTAATCGTGTTTTCCGGGTTACATTTTCACAATCCTCGTCCACTCCATCTCCACAGAAACTAAAGCTTTTGAAAACTACTTCCATCCTCACCATCCTCTTCGGCGTGGCAACGGTTAATATTATCTTCTTTCCGCAAGCTCATTAGACCACTGTTCATTTCCTTCTAATGATAGTGCTTTGCTACAGCTTTGCATTTCAGCTTAACGCGATTAATTGCTCGTTATGAGAACTTAGTTCTGAATTTGGTTTTTAATTATTCATTAATTCGTTAACTTTGATGTTTTCACGTTTAATTTGTGTAACACGCCTCTATTGTTAGGTATTCTACCTGGTTTGAAAAACATTAATTCTAGTTTAAGCAAACAAAATAATTTGCGACATGCAATATTTTTCTCCATAATTTTGCACTTGCAATATTTTTCTTCATTGTAATAAATATTAGTCTTGTACCTTAAGTGAAAGAATAAGTCTGTTATCCAGGGCAATGACAAGGAAAGTGGTCCTCAATAAACGAAGACCTCCGATTAACGAAATATTATTTGGGTAGCCCCTACGAAAAGCGGTTACTTTGGGGGTACGCATGACGTGCTGATGTTCAATTTTTAGCACTAGTGCTAAAAGAAAGACGATGCTCGAGTGTTCAGATAAAGATGTGAATGCAACAAAGTAAACGACATTTTTCCTGACCACATTAGCTACTACTGACCATAACGCATCATTAAATGATCTGTATACTTGAATTAAAATTAAATGAAAGCCACTGATGCCGTCTAAAAAAAAAGTGTACGACACGTCGTAAAAGTAATTTTTATTTTTATCGCAGGATCGCGCCACTGAGTCTATCGGCCTCGTTCGCAACCTTTCCTATTCACAAAATGAAAGGTCACTTTTACCTTTGGAATTATAAATAATTATGGGTTCAATTGTGTTTATTTGAAGTTGAGTAAGAAATGACTAAGAATACCCCTACATTACAATTTTATACAATGTGGAATATTTTAAATGAACAATTTGGTGCATATACAATTTTATTAGCCGTTTATATTTTATTTTTGTTTTTTCATTGTTTCATATATTTTTTTATGTTTTTCATTACACAACTTGATGACATGAAATAATCGAACCGGGAATAATCGTTCCGTTGTTTCTCTCAATATTTAATTAAAAAATTGCACCTGTATGTATAGTTTGATGAATGATCAACTGTAATCTCAAAAATGCCTTTTCTGTGCACATTTTTGTCCAAAAAATGACCCGATTGCCTCGATTATAGGAGTAATTTGGACAAGTGAAGGGACGGGTCAGCAAAAATTTAAATACTGTAATGCAACGAACTTCCCAAGCCGAGAACTGCTCACATGAGGATCTCTCAGGAGGGTACATAAATATTTTGGAGATCAGTTATCGTCCATTCTAAGCAATAAAAAAATATAATATATCGAACGGTTTCCGAGATAGTTGAAAATATAGCATCGTGTATGTTTTATTCGAAAGGGTCTCGGAGATAGAACTTGCTCATTTCAATATTATATTTTCCATTGACGTACGTGATAATTCACGATCTACAAAGTATTTTCGAAAATTCCTTCAACATCGCCTACATTTTAACCCGTTTCAATACATGACGTGTTGTTTGCCAGAGTGCATTGTTTAGGGTTAAAAGAAACCTATTTAGTGTATGGGACGAGTGTAAGCAATCTTAAGCGATCGCACTTGTCACTAGGTACTAGTGACAAAATCTTGGATGCATGGCATTGACCCTGGGTCTATTTTTCTACACTCATACGTGATAGCGTTACAAGCGGTCTTTATTCAATGTTCGCCCAGTTCGTCTTCGTAAAACACTTGGGACATTAAGAAAGTGATTACAATATGTAGGGATACACTCTACTATTTGAAGAATGATTTCCTGTTTCTTCACCTGTTAATGTGCTGATTCAGATGAACGGCGATCTGTGGGTAGTGTTCCACATTCACAAATTGGTTTCCCACACATACCGTGGGAAACTGTTAGATTCGGTATTCTGCACATAGGGAACAGTTGCGTGTATTTTTCTAAAATTTCGGTGGTTCTACTATTGTAAAAGTCGTATAATGCAACACATCCGCATGTTCATTTGCAAAAGATAGCGCTTTTTACCACTACTCTATAATGTAATACCAACACTCATTACCACCAACTTACATTGCACGGAGTAATCTGCTTTAAAAAAAATGACTCTGTACAATAGGAGAAGACAACACCGTCAAATCGAAACTGCTGCCCAGTTAACTAACACTATCTAGGAAACCTTGCATAATAGGACTCATGCTTATGAAAACTTTTCTTCCGTAGAATCATATTGTCTCAGCTTTTCCCATTCTAGCAAAGTACTAATACACGAGACTGCACGACAGTAGTAACCTCCACTGATTCATATGGAATGCCCACAAGGTCTGAAACGCATGATTCAAGTGGTACGAAACCGAACAAAACCTTTGACTTCTGGTGGACAGTGTACAAAATTGTTTGACCATCAAATCCATATTGATCGAACGATAGAAGTAAACAAACCGAATATTGAGTCCGAGATTTGGAGAAAAAATGTTTCTGTGTACAAATGTTGCTGTGCCATTCGTTGAACTTTGTACTTGCAGGTGAATCTCTCGTCTGCTTGTAGTTTAGGTTATGTACAGTCACTATAAAAAAGTGAACTCTTAGGTATTGTTTCTGTTTTCGGTCTGTCCAACTGAGCATATCAATTATAGAGTTAATATCATGGACACAAAAAACTCCACAACTAAGTCTTACTTAATTTTCAGAAAAATGATTTCACAAAGCTAAGCCAACACCCAAGTTCTATTGAAAACAGAAACACTACGTCGAAATGGGGAACACCTTTGGACACCTGGAAGTAAATCTATACTAATAAAAGTTAATTCAATGACGTGTAACCGACATCGATACCGCAAAAAGTAGCGAGTGAATAGACTTGAAATTTTTACAGGCTCTTCTTCAGAATTGTTGCAGTGTCCTTACAAAGTTTGGTTAAGACTAACACAACCCAAATGAGGAAAATAAATAATTAAAATATGTTTGTAGATGCACCGCGTCAGTTTTTCGCCTCCCGCTTAGAGCACGTGGTTCCTAATATATTACGCCAGAGCCCAGTAGTGCTGCAGCAAAACTGGTACCAAATTTATTCGCTAGAGGTCAGAAGTGGTGCATAAGATTAGAAAATTTTCATGTAATAGCAATGTATTGAAGAATAAAATTAAAGAAAATTATAGTGTTTTATTAAAATTTGAACCAATTACGTTGAAATTAATGATCTTAAACATCGTGGTTTATATAAAATTGATCTTTTCCATCATTCCCAAGGATTGAATGTCAAAAAATCCCGTACAACGCCGGGTATTCTGCTAGTGCTTAATAATTTGCATTACATTATAGAAAGTGGAGTTTTGTCATTATTCAATATTCCTCCACAGTTGCCCATTCCCCTTTCTCCCTCCTTCTGTTCGTTGGAGGACGGGCGATTGTTGTGATGTGCGAGTGGATAGTGGTCCCTGGTGGAAGTCCCCTTTCCCCCACTTCCCACCCCACCCATTTCCCGTGGAAAATGGATATGGAGGGAAAAATACCAAACAGTTTTTTTTTCAAATTGTCATGTTTATCATTAAATTGTTATATTTATTTGTAGTAACTTCATTATTTCATTTTTGCAATACAAAAACCAGTTGTTTCAATATAAACTCGTCGAACAATTTTTGCAAATAGATTTGGTCGGTCATGTCTGTGAACAAGTAAAATCTCAATATGTTGAGCCGATCTTGCAACATATATTATATATTAATATATACAATAATATTTATCATATATTGTTATATATTATATACAACATATATATTAATATATACAACAATATATTAATTGCATATACGTTGTGAATCGACGCAATATCTAGAAATTTCGTTCATTTCTGGAATTTGTAATTTATGGAATATTTCTCTCACTCTAAATTGGTTTATTTCTTGAATTTCAGGTTTATGGAATATTTCTCTCACCCTAAATTCGTTCCTTTCTGGAATTTTTTTGTTTGTGGAATATTTCTCTCACCCCAAAATCTGAGTCTGTATTTTACTAGCACATTTTTCGTGTTGGTATAGCTACCCACCATGGCCAAATTATCCGCCGAACCTGGTTCGTTGTCGTCCGAAATCTGTAGAAATAGTATCACTGAACTGAAATGATTCCGAGGAAGGAATTTACAGCTAAAGAATACAAAGGAAATTCGTTGGCACAATGTGCCAACAATGTGGAGTTGTGCATCGATACGAGAGGTATCTCAACAGACCGGAATCCCGAAAACCACGGCACAGTGAAGATTAATGAACTTTTTAGTGACAGAGAAACATTAGATTACAAACAGCGCAGCGTTCACTCTAAAGTCTTGAAGTTTGCAAGATGAGAGGGTTATTGTTCGTGCAGTGAAGATTAAACCATTGACAAGTGTCCCGGCCTTGACGGCACCGAGTAAAGTGAGTTGGGTGAGTAAAGTGAACAAGAAGAAACAGACGTGACTGATATAAATTTAAATTATGCGTTTTTGAGGAGTGTTGTATAAGTAGACTAAGGCAAATTGTCTATTTTGGAGCAGATGGTCGAGGCATGATATGAAGGAAGAGCTGGAGCCGCAAAACGTAATCTCCACTATCGAACACAACGATGGCTCGGCACTCGTATGGAATCGAAGTGTCAGTGGTGTGGGGCAATTTCAGTGTATAGATGGAGTGATGAAAACGCAATTTATATTCCTTGACATTCTAAAACCAAAGCGAATTAATGCTGTGAAAATGGGCCTACTGCTTTAAATACAAAACTTTAAATCCAAGACAAAGTACAATATCAACTGCATCCTCCGTCTCCAAATCAAAATCCAATTGAACATTTTTGGAACATCAAAAAGGAAATTGCAAATAAACACGATCTTACGATAGCATTAGAAGGAAAGTGGGACATAATATCTATCCAAATAAGAGACACTTGTAAAATCCATGACGGGCAGACTACACAAAGGACAATCCTGGCGGTCCTCTTGACAACCGACTGCGACGAGACGCGACAGACAATATTAACGGAGGATTACTCCAAAAAGCAAGCGCTGTAATGGGAGGATTACTCCAAGAAGCGCAAAGCGCTCAACGCCCTCCAAGGGGCTTGGAGACGCAACAAATTAAATAATAATAATAATAATAATAATAATAAAAAAAAGCTCGCCTCGCTTTGAGTAGCGCTGTAAATTGTGTCCCCAGTTTGCCTAAATTAGCTTCGGAACTTCTTAGGCTCCCAAGAAAGTCATGGCTCAGGATCTTTGGTGAGATTCAAGCACCTAATTGTACGTAATTGTTTTACGTCTGGTCAGTAAGAGGTGAAGCAATGGAGGAAGAGTTGACAATGGAAACAATATCAAGAAAGCTAGTCCGAGGAGGGGGCTTGATAATCGAGGAAACTTGTGCATGCGTGCCTGTTCTAATTTCAAAATGCAACCTCCGTCACAAGAAATTTGAAATTCATTCCTATGTCAATCTTATTTCAAATTTTAAATTTTCTCGTTATGGACGCAAAGGAAAGCTACAGAGACTTTCAACAATTTTTAGACAAATGCATGATCTAATTATTTTCTATGCAGAAATTAAGCGAAATTTTAATTCATTCTTCCATCCTCCATTCCAAGCGCTATTTACCTCAAATAGGGCTTCGTCGTTCTGGTTGTTTTTGTTTTTTTTTCAATCAGAGGATTCCATTTTTAAAAAAAGTAAAAAATATTACACACTATCTCTTAAGGTTTTTTATTCCCCCCTTCCCCCATAATTAAGAATATTTGGACAAAAACTGCATTTCAATATAGTGGAGTTTAGAATTAATTCGGGTAATAGTTTTGGGGTCACTTATCTTAGGTTTGCAATTAATTTGCAACGAATAAACATTTTATTTGATCTATGTACTTCAGAATTAACCATTTGAGAAAGGATACTTCACTAAATTGTCTTAAATAATCGAATTGTTCATTTATTTTAATTTTAAACGAATTTCTACATATGTTTTCCATTTTAGAAATGCTTAAACATATTATTTTGACATTATTTGTGACATACTATAGTAAGTAGTAATACTTTAATCAATAAAAATTGGTTTCCGTACCGTTTTAGAATTATGTAAAATCTTATAATTTATAGTTAATACAACGTAAATAAACCAATTATGCAAGATTTATTTGAAAATAATGTACATTATATTCACTCGGACAGCGTATATATTGATTTAAGTAAATAAATTACGAAATACATTATTTTCAATAAAATTGGTGTTCTTTGTTGGCTCACCTTAGATGAAGCCGTTAACTCAATAAAAGCCTAGTTTGACAGGCAGTAATATCTGGATACGAATGGCAGACAGTTTTCAGGGGTTTGAATTAGTAGTCATATCATTTCTATAATGAAGCTAAAGATTAAAATTGTAAAAATAGATTGATAGGTAATAAAAGATTGAAACTTATTTTTTCAGTGATACCTAGCCTCGTTTTAGTAATTTCGTGTCGCACCGCGTGTAGATGAAGTAAACAACCTTGATGGTATTTCGCGTGTAGACTCGTGCTCCGGTACCACAATCCCCGCTGCGGGTTGCCGTCTGGCAAACGATCATAGAGGTCATTTGCAAAATCCCTCGTGCACACACTCTTGTCAATTGCACTGCCCTCTTAGAAATGAGAAATTACTGGGCACACAATAACTTATTGAGCTGAACATAATTTTTCTGTATTGTCATGCTAAATAACAGAAATGTATAACTGAATAAATACATTGACAAAACTATAAAAGAAAAACTCTGCTAGAAGTTTGTGAAATAATGATCCGAACTGGGAATCGACATTCCAATCAACCAGTGATTTCAACGACACATTTCTTTAATCACCCTTTTGAACACTAGCGATGAAGTAGAGCGTTTGATGCAACTTTCTTGCGGATATACATTGTCTTGAACAACTGGCAAAACATACCTACAGTCAACACCCAGGAGACGACTAGCCAGGTTCAGGTTGATTGATTGATTTTTTTCGCGTTTCCGGGCGCGTCAACTGCTTCGGTCATTAGTCCCGTTAGTGTAGTGCATGTTTTTTACTCGGGAGATGACAGTGATCTTCCCCTGCTGGATGGCGAGATCCGGTGCCGACCTACCGTCGGCTAGTGGGGTTTCCCTCTAACCAGGACTCTCCCACCAGCGGGGCACCGCCCCAGTCGGGACAAGCTCTAAGCTTCCGACCGGTCTCTCGGAATATGTGGTAGTGTAGTGCATGTTAGTGTAAGTGTGTGTGTGTAAGGGGAGAGGATAGGACAAGGAAGAGGAAGGACAGATCGCGCGCGGTCCGTGGCCCGTTTGGTAGGGTACTGCTCCGGCATTCGCCTGGTGTTGATCGGAGAAACCACGGAAAACTTCCGATCAGATCAGCCGGCCGCTAGAATTCTCCTCCAGACAGCGACTGCATTCGACCTAGCTGCAACGCTAGTGTCGAAAATCCTGCCGCCATCAGGACTCGAACCTAGGATCTCCCGGTCAGAGGCGCTGCAGTGACATCAGTTGATGCACTGAGCTACCGCTACCGGTTCAAGTTCAGGTAAAAATAAATTTAAAGAAAGACACGCCCATGTACGTCTACTCATACCTGATTATTTTTGACTGCTCAACAAGGTGACAGCGCGCAGATACAATCGTGCTAGTCGATACAAGTTGTTAAAAATGCCGGACTGAGCTCTTGGTTGACAAACCTCTTAACGGGCCGAAGCGAGACACATTGTGCCATTTAGATGTGGTCATGGCCATTAAAACGCTACTGGTGCGTCTCACTGCGATGCATGGGGCCGCCAGACATCAATTCTTCTCTTAGACGGCACCGCCGGAGAGAATATTGTCGCGTCGGTGCACAATGTAGGAGCTGCAAGAGCAGCTTTTGTTCGTTAAATTTTGTTTTAATATCGGCAAAAGTGCTACAGAGACCTTCAAATTGATTCAACAAGCCTTTGGAAATTAATCTATGAAGAGGTTACAGCTCATTGCTTTTTTCGTCTGGCAAGGGTTTATTATGAATACGACCCTAAAGGGCAAACAGTTAATAAAGAATGTTATGTCTAGATTTTGGAGAGACGTTGTGCTGAGGAAAGGACTGAAGTGGGGTAAGACAGAACATCAAAATGTCACCATGACAACGCGCTGGCGCACGCCTTGTCTTCTGTCTAAGCATCTGGCGAAGGACAACGGTGATCCCGTAGCCTCCATATTCTCCAATATATACGAAATAAGATGTACTATAAAATAGTTAAATACATTCTTTATGAATAATTAAGCAATTTTATGTTACAGGGTGCAATGGCAGGAATGCTTGAGCAACACTTTGCCAGAGGATGACGGTAAGCCCAAAAATAACAATCGATGTGCAGTTTTTTGTTTATTTCAATAAACGGTTATTTTATTAATATGTGTGTGTTTCACACTTTTGTATGTGTTTGTGTGTTTGTGTGTTTGTGTGTGTGTATGTATGTGTGTATGTATGTATGTATGTGTGTATGTATGTATGTATGTATGTATGTATGTATGTATGTATGTGTGTATGTATGTATGTGTGTATGTATGTATGTGTGTATGTATGTATGTGTGTGTATGTATGTGTGTATGTATGTGTGTGTATGTGTGTGTGTATGTATGTGTGTGTGTGTGTGTATGTATGTGTATGTATGTGTGTATGTATGTGTGTGGTATGTGTTGTTAGTGTGTGTGTGTGTATGTATGTGTGTTATGTATGTGTGTGTATGTGTGTGTGTATGTATGTGTGTGTGTATGTATGTGTGGTGTATGTATGTGTGGTGGGTGTATGTATGTGTAGTGGGGTGTATGTGTGTGGTGTGTATGTGTGTGGGGGTGTGTGTTAGTTGACAGAAACTTGGCTAGGTGAAGTTCACGGCTATTTTGAAAGTCACGGAAACCGTGTGTACGGGCGGTGATACGACGGTGGTGGATATTCGACATACTAGCTAGTTAACTAGATCGAACTCAGATGCTCTCTGAAGGAGAATTATAGCGGCGGACTTCACTTAACGTTTTAACGTATAAAAGTTTTCCGAGGTTTCTCCGATAATTAGCACTTGGAGCACTACCTTAACGTCTCCTGTCAAAGGAGGGGAGTAAACGACGTATTTCAGCGTGAATTTTTGTTTAGATAAAGAGTATTCAATTGTTTAAAACTTTTATTGTTAGAACTTTTCCAAGCCCTAAGTGATAAGTTTAATATTTCACGCTTATCAGGTGACTACTAGAGAATTCCAAACCGTCGCCTTGCGTAATGACCTTATAGAAACTCCGCTGTTCAATTACAGACAGGCCTGCCCATAATAGGGGCGGATTCAGCCGATCATTTTGGAGGGGCCAATCATTGATTTTTGTAAAATTATAAACCTTTGTTATTATATTTAATATTATTTTTGTATTGTATATATGATACTATACAATATTATTTTTTAAATACATCATTCTAACGTACATATTTAAATCATTTTTGCTAAATAAAGATAACAAACGAAAACTCTAATCCTTTCTTTCGGTGGGATGGCACCCATACCCTCCTCCACCTGGATCCATCACTGGCCCATGAACGCTTTAAAATTCTATTTGACGTCTTCTCTGTCGACTTTGAGTGCAGTTGTGCTTTCGGAGCAACTGAGTGAATATTCAAATAATTCTTCAAAAGAGTATTAGTCACCCAGGGAAGGGAACGCAATTACTGAAAATTTTCAAAATATTTCTGCTCTTGCCATTTCTTAAATACTGAAAATATAGCATTTGATTGTAAAATATTGCAAAATATATGTGGTATTAGTTTTCAAATAAGATAGTTTTCCTTCAATTGTATTGCAATTTATTATCAGGTCCACAATTGAATTCTACGGATGACCGTTCTCCGGTTTCAGGAACAGCGTGCTTTTAAACGGGGCCATGGAGTGCGCGATTATTCGCTCACCTTAATCCTCCCCCTCTCCCCGGAAATACAAACTTATGTGCACTAAACACTTGCCGGGAATTCAGTTGGAAGCTTAGAGCTTGTCGCGACTGAGGTGGAACCGAGCTAGAAGAGATACCTAGAGAAATTGATTGTTTCCTCGCGCGTAAATTACGTAAGTTACGTAAGTGTAGTGCGTCTTTTATCACGGGAGGTGCCGGTGTTCTTCCCCCGTAGGATGAGATCCGGCATAGACCTACACTCCGGCTTGAGGGGTTTCACCCTCCAGGTATCACCCTCCAGTGAGGGACAAGCTACTCTCTAGAGGTCTCGGAATATGTATGGTAGTGTAGTGTTTGTAAGTGTGTTTGAGAATAGGAGAAGGAAGGGGAAGAAAAGATCACGCGCGGTCCGTGACCTGTTTCTTAGGATACTGCTGCACAATCGCCTAGTGTCGATGGGAGAAACCACGGAATACCCCTATCTGAACAGCAGGCCACTAGACTTCTCTTCCAGAGTGCGGCTGAATTCGATCTAGCTATCTAGCCAATGTCAAAAATCCTACCAATTCGCGGATTCTAGAATCCCCCGGTCAGAGGTATCAATAACTGAGCCATCTCAGCCGGTGAAATTTGTTTGAAGTGAAAGGATGGTCGCTACAGCGGTAGACTTAACGCGGGCGAGGAAATCCTGAGAATCCTTACCGCAAATCACACCTTCTGAAGTGGCTCCTAAACTACTTCAAATGAAACTAGCACGAAATTAATTACATGCGTTGTCTTGGGAAGGGATACTAGAGAAAGATCTATCAGTTCGGCCTGCCAATTCACACTGCCTGCCCGCATTGTGAAGTTAAACCCAGCACCGGATGTTCCGAAAGCATGCGTCCCGCTGACTGCTGTCGAGTGACATTGCCCACGTACCATGACTCCTCGTTGTAGTTGAAAGAACGCATTTAGATAGCAGTTCCAGAGAGGATGATATTCTTCCCTATATTATACCCCATGATCCATTGAAAATAGTTTCCTCTTCTGGCGGCAGAGGCACTGGGTAGATATGGGCAATTAACACACGAGGAGGGAAGGCTGACAGTTCCTCCTCGGAGATATTAGTTTTCCCTTTACCTATATAAGCCCTTTGTTTAAAACTCCAACAACGTATATTTCTTATCGCTATCGACTAATAAATATACATTTTCTCTCAAACACCAAAGCACATTGGTAATAATATTGAATAGATGTGAGGATGAATTTCCTCCTTGCTCTTCCCTGATAAATCGCCCCTGGCGTAATCCAAGATTAATTGCATCTTAGCGCAAACTGATTAATCGCACTCCGTGGCATAATCGCTGATTAATCGCTCCCTGGCGTAATCGCTGATTAATCGCCCCGTTCCTGGCATACTCTAACCGACCCTGACATAGTCCCCGATTAGAGACTTCGACTATAATATGTTAAGAGCTAGGTCTGCTTTATTTATTTAAAACAAAAAAAAATCCTTAATTCGCCCCATTTGATGGCAGGCTCCTCCCGCGCTGCATCCTGGAGTGGCGGGCGGCCTTGCGAGAACCGGTCGCTGGTTGTGCATCTGTGGCGCAGGCGCTGCATCACGAGCCGGGAGGAAAAGCGGGCGGGGGCGGGGGCGGGGGGGGGGCGGGCTGGAAGCGCAGATGCGGCAGCGAAGGTTAGACAGCGTAATTATTTCTTCCAGAATATTCACACTTTCCCTGTGTGAACCAATACGCATAACTAGAAATTTTACACGTCGCACTGGCTGAGGCCATGAACTGATCATTAGGGAACTGAATTTATTGCAATAAAAAATGCAAAATATGTACATATGTATGTAGTTATTTTTCCAAAACTTGTAAGAAACAATAAAAAATATGTAAAATAAAAATTCATTAAAATGTTTAAAATTGTCCTCAACATGCATTTTCCGTGCGAAGAACGTCGCCGGTCAGCTCTTAACAATGATTCGGAGTGGTTGAAAGTACAGAAATAATTGTAAATAATCTTCTACACATAAAACTTTTATTTGAATTCAAAATGCGTGAATAGTGGTGCCGTTTAGCCAGTGATTGGAGGGGTGTAAGAGAATACCCCCCCCCCCGAAATCGAAGTACGCGATAAGACAATTTTCTGTCAAAAATATTGTTAGTTTTCGATCGAGTAACGAGTGGGCCGTTTGAAACGACCAAGCACGTGGTTAAAATCACTTTTGTTCACAAAACTCTGCTCATCCTTGACTCAGTACGCAGTGATCGAGGGGTAGGGGGAGTAAGCGGGAGGTGTGTGTGTGTGTGGGGGGGTAAGTTTGACAATTCATGACGAAGATATTGTGGTCATAGAAGTGCAGCAGCATTACATTTGATTTGTTAGAAAGATGATTCCGTAACATATATTGCAAACGCGCATCTGAAATGTTCTGTTTCGACGTATAAATATATTAAAATGGAACAAAATATACAGTATAGGTAAAATACGTAAAATATGTAATTATACCAAATTATGTAAAAATATGTAAAATAAAGATGTTCTAATTCATTCAGAATGACTTGATTACTCTAAAAAAATATTATTGCATGCTAGTGTCAAGTTTCTGTAAAAAAACATGTAATTACATAGAAAACCGTTCCCTACTGATCATACTGCAGTGCTCCTGACCGAACGTTCTAGGGTTCGAGTCCCGATGGTGGCAGGATTTTTAACACTATCTAGAGAGCTAGGTCGCATTCATCCAATGTCTGGAGAATTTTTGCGGCCGGTTCTTCTGGTCGGGAGTTTTCCACGGTTTCTTCGATTCGCACCAGGCGAATGCCGGAGCAGTGCGCTAACAAACGGACCACACATTGGGAAAGTGATTTCATTTGGCTCGTAGGATTTCGCTGCTCCACCTTTCGGTCTCGTGTCGCAACGTTCTCCACTCGCAAAAGAAAACGCCACTTTTCCACTCGTTTTTTAAATAACTATTTTCTTCAAAAATATATTTTTATAGAGGAAAATAAATTTTGAGTGTATTTTCCTGCTTATATTTCAAACATTTTTCTGACAATTATTCATTATAATAAAATACACATACAATATTACTTTTTATTTAGCAGTTGATGCTTTAATCTTCCTTCGAGCCTCCATTAACGGTTACTATTAATTAGAAATGTTTTTAAATGTTGTGAATGGAAAAAAGAGTTGAGAACCCCAATTAACCCTTAGTTGCCTGAACCACAGAAAAATAGTCAATCATTCCATAACTATGTAATAATATTCGAGTAGATAAATAATAAGCATCTATTTTTTTCAAATTTTTGTTTTTCCTTCTTTGTTAAACAAGAATGGTATTTGTAAGTACTTACAAGCCACTAGATAACCACAGTTGTAATGATTCTTTACACTATTATTTAATTTAAAAGGCGATAATAAACTTGCATCACACTTGCAAAACACGAATAAAAAAAAATAAATACAGAATTAGGATATCGTAACTTCCTCTCCTGGAAGCCGCAACACAACACGGAACAGCAACAAACAAATGCATTTATGAACTCTTAAAAACCTACAAATTGTAACTTATTCACCACACCCGAATGGTACTTCATAGTAACAACAAGCTGTGAGACTAGCCGACACATATAATTACTATTACATATACTATAACTATTATTAAATACGAATTAAAGAATGCGGTACTTGTAAGTACAGTCAGTCAACTAAGGGTTAAGTCGGACGTGGGGTAGTTGCCCAGCAGTCTCTCGCAGAACGTCCCTGCCTCTCGTTCGCTGCTGTAGAAGTTGTGGAAGCCCTCTCCCACCTGAAAATTGACAAAAAATATTTTTAAAAAAGCATTTAAAAAAACGTAGGCTTCCGCTCCCGAAGTCAGTAGATTGGCTGCTCGGGAGACGGTACGCCCTAGGCACAGTTACTAACATTTCGTCCGTTATACTGAGAGTTTCCTCAGGCCAAAAGATTGCAGAGGCGGACTGTAAACACAGTTACATAAGATAAGGTCCCCCTCCGCGCATTTCGCCCCGAGGAAGGGCGCAGTATAAAGGACGACATGCAGATAAACTGCCTGGAACGATGTGTCTCTCGGATAGCCTGGAATCTAAGTATATTTTCGAATGGCCCCATTCCGGAGACAGTGTCGGAGCTAGACAATTTAGGGCTCGGAGCAATGCTGAAACGTACCCTCCCTCCCTAAAAAATTAAAAATGTGCAAGTTGCTTAAAAAAACTGTAAGATATTTTTTTTCGACAAATAAAAAAAAATACTAGGTTTTAGTTAGATAAAGTTATACGTTTCATTAATAAAATTTCCACGGTGAACTTAAAACACCAAAAAATTGGTTCATGTTTAATACAATCGCTTGTTGTTAAATACATGAAATGAATGTAAATTTCAATAGAACCTATGTTAACGTCAGCGGCATTTGATTCATTTCATAGAGTCCTTATAAGTAATTACTGTAATTAGCTATCCAAGGTAAAAAATGAATTAAAAATTTTATGAAATATCAGGCAATTGTACCGTGACTTATAAAATTACAACGATTTTCTCAAGATTTAATTTAATTTTCAATTTTTACTACCTTTTCCCCATCGCTGGGCCCCTCGATTCACGGGGGCCCGGGCTGCTCTGATCGGTAGTTTTCCGTGGTTTCTCGGATCAACACCAGGCGAATGCCGGAGCAGTACCCTATCAAACGGGGCACGGACCGCGCGCGCGATCTGTCCTTCCCCTTCCTTGTCCTATTCTCTCCCCCTTACAAACACATTAATACTAACATGCACTACACTATCACATCCCGGGAGACCGGTCGGGAGCTTAGAGCTTGTCCCGGCTGGGGCGGTGCCCCGCTGGTGGGAGAGTCCTGGTTAGGGGGAAACCCACTAGCCGACGGTAGGTCGGCGCCGGATCTCGCCATTCAGCGGGAGAAGATCACCGCCATCTCCCGAGAAAAAAGCATGCACTACACTAACGGGACTAATGACCAAAGCAGTTGACGCGCCCGGAAACATGAATAAATAAATAAATCAATCAATCAATCACGGGGGCCCGGGTGATGGTCAGATCTACCCATGCCTATCGCCTGCACTGCCGTATGTGTCTCGCTCGCACATCAACTGTCATTGTGTGCATATATATCTCGCGCGGACACTAAAGGTCTTCTTACACGGCACATTTTTGTGCAGATGGGGGCTTAAAGGAAGCGTGTTGTATGTCTGCAGGATTTTTAAATAAAAACGTTTGCTGTTTGATTGTGTGAGAAGGGACGGCGATGAGCGGGTGCTGAGGGTTATGTGTGTGTGTGTGTGTGTGTGTGTGTGTGTGTGTGCAGGGACGGGGACGAGGGGGTGCTGAGGTTATGGGAGGTCTGTGTGTGGCAGGGGGGGACGAGGGGGTGCTGAGGGTTATGTATGTCTGTGTGTGGCAGGGGCGGGGACGAGGGGGTGCTGAGAGTTATGTATGTCTGTTGTGGCAGGGCGGGACGAGGGTGCTGAGGGTTATGTATGTCTGTGTGGCAGGGCGGGACGGGGGTGCTGAGAGTTGGTATGTCTGTGTGTGGCAGGGCGGGACGAGGGGGTGCTGAGGGTTATGTATGTCTGTGTGTGGCAGGGCGGGGACGAGGGGGTGCTGAGGGTTATGTATGCCTGTGTGTGGCAGGGGCGGGGACGAGGGGTGCTGGAGGGTCTATGTAGGTCTTGTTGCGGCAGGCGGGGACGAGGGTGCTGAGGGTTCGTATGTCTGTGTGGCAGGGGCGGGGACGAGGGGTGCTGAGGTTTGGTAGGTCTGTGTGTGGCAGGGCGGGGACGAGGGGGGCTGAGGGTTTGTATGTCTGTGTGTGGCAGGCGGGACGAGGGGTGCTGAGAGTTATGTATGTCTGTGTGGCAGGGCGGGACGAGGGGTGCTGAGGGTTAGCTTGTCTGTGTGTGGCAGGCGGGACGGGGGTGCTGAGAGTTGTATGTCTGTGTGTGGCAGGGCGGGGACGAGGGGTGCTGAGGGTTAGTATGTCTGTGTGCAGGGCGGGACGAGGGGTGCTGAGGGTTATGTATGTCTGTGTGTGGCAGGGGCGGGGACGAGGGGGTGCTGAGGGTTATGTATGTCTGTGTGTGGCAGGGCGGGGACGAGGGTGCTGAGGGTTATGTGTCTGTGTGTGGCAGGGGCGGGACGAGGGGTGCTGAGGGTTATGTATGCCTGTGTGTGTGGCAGGGGCGGGGACGAGGGGGTGCTGAGGGTTATGTATGCCTGTGTGGCAGGGGCGGGACGAGGGGTGCTGAGGGTTATGTATGCCTGTGTGTGGCAGGGCGGGACGAGGGGTGCTGAGGTTATGTATGCCGTGTGTGGCAGGGCGGGGACGAGGGTGCTGAGGTTAGTATGTCTGTGTGTGGCAGGGCGGGGACGAGGGGGTGCTGAGGGTTATGTATGCCTGTGTGTGGCAGGGCGGGACGAGGGGTGCTGAGGGTTATGTATGTCTGTGTGTGGCAGGGGCGGGGACGAGGGGGGCTGAGGTTATGTATGCTGTGTGTGGCAGTGGCGGGACGAGGGGTGCTGAGGTATGTATGCCTGTGTGTGGCAGGGGCGGGGACGAGGGGGTGCTGAGGGTTATGTATGTCTGTGTGTGGCAGGGGCGGGGACGAGGGGGTGCTGAGGGTTATGTATGTCTGTGTGTGGCAGTGGCGGGGACGAGGGGGTGCTGAGGAGTTTGTATGCTGTGTGTGGCAGGGGCGGGGACGAGGGGTGCTGAGGGTTATGTATGTCTGTGTGGCAGGGGGGGGGACGAGGGGTGCTGAGGGTTATGTATGTCCTGTGTGGCAGTGGCGGGGACGAGGGGGTGCTGAGGGTTATGTATGTCTGTGTGTGGCAGGGGCGGGGACGAGGGGGTGCTGAGGGTTATGTATGCTGTGTGTGGCAGGGGACGAGGGGGTGCTGAGGGTTATGTATGCCTGTGTGTGGCAGGGGCGGGGACGAGGGGGTGCTGAGGGTTATGTATGTCTGTGTGTGGCAGGGCGGGACGAGGGGTGCTGAGAGTTATGTATGTCGTGTGTGGCAGGGCGGGGACGAGGGGTGCTGAGGTTGTCCGTGTGTGGCAGGCGGACAGTGGGGCTGTGTGTGGCAGGGCGGGGACGAGGGGTGCTGAGGGTTAGTATGCGTTGCAGGGCGGACAGGTGCTGGTGGTATGCAGTGTGGCGGGGACGAGGGGTGCTGAGGGTTGCGTATGTCTGTGTGTGGCAGGGCGGGACGAGGGGTGCTGAGGTTATGTGGTCTGTGTGTGGCAGGGGCGGGACGAGGGGTGCTGAGGGTTGGTATGTCTGTGTGTGCAGTGGCGGGACGAGGGGTGCTGAGGGTTGCGTATGCCTGTGTGTGGCAGGGCGGGACGAGGGTGCTGAGGTTATGCAGTCCGTGTGTGGCAGGGGCGGGACGAGGGGTGCTGAGGGTTGTATGCCTGTGTGTGGCAGGGGCGGGACGAGGGGTGCTGAGGTTGGTATGTCTGTGTGTGGCAGGGCGGGACGAGGGGTGCTGAGGTTATGGTGCTCGTGTGTGGCAGGGGCGGGACGAGGGGTGCTGAGGTATGTATGTCTGTGTGTGGCAGTGGCGGGGACGAGGGTGCTGAGGGTTATGTATGTCTTGTGTGGCAGGGCGGGACGAGGGGTGCTGAGGGTTGAGCTGTGTGGGAGGCGGACGAGGTGCTGGTGTGCGTGGCAGGGGCGGGACGAGGGTGCTGAGGGTTGTGTATGCCGTGTGTGGCAGGGCGGGACGAGGGGTGCTGAGGGTATGTATGCCTGTGTGTGGCAGGGCGGGACGAGGGGTGCTGAGGGTTATGTATGTCGTGTGTGGCAGTGGCGGGACGAGGGTGCTGAGGGTATGATGCCTGTGTGGCAGGGGCGGGGGCGAGGGGGTGCTGAGGGTTATGTTGCCTGTGTGGCAGGGCGGGGACGAGGGGTGCTGAGGGTTAGTATGTCTGTGTGTGCAGTGGCGGGGACGAGGGGTGCTGAGGGTTATGGTAGCCTGTGTGGCAGGGCGGGGACGAGGGGTGCTGAGGGTTATGTATGTCTGTGTGGGAGGGCGGGGACGAGGGGTGCTGAGGGTTATGCGTATGCCTGTGTGTGGCAGGGGCGGGACGAGGGGTGCTGAGGGTTATGTAGTCTGTGTGGCAGTGGCGGGACGAGGGGTGCTGAGGGTTATGTATGCCTGTGTGTGGCAGGGCGGACGAGAGGGTGCTGAGAGTGTATGTCTGTGTGGCAGGGCGGGACGAGGGTGCTGAGGGTTATGTATGTCTGTGTGTGGCAGGGCGGGACGAGGGGTGCTGAGGGTTGTATGTCTGTGTGTGGCAGGGCGGGACGAGGGGTGCTGAGGGTTATGTATGTCGTGTGTGGCAGGGGCGGGACAGGGGTGCTGAGAGTTATGTATGTCTGTGTGTGGCAGGGGCGGGACGAGGGGGTGCTGAGGGTTATGTATGTCTTGTGTGGCAGGGCGGGGACGAGGGGTGCTGAGAGAGTTATGTTGTCTGTGTGGCAGGGGGGGACGAGGGTGCTGAGGGTTATGTATGTCTGTGGGTGGCAGGGGCGGGGACGGGGGCGCGGGCAGCACGCCAGGCGTGCGAGCCGTCGTCCACCACGGCCAACGGGCAGCCGCAGTGCAGCGGCCGCCTCATCTTCGAGGACAGCGGGCCGCCAACCAGGCTGGCGCCCGGACCTGCAGATCGCCGGATATCCGGTACGCACTTCCCGCCCTTTCTCAGATGTGTCGTAATCCTGTCGACTGCTTGGACTCTTGACGCTGGGATGCCCAGAGGGGGGGGACTGGGAAGTTGCTAGACCAGTGCACAGCGCTACTTCGCGCCCTTGTTGAACGGACCTGCGCTCCTGGGGGCATAAACAGCTGGAAGGCAAAGGTAGCGGGCACGAGTGACTAGATTCCCAGCATTAAAACTTCGTTGGCGCGAAACATAAGGACGAAGCTTTCTAGAAAGGTCTGTTCAGGTTTATTATCAGTATCGAAGAAATGGTGAGGTAGGTTCAGGTCCTCCAGAGAGGCGCCTAAACTCCCGAAAGTTAGAGGACGTATCGTGGCAGCGAACGCAAATTATGAAAGGAAACTTGTGAAGTGAAGGAGAACAAGGTTTGTGCATCCGATCAGTCATGCTGTAGATCGGGCTTCTGCGTATACTGGTGCTAGTATTTCCACTATACGTAGAATAAAGATGCAAAGAGCCAAAGACCCCTCACAATCCCCAGAAACGCCCGGTAAAAAAGGTAATATTCAAGTAAACCCATTTATCATACTCTCTGCAATTATATTTTTTACATACTTTTTCCACCAACTTTACACTTTCAGCAACAGGCTGATTTATAGTATTTTAAGACTTTGTTTACCTTGTTAGTAACTCTTTAGATTGTCACAATTTATAAGAAGCAATTAATGCAATAAAACAAGATTTGATAAAATAAGATTCAGTGGGCAAGTAGGGAACTCGATGTGTAGACACTTCCTCGTGGTGAGTTCTGGGTAATTTCGACAAGAATGCTTGTCAAAATTATCAAAGATCTACACAAGCCGACCTCTTAAATACATTTTAATTCATCTAGTGTCCCTGCTGTTGCCTACCCAGAACGATGACCTGGCTGCAAACGTAGCAGGTCTGACTTTCATCTACCACAGGTTGGCATTAATGATACCCTAGTGGCTGTCTTTGTAACTAATACCCCCACTCCGCCCGCATTTCGTCAATCTATCGTTCAAGAAAAGTTGCGCGAATGGTACTTCTGCGAGCATTCTGCACTCACGAGCAGTCTCTCTGCCCGCGAGAGCGGCGAAAGGGCAAGTAGTGGGGAGTGGGCAGTTCTGCGGGAGGGCAGAAGCCTGGCGTTGCTCAGCGGGGTCGATGCGGCGCGTTCATCGAATGCGCGTGCGTCTAATGCAATGACCTACGCAGTGAAATGCTTTTGTTCGTTTATTTAAACGCATACTCTCCCGGATTTCTAGCTAGAAGGACCAACTTCACGGTTTGCTTTCTGTGCCCTGCTTTTTTGTTTTTACTTTATGCTAATTTTGACTCGTACTCAATATTTTAAAGCAGGGTCCTCTTTCAAATATGTAGTATGTATTATAAAAATGTATTATGTATTATATTATGTATTAACAAAAACTTACAATTTAATAATTGATTTTTCGTCAGGAATGACAGTGATATTTTCACCAGGAATGATAACAAAACGGAGAAAATTGAGAGCAGTTTCTCACATGGAGGTTGATAAGAAATGAAGTACAGGTAATTCCAAGAATGGTAATGTTAGTCAGCACGTACATATATGTGCGATCTTTTTACCTCATTATGAAGCTGAATAAGAGATACCAACTAGTTACGCTATTACCAACCTCTTACGCTATTTTACGGGCAATCATGAGCTTATTACGAGTCTTGTTAAAAAAACGCACATGGCTTAATCTGTTCATAGCGTGTCGTAAACGGTTATGAATAAAAGAGTTCGTGGATTTGAAAATAGAAATATATAATTTATTCTGGTCAGAAATTAGAACAAGAAGAAACATAGTTTTTTAAGAATAAGATTTTTAATAGTCATATTTAATTATGATTAATAAAAAAATATTACTGTCATCATCAAACAAAAAAAGATTCAATAATACGATATTGTTAGCACTACGCTACATTTGTGATTACATCGTAACAAAGCGAATTACATTATCAGCCGTACAAGCAATTATACTTCGCACCCAAATCAAATATATATATATATATATATATATATATATATATATATATATATATATATATATTTCGTTTTAGGTGCGCACTTCGTCATGTATCGACAGCGAACACTTCCAAAATAAAAGGTAACGGAACTTGAACTGTCTGTAACAGTTAATGTTCTCGCAGATTGTTCTGTACGTTTACACTGACGTTGCTCGTACGCAGCTCCCGAGATTAAAGTGCAAAATGCTGTGCAGGTCTGCCCTAGAGCCGGATCTTTTCTCATTAAATAAATAAAAATTGTACTCTATTTACTTTTCATTCAAATTAACCGAAGTATATTATTTCTGTTGTATGACATTGTTTTGGGAGTGGGGCGACTTTCGTTTAAACTGTGGAGTCCCCATAGATGTACTGCCACAGAACCTTTGTTTTCACTCAATGCCCCGGCCTTGACGTAATAGTTTACCATTTCCCTTCAGGAAGATTCTCGACCGCTCGCATATACAGGTGCATCACAATTTTCCTTCACTTCCTTACTCAACTGCATACAACGTCAGGTGTTTCACTATTTTCCTCTATATATGGGAATCACAGGTACGGTCTGTTCAGGTCAGAAGACGATTTTTATGATAGATTATAAAACAGTTGCTCATGAAGAACCGAAGAACGCGTCGCTCTGGGACAGTCGCGGCTTGTGGTTTTCTAAATGGGGAAGACTGCAAATGTATTGCATTACATTGCATTGCACGCTTTGTATTTCTATACACAATCTCTTCCGATGCAGGCATAACGGAGTAGCGATCTTACAGCATATTGGGAAAGTAGTTGATGCTCAATGCTACTCGCCGAGCTGGGTAGTAATGCTATCTGGTGAGCACGCCCTTCTTCAGACCCTAGGCCCCACTCTTGAAGGCTGCCTGGCCGCAGCCTTCGTCCGCCGGTAAGCCTGTGCACTAAATGCATGACGTCACGCCTCCTCGATTCACACAGGCCTTATGGCGGAATGAAGAGGGAGCCTAACAATTTTCTCTTCCCTGTCAACAGCTTTAAATGCGTTACGGACGACCGTTTACGAACTGACAAAGAAAAAATTGATAGGATTGTCATATAACTCAGAAGTCAGTTATTAATAAATATATACATAAATATATATTTAAATTTTTAGGGGGAGGGCGATTTCTATAGAAGAGGCTCCGCCTTTAATGACGAGCCGCATCTGCTCTGCGAAAAGTGTTCTCCCGCCAGTCTTATTGGCTAAAGCGCCAGCCTCGTGTCGGTTCAGCGCGTGTAGTTAACGGATAGTTTTCACGAGTGTCGTTTCACATTATCGTCACCTAAAATAATATTGTAAGAACTGATAATCTTACCGAAATGCGAACGACAGTCTCTGCATATGAATTTAGTCATCAAACAGATGTAATCAAACAGGTCATAAATACCCAATTTCAAAGACGATAGGGGAGGAATTTTGTATCGGTATTCAAACCAAAACGGGCGCAGGAGCAAGTTAATTTTTTTCCAATAGAAAACTAGCTTCATGCATGGGAACTCCGCAAACGTATAAAATCACTGGAAAACGGTAAATCACGCGGACCAGACGGCATCTCGACAGATTTTATTAAACCCGGTGGGGAGGCAGTATTGCTGTATTTGTTAAGATTATTCAAGGTTTCTATTAATAATTCAAGTTTACCAGACGATTGGAACAGCTATAGTGGTCCCAATTTTCAAAAATGGTGATAAAACGAAAGTTTGTAATTATAGACCAGTATCTCTCACATCAGTAGTATGCAAAATAATGGAACATTTAATAGCCGGGTACATTAGCCGCGAATGGGGAAAAAGCGAACTGGATTTTTCACGGACAGCATGGGTTTAGCAGTAAATAGTCGTGCGAAAGCCAAATCGTTTCTCTTTTTCAAGATCTAGATGACGAAGTTGACGCGGGTGGGAGGGTGGATGCAATCGTAATAGACTTCGCGAAAGCATTCGACGTAGTACCGCATAATCTACTTATCAGGGAATTATTAACTTCAGGAGTTGATGCTAGAGTTGTGAAGTGGGTAAGCGAATTTCTTAGAGACAGGAAACAAAAAGTTCGAATTGGCACTCAGTTTTCGACTACGGGTATTGTTATTTCAGGGGTTCCACAGAGAAGTGTTTTAGGGCCATTACTTTTCTTAGCGTACGTAAATGATCTCCATGTTAAATCAAAGGTGCGTTTATTTGCAGACGATTGTGTTATATATCGAAAAATCAAAAGTAGTGCTGACGAACAAATATTACAGCAGGATTTAGAACATTTACGTGATTGGGCTGAAAAAATGACATGGGAATTAACGGATCGAAAAGCAAAACAATAACGTTCGGGCGGGGACGAAATTATGAGGAACAAGACTATCGTTTAGGTGAGGTCGTCATCCCAAGAGTCGCATCAAGCAAGTACTAAGGCATTCATATAGATAGTAAATTAGGGTAGGGGAAGCATATAAATCAGGTAGTAAGAAAAACGTGGAAGTCCTTGCATTTTGTAATGCGAATTCTAAAAGAAAGTTCTGCAAACGCAAAAGAATTAGCATATTTTTCGCTGGTTCGCCCTCTCATGGAATACGGAGTGGTATGTTGGGATCCATTCAGAAAGTCGCACCCGAAAAATCTAGATAAAATACAGAGGAAAGCGAATAAGTTTACCTATAGAACTAACGCAATAAAAAGGCATGGGAACCTCTCAAAACAAGAAGAACAAGGGCGAGGCTTTGCGCACTTTATAAATCGTACGTAGGTCAACCAGCTTGGAAGGAAATTCAGGTTAGACTAGAAAAACCAAATTATTTCAGCCGAAGCGATCACACTCACAAAATTCGAACAAGGAAACAAAATTCAGATCTTGGGAAATTTTCCTTTTCTAACAGAACAATTAAAGATTGGAACAGTTTACCCGCAGCAATTTTCAAAGCTTTTCCCTCTAAGTGTCCGAAGCTTTGGAAATAAGTTAGAACAATATGAGAGTAATAGACATTAAATGAGTAAGTGCGGTGAAGTGCTGTAAAGTGCGGTGAAGTGCTGGTAAGTGTAATTCAAAGCAAAAACAGTGTAGTGTGTAGTGTAGTGAACACGATGAAATTAATAAGTTAAGTTCAATTAAATTTAGAATCACCGACATACAATTATTGGATATCATGACGGAGTTGAAATATTTGTTATAATACTTAATATTAGTGATGGTATGATTATTGCATGTTCGGCTTGTACTGTACTAATTTATTATTATTGTTATTATTATTATTAATATTATTATTATTGTAATTGTTATTTAACTGCCACCGGGTCATACCCAATTGCAGTTCAAATAAATGTATGTATGTATACTTGTATTTACCTAGATCTCGACTTGTAGGTTGTAGTGGACAATCGTAAGCTACACGGCTATTGACCTTAAATTAAAAACGCAATTCATCACTTTTAATTGAAATTACTGAAAAGTATTGTAATGTGACACATTTGACAGATCTTTTCGTTCATATTTATATAAATTTTTTTATAATATTTTTATTTACATATATAATATATAATAGTTTTTATTTATATAAAATTGTGTACAATTTTGCATTAAAAAATAGAATGCCAAAGAGGATAGTTTGTACTTGCTTTCTTCGCCGAAAGAATGTCTAAGCGCCAATTTCCCGTACAGGTCACAAGCTTATAGCACAAATGCCATTACTGTGTACTATTCATAGCCTAACACCTTCAGTACCTTTCCTCTCGGACTTTCTACAGTCTGAAAGACTGAACAAGGAATGTTCTGTCGTCTCATCTCAAAACTTGCCTTGTACTTTACATTTTGTAAGTAGTACTTTGTAGTACTTTACATTTTAGTAGTATCTTGAAATTATGAACATTTACTTGACCTCGTTTGGACATTTGGTTAGTTGTGGGAGTTAAAATTGCGTTGAAAGCAGTAATCGTTTCGTCATCTAGAGTGAACTGTGCGCTAGCAATTGTGTAAGGTTAAATAAGCTAAGAGGGTGAATTTTCCATGGGATTATCAGCGAGATTGTATAAACCGACAACTACTGACGGGAGTAAACCAATTTTTTAATTTACAATTAAAACTTGAAAAGTCCTTTTCATCTCGACCAACAGTGTCCTCTCTAGTCCATATTGCCTTTCCCAGTCATTAATGGTTGGGTGATGTGCTGCTCAACAGGACTACGAGTTCGCCTGGTTCACAAATGACGCCAAGAATCTCTTCATCCGGGACGGGCTGCTGTTCCTGAAGCCCACGCTAGTGAGCACCGCCAATGACTTCCTCACGGCGGGCACCATCGACCTCACGAAGAAAGGGTGAGTGGACAGCGAATACATGCAGCACCTGAAGGAAACAGAGAGGCCATCCGTTGTTTCCTCTTACTCTTTTCTTCTTAACTCTGTCTTTTTCTTCTCACTCTTATCCATTTCTCTTCTTGCTCTTTCTCTAAAAATGAGAAACAGTTACTTAATAATTGTAATGTAAATTCCGTGGCGGTACAGATACCTTGTGGTAATCCTTAATGTGAGTTAGGAAATAATACGTAAATAATAAAATAATTTAAAATAAAAAATAGTAATTTTGTGGTTGATTGTTATCGTAACTCGCATTACAATGTATTATGAAAAAGAGTTTTAGTAAAGAATATTCAATCGATCGGCCTGAGTTGACCAATTGGATAGCAAAACTTATCTAATAGGGTATTCAGGGCACGCAAGTCTATCGAATTATTCAGAACATATACATATTAAACAAAATGGAAAAAAGAAGTTTATTCCCATGAACTGACAGACTTAATTTGTCCAGTTATCTACTTCCATTCTCTAGAAATATCACCTGTTTGTGAGCCAAGCCTTCAGCGGGGCTAAGGCGTGTGTGGGCGCAGGTGCACGGGCGAGGAGCCGATCGAGTGCATGCAGCGCGCGGTGGCCTTCAACATCCTCCCGCCGGTGGCGTCCGCGCGCGTGCGCAGCAAGGACCGCTTCAGCTTCCGCTACGGCACCGTCGAGGTGCGCGCCAAGCTCCCGGACGGCTTCTGGCTCTACCCCGGTGAGCACCACGACCCTGCACTTCACCTCTCTCAGTTGATTGGACAGTCCGTTTCAACCTGACCCCTTGACTTGACTCTCCATTTCAACCTGACCCCTTGACTTGACTCTCCATTTCAACATGACCCCTTGACTTGACTCTCCATTTCAACATGACCCCTTGACTTGACTCTCCATTTCAACCTGACCCCTTGACTTTACAGTCCATTTCAACTTGACCCCTTGACTTGACTCTCCATTTCAACCTGAATCCGACTCCTTGACTTGACTCTCCATTTCAACCTGACCCTTGACTTGACTCTCCATTTCAACCTGACCCCTTGACTTGACTCTCCATTTCAACCTGACCCCTTGACTTGACTCTCCATTTCAACCTGACCCCTTGACTTGACTCTCCATTTCAACCTGACCCCTTGACTTGACTCTCCATTTCAACCTGACCCCTTGACTTGACTCTCCATTTCAACCTGACCCCTTGACTTGACTCTCCATTTCAACCTGACCCCTTGACTTGACTCTCCATTTCAACCTCACCCCTGCTTGACTCTCCATTTCAACCGGCCCTTGACTTGCTCTCCATTTCAACCTGACCCCTTGACTTGACTCTCCATTTCAACCTGACCCCTTGACTTGACTCTCCATTTCAACCTGACCCCTTGACTTGACTCTCCATTTCAACCTGACCCCTTGACTTGACTCTCCATTTCAACTGGCCCTTGACTTGACTCTCCATTTCAACC
This sequence comes from Teleogryllus oceanicus, assembly GCA_964035755.1. Taxonomy (NCBI): domain Eukaryota; kingdom Metazoa; phylum Arthropoda; class Insecta; order Orthoptera; family Gryllidae; genus Teleogryllus; species Teleogryllus oceanicus. The sequence goes on from CAXIVR010000010.1 coordinate 75,669,214, forward strand.
TGACCCCTTGACTTGACTCTCCATTTCAACCTGACCCCTTGACTTGACTCTCCATTTCAACATGCCCCTTGACTTGACTCTCCATTTCAACGCGCCCCTTGACTTGACTCTTCATTTCAACGACCCCTTGACTGACTCTCCATTTCAACATGCCCCTGACTTGACTCTCCATTTCAACGACCCGACTTGACTCTCCATTTCAACGCCCCTTGACTTGACTCTCCGTTCCTCCCAACTATCAGTGTATTTACTTTAACTCAATTTCATTCTCCTCTGTGAAGAAGCGTAATTGCCCAACGCAATCGGGTAAGGTGTATGTATGTGTGCGTGCGTGCGCAGAGCTGTACCTGGAGCCGGTGGAGCGGCGCTACGGGCGCGGGCGGCGAGGACGTGGGCGCGCGGCCGGCCTGCAGCTGGGCTTCGAAGGGCGCGCGCGGGACGCCGCCATGCGCACGCGCGACCTGCCGCTGGGCGACGCGTGGAACGCCGACTTCCACACCTTCCGCTTCACGTGGACGCCAGGTAACGCCCGCGCCGCTGGGAAGGAGCGATGGCGGTTGCCTGCGGCGACGGAGGCAATAGTTTTGTGGCGGAGGTGGCAGAGGTGGGGAGGTTTGGGGGAGACTCGGCGGAAGGGTGACACTCCGGAAATGTTGGCAGGGGGTGGGGGCCGGGGGGGGGGAGAGATTTGGCGACGGGACCGGTGGTATTTGGGCGGCGAAGGGGGGGAGATGGCGATGGGGTGGTAGTTTTGGCGTCGGGGATTGACCGAATGGGAATGTTAGGGACGGGGAAGGGCGTAGACGTAGACGTATTTTATATTGGCGAGCCGGAGGAGATGCAGCGGTAATGTTGGCGATGGGGAGAGGACGCGGCAGCAGCGTTGGCGACGATAGTGTCTATTAACAAGAGGGTGGCGTCGTACCCGGGAGTATGGGCAACGGTGAACGGGAGCGGGGATGTGGGTGGTGTTGAAGCACTGCTGGCGGGTCGGGAGTGTTCTTCTCTATTAAATTTCGATTTTTTTATAATGGCACCTCAAGTTAAAGTTAAACTGCGTTCCCACACACTCACGCGGCTACCACGTGCTACGCGCATAGCAGCACTTCATGCCAACAATGTAGTAACGTTGAAGCTCCCTTTTGGAGTCTGCCTTTCCTTTCCCTTTTTTTTCGTACTTGACCTTGAAGTACCACTATAAGTAAATAGAAGTATGTACTATTTAGATTTAAACAGAACGTCAGTTGACATAAATCAGCTGTTGCGGTGTCGTCCAATCGGGAGGTTGAACGTGTAAGTTCCCGATTGGATGGCACCGTGACAGCTGATGAGCTATCAAATGAAGCTCTAAGTAAATGGAAGTACAAGCTGTTGTTTGTTGTTTTTCGACGTCCACCCTTGGCATGTTAGTCATTTAGTGACGCGCTGACGAAGTACAGACGTGCAAAATTCCCTCAGCACGTGCGGATTCGGACGTTCATAATTGTGAAGCGCGTAGGTGGCGAATTGTGGCGCGTAGTGTTGCTCATTTAGCAGGGTCAGTGTGGGTAGGTCACCCAGGGGACACGGGTGGTACGCAACGGATGCGAGCAACTTTGTCCCTGCTGTGATGGGATGACGTGATGGGATGACGTGATGGGATGACGTGATGGGATGACGTGATGGAATGACGTGATGGAATGACGTGATGGAATGACGTGATGGAATGACGTGATGGAATGACGTGATGGAATGACGTGATGGAATGACGTGATGGAATGACGTGATGGAATGACGTGATGGAATGACGTGATGGAATGACGTGATGGAATGACGTGATGGAATGACGTGATGGAATGGCGTGATGGAATGGCGTGATGGAATGACGTGATGGAATGGCGTGATGGAATGGCGTGATGGAATGGCGTGATGGAATGACGTGATGGAATGACGTGATGGAATGACGTGATGGAATGACGTGATGGAATGACGTGATCCTATCTTAGCCTTTCTAAACCGTCCCTGCATTCGCTTGCATGGTCAAGGGAAACCACGGAAACCCCCGGGATCGAACCCGAACCTCCCGACCGCGAAGTCGGCGCGCTGCGTACTGCGCCACTCGGTACCGGAAGCGCAAGCGTAACGCGCTTCCCCTGCGGCAGAGCGCGCGGTGGTCGAGGTGGACGGCGCGGCGCTGGAGGCGGTGGAGGCGCCGGTGCTGGGGCTGCAGCAGCTGCTGGGCGCGTCCGCGGGCGAGGGCGGCGACGAGGAGGCCGGGGCGGCCACGTGGGCGGAGGGCGAGCGGATGGCGCCCTTCGACCGCGAGTTCTACCTGACGCTGGGGCTGGGCGTGGGCGGCACGCTGGCCTTCCCCGACAACTCCTCCTCCGCCGGACACGCCAAGCCCTGGCGCAACAAGTCGGTCAAGGTGAGATTCCACCCCGCTCCCGAAAGACAGAAGAAAGCGTACTTTGGGTTTGCTTTACTTCACCCCCTGATAATCCCCTGGATGGAATGGTGTTTAACGTTAAATAGATCCTGACGCAATTAACTTCTATTGTACTATACCTAATATGAAAATGTATACTACAATTACTTGTAAAGGTGTTATGGTTAAAATCATAAATTTCTGAACTAGTCGGTTAGTGCTCATATTATCCAAAGTCAGTTGTATAGAACAGCTTTAAAGCATGCTTCAGTCAGGAAAGTTTACATGACCCACCAGGAAACGGCTAGGCTAGTTAAAGAATGTTACGGCGGCTAGAAAGATGAGGTATGTGGTAAACGGATCAGACTGCTGAAAGATGAGGATGTGGTAAACAGATCAGATCTGACTGTTCCTGTGTCTAATGAGACACAAGGGGTGAAATTTCTAGTCCCATTGTGTTACTCATAAACTGTTTTCTACGCCATACAACCGAATACAACCTAACGTCACTTACCAAAATTGAAACTTCATTATGTATTTACGTGTTGGGGCGACGGCGATCCGGTCTCTACCCTTCACGGTTTGCATTCATCCTGGAGTCTGCGTAGCACATGTTCTCTTCTTGCAAACACCCTAGGCTCTTAATACTCTGACAATCACTTACTTTAGCCAGCGCCCTGTGAATCGCCGAAGATGGAAGGTGGCTTGTCGCTACTGGAAAGTTGAAATTGTACTCACGTTATGGAAGGTGCTGGAACTGCTCTCAACGACTCTGCTAAATTCTTGATCAGAGATCTTTCTCCATCTCAAAAAGTTCTTGTTCACTCGATAACGGATGTCCTGTAGTATCGCAGAGATCTGTTCCTGTATGTTGTGCCTGTGGGGATTGGTCATATATATGAAACTTTCAGAAATCACCAAAGAAAGTCAGATCAGGCGAGCGTGCAGGGCCACGTGTGATAATTCTGTATCCACAAAAGGCATGCACACCCTGAGGGGAAACTAAAGCCGTGTGCGATTGTTGAGTCCTGTTGAAAATGACCGCAATTACGCCCTGCATTTGTCAACATTTAGATGAAAGGGTCCAAGATACGATGCACATAGCAGTTTGACACATTTCACGTATGTCATACAAACTTTCTGTTTGAGGAAACTTCGGGCGAGCCGTCACAAACCGACTATTAACCAAGACTGGAAAGCATGCCTTGAGCAGCGTTCCCCAGCGACTGAGGGCCTGTCGGCCGAGCAGAATTTTTCACGATCGCGCCACACTAATAAAATAATCTCACTATATTGTTTTCATTATGGCTATTTTTTCCATTACGGGATATTCTACCCCAAGCCTTTTTTTCAACCCCGGTCTCTCCTCGTTTGCGTTCTGCGTCATGTTGTGGATCCGGATGTGACGCGTGTGGCTGTTGCAGTCGCGCCTGGACTTCCTGCGAGACAAGACGAACTGGCGCGACACCTGGGCGTGGGACGACGCGGCGCTGCAGGTGGACTACGTCAAGGTGTGGGCGCTGTGAGACCCGCAGGCTCCCCAACAAACGCATGCGAATGACGGTGGTGTTGAATGGACTCGCAGGATTGTAAGAATTCAATAAGATGTGTGCAACAGCAAAACTAGAATTTGTTTTCTTTGTTTTCCTTCATTCCTTGACTGAGGCGCATGCGTCAAAGGAGAGAGAGATGGTTGAAGCGCATGCGTCTGAAAAGTGTGGGTTCCAAGGGTCGCGGGTTCGAATTCCACCGCGGGAATAGGTGTTTCTCCCTATTACTGTGTAATACCCACATTTCAGTTACCTTACATTCCTGGCGGGTCAGGGTGTATTTTTGCCTTGGAACACTTTACACCCGGGCTGTGGTTTCGATTAATTGATTGATTTTTTCGTGTTTCTAGGCGCGTTAACTGCTTTGGTCCCGTTAGTGTATCGCAGGTTTTTCTCGGGAGATGGTGGTGATCTTCCCCCGCTGGATGGCGAGATCCGGCGCCGACCTACCGTCGGCTAGTGGGGTTTCCCCCTAACCAGGACTCTCCCACCAGCGGGGCACCGCCCCAGCCGGGACAAGCTCCCGACCGATCTCCCGGAATATGTGGTAGTGTAAGGCATGTAAGTGTGTGTGTGTGTGTTTTTGTGTGTGTGTGTGTTTTTGTGTGTGTGTGTGTTTTTGTGGTGTGTGTGTGTTTGTGTGTGTGTGTTTTTGGGTGTGTGTGTGTTTTTGTGTGTGTGTGTGTGTTTTTGTGTGTGTGTGTGTTTTTGTGTGTGTGTGTGTGTTTTGTGGTGTGTGTGTGTGTTTTTGGGTGTGTGTGTGTGTTTTGTGTGTGTGTGTGTTTTGTGTGTGTGTGTGTTGTTGTGTGTTGTTGTGTGTGTGTTTTGTGTGTGTGTGTGTGTGTTTGTTGTGTGTGTGTGTGTGTGTTGTGTTGTGTGTGTGTTTTGTGTGTGTTGTGCTGTGTGTGCTGTGGTGTGTGTGTGTGTGTTGCGTGTGTGCTGCGTGTGGCGTGTGTGCGTGTGCGTGTGCGGCGTGCGCGTGCGCGTGTGCGCGTGCGGTGCGCGTGGCGTGCGCGTGGCGCGTGCGCGTGCGCGTGCGGTGGCGTGCGCGTGGCGTGCGCGTGCGCGTGCGCGTGCGCGTGTGTGTGTGTGTGTGTGTGTGTGAGGATAGGATAGGACAAGGAAGAGGAAGGACAGATGCTAGTGCCCTGCCGCCGTCAGGACTCCCACTTAGGACCTTTTCGGTCAGAGGCGCTGCAGTGACATCAGTTGATGCACTGAGCTACCGCTCCCGGTTGTGGCTTCGAATCACTATAAGGCCTGTTGAGCGTAGTATCTTGATGAGTCTTGACCATCATGTATTACCTTCAGAACCACTTTCTATCTGTGCGAGACTTTGATACTTTCTACCAAAACGGCAATCTTTAGTCGAAATTGGACTGTGAGGTACCTTGGCAATATTACCTACTGATGTCCGATTAAAAGAAGTAGGTCATTGGTATTTGCGAGAGAAGGGAGGCCAAAAGTTATTTAGAGGCACTGAGAGCACAAATGGACCAACCCCAAGAAAGTCAATATGGAGGAAACAGGCCTCATAACAAGGGCTCAAAAAGAATTGATTTTCTTTGCAGCATTTAAGCATTTTCAAATGCATACTATTTAACTGTGGTTTTATGGAACATTTCTAAAATAGACAAATTACAAAAGTTTTTTTATAGTATGCATTGTTTGTGTCTCTGTCCATTTTCGCTCTGAAAAGTTTTACATTCTAAATGAAAAGTCTGTTAATACAATAAATATTAAGGCTGTCTATGGTACAGAGACCATCATAGGGTAGGGGTATAGGGTTATTTATGGTTATATGTGGTGAGGTTATTTGTGACAAAATATTCTACATTTTTCATTGTTTTTCATAATTTTTAAGCAATTTTTTTCCATTTCGAAATCATTCACAAAATTCAGAACAGACAATGTTTCTACATCCTTGAAAGTAATTTTAAATGGTCAAACATTTCTTTAAACCAAACATTGTACTTTACAATTACCAGAAGACATTTTTCTATTAGTTATATTTCTTTAGAGTTGTTTTGTTGAAAAGAAACATTCCATATTCATATTGATTACCTTGAATGGATTCATATGTTTCACTCACAACTATATTGATCCAGTGTTCACAAAGTAAAATATTAGAAAAATACTCTTTTCTTCTCTGAACCATGCCAAAATCCTGATCACAAGGCAAGTACGACTGCTAACTAAAATTTTATGTTCTATTTCTTTACAGAGAACTCTGAGCTGCTTACAATACATTGGCATAGAACAGCAACTTTTAGGTTTCTATCCTATCCTCCACACTCATCAAAAAACATAATTAGTTTTTCAGTCCTGACAAAATTGCATATGTGGAATAGAGAAAACAAGAATCAATTTCTTGTGGCCCTCTGGACGCAATGGATTCATTTTAAAGAAACTAGTATGCATCATTTTGCATATTTCCAATTGACTTCCATTCTGACAAACTGAAATACACTTCCACGTGGTCACTAAACGAATACGTTGTTTCACGCAGAATTCACATGTACATTGTTCGCTGGCGTCACAATGGATGGAGAGCACAGAGCACAAACGGACCATAGTCAACTCTTGCTCTCAGTGGTTTTAATTGGCAGTTGAGTGCAACAACAATGTTAATGTTGCTGAATCAAAAAAAACTTTGAGATACACAAACAGATCAACATTCATTACATAGATATCGTATTATGTTATCAGTTAATGTCAATAACTCAAAATAATGAAAAATATGGTTTAGTCCGCTTGTGCGCTCAGTGCCTCATTTATAATAATTGTACTCAAATGTGTGATATAATTAGATCCCGGAAGTTATTTTACCTATAACATGCAGAAAAAAAGGCATTTTTTTCACTAAATTAGGCATTCAAAAAAGCATTTATGCTGACTAAGTTGGGGTGCAAAAAGGCATTTAAACAATGAAAATCACCTTTAAAAGGAAGATTGTAAAAAATTAATCATTCAAATATATGCATTTTTATTCTAACTCAAAAATTTACATTAACACAAACATGGAAGGAAACAATAAAAGGGTTAATGATGTTGGCAGAAGTCAAAATCTTACATTATTTATTCGTGGAAATGCTGTATCAGGTTCTCCTAATATTAGCATCACTAATCAATTTCTATATCCACCAATTATAATTGGTATTACTTTAAAACAATTATAACAAATGCATGTGCAGTAACAATAACATTATATGTTTGATCATCACCAATAAGATGGCTTGGTTGTCCTAATTCTGTTCGCATTACTTTAGAATCTTGATAGCACTTGACCTCCCAGTATGATGACTATGAGTTTCCTTCACTAGCGACATTTGTCTCTTTGAAATGTCATTGTAGATTCCTGTTTTGAATCTTGAAATGGCATCAGTGAAAGTGGAATTAGTTTTCATTCTTCACACCTGTGTATCTCTAGCACTGAGAAGGGAATATCATGTACAGAGAGGTGTGTCCTCAAAAAAGATAAGAGGCCATACTCCACGGTATGAAGGGATTCTTTGTGAGTGAACAATGCCAGATGTCATCAATGTAGAAAATCAAAAATCTTGATTTATCATCACAGTCTCATTTAGATTTTTAACACTTATCTGACCCTGGAGCCTTTTAGAAAGAAAAAACATGACTGTGCTTTTGTCTTATACAGGCTTTTAGATATGTAGATATTCTCCAGCTTGATAAGATCAGTGCCAGGAGAAAACAAGGAAAATAATGGCAAAGGAAGAAAAAGGCAAAATTCCAAAAATTGGCATAAGCTACAATGAGCAAAAATAGGAAAGTAGAAAATCGATTACAACTGCAAAAGTACCATTAAGTGATTTCTATTTTAAAAATCCATAAAATTGTAACAATAAAAATATGGAGCAGTTTTTGAACAAATAGCAGAGTTCATTTTTACTACAAACTTTTCTTTGAATACCAAAATTATAAGTGACATTTTATGTTGCAAGAAATTGTTCATCAATAGACATGTTTAAGAATTACAGAGAGGTAGGGGTAAACAGAGCAGTCAACCAGTTTTCTTGCATAGTTGTCAAATACCTGAGACCTCATAAGAAAGTTGTTTTACAAATTTAAGTTTGATTCTCTTATAAATTTATAATGTTGTCATACTAAAGCTTATGCAACTCATTTATAATGGTGCTTTATTGCATAAACTAATTGTATAAACTACTATTTGAGAAAAAGAACTCAATTAAAGCTCTTGAAGACATAAAAGCAATAATGCAAAAACAAGCAAAAACAAGTGTTGAAAATATTAACGGCATGAGATATTAAAAAAATTACACATCTGTAAAATATATTCGTACGGGTTATTCTTGCAGGGAGACTGCCCGTGGGCAGTGTTCCGCACCCGAGTTTTGACCCAGGCTTCCTTCGAAGCCTACCCCCGACGCGAAGCCTACCCCCGGCGCGACACATCTGTAATTTTAGGAAAATCAAATATATACATCAAAAATGTTTGTAATGTTCAGAAAATTGTAATAGTTTGAGAAAACAGAATGACATTGAAGAACTAATTGTGGAAAACAAATTTTATTTCAAGAAAATTAATTTTCAGTGTTGTGGTTGCAGAAAATTGAAAAAATTTTACAATTTTTAAAAATTAGGGGGTAACCATGAAAATCAGACCTATGCCATCTTAATAAGTACATTTCTCTCTCTTTCCATCCTTTTCTTCATGTGAACTATCCCCAAAAGTTTAAATAATTCTTTATAAAATCACAGGGCTTGAGTTGAGCTAGATGAACCGAAGATTATTCAATTTTGAGAAAAATCCCACAAATACTTTAGGTGCTAGTGTATTTCACAAACAGACATGTGTTAATGATATCCAGGTACTGAATCTTGGTACCAGAGCTGATGGCCAAGCCATCAAAAGCTGCTCATAAAATACAAATATATTTGTAAAGCTATCAACACTTCACATACAATCTCCTACATTTTTGAAATGTTTCTGACAATTGTTATTTTTTGCAATAAAAATTTAAGCCCATTTCACATATGTTTCAGTGTTGGCAATTACCTCCTAAAATACCAAGTAGAGAAGTGAAACTGCTGCTTCTCAGCATAACCACACTGTTATTAAACACGAATGTCCAAGCATTAACTTGATTCTCAGCATTATCCAATTTTATTAATGCCAGTGTACCTGCACAAGTATATACACAAAACATCAACCAAATTGTCAACATAATTGTTGAAACTAATAATAAATCATTTAACTTGAAGGGAAAATGGTTAAATAATTTTTGGCTTATTCGCAAATTCATGGAAACCAGAGATTGAAGAGTTCGAAACTCCCTAAGTTGAATACTTCCTGATGAATGTTCTACAACACTGAGCAAAATGTGACAAAATTATTTGTATGAAATGTATAAAAATGGTAACTTTGTAATAGAGTGAAATATCATTTTACAAACTTAAGTAGCCATACTAAATTTTTTTGAAAATGTTCTACAGCTGAACAGAAAATCATAAAAAATCCCTATTAACATGGATTTAGTTTTGTTAAATATGGATTTTACTGTATACCAATAGTAAACAAACAAACGAGTGTCATTAAAGTAACTAACACACTTTCATTTTTAAAGTAGTCCAACTTAAATTTATTTTACCCAAAATATCTTATATTTAACTCCTTCACCAAGACAAATGAGACAATCAATAGAAAAACTCTGCCTGGTCTAGCGCAATACTTGCAGTGCCTCTGTGAAATTTTGTTGTGGGTAATCTTCCTCTTGTTAATCTAGTTAAACCCTCACAGAAATCACGGGACACTTAAATGCTGTCACATTCATCACTTGTAACAAGTACATACTATTCTAAATTTGGAACATCTATTTATCAACTTTACCCATTGCTAACCAATTTTTTTCACTCTTGAAGGGAACATATTTTTAACCCGGCACTTCCAAAACAATTGGAAAATCTTTCTTTAAACACAGAATCTTGTTCAGTTGAATGTACGTGTATACAGCCTGCAAGATATTCACACTCACTGGTTGCTTCATTTCCATAAACAATGTGACTGAACCAGTATCTCATATTGGGCATTGGCTGAATGAATTAATCCATTATCCAATGGTTGAAATATTTTAGTACAATTTGGTGTGTACACACCACTGAAATTAGTGAAGAATGTGTCTGGGAGTAGGCAGGACAGATGTTGATGAAAATAATTTTTCACACAGCAATTCCCATTTGTATACATAATGTAATAGAAATTACAAAAATGCATCACAAGACATGTTTTTAATTGAAGGGCTTAGTGCATGAAGGTGTTAACTCACAATTTTTTTTTTTTTGTCAAAACGACTTTTCTGGGAGTTTCCTACTAGTTGCATTGCTATTTATGATGAAAATTACAATTTTTTAAAAAATGTTTGATGTAAAGAAAGTATCAACTTATCACACATGGAGAAACTGTGTGTAAGAAGGTATTACCTCAGTTTGCCAGCAAGACTGTTAACTCATTGGCACCTTTTGCACATGATCGTGAAGGAGTGTACAAGTGGGCACCATTGATACTTGTAGCATTGCTGGAAACCGAAAATATCATCCCTATCTGTTCAAAGAGTATGTGTACAGTTGGCAAATACTTAGTACATTTGTTATGAATTCTTATCGATTATCCCTTAAAATTGAAGGTAGTACTAAAGAAAATAATACCTATTCTGTCAAAGGGCTACTGCAAATATTACAAAATGGAAAGGAATCTGACACATCAAATAATCGTAAGTGAACACTCTTCCTAGCAATAGTTAAAATACGTGCAGTGTTTGATGGAATGTAATGAATTATTATAATGTAAGAAGATAGTACAGTATATATTTTGTAAAGTATTGCATATTTTTTTTATATGTTCTTATAAGAGTTCAGTACAAAGTGAAGAGGGTATTCGTTCACCAGATGGACATAGTGCACCTAAATGTGTGCTGCAAATAATAGAACGTGGATCAGAATCTGATACACCAAAATATGGTAAGTGAATACTGTCCCTATTAATAGTTAAAAATCCAATGCACGTCGACAGGAAAATATGTTGTAAAATAATGTATTTTTTAAGGAGTATAATAACTGTACAACTGCCAACAGAGAGATATATCAAATTTTAGTAGAGGACTGTACATGAAAAAAGTGTTTCAGGTGTACATTTCATTCTTGGGGATGAGGATATCCCAACCATAATAAAAAGGTCAGTTGAAAAAGAACTTGTTCTCCAGGTCAGTGGTCGAAGAATGCTTTAAAGAAAGCTCCAAACAGTGGTGAAGTGTATGCGTGCAAAGTGGATGTAGTAACATCATGGCATTTCGCTCTGTGAGGCGTGCGGCCGGCGACGGGGAGGGGTTGGGCTGCAGGCGCCAAGCTGGGAGGGTGTGGGCCGCCGAGGGCGTGTTCTGGGAACCCTGGTGTCAGCTAGCGCAAAGTGGGGTGATGTGTGAGGACAGCCTCGGCATGCAGCTGGCGGCGGGTCCCATTCTGCAACCGACCCCAAAACTCAGTATAGGGGTGACGCGGATCTATCACGTGATTCTTCGTGAGAGAGGCTGGTGCATTGAGTATTAGTGATTTCAGGCGCGTCAACTACTGTGGTCATTAGTCCCGTAAGTGTAGTGCTTTTTCATCGGGAGGCGACTGTGATCCCCCCCACTGGATGGCGAGATCCGTCGCCGACTATCGTAGACTAGCGGGGTTTTAGCCCTAACCAGGGATCTCCCACCAGCGAAGCACGACCCCAGCCGAGACAAGTTCTAAGTTCCCAAACGGTCGCCCGGCATGTGTGGTAGTGTAGTGAATGTTAGTGTAAGGAGTGAGGATAGGATAAAGGGAAGGAAAGATCGCGCGCGGTCCGTTTGTGAGGGTACTACTGCGGCATTCGCCTGGTGTTGATCGGGGAAACCACGGAAAACTACCGATCAGAGCAGCCGGCCGCTAGAATTGTCCTCCAGACAGCGACTGAATTCGCTCTGGCTGAAAAGCTAGTGTCGAAAATCCTGCCACAGTCGGGACTCGAACCTAGGACCTCCCGGTCAGAGGCACTGCAGTGACATCAGTTGATGCACTGAGCCACCGATGGCTGGCGTAGAAAACTGGCGGGGGCATTCGAATTTTAGACGAATCGCGTTGCGGAGGCACTTGTCACCCGGGAGGGGTTAATCACGGCTTGCGAAGTGTGGCCTTGCGCCACGGGACGAGGGGCCAGGAGCGCCGCGAAGATTCAGCATGCTGGGGTTCTGTGTTTCGCGGCTTGCTTCAGGAATTGTAGAGCTGTGGAGTGCAGCGGTAGTTTTCATAGGAGTGTAAATATTGTATAGTAAATGAAACTAAATCGGTACATAAAAACTACGTGTCTATGTTTCACATCAAGACGTCACAATTTATTTTACCACAAAAAAAGTGTGTTGTGTCGTGCGAGGAGTGTAGACTAAGGTGCAACAGTAGATTTTCTGTTGATGCTTATTTGAGACACTTTATGTGAATGGGGAAAAACCTGTTTTTATTCAATATGATAGTCATATAATATAAAAAAGCTAATGGTTTCGAAAAAACGCATTAAATCGTTTAGATATTGAGCACAAATTGTCAGTCATCTCTCAATTTTCGAAAATTGCAAAAGTTTGAATTTTTTCGGCGTCTTCCTGCAACTAAAAAATTGATAAGACATTTTTCCTTCAAATGAAATTTGTTCCCATTAAAAGTTATTTAATTAAACTCATGTGAATTTTTGGAACATTTTAGTAGTTTTCGTGCAAATGTGCAATATTTGCAATTTAAAAAAAATACAAAATCAATATTTTCTCAGGCCGAGGTGGCTAGAGCGAGTACTGACTCAGCGCTTCGGTCCGAAGGGTCGTGAGTTCGAGTCGCACCTTGGGCATGATTGTTGGTCCCTTGACTTTGTATGTTGTCGCGGAGGGCCTCGCGTTCTGCTGACCCCATATCAGAGAAGCCCGCAAGTGTGTTGGACTAGTGTATGGTCGAATATGCGTCCCATCGGGACGCATAGGGCTTGGCTGGATAAAAGCCTTTGGAAAAAAAAAAAAAAAGCTCAAAATCGGCTCCAAATTATTTCTTTAAAGGTTTGCTAGAAGTGGTGCCAAATGTACCCTTTACAATGACATTAAAACGCCATACTTCCTTGTTCTTTTGTTTTTTTCAAAACTTACAAACCTTTAATTTTTTTGATTTCTCACATCAGTAATATTTACATTAGAGGTGATTTCTTCACATCACTATATAAGTACATATGCTTTAAATAACGTATAAAGTTTCAGGAAAACTCAAGTTTTCTGATAAAATGAGCTCAAAATTCTGCATTTTCAGAATCGCTCATATGCCATTTTCTTGAAAAAATCTGTCAACCAGCATCTCATTTTAATTTATAATTTATGGCTGTACATCTTGTTGATGCATACCATTATTAATAAACAGACAAATCATATATCCATCTCTGAACGGAAAATGAGTCACGAGTGTTGATATCATAAGCTGTTTGCTAGAAATTTTAGAAGCAGACCTCAAGACATCTTGTTTGGAACAATTCTGCATCTAGCCACAATATTTTTTTGGGGTTGGGAGTTGGGGTGAGTACCTGATTTTAGAAGGATGTTGATCGTAAGTTTCCAGAAGTGGGTATTGTGTGGATGTTGCGGAGACTTTGCTGAATTTGAAAAGCAAATATGGAAAAAAGGACATTTATGTTGACAAGTACATAACACATAAGTAATGCCAGGAGGAAAAATCCAAAAAACGTAACCAGGAAGGGAGAATCAAGAGTTGCCTAACCAACTCAGGTTGTAGACCAGAAAAGACTGTCAGTAGAAATAAAATATCTTACAAAAAAAATGTGAGAAGGATGAGGGTTAATGAATAAGGAGTAGTGCAATATCAATTAAATTCAAAAGGCTTATATTAATTGATCTGGTAATTAATGTTTATTTATTTATTTATTTGAAGTACTTACAGGCCACAGTATAACTGATGTAGCCTGAAACACTGCTATCATGATTCATAATTGACAAATTGCACGATATACATTAGAGCCATTTTAGTAATAGCAAAGCTTAACAAGTTACAAAAAGCCAAAGAGAATTTAAAGTTACAGTAATAGTTTCAATTCCATGCAAGATCAATTAGACAATAATAGGATGGTGATTGATTAATCTATCATAAGCCCTCTTGAAAGCTTGAATGTTTGGGGTCATTGCCTCCTCTGGCAGCAGATTATTTGAGTTTTCAACAATCCTGTTGCCCAAACAATGTATTGCAGCAGTCTATACCTAGTAGTAGAGAGTTTGGTGTCATGGCCTTGCAGTTGCAGATTATGGAACACGTCAATATCACAATTATAGTGTCCATTCAGAATCTCATACGATTCTATCATTTCCCCCTGCACTCTTCTAGTTCTAAAGTGTTGGGAGGCCAAGTACAAGAAGCCTAAAGGCAGTATTAGCACAGCAGAAGCTACTTCCTCAATGGGCAGACATGTTTAGAGGAAGTAAATTCACCTGAAACATAATTCACACATTTAATATCCTTTCCCAAACACACAAAACAAAATATATAATCAAATATTAATCAGTTAGGGGTGAAAGACATTCTGCAATAGTCACAGACAATACTATGAACTATGATATCATCACTTGGCAAAACAAATAATCTGAATATACAATACAGAAACTTACCATCTGTTTCTCTTTTCCTGGAAGGGCAGGCGTGTTTAGAGGAAGTAAATTCACCTGAAACATAATTAACACATTTAATATCCTTTCCCAAATACACAAAACATAATATATAATCAGATATTAATCAGTTAGGGGCGAAAGAAATTCCGTAATAGTCACAAACAATACTATGAACTATGATATCATCACTTGGCAAAACAAATAATCTGAATATACAATACAGAAACTTACCATCTATTTCTCTTTTCCTCGAAGGGCAGGCGTGTTTAGAGGAAGTAAATTCACCTGAAACATAATTAACACATTTAATATCCTTTCCCAAATACACAAAACATAATATATAATCAGATATTAATCAGTTAGGGGTGAAAGACATTCTGCAATAGTCACAAACAATACTATGAACTATGATATCATCACTTGGCAAAACAAATAATCTGAATATACAATACAGAAACTTACCATCTGTTTCTCTTTTCCTGGAAGGGCAGGCGTGTTTAGAGGAAGTAAATTCACCTGAAACATAATTAACACATTTAATATCCTTTCCCAAATACACAAAACATAATATATAATCAGATATTAATCAGTTAGGGGCGAAAGAAATTCCGTAATAGTCACAAACAATACTATGAACTATGATATCATCACTTGGCAAAACAAATAATCTGAATATACAATACAGAAAGTTACCATCTGTTTCTCTTTTCCTCGAAGGGCAGGCGTGTTTAGAGGAAGTAAATTCACCTGAAACATAATTAACACATTTAATATCCTTTCCCAAATACACAAAACATAATATATAATCAGATATTAATCAGTTAGGGGCGAAAGACATTCCGTAATAGTCACAAACAATACTATGAACTATGATATCATCACTTGGCAAAACAAATAATCTGAATATACAATACAGAAACTTACCATCTATATCTCTTTTCCTCGAAGGGCAGGCGTGTTTAGAGGAAGTAAATTCACCTGAAACATAATTAACACATTTAATATCCTTTCCCAAATACACAAAACATAATATATAATCAGATATTAATCAGTTAGGGGTGAAAGACATTCCGTAATAGTCACAAACAATACTATGAACTATGATATCATCACTTGGCAAAACAAATAATCTGAATATACAATACAGAAACTTACCATCTGTTTCTCTTTTCCTCGAAGGGCAGGCGTGTTTAGAGGAAGTAAATTCACCTGAAACATAATTAACACATTTAATATCCTTTCCCAAATACACAAAACATAATATATAATCAGATATTAATCAGTTAGGGGCGAAAGAAATTCCGTAATAGTCACAAACAATACTATGAACTATGATATCATCACTTGGCAAAACAAATAATCTGAATATACAATACAGAAACTTACCATCTGTTTCTCTTTTCCTCGAAGGGCAGGCGTGTTTAGAGGAAGTAAATTCACCTGAAACATAATTAACACATTTAATATCCTTTCCCAAATACACAAAACATAATATATAATCAGATATTAATCAGTTAGGGGCGAAAGAAATTCCGTAATAGTCACAAACAATACTATGAACTATGATATCATCACTTGGCAAAACAAATAAAGGGCAGGCGTGTTTAGAGGAAGTAAATTCACCTGAAACATAATTAACACATTTAATATCCTTTCCCAAATACACAAAACATAATATATAATCAGATATTAATCAGTTAGGGGCGAAAGAAATTCCGTAATAGTCACAAACAATACTATGAACTATGATATCATCACTTGGCAAAACAAATAATCTGAATATACAATACAGAAACTTACCATCTGTTTCTCTTTTCCTCGAAGGGCAGGCGTGTTTAGAGGAAGTAAATTCACCTGAAACATAATTAACACATTTAATATCCTTTCCCAAATACACAAAACATAATATATAATCAGATATTAATCAGTTAGAGGCAAAGAAATTCGTAATAGTCACAAACAATACTATGAACTATGATATCATCACTTGGCAAAACAAATAATCTGAATATACAATACAGAAACTTACCATCTGTTTCTCTTTTCCTGGAAGGGCAGGCGTGTTTAGAGGAAGTAAATTCACCTGAAACATAATTAACACATTTAATATCCTTTCCCAAATACACAAAACATAATATATAATCAGATATTAATCAGTTAGGGGCGAAAGAAATTCCGTAATAGTCACAAACAATACTATGAACTATGATATCATCACTTGGCAAAACAAATAATCTGAATATACAATACAGAAACTTACCATAAGATCCTACTTCCTCAATGGGCAGACATGTCTAGAGAAAGCAAATTCTCCTGAAACATAATTAAGACATTAATATCCTTTCCCGAATGAAGATCATGAAATATATAACAAATTGTTATTCAGATAGGGGCGTAAAACCTTATGTAACAGTCACAATGAATACTATGCACTACGATATCATTTTACACAAGAATATGGGGTATAGTTAAGGAATAGGGGTATTTTGAAGCTTAGCATCAAACCTTCCTCACGTAGCCTTGGAATGCGTAGAGAAAGTAATATTACCTGAAACATAATATATAATAACTGTTTAATCAGTTAGGGCTGAAAGGCATTGGTAACTACCACAAGCAATATTTCGATTTATGATGCAATCAGTTGGCATACTGATCTATTGAAAAATATAAAGTCATTGTTGTATCTATTTTCTGCCATTCTCCCCTGACTCAGAAGTATTACATCAAGTCAAAAACTTTTGTTGGCAAAACTCATAAATGTTTGAACTATTTTTAAACTACATCAAATAATGTAACAAAACTTATTATTTGATGTACAGAAATATCCTTTGAAAATTCTTAACAAACTCATTCAAAAATGTACAAAAACACGACATGCAAAATACAAGCAGGCAAAAACATAATAAAGTTAATGAAAATTCAAACTACAACACTATTTTATATGAACTAAACTTAAAAAATAAAATTTGTCAATAAAACCCCAAAATACCAACAGGGTATATATTAAAAAAAAAAGGTCTTATTTTTTTTTCAATCCTGTGTTAAGTACATGATGGTGGTGAGAACTACCAGACATGTTGAATTTAGGAATCACCCTGTGAGGGCCACGTTTTAAGTCTAGTGAGGGATGTGTAGTTTAGCATTTCACAGTGTCAAATTTCTCTAGTGATACTGCCACTGCATACCAATGTTAACTTCACATTATTAAGTTCACTATGTATTTCCAGAGTTGGGAACATGGTTCTGACCTTGAGCCATCATAATTCACATGAAACAACCTTAAATCTATTCAATGCATTTTTATGCCATAATCCCATAATGCAAATACACAAGATGTCTCTCAGGCAATTGTGTAACACCAGCCAGGGTCTTTTGGGAAATGCCAACTATCGTTGCATGATGTGTTCGGATCCATCCATACAACACTAACAAAATCATCGGCTTGGTGTGAGAAATAACTGATTACTCCTATCATTAGCCATATATTAACCCTTAGTATGTACTAACTAGATGGATCGACTCAGCAATGAAAAGTGAACCACCATGCACTGAAATCATGTGAAAAATAGTACTAGTTTTAATTGTTTTATAAAACGAATTTTCTTTAATGTGAAAGCAAACCGAGAATTTGGAGCAAACAATTTGAACCTGTCAGTAAAGAACGCTTAGTGCCTAGATTTGTGTCCAGCCTTACCAAATATTTTTGTTATTAGAATACTTTTGAGGGATTACCTTACAGTTACAAAGAATTAGGAAGGATGTGCTGTCGTAACAAAGTTTCACTATTTTCAGATATTAGAAGAAGTCGTATGAAATGTTTCAAAGGTTTTAATACTTTCATTGTTTTTACTGAAGAATGCAATATACACATTCACAGAATATAACTCCCTCATGAATGAATGAAAAAAAGGTGACAGTGTGAATTACACTAATAAGAACATTTGAATTTTTTTCTGATCCAGAGTTGGGATTAGCTGTAGTTTGAATTGGCTTACTTCGGAACAGTCGGCAATAAGTTAGTCAATATAAAGTACCTAAATGAATGTACTAAAAAACTCTAATTTATCTCTCAAACAACGTTTAGTATGTAATGAAACAATCTTTATGTGAAGAACATGCACATGCTGAGTTAAATAGATTGCATACATAATTCTTCTTTCCCATAAAAATCCATTCCAATTTCTTTACCTTTGAGAAGGTGCGATTCCCTCTTGCAGCTCCTCTCTTCAAATTCAGGAGATTCCAAGGTTCCTACACTGTAACAGAAAGCACATTTCATTAAGCACCGCAAGAGATCAAAGAACTAATATTTCACTCAGATCCCACAAATATTATACAGCTTTTAGTTTACTTTTTAAAGCCTGGGTTAGCAACAAGCAGTTAGCTTAAAGAATGGCATTTAGTTTTACGCTTTCTTCAAACCTAACGAATTTTATCTGCGAGAGGGAATCCCCTCTGGAAACCTCATATTTTACGATTTTATGTACAGGGCAGTGGTGTGAAGGGAGTGGGAAAGTTTTAATAATTGGGTTAAGTTAGTTTAATTTGGAAGTACCTGGGTGCTTTTCAGTTAATATTGTATTATTTGTTTAGTGTTTGTATCCAATTTCAGACCAGTAAAGTGGTTTATCCACTGCTCAGATGCAATAAATTTAAAAACCCACCCAACAACAACAACCACCCTACGAATTGAGGTTTCTTCAGTTGATCTTTTTTGAGGTATACAAATTTTCAATTTGTATTTCACTTTCAAACTTGAGTCGCAAAAGGTATCTATACTACTGAAAAAACATGGGAGACTATGCATGTGCTAGAGATTGCTTTTACCGCCATATTATGTCCAAATTTAACACTTTCAGTCTGATGCCCGAGCCCTTCTAGGCAAAGGCTATTGTTTTAATCCTAGTGGATGGAGCCAGAGTTACTGCAGTATCAATACACAGTTGTGTTGCCTGTACAAGCAATGCTCAGTCTTTGGTTGCATGGGAAACATTGTCAGGCTCATGTTCCTCTATACGTACAGGAAGTTTTAAACCCTACCATCACAGAAGCAACCTATATCTATACCAATCCTTCTATATCTATCAAATGCAGAGTCCACCTCCAGGCATTTTGGTGAGAAGAGTCGTAGTATAACAACCGAAGCATTAACATTAGCCGAGGGCACAGCATCTCCCAGACAGCCTAGTATTTATTGACTTCAACTCCAGAGGTGGAAGCCTATGCTTCAGACTATAAATTATATTTAGTATGAAGATATTTTTTTATGATAACAAAAAAGGGGTCTATTAGTGTGAAAGTTTCATCAAACATACCAATGCAATATTTCCCTCCCTCATTAAGTTTCAAAGTTTTGAATTCCATGAATTTCATGCACCAATCTCTTAATTTATCACTTAATAAAAATTTTCAAAAATAATCTTACATGTTAAGTGCTAATGTGTCTTTGAGAGTTGTAATAAAATGTAATATAATAAAGATGTAAATCATTTTAATTATTAATTTTTTGCAATAATTCCTTGTAAATACATTTTTTTTATTGTTTACATGTTTTTTTCCCACCCCTACTTTAGAAAAAATGCCTTCTCTTCCTGTTTTAGGAAAAAATAAATGCCTGAACTTCTGGACTTTATATATTTCTAATATCAAATCCACTAACACTATTTATTCATAGCATTTGATGACAGCACATAAAAAGGAATAAGTTCTTTGTATTCTATTTAATAAGACCTATAAATAATTTCATGATTGCCATTAACATATTGTCAGAGATTTGCTTGGTATCCCTTACATGGAATTTCATTTTAACGTCAAACTCCATGTGAGAGATTGCCTTCATTACATAAGAAGGCATATTTTCGTCACAAAACAGATTTTAGAGGAATTCAAAAGGTAAAACAAAGAGGCTTTGGACGCACAGGCATTCAATCTACATGCCATGTTATCCCCACTGATGAAAAGGAAGCA
Source organism: Teleogryllus oceanicus (assembly GCA_964035755.1). Taxonomy (NCBI): domain Eukaryota; kingdom Metazoa; phylum Arthropoda; class Insecta; order Orthoptera; family Gryllidae; genus Teleogryllus; species Teleogryllus oceanicus. The sequence continues at coordinate 75,689,838 of CAXIVR010000010.1, forward strand.
AGTAAATTGGATCTAACTCATATCTCCACTAGGGCCCAATCTGCCATGTTCCAACCCAACTGTTAATAACACTTTTTGGTCCTCAATATGCAGTGTCTCTGTGATTATTTTATTTCCCACACGAGGTCCACAAGTAAAGCAGTGGTTAGGACTGCCATAAAAAATGAGCTTCACATCACATCAGTGAAAAAGTCTGATACTAAAGAGAAGGACAAACAGAGTTTATGGCATCATGGTTCATTTGATTCGTTGATTCAATGAATTAATTCAGTTTGTGAATTTCACACCAGAAATTAATCTTATAACCAACACATTTTGACCCATAGTAGTCTGCAACAGATACAATGTACTGTGTTCACACAAACCTTCTGGTCGTTGATTTCATGACCTGGTTAGCACATTCATTCTCACTCCTGCACTCATGCTTTTTCATAGACCTTCCTCACTTAAAATTTTTTTTTTGTATTAAATTGAATTGTATTATACTGACTTAGACATCCACTAGCACATTTACTACAACAAATCTGCACTTCCACACTTATCTAATTCACAAGATATAACGAAACATAAAAGGAACCATACACCATAAATTCTAATCAACCAACAGATATACTACTTCTCACTGGAATAGACTAAGGATATCTGCCTTTCCAATTAGTCAGTGTAAGTCCCTTTGGTATGAGAAACAGAGAGGCCTACAACATGGAGGAACACAGGTTGCTGCTACAAGCAAAATCATGCCTAATGCATGAAAGGTGAATCAATTTTATTACATCATGAAAGCAACTTCTGGTAAAAGTAGCAAGGCCAAGGAATGGTTAATACAGACATTGCAAGTCAGCAATCTACATTTCTCACAATCCAACAAATCATGCCAGAGTGCATCAATCTCTGCATTTTATTCTTCAGCAAGCCCATTGGGCTACAATGCTAGCTAATATTGCCTTGGAAATATCAGTTCACTGAATGCTATTAGAATGTAGAAATAGTTTACTTAGTGATGTTGTCTGTTCCAATAGTCTCTAAAAATATATTGTAAGAATTGATACATATGCTGAAAAGCATTTAAGAATTTTAAATCGAACTCTGATAAATACAGTAACACAAGGACATGCATATTGGAAGGTAAACAGACAGCTCAAAATACACAAATATCTAGGGGCTGTTTTATCATTGATCTCTCATTCAATTGCACTCGTGGTAGACCTTTCTCTGAAGTGGTAATAACAGAGCCACCAATATAAGTTCAACATTTGAGAAACGAATACAAATAAATTCGGTAGATCGGGAGAATCGATACCCCCCTGCTCCAAAGCCCCCTGTACGTATAAATCTCCGTAGCAATGTACTCTCATTAAGTGAACTGATTATTCATATTTTTCACGCTACAAATTTAATTTTATAACCCACACAATTCTTTTACCAACGCATTTTTTTCACCAAGTGGTCCGCGACGTGCTACCGCACGCGCATCCACGGTTCAACGTGCTACGTTCGCAAGGGCCTTCCGGCCCTCGCTCTCGAGACCTGGTTCGCGTTGTTCTTTATACCTCCCTCACATTTAAGAGAATTTATTTTAAAGGGAACACACACTTTTAAGAAAATTTCTTTTAGAGGGAATAGTAAATAAATAGACATTAAAAATGTCATTTCGTACTAAGAAAATTTTTAAAAAATATAAAAGTAAAAAATACTGTACTCACGTCTAGTCTTTTGCAGTTCCGTAAATTATTTTATGGATATTAAAAATTTCCACATTATGTCACATATTTTTTAACATGTCTTTTTCCCCACATATATTCAAAAAGGTAAGTCTCAAATTGATCTTTGACGCCATGTTGAGGCAATTGGTGCTTAATTGCACTCCAAGTGCTTTCAATGGTATTGGTGTGCTCATTATTTTCAGGATCCTTGAGTGGTTGACGGCGAAATGCCGATAACCTTCGTCTTTTAGACAATTATAAGATCTCCAGCAATCCGAGATCACATTGGATCCCGGTTTGATAAAAGTTTTTGTAATGTCTGAAAGAACCTCTTTGCCTCTATTTTCAACAATCTTGAAAAAACAGCGTTTTGACACTCATTCAATTCCCTCAAACACTCATTTTCCATTCACTCTCTTATCTCTATTAAACTTCCTTTTGCCAAATTTACTTTCATCAATTTCCACAATCACACCTTCACCACCCAAAGGTACACTTTCTCTTTCCAGAATCATACAACATACTTCCCAAAAACATCCAATCTGTCACAGTTTTTGCATCTACATTCACATCATTCATAATGAGCTTAACATTCGCTCGCGCAACCCATAAATAAGTCATACCAAGAACCTGAATCATACTTAACTTACTCCCACTGAACCATGAATCCTTACGTACAGAAACAATATAAACATGTGCATTCATACCTTTTTGCGACAAAACCAAGCATACTCATCAAAATTTATACGTAACTCACAGAAAAAATTACTATTTAAAATTTCACTCATTCTCACCAATACAATTGAATTCACTAGAAATGCAATTAAAGAATAATTTCAAACTTACCTTTATCAATATATGTGGAGAAGAATGCATGAAGCAAATGACTTCCATTAATCAAACAAACGAATGGAAAAAAACAATTGCTTAGAAACGTTTGTGACTTAATGTAGCCTTGACATAGGGGGGTAGCTATTTTCCCGATCAGCCATAAATTCTACAGGATACTCGCTGACATTAGTACATGCCTGAATGCCAAAACAATTGGACACATGACTGGACCAAATATAGAAGACAAAAAGAAAATAACTTCAATAGATGTTACCTTCAACTAGTGGTGGGAGGCTTCTGAAGTTTGGCTTGGACAAATATTCTTGGTACATCAATGCCTTCTTTTTTATTTACAGTTCTCCGATGGACATAAGATAGTGTCAGAATCTCAAAACCCACCGACTGGAACAAGACTCTCAGTTCTTCAGTACAAAAGTAGTATGACCTACAAAGATGCACAGAAAAGAATGAAAGACAATCCACTAAGGCACCTCACATATCAATATCCAGAATTAGGTACAATTAAAGCCAAAATTACATTGCCATGATGCTCACAAAATATCAACTCATTTGACAACTACTTTCTTTTGATTTTAAGACAACGTACGAATTGAGATCAATATTTTCACATTAATAATATTTTTCTTGTTACCCTGAACCAAGAAGCAATAAATGAATATAAAATTCGGATAAGAAGAATGCAATTTTTTTTAAAACATTTCAAATAACCATCTTCGTAATAGAGGAGAACATATCTCAGGATATCTGACTCACTTCCCCTCAAATTCATGACTCCCAACTTTATGCTGACCCTTGCACATCCTTATAGTACTTGAATATATAACATTCATTTTCTTCATGGTCTTTATTTATGCACTAGCTACACACTTGCAGGTGATTATTTTGAGGGGTTCTACTGAACATAAGAGTTTTCCTACCTTCCACAAGAGATTTAAACATAAGCTCAAATTTCCCACGTGTCCCAATTATTAATAGCAATTAATGTTATTTAATTACAGAGAAATTGGATCACAATAGAATGCACATCAACATGAAAATGTATTACTTGTACAAAGAACAGTTTAACATCTTAAATTGGAAAATTACTATATGTTTACTTAACCTATTGGATAAAATCATACTTCGAGCAAACACAAAGGTTAGTTGAAGAAAATCAACGTCAATTTTGAAATGGTTCTCTGTTCAGCATTTCATTTGAAGGGGTATCCAAGCATATCTAGTTTGTTAATTCCTGTTTACTAATAAAAGTGACAAATACACAAAACAGAAACCCTGATTTTATTAGGAAGTGCATGCATTATTGTAGAACAAATTATACCTTGTACCATCCTGTCGAACATAGAAATTATCAGCTATCTTGCATCCAGGCTTGAATCTCAACTGTGCCATATCATGAAGTCCATAATCACGAAATAGCACAATACCTCCTGGCAGTAACAAGGAAAAGAGATTCTCGACAGTCTTTAAAAACTTGTCTGGATGAATTGCAGAGAAAACAAAGACCATTGTAATGATGTCCAGACTATTTTCAGGAATCATGCTGAATATATCATCTGTCGTAATATCCACTTGATACGCTTGAATTTTACTTTCATCATAGAGAGGATTCGCTTTCACTAGGTCAACTGCACGACGAGAAAAATCGCAAGCAAACACAAAGAGATCCAAATCCATCTCTAAAAGCGGAAACACCAAGTTCCCCACGCCGCAACCTATTTCAAGCATTTTTCTACGCCCAGGTTTCTCCTGGACGCCTAAAAGTTCTTGGAATTCGCGAACAGTCCAATGTCGGTCCTTAAAGAAACGGGTTTCATTTCTTTTGTAGAAAAGGTCCCAATTTTTCATTGCATCCTTTTCCAATTTATTGGCTTGGAATTCAGATACAATCCTCGAATTTTGCTTTTCTAATTTACCTTGATCTTCAGGAGACAATTCATAAATTTCTGAAACAGGTACATCGATCGAATCTTCCAAAAAATCCATTTTCGAAACGGCCAACGAAACAACCCACGTGGTTACAACACTGCTGATCAATGCGTTTGAAAATTGACTTGAATACACAATTTTCTTTTAACACACACAACGTACATTTACAAAATATAATTATTTAGTTGCCCACGCACATTATACATACACATAATTTATCCCAAACCGCCGATACCCCAAAACACGTAATCACGCAGCTTCCACACTAGCACCTGCTAGCACCACAACGGCAGAGCTCAGCGCCGGGAGGGAACCAAATGAACGAGAGCGTGCAAAGAACTACAAAGAGTAAAGAGCAACTCTTGACGCTTTGCATCACAGAATAACCATGCTGCAAAGACGATACCATAAATGCACCCAGATACCAAAACTATCATCTTGTTACAAGTCATTGAAAAAGATAGATGAAGCATTTTTCTATATTGAATCTTTTATTTCAACTACACCGTGTTATTTTTGGTTGGTCCCCGTTGAAAATTATTACTTTATGCCACTTTCAAAATGTTGAGGGGTTGGTTTAACGTGAAAACCTCAGATATGAACGATTTGGCTTCAGAGCTGGTCATAACTCCGCGCAGCAGCTTACGCGGCTTTGCACGGAGATCGGCAAAATTTTCCAGTGTTTTTTGTGGATATGCGGTCGGCTTTCGACTCTGTAGCATGCGGGGTTGTTCGCATTGCTCGCGGAGTTGGGGATAAGCGACTGCTACGACAGATTGATCGCGAGATTTCTCTCTGACAGGCAGTTCAAAATGCGAGTTAACAGCGTATATTCGTCCCTCAGACAAGCCGAGGCGGGTGTGCTTCAGTTTTATTCTAATTAAGAATTTTAAAAGCTGTTGGTATATATACAAGAGTAAGCCTAATAAAAAATGAACAATTCTGACGAATATTTATTTTGCTTATTTTCACGTAAATGTATTTTAAGACCAAAACATGCATTTCCAAGCCTTTTTTCTTGAAATTTATTTTTATTTTCTTCCAGTCTGGGTTAAAAATTATGATTAAATCATTTTCACTTTTACTAATCACAATCGATCGGCATTGAAACTCTATTCTTAACACAAAGAAAAGAAACGATGGCTTGTAGGTGACTGGTGGGCTCAAATTCGCGATGCAAATATAACACTCGCTTCCTAGGGGACGAGAAGAAAACCTCGACTTCGGACATCGATTTCTCACCGTCCCAGATGTTCTTCCAGGAAGGTAAGGGAAAGGGAAAGGGAAAGAAAATTCTGTTAATTAAAAGAATTACATGTTGATCTCTTTCATATGACAGTGATGGATATTAAAGACAATTATAATATTTATATTGGTAATTTCTAGGCTTATACTAAATTAAGCATGTTTCTAATGCTCAACAATGTTATACATTTTTTTTACATTTCATTAATTTTTCCTCATTTATTTGGTGTATAACATAGGTATGTGTTAATAAAAAATATACCTATTTAGAATTATTATAAACAACTCTTGTATGAAGGGCAAGGAGTTGAATAGATTGATTTGCAGTGGGCTCTGTTCTTTGACTGCCGATTGCATCGACCAATTCTGAGGCCATGGTGGCTAACACAAACGTTTCCACAATAAATTATGCCCCGTGACAAAAAAATTCACGCAAGGAAGAACAGTACCCACCTCAATTTTGTTTATACCAGGAGAGGTAGCTCAGGGCATCAACTGATGTCACTGCAATGCCTCTGACCGGTAGGTTCTAGGTTCGAATCCCGACGGTGGCAAGATTTTCGACATTAGTTTGATGGCTAGGTCAAGCTCAGTCGCTGTCTGGAGGAGAATTCTAGCGGCCGGCTTCTCTGATTGTTTTTCCGTGATTTCTCCAAGAGCAGTATCCTAACAAACTCAACGCGCCACCGGCCATGGACTGCGTACCATCTTTGCTTCCTCTTTCTTGTCCTATCCTCACTTGTACTATCCCTCAGAGATATACTCTTTGCTATCCCCAGCCTGTCCTGGCTGGGGCGGTGCTCCGCTGATACCTTAACCGATGGTAGGTCGGTGCCGGACTTCACCGTCCCGCGGAAGAAGATCATCGCAACATCTAGAGGAAAACGCATGTACTATACTTATGGGACTAATGACCTTAGCCGTTGATGCGCCCGAATTCATCAATCAATTCTGTATATATGACTTGGTGTAGAGATCGCAGAATTTTGAAAATGTGCACACAATTCACTTTTCCCCATAGCACGTCATACGCAGTTTTTAACTGTTTTTTTGACGCAAATAAATAAATAAATAAATAAAAGTTTAGCATATGCGTTTTTATTATATAGGGCCGATTTCACAACCTCCGATTATGTGTTTATCCTCGTTTATTTGTAAATTCAATCGCGTTTTAAGTTGTTCGCGAGTTTGACAATGTCTTTTAAACACAATTATGTGGAAATAAACTCGAGTGCCGTGAACTCTACACAGCACTACGTGAACTAGTTTGTGGTAGTGACCTTCCAACTATCCCGAAAATATGTTCGGAGACTGAAATGCTTGTGTTTGACGACGATATGATTCATAACCTGAATTGGAATGAACCAGAAAGACGGCCGCGATGGATTTCTGAGAGAACAGACTATTTTGATATACTTGATTATGCTGGTTTTATTAGGCATTCCAGGTTATCAAAACTGCCCTACTCTCTCTGCGTTCAAATATATTGAGGAAAAGCTTGAATTTCATTAAGACAAGTAAAAAAGAAAGTGAAAAAATAAATGTTATATTTTAATTTCAGTAACAACATTGCAATGTTGGATTCCCAGAATTCTTCAGAATTCTTTTAAATTCAGTCAGCCTTCATACTGCTCGTTGTGTATACTTCGCGAATGTTCATTCCCGCCTGAGAAATGGCATACTATTCTGGGGAACCACATCTTATAGCTCCCAGACTTTCAGATTACAAAATAGAATTGTACGAATAATACCCAAATCACACCCCCGTGATTATTGTAAACTTCTCTTTATTAATCTAGTAATTTTATTATTACCTTATCTCTTCACATCAGTGGTTTTTGACAAAAATGACTTGCTTAAGGGCGGGAATATATTTTCAGAGAACGCCAATGTCTATAACTATAATACTCAACGTAATAATCATATTCATTAGGTGACAGTATCAACAGCTCATTATAAAAAAAAAATAACATACAATACATGTACAATAATGTACACAACACTTTGCCAGATGACATTAAGCGATGAAATTCGATACAAAAGTTGAAGTCCCAAGTAAAATCTTTTCTGCTGCAGAACTATGTCTATACAATTAAAAATTAACTGACCATCAAAAAGTAAGGTAATATTAATTTTAACTATATTTAATGGATGATTTACCATTTGGACTGTATAAATCTAAACCATCAGTAACAAGTATTGTGCTGCAGCTTCCGGGTCAATGTCCACCATCTCGATTAGGTTTTACGTCCAGTTTCTCTGATCCTTTGAGCAAATGCTGAGATGGCCCCTTGTTTTGCTTCTGAACATAAATGTAACTTCATTATCTGTGCACGTCTTCTAGAATTCAGTGAGAAATATAGTTATTCACCCTAGTACTTCATCATACAACACTTCATCATAGTACCCTTGAAAATAGATTTTATTACATTGGAACGAATATTTTTGTTAGCAATCCTTGCAAAACAAAACAAAAAAAAACAAAAACAAAAAAAAAAAAAAAAAACAACAAAAAACACGCTCATTTGCTTTCTGTATTTCAAAATTCAAGTAGTATATGGCTTAGGTTAGGGATCACAGAATTTTGAAAACGTGCACAGAATTCATTTCTCCCCATAGAACGTTCACACACAGTTTTAAACTGCTTTTGACGTAAAATAAAGAGATAAATAAAATAATTTTTTAGCTAAAAAATTGTGATAACATTAAAAAAAAAAGTAGTTCAGTAGAATATTTATTTGAAAAATATTATAATCATTTCAAAATTATATCAAAGCTGAAAGGCTTTAAAGAAATTAAAAGAAACTAACATTAGCCTATGAAAGGGAAAAGAGAAGACACATTCCAAATTAATAGAATCTGATAACTGTAACAATGAATAGCATTTTGTCGGCATTTTCATGATCAGGGCTAGGATTTCTATATAATTACATATTTGTTTGTTAAATAAAAAAAACTTTTGTCAAATGTTGACGAATTCAGTTTTTTGTAGTGATTTACTACAACGTATTTGATTACACATGCTTTCAGAAAACAAAAGCCCGTTTTACATTTGAAAAATTTAAATAGTGATTGAAAACTCATGTGTTGCAAATTACCAATTTTCATAAATAGATAATAGAACTTACTTTCAGCAGCACAATAATGGCTGGTCAATTTTAGTGCAAGAAGTGACTGTAAAACATTTTTACAGGTAGTATTATAACAAAATTCCTTGATTGTTCTATTTATGTGTGTTGTTAAATTAGTATATAATTTTACAATTTTTACTTTCTCGTATACGTACGTATATACAGAGAAATATACGTAGTATAGGTACGAAATTTGACGAGACAAGCCACTGTAATGTTTTTTTTCTCCCCTCTCTCCTCCTATTATATATATATAATCCCGCCCACACGTTGGGCGCCCACTGTAATATATTTCCACTCCTCTTATAAATATATTATCCCTCTCCCTCCTTTTACATTACAATCCCCCACCTCTGCTACCACGACACCTCACGTCGCGGCGTCAATGTAATATACTCTGCTTTACAATCCACCTCTCTGGTACCACGACGCCTCACGTCGCTGGTGCCAGTGATTTATTATATATTATATTCATAATCCCGCCTTTAATTATTCTCTTATAAACTCTCACGCCCACTATCTTGCCCTGCCCTAGCCCTAAATTATAATTGGGTGCCACATTATCAATTGCCCGTGCCTCTGCTAGCTCGTCCTATTATCTGTTCCTTACCGTGTCGTAGTTCGCGCGCTCACTCCATACGGAGTTGAAGTAAGGGTCCGCTTTGTTCGTGCCTGGGTCAACACTCATACCATTACAAAAATAAAAAGCATGGAATCACGGCAATTATGAGCCATTGGGATGCTCATGCATTTAATTTTGGACTTATCTTAGCTGATGGCTCTTTCGTGAACACCATCTGCCCCTCCAACTTACAAAACATAACAACACAAATATATATAAACACCCAGGCAGAAAAACATATAAACATACACACTGAAAATACAATACAATGAAAAACAAATCTCATCCATCCATCAGAATGCGCATTCTGTCGTGACCTTATTTCTTATCCTTAGCCTAATAGCATAACTTGGTCTTCGACAGAACTTCTTTTGAATGGAGCGTAAACAAACAAAAAAAAATACAGTTTTTGCACAATGCGTGCCACTTCCCTTTTCTGCAGCGATGTCACCTTCTATCAGCGCCCGTCGCTGGTAGTTGTCACGTGCGTTATTCACGCACGCGATTCTCCGTTCAGCTGCCACCAGATCCTCTACGGTTCACTTCTCCGTTTAAGACATGCCAATGCATCCACGACTATTGTTTTTCTTTGTCTTAATCGCGTCTTCCCTGAACGTTATTTCTATATGTCGCGACATCCCTATATATCTTTCGCGACGCTTCTATTTTCTGACACCTAACTTAAGTAAATATTTCCTATGCAGATTTTCTTTTCGTGAATTTCTCAATGAATTTAACTAAATTTTCGATGCACTCGGTTTAAACAATTATTCCTATGTAACCAAAATAGCCTATTAACGTTTTGCAGACACTTCCAGAAATTTCTCAAAAATTCAACACAACATGAAAACGTGTGTGATCGTCCTTAGATCCGAACTCATTCTGTCTGTAACCCAGTTCACATTGTTGGTCCCTACAATCCAAGTGACTGTCTTTTTTCCAAACATATGCCAATCACCATAATAAATGTTCAAAAACTCTTACATTTTTACTGTTTTCGGGCATTTTGCGTCTTACATAAATTCCCCCCGCACCGTAACTAATTTTGCCCTGCTCTAAATATTTTTCCCTATAATTCCCGTAAGTTTGGCCAAAATCCACCCAGGCATTCACTGGATATTCAACAAAATTCTTCTTGTTATACATTTCCAGTAGCACAACAATGAGTTCCGTCTTCCGTCTTCGTCATGTTATGCATGCGATTTATACCATTTGTAATATTTACGGAACCCGTGGCTCGAATAACGTGGTTTTTGCTTTAAAACGTTTCTAAATTTAAGTTTTGTTCATCGTTCATCACACCTATTTCCGCCCCTTATGCTTTCTTGTATCACGCTTTTAATTATGGTTACGCGGCGCTGTTGTCTATTGTTTCTTTCATTTCTTTTAATTCCTCCTTGCTCACATAAAAGTTCCATGCCTTCTTGCGGGCTCGGCCCCACAGATCATTACATCTTCCCCCGCCTTAAGATGTTACTCAGTCCATGATGTCATCATACTGAGTTGACATCTATTACTGCTACCTTACCGCGAAGTCTACACTTTGTTTATTGTCGGCGCGACCCTGCACCTGCTACCGTCTGCACTCCCTTCTCGGCTGTACTGGTGCGTTCGACCTTGGGCTAATAATGCCTCAAGTTACTACTCTCGTTCGCGACGGATGCACCTGCTAACACTTGCACCCACTGTTGCGCTGCACATCATACCGTCGTCTATGGTCGCACTGTCACACGCTACAATGTCACCCTTTTTGTTTGTTTACCCTTTAATTTTTCTTCCTCAAAACTGTTCTTTAACATTTAATCTTTATCATCTTTGTCACCTATTTCTGTTACCATTCATCTCAATTCCTTGTACACTCTACTTTGGGAAACTATCATCTCAACTACTTTACATTGGTTACCTAGCTATTACCACCTGTCATCTTAGCTCTTTATACAGCTTTACATTATAAATATTTTGAACGCCTTTCTCCTTGCCTTGATCAGATAACACTACATTGTTATTTTCTAAAACTCTGCTTACAACGTACGGACCGTCATATAATGGGAAGAACTTCCGAAACAATTTCTGGTCCGTTGAGGACGAATGAGACGATCGGACGAGCACCTTGTCCCCCACTCGAAACGTCCTCCGTTGGCATTGTTTCTGGGCCCTTTTCCCGTTTGCTCTCCTGCATCTTCATTCCTTCACTTGAAATTTCATGTCCCATGAACTGTACTTTTCTTCTACAAAATTCGCATTTTTCCAAATTCAGTTTTAAATTGTTTCTTCTAAATACTCGAAACAGTTCTTCCAATTTCCTCATGTGCGATTGCAGATCAGCTGAAAACAAAATAATATCATCCACGTACATAACTATCGTGTTTTTTAATTCTTCCGGAATTACATCATTCAGGTAACGAATCAGCGCTGCCCCCGAATTCTTCAGCCCAAATGGCAGTCGCGTAAACGAGTACACCGTCCCCTCAAACTTGAAACTGATGTACTGTTGGCTCTTCTTCTCGACTTCAATCTGCCAATATGCGGACGAAAATCGAGCGCACTGAAAACCGTTGCCCCTCCTAATTTGACGACCATTTCATCGATCGTAGGTGGCGTTTCATACCGTGGGATCGTGACCGCGTTCAGCTTTCTCGCATCCAAGCATATTCGAATGCTACCGTTCTTCTTTATTACTACTACCAGAGGACTGACATATGGAGTTATCGCTCTCTTAACCACGCCTTTCTGCTCCATTTCTCTTATCAATTCTCGTACTTGTGCACTGTACTTGCACGGTATGGGATACTGTTTAGTGGAAAACGGTGCGGTGTCTTTCAAAACTAACTGAAATCGGTAACCCTTCACTGGTTCCGATGATTCCCCGAAAATCTCTAAGTGCTCCTCTATTAACTGGCGAACTCGCCCCGGACAGCCTTCCTGGTTGATGACACCGTTAACGGCCTTATCCACGTCCTGGAGAACCTCTTCCACTGTAGCCTGTATTCCGTAATCTTCGACCTCCGGCGCATCTATTTCAAAGACCACTGGACTGCTCCCAATACAACCTCTCGATCGTAGCGTAACCCTCCTGGTACCTACGTCGACGACGGCTTGGTAAGCCCCCAATGCGTCCATCCCTATGATGACGTCGCGGATCAGTCCTCGGACCACAATCGCCGCTACTTCCATGGTCATTTCTGCCAGAATCAGCTCCAACCAAACTTGCTTTCCGAGTCCACTAATGCCTGTACTTCCATGCCATAACACGTGCCTCTTAACACTAAGCACTTACTCGGCTTTACTCCTTTCGCTTTGTCCTCACGTAGCAAATCGTCCCCTTCCACAACAATGCTGGCCGTTGCCACGACCGTCACAATATCTTCTTCATTTTCGTTTGGTTCGTGCCACCGTCTCGTCCCAAACGTATCTAGTTTTCCACTCTATTGCGTTGTTGCCACTGAACTCGCGTTTCCCCATCATCTCCCACGTTGCAATTTTTAATGTCCTGTTCCGCCCGTTCCGCGCTTGACCGTTCACTATGGCCTTCCCTTGACTTTTGTTTTCGCGGTGCCTGACCGCCCTGTGACTTCTCGTTTTTCCCTGCTCTTTCTCGGCGCGTACCCCCATTGCGCACATTTCATCCTGCCTACGCCTGCTATTATTATACCGGTTGCTATTGTTGCCACTACCGGAATATTGGTTTCGACCGTCTTGCGTGTCGCGGTCATCCCTCTCGTTCGCCTGATCAAACCGGCTCACTCGCTCGATCAGCGCATCTATTGTTTCGGGCATGTTGTTCCACAACAAATTGCGAATTCCGTTCGGCATTTGTCTGATAAGTATCCTAATAATTTCAGCGGGGTTAAATTCCTCACTACAGACCTTGAAAGCACTAACCTTTCGGGTCACAAAATCACTCATGCTTTCGGAACCCTCTTTGCGAAACCTTTCCGACATCAATCGATATTTCAGCTCAAATTTATGATGTTGGTTCCAGTAACGATCTAAAAATTTGGCCCTCCATTCCTCATACGTTCTGGGCGTCGGTGTCAACGCCTGCCACCAATACTGTGCCTTAGAGCTCAGGGCTTCTTCTACAAACCTAAGTTTTACGCCCTCGGAATGCCATTAACTGTAAAATAATTTTCGAGAGCCGTCAAAAATGAATACGGCTGCTCCTTGCTCTCGCCGTGGAACCGTAAATAATTCGGCAACGTAGCGTGCCCCATCGCATTGCCTATTACTGCTGACCTCCGTGCCGTATCGACCTGTCGTTCGAGCTCCGCGATCTTATGTAAAATCGCCTCATCGATTTCTTTTGTCTGCCCGTTGTCTGTCATTTTTAGGTTGTCTAATTCGCCCTGCACGGTTGACCTGATATTATCGTCAATTTCGCTCATAGATCTTTCGAGCTGTCCCAACCTAACATCTTGTCGCATCGTGGCGTTTTTAATCCCTTCTACGCCCTTGCTTATGTCCGACAATTGCGTTTGCTGCGACTGTACTTCATTCTGCAAACCCCCTACGACCACCTTCACGTCGTTGAGGTTAGAATTCACCTGCTGGTTGACAACCTCTTGAACGGCAAAGCGAGTTTCTATTCTCTCTTCAGTTGCCCTCACTTCCCGTTCTACTCTGGACAAATGCGCGGCCGTTTCAATTTTGAACGCGCCCATTTCCTCGCGTATACTCGCTACAGTGGATTGCAGTTCACACTGCACTTTATCTAACGCGGAATTAATCCCTCGTATCTGATCTCTTACTTCTTCGAATTTGCTTTCGAGTCTAACATTCATTTCCTTGGCTATTTGAACGTTGTCGGCCTTTATTTCCTGCAGATTATTTTCCAACCTAGCGTTCGTTTCGGCCATGAAGCGCCATATCATGGAGAGGTAGGTTCTCCCACTACTGGTTCTTCGCTCGGATTTTGCTCGCGGTCCCTTGCTCTGTCACCGTCTCCCGCACATCACTTGCTACGTTGGCTTCCCCTCTACAGTACATTCTTCTATATTTTGGTAGTCCTCGCCTCATCGTAAGCAGAAATTGTTTCGGACTCCGACGCCTCGCGTACGTTAATTGTCTTACCGCTGCGCGTTTCCATGGTTACACAACTAATATTGGTATTGACCCGTTTTTTTTTTAATTTAATTGTTGGCACGACGAACCGGTACCCCTTATCACGACGCCCCACGTTGTGGCGCCACTGTAATGTTTTTTTTTCTCCCCTCTCTCCTCCTATTATATATATAATCCCGCCCACACGTTGGGCGCCCACTGTAATATATTTCCACTCCTCTTATAAATATATTATCCCTCTCCCTCTTTTTACATTACAATCCCCCACCTCTGCTACCACGACACCTCACGTCGCGGCGTCAATGTAATATACTCTGCTTTACAGTCCACCTCTCTGGTACCACGACGCCTCACGTCGCTGGTGCCAGTGTAATATTATATATTATATTCATAATCCTGCCTTTAATTATTCTCTTATAAACTCTCACGCCCACTATCTTGCCCTGCCCTAGCCCTAAATTATAATTGGGTGCCACATTATCAATTGCCCGTGCCTCTGCTAGCTCGTCCTATTATCTGTTCCTTACCGTGTCGTAGTTCGCGCGCTCACTCCATACGGAGTTGAAGTAAGGGTCCGCTTTGTTCGTGCCTGGGTCAACACTCATACCATTACAAAATAAAAAGCATGGAATCACGGCAATTATGAGCCATTGGGATGCTCATGCATTTAATTTTGGACTTATCTTAGCTGATGGCTCTTTCGTGAACACCATCTGCCCCTCCAACTTACAAAACATAACAACACAAATATATATAAACACCCAGGCAGAAAAACATATAAACATACACACTGAAAATACAATACAATGAAAAACAAATCTCATCCATCCATCAGAATGCGCATTCTGTCGTGACCTTATTTCTTATCCTTAGCCTAATAGCATAACTTGGTCTTCGACAGAACTTCTTTTGAATGGAGCGTAAACAAACAAACAAAAAAACAGTTTTGCACAATGCGTCCACTTCCTTTTCTGCAGCGATGTCACCTTCTATCAGCGCCCGTCGCTGGTAGTTGTCACGTGCGTTATTCACGCACGCGATTCTCCGTTCAGCTGCCACCAGATCCTCTACGGTTCACTTCTTCGTTTAAGACATGCCAATGCATCCACGACTATTGTTTTTTCTTTGTCTTAATCGCGTCTTCCCTGAACGTTATTTCTATATGTCGCGACATCCCTATATATCTTTCGCGACGCTTCTATTTTCTGACACCTAACTTAAGTAAATATTTCCTATGCAGATTTTCTTTTCGTGAATTTCTCAATGAATTTAACTAAATTTTCGATGCACTCGGTTTAAACAATTATTCCTATGTAACCAAAATAGCCTATTAACGTTTTGCACGACACTTCCGAAATTTCTCAAAATTCAACACAACATGAAAACGTGTGTGATCGTCCTTAGATCCGAACTCATTCTGTCTGTAACCCAGTTCACATTGTTGGTCCCTACAATCCAAGTGACTGTCTTTTTTCCAAACATATGCCAATCACCATAATAAATGTTCAAAAACTCTTACATTTTTGCTGTTTTCGGGCATTTTGCGTCTTACATAAATTCCCCCCGCACCGTAACTAATTTTGCCCTGCTCTAAATATTTTTCCCTATAATTCCCGTAAGTTTGGCCAAAATCCACCCAGGCATTCACTGGATATTCAACAAAATTCTTCTTGTTATACATTTCCAGTAGCACAACAATGAGTTCCGTCTTCCGTCTTCGTCATGTTATGCATGCGATTTATACCATTTGTAATATTTACGGAACCCGTGGCTCGAATAACGTGGTTTTTGCTTTAAAACGTTTCTAAATTTAAGTTTTGTTCATCGTTCATCACACCTATTTCCGCCCCTTATGCTTTCTTGTATCACGCTTTTAATTATGGTTACGCGGCGCTGTTGTCTATTGTTTCTTTCATTTCTTTTAATTCCTCCTTGCTCACATAAAAGTTCCATGCCTTCTTGCGGGCTCGGCCCCACAGATCATTACACCACCAACGTCTATTTTTTACTACGCTTAGTAATATTTGAACAATACATATGCAATAAACATAAGGGACTGTTGTTGTGTTTTGTGATACCCAATAATTACTATTAAAAAAATTAACATTTAAAAAGCTCAACGAAAATCCCCCCCCAAAAATTCCAATTAAATTCGACCCCTAAAACATCCGCTAAAGACAAAGACATAAATTTTAGGGGGACACCCCTAACCTGGCAACTCTACATTCGGGAAATGCGAAGGAGGAAATTACATTGGCTGCTGTGGGGGAGAGGAGCTAGAGGAGAAAGAGGGGGAACAACGGTGGCCAATGGACGGATGGAGTACTCTCCGGACCATACGAATTCTACTGTGCAGACGCAAAGGTGATGTTTGCAAGTGCCTTGACATCTCCCGAAGATATAACACTCGGCTAGCACACATTTTTCAGGAATGTAAGCCATAAAATGAAGTGTGGGATCTCTGGCCACTGAAATGCGCTCTCATCACATTCAAAATAGCAGTTCTTCGCTAGCGCGGGAGTTATATTATAGTGTGACGTACTAGAAAAGAATAACACAGACGACTGTTTCTGTTTGATATTTCCAATATATTTGCAATTAATGTACAAATATTATTATACAAAATTTAACCCCTTGGCAACCTTTCAATTCCCTTAGCCGCGCAACCCCGCGACCGTCCCTAGGCCTAGCCCAGAACCACTGCTCGAAAGCAGGAAAAAGCAACGCGAGGTGCGAAGCTGTCGGACAGAGAGTCCCGTAACTACAGAAGTTACATGGCCTGTCGCCAAACCCATATTCGACCTGAAGATCACGTGCAAAGATAGCACTGGAGATACCCCTCGTCTTTCGACACTCTGCGTATCCCGCGAGGCGCATGTCGGCTCGCCCCCACTCTACAAGCGGCGGGCGTCATTCGGCTCGCTGGCCAGCCCTTCCAGGGCTGCAACCGACTTCACCCAGACTCGCACTCCCGCGCGTCCTTTCCTCCCAGTTATTTTCGTACCGGGATTTTCCGGCCGGCGTGGCGCCGTTGCCTTCCACCCCCATCCCACCTCCGGCTTAGGAGCGGGTTTCCCCCGCCCGCCGCAGCAACGCCGTACCCCTCGACGCCACAATAGCCTTCTTGACGCGAACGCATCGCTGTGAGTGTTGCATTCATAAGTATTGTGTTAATTGAATATTGTAAGCACATCTTCTTGTGTTTTAAAGCAAGTTGCAATTATAAATCCATTCCGAAGTAGAAACCCGAATGTATTTTCTAAACGTTGGTACGAGTAATACGTAGTACTCCTACTTTTTAATGCGTTTCGAAAATCCGACGTTGGAGTGTTCGTTTTCCTGTGAACATTAACTATCCGGCCTTGATACGTCAAAACTATACCAACAGAAATATACCTTCCATAATCTATTAAAACTTGAGCCTGTATTTTTAACATGATATGCAGTGTCAAAATACTTACCATGCTGGAACAAAAACCAATCGTCGAAAAATTTAGATTGTTAAGGTTTTCTCAGGAGGGGGAGGGTAGATTCTTTCCTCACAGTACAAGCAAACAACCAATGTTTATACTGGAAATTTGGAAGCTGTTTATTCCCTCCATGCGAGTCATCTTTCGGTTACAGGCGGTAGCGGTAGACGCCGAGGCGTAGGCTGCCCTCGGAGGCGCAGTGGGCGGCCGGGGAGGGCGCGGGGGCGGAGCCGTCGCCGAACTCCCACATGGAGCACTTGTGCAGGCGCGCGGAGGGGCAGGCGGCGGCGGCGGCGGCCGTGGCGGCGGCGGAGGCGACGGCGGCGGCGCGCGCCTGCGAGCGCTGCCTGGCCGCGTGCGTGCTGCGCCAGGAGTGCAGGCGCTGGTGCAGCAGGTAGTCGCTGAACTTGGTGGTGGCGTAGGCGCACTCCTCGCACTTGTACACCTGCTCGCCGCGGTGCGACTCCAGGTGGATCTTCAGGTGGCACAGCCACGGGAACACCTGTACCGTGGAGCAAATTGTTTGATGTATTGATTAGTTAGTTAGTGCCTTATTTTTCGTGGCGAGACTCGGGCCATCAGGCCCGCTCTTCCGTCTAAACACGCAAATTTCGCTACGCTCCTTTCACCACCTAGCGGAGAAAGGAGGTATTATCTCGGGCGACGAAAGAGGCGGAACTCAATTTTGGTCAGAGGCTTCATTTAGGCTTGAGGATCTTTTACATGCAGTAAATCTACTACATGGGACAGCCGGCTTTACTTCCCCTCCGAAGGATTTTTTTCGCCCTTAAAAATCCACGGCTTCGATCAGGTTTGAACCCGCAAACTCAGGGACAACAGTCCGATACGCTAACCGTTATACCGCCGAATTAGTTGATTGATTGTTAGTGATTCAGGGCGCGTCGACTACGGGGATCATCCGGTAATCGCGAGATCCGGTGTCGACCTACCTCAACTAGCGGGTTTGTTTGATAGTTTTTTAGGTTTTGGGAATCCGGCGCCCACCTACGTCAACTGGGTTTTTTGATTGATTGTTAGTAATTCCTGGCGCGACAACTACTGAGGTAATTAGTCCGGTAAGTGTAGTGCATGATTATTGATTGGGCGATGGCGGTAATCTTCGCTCCCTGGTTGGCGAGATTCGACGCCGTTCTCCGTCGGCTTGTGAAGATTTCCCCAACAACCCTACCAGCGGGGCACCGCCCCAGCCAGGACAAGTTCTAAATCCCCGACCGGTCTCCCGTCATGTGTGGTAGAGTAGGGCATGTAAATTTGTGTGTATGGAGTGAGGATAGGACAAGGAAGAGGAAGGAAAGATCGCGCGCGGTCCGTGACCTGTTTGTTAGGATACTGCTCCGGCATTCGCCTGGTGTTGATCGGAGAAACCACGGAAAACTATCGATCAGAGCAGCCGGCCGCTAGAATTCTCCTCCAGAAGGCAACTGAACGTGATCCACCTGTGAAGCTAGTGTCGAAAATCCGTCGTCGGAACTCGAGCCTTGGACCTTCCGGTTAGAGGTACTGCAGCGACATGAGTTGATGCACTGAACCAACTCTCCCGGTTTGATTGATCAGTGATTCTAGGCGCGTCAACGGCTAAGATCGGTAGTCCCGTAAGGGTAGTACGTGATTTTATTGCGAGATTTTCCCCCTTTGGGTGTCCACGAGTTCTGGCTCTCCAAAGGCGGATTGCAGATTTCCACCCCAACCAGACATCTCCACAAGGGAGACGCCGCACAAGCTGGTAACACGCTACAGCCACCGTGCTGAATTCTGAGATTGGTATGAAATTTTACCAGCTTGTTCACCATCTTTCAAAATTCCCACATATAAATTTTTAAGTGCTACGTGGCATTGCAAGCAGTGTTTTTGAGACAATTAGTATTAAAACCTTTCATGTCCTTACTGCCTGTCGAAGCACGAAAATCAGCGATTATTTACTTTCTTTTTCATTTTCCTTAAAAATAGCATTTGTTTTAGGTATTATTTCAATTGTCTTTTGTAGAATTATTAAGAACGCTTGTCACTCTGCACTCCAAAATAAAAAGAGACCAAAGGATTTGGCGTGTGCCATCATTCTTGAAAGAACGAATGCGCTAGAAATCTGACACCGATAGGCGCGCATAACGTTTCTGACGCTCCCAATGCAACGGTTCGCTCCCTGGGGGGGGGGGGAGCGCGGAGATCACGAAAGGCCTTGATGCATAATGCCTCTAAAACTATTTCTAATACTCAAGCCTCTAATACAAGATCGTGAAGCCTAAAAGTTGAAATAAATTAAAATCACCTGTTTCGTCGCTCGAGTAATGCCTTCTTTCTTCGCTAGATGGTAAAAGGAGGGTTGTGAAATTTGCGTGGGTATACGGTAGGGCGGTCCTGATGGCTCGAGTATTGTCACGTAAGAAATAAGGCATTAGCTAACTACAGTAAACCCTGATTAACACGAAATTCAAGGGACCCAAATAATCAGAGTTCGTTTTATTAAAATTCATGTTATCCGAGTTTTATAAAGGTCCGCATTTCCGTAATCCCTTTCCGGGGCCATAGTTTTCAACCTAACGGGGGTTTACTAAAACTATCTATAGCCCGAAAACTTAGAAGAAATATCAGTGCGTCGCTTACGTCAGCAGGCGTGTCGAAGCCATCTCTTATTGCTCTTGAGGGGGAGCTCAGTTGATCCCAAGGACCGTCTACACCGATAGCTCTTGCAACTTCCTTCTCAAGCTATTGCCTTTATGGCGACAGATTTTCATTTGCCGAAAGTACAGTGCCATCCATACACTGTCTCACGAGCCTGGCCTCTCAACGGTCACCCTAATATATACCTGGATGTTAAATTCGAAGCCATAACAACAGAAATGTAAAAACAGGAAAATTATGCAAAGCAATAAATCGGAGATCTAAACCCACGTCCAGTAGGAAGCGCACACAATCTGACCGCCTTTCGAGCGAGAAAAAAATCCAAAAAATTGTGGCAAAGCAACATATTGGAGATCTACACCCACGCGAGCGAGAAAAATTCCAAACAGTTGTGACCTTTGCACGTGAGGAGAAGGGAAGGAAGGTCATCTTGGCATCGCGTTTCTCACGCCCAAAAGAACTTGGCAGGATAAACCCTTCCACACCCTGGGTTCCGAGACGGTTGTGAAGACCAGGCTGTCTTCCCTCTTCCTCCCCCCGGTTGAGGCGGCGGCTCTAGAGGCGGGGAGCTTGAGCCGCGAAGAGAGGGAACCTTCCCCTCCGGCGCTTTTCGCGAATGCGCAGAACAAGTTTTTTCTAACTTGTCCAGCTATAGGGATGCGCACCTTGGAGTAGACGGGGCACACGTATTCTCTTATAGGGGTCGAATATCCCAGTGATGTGCTCCTCTGAATAATAACTATCATGAAATTAGGTACCATTGTATAAGAGTAGGTAACCAGTTAAATGAAATTTTTAGGAAGTCTATTCTTTTGTTGCAATTCGATTCCAATATCGGTTCCGGAATCGATTCTTTTATAAGAAACGAATGCCCCTCTTTTATAAGAAACGTTCAGCATTCATTTGAACACAATCATGAAAGTTGGTAACACGATGGAAGAAAAGGTATTTCTCGCTCACGTTTTCTTGAGCTCTCGCTTCGTTAGTTGCAAGAGAAGACCCCTCTTGGGTCTTTGGTTACTTTGACAAAAGGAATTTCATATAAAATTTGTAGTTCGTATTTCGTTGAAAAATAGTTTCTATTACACGGGAGCGAACCTTTCTGGTTATCAGATTTTGTCTACAACGTTCGTTGCTATCATTTATTCTTAATTCAACTAACGTTGAGAAAGGAGTGAGGGTAGGCATTCTGGGGTTCAAGAAAACGTGCACGTACAATACTTATTTGAATCATTTTTTAAGGATTCGATTCTTTTCCTGTGACACGATTCCATTATGGGTTCCGAAATCGATTCTTTTATAGAAAGCGAATGTTCGCAGCGATGCGCACCTTACAGCAGACCGCGTATTCTCTTAAAGGATTCGAATGCCCCTAGCCATACCTACCTTTGTACAGACCCTTTTGACATTCGATTCTTTACCTGCGACTCAGTCCTGGTTTCGGTTCCGGAATCGATTCTTGTATAGGAACGAGCGATGAGTTCCTCTGAACAATAACTATCATGAAAGTAGGTACCATTGTATAAAAGAAGGTAACCATTGAAATAAAATGTCTAGGGAGTCGATTCTTTTGTTGCAATTCGATTTCAATATCGGTTCCGCGCTTTTTTTTCTTCAAAACTTAAGTAGTATATGACCGTGTAGGGATCACAGAATTTTGAAAATATGCACACAATTCACTTTTCCCCATAGCACGTCATACGCAGTTTTTAACTGTTTTTTTGACGTAAAATAAATAAATAAATAAATATCGGTTCCGGAATCGAATTGTTTAGAAGAAACGATTTTTGCATTAATTTGAACAAAATCATGAAAGTTGATAACCCGGTGGAAAAAAAGGTACGTATCTGAATCCATTTTTACAGATTCGATTCTTTATCTAAGTGAATCGATTCCGTGATCGGTTCCCGGCGATGCGCACCTTGGAGCAGACGGGGCACACGTAGGAGCGCGCCTGGCGGCGCGCGGGGGCCGTGGCGCGCGCGGGCGTGGGCGTGGGCGGGGTGGGCGTGGAGGCGGTGGTGGGCGTGGGCGAGGCGGCGAGCGAGGGCGAGCTGTAGTAGTGGCACTGCGAGCGCAGGCAGCGCAGCGCCGACTTGAGGTTGGAGCTGGCGTGCGCGAACGCGTCCTCGATGGCGTCGCCGCCCGGCGCAGCCGCCCCCGCCCCCGCCGCCGCCGCCGCCGCCACCGCCGCGCACCCCTCCTCCGGCTGCTCCGAGTCTGCCCGCCGGGAACACCAACTTAACACTTGGCAGATGACAGTTCATCAGCTATTATGGTTTCGTTCAATCGTCACCAATGTGGCGTCACCGTGATGACGTTTTAGCTGTCGATTGGATGACACCGTAACAGCTGATGAAGTGTCATCGGCCAGGTTAAGAAAACAAATATAGACGAGTTTATACGCAAAATATTTCCGAGCGTGTTCCGTCCGGACGTATTCTTAAGCTCTGTCAGGTTATCGCTGGGAGTATCTTGATTGATTGTTAGTGATTCCGGGCGCGTCAACTAATACGGTCATTAGCCCCGTAAGTGTAGTGCGTGCTTTTGCTTGGTGGCGGTGGTCTTCCCTCGGTGGATGGCCTGAGCCGGCGCCGACCAACCATCGGCTAACGGGTTTTCCTCAACCAGGTATCTCCCCAGAAGGGCACCGCTCCATTGCGATGCTCTAAGCTCCCAACTGGTCTCCCGATATGTGTGCTGGTGTTGTGTCTTATAAGAGTGAGTCAGGGGTGAGGATAGGGCAAGGAAGAGGAGAGATAGATCGCGCGCGGCCCTCTGCCAGTTCGTTAAGTCTCTACTCTGGCACAAACGGAAAATCCCGACCAGAGCAGCCGGCTGCCAGAATTCTTCTTCAGAATTCGATCTAGTTATGTAGCTAGTGTCGAAAATCCTGCCACTGTCAGGACTCGAAACGTAGGACCTTCCTGACAGAGGCCCTGCAGTGATATCATTAATGCCCTGAGCCATCTGCGCCGATCGATGTATCGTATCAGGTTTGCTAATATGGTCTTTAGTCCTGAAAGTGAATTGCGTGCTATATCCCGGGAGGTGGCGGTGTTCTTTTCCTGCTGGAACGTGACCTACGACGCCATCCTTCGGTTTGCAGGTTTTTTCCCTTTCTCCTTCAACGCAGCAGCTCCCCAATCAGAATATGCCCTTCACTGGACTCCCATCATATGTGATAGTGTAAATGTGTGTAAATAAGGGGTGAGGGTAGGACAAAGAAGAGCAAGAAAACATCGCCCACGGTTTGTGGCCAGCTTGTTAAGGTACTGCTCTGGCATTCGCCTGGAATTGAATGAAGGAACAATGGCACACCCCCGATTAGAGCAGCCGGCCACTAGAATTCTCCTCCAGACTGCGACTGAATTCGACATATACTAGGGGTTTTCTAACGTAGCATCTGTGGGTAGTATTTCCAAGATGGAATTCGGCACGACTTTTTGCTTCATTCTCAGCCCTGCCGCTAGAGTCGCTTGATCTGCAGCTCTGCTTGATACGGCCGCGATCAAGCGACATCTTGCGGCAGGACCAAGGAAGACCCAAAAAGTCGTGCCGAATTCCATCTTGGAGATACTACCCACACACGCCACAAAAACAAAAACAAAACAAGAATAGCTATACAGCTAGTGTCGAGTGTCCGCCACTACCGGAATTTGAACCCTAGGACCTCCGGGTCAGAGCCCACGCATAAGCACTGCATCCGATTGATTGATTGTCGGTCAGAAACGCTACAGTGGCAGAGACAACGCACAGCGGTGAACGGTAACTAGGACATTATCCTCAAGCGAGAGATATATGAGTTGACGGCGAAGTTCCCACAGAAACATCACTGCGATCGTATTCGCTGCACTCCGCTCAGAACAGCCGCCTGCTTCGGAACGGCCTGCCAGACCATCCGGCGAAGCCGTAACATTCCTGCTGTTCTGTATTCGAAGCGGAAACTATGAAATTAGCCGTAATCGAAATGGAGAATTGATTGCTGGATTATTTTGTTTCTGGACACAACTATTATGATCATAGGTTTACAAATTTTGGGAAATTTTTGGACTAGAGACGATAAAAGTGTATTTTTAAGTATTTTCGCGCGCTGAATTCAAATTCGTAGCTCGTTTCCTGTCGTCAGGTCAGGTTTCTTTGATTTCTCATGTTGACAATATTGAGGTCTCATAAGTCATGACTGCTGATCGCGTCAATATCAAGGTTGTTTCATTCGTATTCGAGGCGTATTTTTATGGTTCTAAAACGAAGGTGTGTGAAAATGCCAAGAAAGTCATGTAAAATCAGTGCAGAGTATTTTTGTTATGTTTGTAGTGGGTATACCTTTGTCAAAAAGGGCAAAATTTTAAACAGTTTTTGAAGAATGTTTATCTGCAATGTTTCGGATTCAGTGACACAAAAAAGTCAGAGTTCCGAAATTGTCCCACAAGGGGTATCGAACCATGCTGTACAAATGGTCGAAGGACGAGAGAATCGATTTTCCATTTTCATCGTCGATAATGTGAAGAGAACTTCAGAACCACGCAGATGATTGTTACATTTGATTAACGAATGTAGTAGGTATACATTCCAAATACTTTAATTCCAATATTTTAATATAATATAATAATAATAATAATAATAATAATAATTTTAATATTATTATTCCAATATTTCAAAACATTGAAATATCCAGAAATTTCATCAGTGTCGAAGCCAGTATACAACAGGACAACGAAGTGACTATGCCATGCTTGTTGATCCAGCTCGTGTGTTACTTCCATTATTACACATTAAACTTGGTCTTATAAAAAATTTCGTAAAGATCCTTGACCGAGATGGACTGGGATTCCAATATCTGATAAAGCTCTTTCCCAAAATTTCCTACACTAAAATCAAATAAAGGTGTTTTTGTCGGAAAAGATATTAGAAGACTTATGATGGACAACAACTTCACTAAATGTTTATTGGCCATGGAAGTAGCAGCATGTGAGTCATTCAAGAGTGTGGTTTGAAACGTTCGTTGTTCCTTCATTATAGAAATAGTGACGACTATAAGGTGATTGTTGCAAATACTTTGAGCAATTACCACAAAATGGGTGTTCGAATGTCGCTGAAGATCCATTCTCATCTGCATTTATTTCCTAAAAACTTACGTGTACTAGCGATGAGCAAGGAGAAAGCATACACCAAAATTTAGAAAGAATAAAGAAAAATGCAACGGTTTCTGGCACGAAGGAAGCTGCTGAGCGATTATTATTGGTTTCTTATACGTGAGGCGGACTTAAAAAATTTTCAAACGTCGCAGTTCCACAGCACTTCATTTTTGATTTTTTTCATGTTTTTACAAATAAAGTAATGATTTTTGGTTGAAAATTGAAAAACATGGTTCATTTATTTTTCTAAGAAACCTGACCTGTAGACGAAACGGACGTCGAATTCGTAATCAGCGCGAAAAGTTACCTTAAAAACTGCCTTCAACTCCTCGGGTCGAGAACCGTGTAAACCATAGTTCCATAAGTATAGTGTATGATATTTTGGAAGGTGGGGTTGGACACTTCCTTCACCCAGGTATCGCCGGCAACGGGGCACTGCTTCATCCGGGACAGGATATAAGCCTCTCGCCGGGACGGGTTCCCGACGGGCTCCCGTCTTGTGTGGTAGTGCGGTGTATGTACGTATTCAAGTAGAGACTGTTTTGACATGCACTGCATATCTGTGCTAACAGACTTTGCCATACGCGGTGTAACCACAGTAAACACACACACATATATATATATATATATATATATATATATATTTTATAAAAAAATAATTGTATATAATTTATATACAATATATATAATTTTTATATAAATATGTTTATATAAATACGTATACTTATTTACAATTTAAGTTCTTAGGAAATAAATTCAGATGAGAATGAAGAAAATGGGTCTTGAACGACATTAGAACACCCATTTTGTAGTAATACCTCAAATACCTATACTTCTTTTTTTATAATACGTACTCTGTGGTATAGCTTAAAACAGTTTTGTTGGAGCCATTTAGCATTTTGAATGTTTCGCTTACTTTTGGGCGATATTACAATTAAGTAATATAATTACGAGCTCGAAAAGTTCAGCAAAGAGATGGATCTTCTCTTACAATAAATAGTTTCACATAATGTTTTGTACAAATAGAAGTGATTTTGTGATGGAAGGACGTCCATTACTTCCCACTTTTCATTGAAAGATAACAATACCCCCCCCACACACACACACATACACATACACACATACACACACACACACACACACCTACGCACACAGTGTCCTAGACTACGTAAATTGTATTCTAAATGTACTCACTTAGGTTTTGCTTTCAAATTGATTTGATCAACTGTAAAAAGAAATGCGTTGAAGAAGGGTAAACAAAAATCACTTACCCCAGAATCATTGGAAAGAATGTTCTAAACAGAATCATTTTTCTTGTCAAATAAACCTTAATGATATCGGAGTTAATTTTTAGGATTAGTTATTATTTGCCAAAAAATCTTGGGAGTGGCAGCCAAGATCCTATGGTACAAAATAGTTGTATTTAAGATAAGTAACTGAAGATACCATCTAAACAGAATAATTCTGTTAGAAACAAATACTTCTAACAGATGTTCTTACAAATGTTTATTAGAAACAAAGGTTTCATTTATATTCAATCACGATCACACATGTTTTTAGTTTATTGAATGTTGACAACAGAAACACACGGTTTGAGAAGTGTGTATTCTGTCTTCAGAAGCTACAGCAAATTTAAATATGGAAAATAAAAGTACAATAATTAATGTCTTATAATAATAATAATAATAATAATAATAATAATAATAATAATAATAATAATAATAAGCTTCCTGCGGCGCAGACGGTTGCGGCAGCCGTCGTCTGCGCCAAGGCAGCTGCAGATTCGAGGCCTGCATAGGCATGGTTCTAATTGTGGTTGTCCCTTCACCCCTCTTCATCATCCTATCGCCTCATAATTCATAATTCAAGGCGTAACAACCTTCTCTTACCAAGGGATACATCCGGAAAACTGATTCCCCTAATGAAACACGTTAATCTCTCTCTCTCTCTCTCTCTCTCTGGGATAGAATGACTGGTCTCGGAAGAGAACGTGTAATGTGGTCAGAAATGGCCAATACGATAATAATAATAATAATAATAATAATAACAACAACAATGTGTTTCGGACTTTTAAATAATCGTTTCATTTGAAATCCACAGTATGGATAAATTTTGGTGTTGCATCGGTGAAGATCAGTTGAAAATATCAGCTATTGGTAACAAATTAAGTTAGGTTAGGTTAGGACAGCACGAAACGAGACATTACAACTCAGTACCGGTTTTATTTTTCACTGTATAATCAGTTCGCACTACAATTCTATTCTCTAGATTGCTCTTAAAAATGTACAAAAGGAAGAAATCGCACCGCACAGCAAACCAGATAAAGTTTCAAAAAGTGACGCCAGGGCCGCGATAGTCAAACTGGATGAAATCTGTACCGAAAAATGAGGCATGCGTCCTTTTTTCGTACATCCAGTGTGGTCAGTCACTTTTCTATACCGACGAAAAATGATGAAAAATGACCGTGTAAAACGGGCTTTAGAATAACGTCTTTATACTATTCGTTTAGGTGCTTGCCAGTTGGGCCTTGACAGAGGCAGTGTTGCCTTGCCAAGTGTGCGCTGCATTATCTTTGGTGAGCAATCTGAAGCGAATACCAGACTTCAGTCATATATTTTTGAAATTTATCAGAAGAATTCCTACAATGTCTGGACACTTTTAACTACGTGAAGTTTTTGTTGGGCATAATTAATACGCGATAGAAGCGTTCAGCTGCTACGACGCCTATCTCCTTCATATATTCATTCAGAGATAGTGCCAACAAAATTAGATTGCGTCGCTGGGAAAGTTGCTGATAATGCGTCACATGGAAACAACTTTCGGTGTCATTACATGACGCTAAAACGTCCAGCACAAACAAGTTTGGTTCTACGTAAAACCAAAACGCTTCGGATTGTGCCCCTTTTTTCTCGACTCACAGTTTTGTTAAATTCTAATTAGTAAAAGAAGGAAATTAAATAAAAATTTTGTATCAAGATGCTTTATATCGTTGAAATTCTAGCCTAACCTAGGCTCTTATGTTGAAGTGTTAAGTCCCCTCTACCTGCCCTCAATTTTTTTCAGCAGACTCTTTGGAATGACAAAGTTCTAACTAAAATTTTAGTCGTTTTGAGAATATTGATGTTAAAGTTTCGTTAACTCATTATTCAGACATCTATTCACCTACTGTAGTAGTTTTTTACATCATCTATTTGTCCAATGATTGCTGAACGAGTATGCTCTACTTGTAGTTGGTCAGATAAAATCTTATAAGATTATCAAATCATTTTCTGCGATTGTCTATTGCAAACTTGTTACTCCAAAGAGTCGTCTTGTTAAACTTCGATTTTTTGTAGTGGCACTTGACGTCACTATTGTGACGTTACTTGGTGACGTTCAAGCTCCCGATTGGATGATACCGTAACAGCTGACGTACGTAGAGTCCCATTATAAATAAATAGAAGTATACTACCTGTATTATAAAAAAGAAGAAGACGTAAAAGAGTTTGAATCAATCTGCTTTATATCCTCGTGTGCACACTACAGCCGAGGCAGCGCTCAGACGCTGTCGCTGCGGATTCGGTGGTATAACGGTCAGCGTACTGGACTGTTGTACCCCAGTTGGCGGGTTCAAACCCGATCGACGCCGTGGAGTTTCAAGGGCGAAAAAATCCTTCGTACGCCTTCCTTCGGAGGGGAAGTGAAGCCGGCTGTCCCATGCAGAAGATTTACTGCATGTAAAGTCCTCAAGCCCAAAAGAAGCCTCTGAGCAAAATTGAGATCCGCCAGTTTCGTCGCCCAAGATAATACCTCCTTTCTCCGCTAGGTGGTGAAAGGAGCATATCGAAATTTGCGTGGTTAGACGGAAGAGGGGCCTGACGGCCCGAGTCTCGCCACGTAAAATAAGGCATTAACTAAACTAAACTAAACTGAGCGGGGGCAAACGAGCGCGCGCGACGCAGGTTAGAGTCGCGTTTTGGTTGTTTAGCAAAAAATATAGACTTTTTTAACTCTTAAATTCAGAAATTCTGTATTGAGTTCCATGTCAATTCGCGGGTAAACGTACTACATAGGCGACAAGGGAGTTTTTGTGTGCGAAAGAATCCCGGCAGGATACGGATAGTCGCGCAACTCTTCACCCGTGTTGAAATGCTATTCTAACCAGCCAACACGTTGAAGTGTTAACTTCCCACTAGCTGCCTTAATTTTCTTTGAGCAGACTACGAACCTTTGGAATGACACTGTTCCAATTAACGTATCAGTTGTTTCTAGTAAATTGATGTCGAAGTTTCGGTAACTAACTATTCTGCCTTCTCTCGATCTAGTTATTTTGTACAGTAGTTATTTGTCCACTGAGTGCCACACGAGTAAGCTCTACTTGTAGCAGAAGTCAGATAAAATCTTATAACATTATCAACTTATTTGCTTCCAATGTGTCAGTTGGAAACCTGTGATTCCAGAGAGTCGTCTTGTTAAACTTCGATTTTTTTGTAGTGGCACTTGACGTCAATATAGTGGCGTGAGTATAGTGGCGTCAGCTTAGTGGCGTCATCATAGTGACGTCACCATAGTGGCGTCACCATAGTGACGTCACTATTGTGACGTTCAAGCTCTCGATTGAATGATACTCTTGCAGCTGACGTACGTAGAGTGCCATTATAAATAATTGGAAGTGTACTAAGTGCAACAATAAAAAAGAAGGCAACGCAAAAGAGTTTGAGTCAAGCTGCTTTATATCCTCGCGAGCGCTCAGACGCTGTCGCTGCGCGGGCGCAGGGCGAGCGCGTGCGCGTGGGCGTGGTCGCGCGCGTGCTTGCGGTGGTCGGGGTAGCCGTGCACGCTGCTGATGTGTCGGATGAGGGCGCCGGTGGAGGCGAACTCGGCGTCGCAGAGGCGGCAGCGCGCGGCGGCGCCGGCGGCGCCGGCGGGGGCGGCGGCGCCGGCGGCGGCGGCCGCGGTGGCGGCGGGCGAGTGGCGCAGGATGTGGGCGGCGAGCGCGCGCCGCCGCGTGCTCATGAAGTCGCAGTGCGCGCACTTGTAGATGGTGATGTCGCGGTGCGTGCGCAGGTGCTTCTTGAGGATGCACAGCCACGGGAAGGACTTGCTGCACACCGGGCACACGTGGCGCTCGGGGCCGAGGAGCGAGGCGGGCGGCGCCGTGGCGGGGGCGATCGAGCAGGCGGAGGCGGACGTCCCCGCCGGCGGCCCCCCCCCCCGTGCGCGCGCACCCGCCGCTGGATGGTCTCCAGCACCGCCTGCAGCTGCTGCACCAGCGTCGCCGCCATCGCCGGCGCGCACTCCACCCCTACGCGCCACCCGCCACCGTCACACCCCGCCGTGTTGCCACGCCCCTTTACCCTACCGCCACCGATGGGGCGCCTGCAGTTATCTTTAACAGGGGGTGAATCCAGAAAAAGTTCACGAGAGGGGACAAACGGTTCGGACCTCACGTACACGTTTTTCAAATAATATTTACTTTAATTGTTTAGTATAACATATTTTAATTCTTAAGTATATTCATGATGTAAAATATGTCGACGACATTGATTGATTAATTTTTTCGTGTTTCCGGGCACATCAACTGCTTTTGTCATTAGTCCCGTTAGTGTAGTGCATGTTTTTCTCGGGAGATGGCGGTGATCTTCCCCCGCTGGATGGCGAGATCCAGCGCCGACCTACCGTCGACTAGTGGGGTTTCTCCCTAACCAGGACTCTCCCACCAGCGGGGCACCGCCCCAGCCCGGACAAGCTCTAAGCTCCCGACCGGTCTCTCGGAATATGTGGTAGTGTAGTGCATGTTAGTGTAAGTGTGTGTGTGTGTGTAAGGGGAGAGGAGAGGACAAGGAAAAGGAAGGAAAGATCGCGCGCGGTCCGTGGTACTGCTTCGGCATTCGCCTGGTGTTGATCGGAGAAACCAGGGAAAACTACCGATCAAAGCAGCCGGCCGCTAGAATTCTCCTGCGACAGCGACTGAATTCGACCTAGCTGAAAAGCTAGGGTCGAAAATCCTGCCGCCGTGGGGAGTGGGAATCTAGGACCTCCCGGTCAGAGGCGCTGCAGTGACATCAGTTGATGCACTGAGCTACCGCTCCCGGTCGAAGACATTCATAAGGGAATATTTTATAAGGAATAGTAAAACGTGGTGGGAGTATAATCATAATAAAAATTCAGCTTTGGTATAATCAAACCATGTATGGTAATGAATGTGAATAAATTTATTCCAATAACAAAAAAGTGTTTGCTTTTGGGGGAGGCGTGGACCCCATACTCCCGTAATGCAGCCCCCTTGTGCCCACTACTCTTTTGAAACACTATTGCAGAAACTAAGCTCCTCGTTTCTTGGCTTGAACATGTTCTTATCCTCTTTTCACATTCTTAAAATATCATGACTTTTTTCCATTAATGTACCAACAAATGAAATAGGTACATTTTGAATGCTAAAAGACTTAATTTTTATCCAAAAAAGTGTATATTTACGTCAATCGGATTAAATATTGGTCCCTCAGAGGAGGATGAACGTTTGCTAGAGCCCATGTATCGAAAACATATTTTCTAACACTAATGTCGCTTTGACCTTTTTTACCGTACTATTTTTTCTTGTTATCTTTGGATTGAGAAAATTAGTAATTTACTTGATTACGCAGGAAGCATTAATGCAAATGGCATTGGCCAGCAGAACTAGAAAACCACCAATAACTGCACATTTCACAGTAAGACCGACATTACATTAGTGAAATAATTCTATACTAATGAATTTTTTTCCGTCGTGTTACAAGAAGTTCTTCAGATTCTTACCTTTACAAAACATCCTACCCCTCTTAAACTTTTCTGGATCCGCCCTTGTCATTGGAAAAAAATCTTTTTAAGAATATTATTTCAAATGTAACGTAGTTATTTCCGTTTTATTACTGCCGTAAAAACGTTTTTTAAAACACGAAATATAAAAAAAAATTATTTATTGGAGCATTAGGATGTTTTCATCGAGACTATGGAAATCAATTAAATGGTCTTGGTACACGTGGCAACATTGCTGGCATCACACTTACAACTGTCCACATTAGGTATCCCATAGTTCCCAGAAAGGAGACACGATTCAATCTTGAAGCAAACAACACTAGAAAGGGTTATTGACGTCAGCTGAAGATTTTTCGTCGTGCAGTAATGTTTTTTGATATTTGGGAAATTATTGGAAGTTCCTTATTTTTCACACAAGACACAAAAGCACACAAGCTCAACAGTCTCAGGAACAGGATTCACTTCTCAGCATCAGCTCTTGTTATCTCTTGTTGTCTTGTCTTCATCAGGTAAAACCCATCGGCGAAATTTAAGGAATTCAGCGTGTTCATTACAAAAGTTTATACATATTTGTTTCGTTATCACTTATCAATCCGTTTTGGATGTAAGTCGATAAAGAATAATTATACACAAAATCATTTCAGAAGTATCTAAATTGTTGCACTAATGTTTTTTAAATTTATTTTCAACTCTTTGATGTTCACAAGTAATGCATTAAAAGAGTAATGAGGGGAGCAAATCTAAATAATTTGATACATAAAGGATATTTTTGTAGGAAACAAAGGGATCTTTGAAAAAATCGGCTAATTATTTTTTTTTGACTTGTGATTCATTAAATTAAAATGATTACTATAAATATTAATATTATTATTGCTATTATTATTCCTATCATTGCTCTTATTATTGCTAATATTATTATTATTATTATTGTAATATTATTATTATTATTATTATTATTATTATTTTTTTATTATTATTATTTTGCCTTTATGCTTTTACTTCCTTATGCGATAATCACTGTTTTGATACTTGAAGGCGGAGGCTTTCTATATAAATAGAATCTTGGCTGTCCAGGAAACGGCACATTCTAAATCCGATGGCTAACGTTGTGGCCATCATAATGCACCGCTCTTCAACGCTAAAAGCATTCGGATCTTGGCATTTAGCCTCGAAGAACGTGCCAGTATAAAGATCAAAATGCGTTGGCAATCTTCAAGACTCCACGTCTCTCGGGCAGCCAATATTATATTTTGCGTAGTTATCATTCTCTAAAACGTCACGTATAAAAGTTGTTAACAATATTTTGTAGTGATTTAGTTCTCACCGAATTTCTCGCGTTCATTTTTGCAAGTAAGAAATAAAAAAATGCTTGTATACGTTTACATGATGCTATTTGCTGGTAAAGAATTATTAGGAAAGACATTTTCTTGCGTGACTCAATCACATCGCAGATATAAAAAAAAGTAATCAAATCTTTAAAAAACGTACTGCTCGACATAGCAAAAGACTTCCTGGAGCATAACGAAACATGGTAAAACATTTTGAGTAACTTATAATTGGAAGAGATTGATGACTCATAGAATAAGCTTGAATATCCTTTGATAAAGAGTAAATTCTCATTCTTTCTGGGAACTTTGAGATACATTTTTTCTAAGACTAATATTGTCACTTACAGCCCTAGGTTACTTTGCCACATCGTGCAGTAAGGTGCCAAGGTTAGACCAAGGGACTAACACAAATAGTAATTTGGTTAGAATGTTGTCTATGATATATTTAGCTCCCTTGGTCCGGACCATCAATATATCATTATTGAACAAAACGTAATAATTTTTAAGCGTTTTTATAAATTAAAATAACAATTTTCCCTCCTTTTCTTGCATTGAATTTTCGAAGGCGTGGTATTGGAATTTGTGAAGGCTTGCTGATATAATTTGGATTCCGCAAGATCTGATGCCAAATGAAATCCAGAAAAAAAGACCCCAAAATAGTAGTTATTATTATACAGAGAGCGCCTGACCAGGAACTGTTGCTACAAAATGTAAATATTGTATTTGGTATTCTGAGCAATTCTATTTTGAATTATGAGAGGGTGGTTAAGAAAGGTAAGGGTCTCAAAGATTATTACGTTTCGCCAAATAACATGTGGTGGGAAATCACTGGTAACGAAGTTAAATCTCGGGCACCGCTCTTCAGATTGGCAGGCATCTAATCCTGCCCAGCCGTATGGCACGCACACGAGGTGCTCACTAACAATGGCAGTGTTGATTTGATTGATTAGTGATTCCGGGCGCGACAACTGCTAAAATCGTCGACCCTGTAAGTGAAGTACATGTTTTTACTAGGTTTTTACTAGGGAGGTGGTGGTGATCTTCTCCTGTTAGATGTCGAGAATCGACACCGGTCTATACGTCAGTGTGCGGGTACTTTCCCCAACTAGGTATCTCCCACCAACGTGGCACCGTCCCAGCCGGGACGGGCTCTAAGCTCCCGATTGGACCTCCGATATGCATGGTAGTATAGTGCGTGTTAGTTTAAATATATGTAAGCAAAGAGTTAGGATAGGATAAGGAAGGGAACGGAAAGATCGCGCGCAGTCCGTGGCTCGTTTGTGAAGGAACTGCTCCCACATTCGCCTGGTATTGATAATGGAAAACTACCGATCAGATCAGTCGGCCACTAGAATTCTCTTGCAGAGAGCAGCTGAATTCGACGCAGCTATCTAGCAAGCGCCGAAAATCCAGCCAACGTCAGGACTAGAACCCTCGGACATTCCGGTCAAAGGCACTGCAGTGTCACCAGTTTATGCAGTGGATCACTTTCACCGGTGACTGGTTTTATGGTTCAGCATTGACTAAAAAAATCTCAAAATGGAGACAAGGGATTTGATGCATGCGAGTTACGTTGATGCAGGTTCTAAATAGACATAGCTGAACAATAAATACCGCAAGAGGTGGCTCAGGGTATCAACTGATGGCACTGCAGTGTCTCTGACCGAGACGTTTTAGAATTCGAGTCCTGTCGATAGCAGGAGAGAGTTCTCTTGAAAGTCTCGAAATAAATGAAAGCGAGCGTGAACGTGGGGATAATTGTTTTGCTTTGCAAGTTTGCGACAGTCATTTGGTTGGTTGGTTAGTGATTCCGGGCGCATAAAAAAAGAGAGTTGATCATTGGTCCCGTAAGTGTAGTACATGTTCCTCCGGGAAATGGCGGTGATCTTCCCCCGCTGAATAGCGAGATCCGGTACCGATTTACCGTCGGCTAGCGGGGTTTCCCCCTCACCAGGACTCTCTCACCAGTGGGGCACCGCCTCAGCTGGGACAAGCTCTAAACTTCCGACCGGTCTCCCGGAATATGTGGTAGTGTAGTGCATTCTAGTGTATGTGTGTGTGTAACTGGAGAGGATAGTATAAGGAAGAGGAAGGAAAGATCGCATGCGGTTCCTGGCCGTTTGTTAGAGCACTTCTCCGGCATTCGCCTGGTGTTGATCGGAGAAACCACGGGAAACTACCAATCAGAGCAGCCGGTGACAAGCTAGTGTCGAAAATCCTGCCGCCGTCGTGACTCAAACCTAGGACCTCCTGATCAGAGATGCTGCAGTGACATGTGACATCAGTTGATGCACTGAGCTACGGCTCCCGTGTGACAGTCAGGTTCCATTACCTTTCCTTCGAACAAGTTTTTTTGGTTGTGTGTAAATCGGAACAAATGAATGCGAGCGTGCGTATGTGTGAGGGGAGAATTGCTTTGCGTTGCAAATTCGCGACAAGACAAGCATCATTTCCTTTCGCACGGACAAGACGTTTTGGTTGCGTGTCAATGGGCAACAAATGCAAGCGAGCGCGCGTGGGGGGACTCACCAGGGAAGACGCGCTGCTGCCGCTTGGCGCGCGCCGCTCCTTTGCCCGAGGAGCGCTTGGCCTTGGGGGGCGAGGGGCGGCGGGGCGCGCCCTGGAAGCCGTCGGCCCCCGCCCCCAGCGCCGCCCCCGACGGCACCCGAGGCCCCTGGCGCGCCTGGCGCGGCGACAGACCACTCCCCTGCAATCAACCGCACACCGCCAATATTAATTACTACCGCGCCCGTGCGATAAATCTCGCGTGTTAAACCCCATCTTGATGTTTTCTTAAGACGGCTCCACACATTGGGCATTCGCCGAGAATCGAGGTAATGCCCGCCCAATCGCGAGCAGCTGACGTGTTCG
The DNA here is from genome assembly GCA_964035755.1 of Teleogryllus oceanicus. Taxonomy (NCBI): domain Eukaryota; kingdom Metazoa; phylum Arthropoda; class Insecta; order Orthoptera; family Gryllidae; genus Teleogryllus; species Teleogryllus oceanicus. Next base: position 75,726,599 of record CAXIVR010000010.1, read on the forward strand.
GCGAATTGATTGATTGATTGATTTTTCGTGTTTCCGGGCGCGTCAACTGCTGTGGTCATTAGTCCCGTGAATGTAGTGCATGTTTGTTTCTCGGGAGATGGCGGTGATCTTCCCCCGCTGGATGGCGAGATCCGGCGCCGACCTACCGTAGGCTAGTGGGGTTTCCCCCTAACCAGGACTCTCCCACCAGCGGGGCACCACCCCAGTCGGGACAAGCTCTAAGCTCCCGACCGGTCTCCCGGAATATGTGGTAGTGTAGTGCATGTTAGTCTAAGTGTGTGTGTAAGAGGAGATGATAGGACAAGGAAGAGGAAGGACAGATCGAGCGTACGCTGGCTGTCGCGCCAAGTACAGACAGATTGAGCTGCTGAAGATGGGATAAATTAGTCCCGAAATACATGTAGGGCTGTTTCTTTATATTATCGAAATACACTTCGTGGTTGATATTTAAATCGTCTCCTATATTATTTCAGTAGTATGCATACCTTTTGCGGCACACAGACCGTGGCCTACCAGCAGCGTTCCAGCCTCGCGGTAATGGTTTAAGGGTGTGCGTATGGTTAGCATGAAGTTATCCCTATTCCGTATTCTGGTCTTCTCTACCTTAGAAGTGAGTTTTATCATCATCACACAGCAACATATGCTAGGACATTACAAGGAAAACGCAAATATAATCTTGCCCGGCTGGGAATCGAACCCGGGGTCGCGTCATGGAAAGCGAGCACGCTGACCAACTGCTTCAGTGGCTCCAAGAAGAGGAAAATGTGTGCAGAAATATATTTAGCAGTTGAATTAATTTAACTAAACACAGCAATACAAATGAATACTGTAAAATTGAAGCGCTTAGGCGCAACGGCATATTCCTATTGACCTCGCATTTTCAGTTAGAAGTATGACGCCATATACCTATCATACGCTGAAATATCCAATGAATTGGGATATGAAAAAACCCTCCACCTAGAAAAATTTGTCCAGAATGAAACTGAACGTGAACGATGATACAGAAAGTCATTTTTCTCAAAAGGAAATTTGTTTGAGATTTGCCGTTATAATTCTGAGTGCATCAGTTTATCGAAATGTAATGCATGCCAACTATCATGGATTAAACACGTGGGACTGAAAACGGTGCCATCTTGTATATCGTGCAGAATACTATGACTGACAGAAAATGCATTATTTGTTCAGTTCTCTTCAACTTTGTAGAGCCAATGAAAATGGAATAAATTAGACCCGAAACACGTGTGTGGCTGTTTATTCTTTATATTAAATTTGTATTGTAATATACTCTATGGTTGATACCTCCTCGATCTATAACTGATAATTCTTATGGATTACCACAATATCTCTACTGATACCACGAAATGTAATCATACATCAGTAAATTATAATTAAACTAACGATGCTTCAACCGCACATACAGCCTAGCATAATTTTCAACTTTTTCCATTTTCGAAAATTCAAAGAGTTTAGACGAAAATCGCACCTGCGCTATTTTTGTGAACGTTCTTTGCATTATACGAGAAAAATGTAAGAAACATATCACATCTATTTTTTGAGAAAATTTGTTTTCTTTCATTGGATGTATTTCACGCATAATTACGCAAAAACTAAGCATAGTTTCAAACAATTCCCTATTTTCTGATTAATGCGGTGAATAGGTGGCGGACACGTCACGCCCTTGTCCTGCTCCGTGAATCCATAAACAGCGCGTTCCTCCTCCTACTTTCAGGTAGCCCAGGCGCGGCTCGTCATTAAATGCTGTAAGGCGGAGCCTCTCCTATAGAAATCGCGCCCTAAAAGAAATTTAAATATATAATTTATAGGTGTATTTATTTATTAATAATGGATTCCTGAGATATATTATATAACAATCATATCAAAATGTTTCTTTGTCAGTTCGTTAACGGCCGTCTGTAACGCATTTGAAGCTGTTGAGAGGGAAGAGAAAAGCGTTAAGCTCCCTCTTCATTCCACCATAAGGCCTGTGTGTGTAAAACGTGGAGGCGTGACGTCATGCATTCACTGCATAGGCTTACCGGCGGACGAAGGCTGCAGCGAGGCAGCCTTCAAGGGTGGGGCCTAGGGTCTGAAGGAGGGTGTGCTCTCGAGATAGCGTTACTATGAAGCTCAGCGAGAAGCATTGCGCATCATTAGTTTTCCCAATATGCGAAAGGAGTGCTACTTCCTTAAGCCTTAATCAGAAGCGCGAAGTCTACAGGACTAAGCTTCGTGGTCGGAAGAGATTATGTATAGAAATGCAATGCAATGTAATGTAATGTTTGCAGTCTTCCCCATTTCGAAAACCACGAGCTGCGACTGAGGTAGCCCTACTCCTTCCATCACGCGAACTATTTCTGACCAGGGAAGGAAAAGAGAAGGAAAGGCTATTTCTTTACATGATTGACACGTAGGTTTGGAAAATCCCCAACTATGCTATACTACACGGAAGATAACGAGCCGGAACTCGACTTTACGACTCTTCGAGTCAAGACTGTCAAGAGGCATCGAGCGATCTCGATAACCCAGATTTGCTGAGTACACTTTGTTCTGATTGAGCATTGAGTTTCTTGATGTCCATATTTCAATTGTGTATCAGTTTACATTTCATCATGATTATATCCAAATATGAGCAAACAAGGAAATATAACCCCAAAATCAGTTCTGAGGAAACACTCTCCCCAGTATCACGACAACACGTCGTGGCAGGGGCACTGCAACCTCTCAAGATTAAAGCATGAATGGCAGACGGGTTGCATTCATTCCAAAGAACAGGCGAACGTAGGAAGCCAATGGTTTATGGGTGATGTACTATTCGCATTTTACATATTTGAATAAAATGTGTCATTACCACCGTTTTTACTTGCTTAGGTTTCTTTCCATATAATTGACACTTCACATTGATTGCTGACTATGGAAGTTAAATGGTCAGAGATAAGTGGTAATAATAAATATGAGTAGGTCGTGGTTTACCACGTCCTACTCGTATTTCAAAAGGGTTTAAAATCGGTTGAGTTGTCTAAGAGGAGATAACCTTAAAATATTATTACATTCGTGTAAATAGACTTAAGAGTTAAACGATTTTTCGCCAACGCTGCTCCTCGTGTAGTTTTGCACCGATCGCAGTGGTTAAGATGTAGTTCATGGGTGTCTCTGTCGGGTAGAGGAAGAACACGTTTCCTTCAATATTTTCAAGGGCATTCTTTTTCTTCTAAACTCATATTTTACTGAAGATCAATTCATTATAATACACTATAACATATAATAATATTCATTATATTTCACTGAATTGATGATATAGTATACCCAATAATGTATTACCATCCTTCATTAGAAAAGCAGTAAAAACTAGTGGTGCTCAAACAGCATGTACTTCCTCGCCCTATCTTCACGAAAAAGTAGGCGAAAAATAGTCAAATTTTCGAAAAATGATACATGACCTTGCTTCAAAATCTATCTTTAAGGAACCGATTTCAATAGGAGCAAAATCTCCAATTGTACTTGTAGGAAGACGCCGAAAATGTTTGAGGTTTTGCAATTTTCAACGCTCATGAGACCTGCACCATTCTGTTAAACGTCCTTCACACTATCCAACGACAAAATTTAATGAAAAATGATGTTCCCATTTTTTTTAAATTTTGAAAATGTCTCAGGGGCTTCATGTTAAGTACCCTCCAAAATTAACATATCAATTTGAAATTCAAGGAGTCGTGACATGACCCAGATCAATTGGGGAATATCAATTTTGGATACAATCGGCTGAAGAGTTTAGCCGCTTGCGTTGTTAAGAAACGGACAGACAGACGTTTTATCATCATTCGATGTCTCGGTATCAATGACCCATACAACATGGATTCTGGCTACACCACGTGTTGGAGGATTTTTTCTTAATTAGCAACTGGATTTATCCACTTTATCGTTACTAGAGCCCTGTAATAAGAGTTCTTTTCTGCCGAAAATTCGCGTTCTTTACGCAGCATTACATAAAATTCTCTCTAGAGAAAGTAAAAGGATGAGAGAAGTATTTTGAAGATGCTCTTAATTGATGTTTCCCTAAAAGCCAACTGCTGTTGACATTAATCCCGTTAATGACGGTTTTTTCCATTGCCTGATGTCAGTGGTCATCCCCGGATGGTTAGGGAGAGACGGCGCCGACCTACACTTGCTTTGCGGCGACTTCCTCCTCCAGGGATCTTCTCCCTGCGGGGCACTGCTCCAGACAGGGCTCATTGTAAGCTCCTGACTGGTCTCCTGACAGTGTGGTGGTGTAGTGCAGGGCAGTACAAGTGTGTAAGGGTAAAGGGGAAAGTAAATGGTAAGAAAGAGGAAGGAAAGATCGCGCGTTTCGTGGCTCGTTGATCAGGGTACTCCTCCGGCATTCGCCTGGTAATAATCGGAGAAACCACGAAAACATAGCAATCGACTGCTAGAATTCGCCTCCAGACAGCTGTTGAAAAGGACCTAGCTATTAACAAAATGTTGAAAATTCTGCCTCCGTCGAACTGAGAATCTCCCGGTCAGAATAACCGCAAAGACAGCGGCGACGCTGTATCTGAGCTAAAATCAGCCGGTTATGTTGGTGCCCACTGGACTAACACTATTATTGAATACACGCGCAGATTTTAATAGTTTAGCCATCATCGTGGGAATTCTGATTTGGTGTTGTTGACGTTCTTATAAGAAGAAATAAAAGAGGTCATCTTTGTCAACATATTAGCTTTATTAAGATAGCCGGCTTTCTACGGCTTTGCCGTCATCGTCAGTCTACAAGATACAGAAAGATACAACAAAATTATAAATAAATACACAATAAGATAGAAAATTAAATTACAATTAATGGATACATCTAAAGTATCTAGTTACAGATAGTAGATAAAATTTCAAAAAAAGGGGGGAAATGCAACGGGAGATTAGTAGCAGTTCAAGTTATCTGCTATATGTTCCTTAACTTTTGCAATCATACAATGTGTCTTTCTGTATTGATTTTTTGTTTAATTTGAACTCCCGTTGCATTTCCCCCCTTTTTTGAAATTTTATTTGCTATCTGTAACTAAATACTTTAGATGTATTCATTAATTGTAATTTAATTTTCTATCTTATTGTGTATTTATTTATAATTTTGTTGTATCTTTCTGTATCTTGTAGACTGACGATGACGGCAAAGCCGTAGAAAGTCGGCTATCTTAATAAAGCTAATATCTTGACGAAGATGATCTCTTTTATTTCTTCTTAGCTATCATCGCCTGTTTCCTGCCATTCATGAACCAGAAAAGAACTAAATCCAGAATCCAGAAATGATACCTGCCGTTTGGAATTCAGAAAATGACGTTGGATAAGCCACCAATTGCTGATCTTGTGTTAAATAATATTTGCGACCAGACAACACGTCTAATTCTTTTATTTCTAATAGCGCCAACGTGACCTCCCTATCCATCCGGGGATGACCACTGACATCAGGCAATGGTAAAAACTTAATTAAGGAGATGAATGTCAACAGGAGTTGGCTTTTAGGGAAACATCAATTAAGAGCATCTTCGAAATACTTCTCTCATCCTTTTACTTTCTCTAGGCAGAATTTTATATAATACGGCGTAAAGAACGCGAATTTTCGGCAGAAAAGAACTCTTATTATAGGTCTCTGGTAACGATAAATTGGCGCCCAACGTGGGGCCGCGGGTACTCGCCTGGCGCGGGTGGGTGCTAGCGGCGCTGAGCGGCGTGTGCGTGGCGGTGCCGGAGCGGAGGCGGCCGGCGTTGGCGCTGGTGGCGCTGGCGGCGCTGGCGGTGCCGGCGTGCGTGGTGATGCTGGCGCGGCTGGCGGCGCTCGCCACACTCGCCGCGCTGGCGCACGTGCTCGCCCTCGCGCTCGCCCTGGCGCCCTGGCGGTGGCGGTGGCGCTGGCGGTGGCGGTGGCGGTGGCGCGCCGGGCGACGGAGGCGGCGGTGGGGACAGGGCTCAGGGCGGCCACCACTGCTGCTGCTGCTGCTGCCAAAGGGTCGAGCCCAAGAGGGAGTAAATTCACAATGCGAAGGTACACTTACGGTTCAAGAAAATTGTGGAAATTCGGATTTGGTGTTGTTGACGTTCTTATAAGAAGAAATAAAAGAGGTCATCTTCGTCAACATATTGGCTTTATTAAGATAGCCGGCTTTCGACGGCTTTGCCGTCATCGTCAGTCTCGCTGCTGTCGGCAAAAGTCGGTCCGGCAAAAACCTTAAACATCTCAGAAATGTGAACAGCCAGCCAAACTATTCAACATTTCTGAAAGCAAACCTTAAACTTTATTTATCACAACCCGATCAATGGATCAATTTAAAATCAAATATTAATGATATCCAATATTAAAAGTCGGTTGCCTCTTGACTTTTGACGACAGCAGTGAGACTGGCAATGACGGCAAAGCCGTCGAAAGCCGGCTATCTTAATAAAGCTAATAGGTTCAAGAAAACATGGATTTGACCAGTGTGACGGTCAGTGGTCAATCTCTCCAATCCACAAATCCAACAATTCTTTGTAATTGCGCTCAATTGATTGAAAGCAATTACCATACATTGTTCACATATTGTGAGGTACTGTAAATAATATTTATTTTAAACCCTGAAAAGTCGCCATTTTATAAATAATATCTCATTCGAATAAAATGTCATTTTTGAACGAATTTATAGGGTGTGTGTAAACTGAAATTGCCTCACCCCTGATATATTCTGCTTCCGTCTCTGGAGACAGTATACTTTAGTAAATTTAATCTAATCGGCTCAAATTAACTTGTAAAAAATTCATAACAATACAATAAGAGTTTATTTTCCTTGTTTATTTTACCGTGTGGCCAGTGAACCTGGAAATCAAAATAAACGAGAGAATGCAGGAAATTTAGTGAAACCTGAAACTTATTATCTAGTATTTGGAGTTTCAATGCAAATGAACGCACGGATTCATATATTTTCTTTATTATACAGAGTGTAAAGTTTTATATGTTACTAAATAACAATTACAATATTTATAAGATTTTACGTTTATTTTATTACTTATACGTGATCACTTTCCCCTTTTTTCAACATAGTACATCAAATATCCTGAGAAAAATGACTGTCATTTCACGAACACTGTACTGGTAATTACTTTCAATTGCTTGCTCTGAAATAACATTACTTCGCAGCAAAGTATACGCTTTTGCACTGCATTGTTTTTGTATAGGGAAAACTATGTCACCCTATGCACGAAACAAATATTCGTTCACTCCCAGTTGTGGAAAAGCTATTAGCATAACTTTTGGTCAGCAAGTTAAGGTTTTCAGGAATTTGTCATGTTCTTTAGCTGTCAAATTCATGTTTTCTCTAAGCGGTTAATAATAGAACCTATTAGCACACATTCTGCATTATAATTCAGCGTCAAAGGAAATTGGTTTGCACAACGACAAATAAATCATACAATTATAATTATTGTAGTCACATAAATCATTTATGGAGAGATTACTGCGGTTATCCATTGTGCACGCTGCCAAATTTTGCAGGATGTAATCACACAGAGAGACAATTTAGTGCACAAAATGAAAACACGCAACAAAATTATAGTGACTGGGAATTAGAAGCAAATATAATATATTTTGAATGTAGAATATCTTCAATACGATATTTTCAGCAACGACTGCAACGCAAGCTGCGCTGAAATAATTAAAAGAGAGAAATGTCTATAATTTACAGATATCGTATCATTCTCAGATTTCCTTTCTTTTGAATATTTCATTTCTGGGAATCTGGTGTGCTGACTTCTTTTCTCCGACAAGAAGACTCGACGACTATTGTCTCGCAGGGATTCTTCTTACTTCCGGAAGTTTTATTCTGAACTTGCGACGAATTATCTTCTAAGCAAAGAGAACAATTTTTAATAAAGACGTAAACAAAAAAATATTACACTGATGAAATTATTTTATGGGTGAATAATTGGGGTGGTAATGTTGTATTAAGTATGAAAGGCATTGAAGTTACTACTCTTACAGAGATGCAACACAAAAACATAGCTTGTTGACAGCTTACACCAGAATCGTAACAACTCACTCGGAGGCCCAGAAACAACAAATGAGAATGAACCAATGCAAAACAACAAGTGCCCTCTTTTTAGTTTCACCAAACCTAATAACTTTTTGGGGGTTTTGATTGATAATATTCTTAATAATTAAAGGAAATATATTTCAATCAATTTTTTTATAATAAATATATTTTTGTTGCATGTTAATATGATTCTATTTTAATTTATGTTCAAATCTATTAAGAAGTGAAATATAGGTTGAAAAAATATAAACATTTCGAAACGTAATCTTGATTCTGTATAATAAAATAACGAATATAAAAAATCTATTTTCTCTCTTCATTCTTAGATCTCCTACGTCCGGGGCCTGGATGGACAGATCCGATTGCCCCGATCATAGTTACGGCCTTGCGTTAGACAAGTATCTTTGACAGTGAACGTGTCTATTGACTCATTGAGAAATTGTCAAACTGTTCTCAATTTTTTTTCATTAAAGGTTAAATAGGAAAGATGCTTGTATAAAAACATCTGTACATATTGAGAAAAACTGAAGCTAATTATATGCCTACAATTACGTGAATCTCCTCATTAACTAAAATTGGGCTTCAGAAAATAACTCTAAACATCTATTAAATTATGATAAAAGGGCACATCAAGTTATAAGTATACACTGCACATACTATTATGAATTATTTTTCGTATAAAAGTTCACTATTTACGTATTCACAAACGTCGAATTGATTGAAAATACAATTTTGAGGTTAACATACTACACCTTTAAAATTCTCTACTTGGTATCTTCTTGAGACTTAACGAGCACAACATATTCGTTGGTAAAATAACAATGGTAGAAATAAAACTTTCCAAGGTTAATCATTCATCAAGTTTGGAGATTGATACTAGATACCGTCTTCAGAACCTGAAATATTGTGTATTGTAAATTTACAGTCAACATAGTAAGAAACAAATGAATAGCAAGAGAATGTAAGACGCAAAACTTGGTGGTTTATGCCAAGACTGACATCGGCAGATAAAGCACTCAACGAGGAATATTTGGTTTAAATTTCCAAAAGCTCAAATTCCTTTCGGTAAAAAGTAGAAGCAGATGCTGTGTCGGAGATACGGCCACGAATCGTTTACATGTAGGATAGGTCACGTCAGCTGTTGGGTACCGCGGGTAGCAGACTTGGCGCAGAGCATTGATGCAGAGCGCAATGCTGGTCCTGGATGAATGCATATCTCTTTAGAGACTCTACATACTTGACTGATTATTTCGGGCGAATCAACTGCAATGGCTTAATCCCTAAAACAGGGTTGTCCAACTGGTGGCATGCGGTGCCATTTAGTTTGGCTCGCGAAAGTCTATTTGCCAGAAGTGAAAGTCTCTTGCATTCATGCCGGACGAGAACACTGCGCGCTAGTCCCTAGATATGTAGAGTAGTGCAACTGAATGGTCGCCGCCATTGAAAGGACTTTCATGCCAGAGCTATGCCGGGCAGCATTAAGCAATTGAGGAAAAATGAGAACAATCGGAGGCATTATGGAATGTTTCCAGTATATTGTCATTGGTCTGTGGTAGATAAGTTGTTGTGGATGATGTTGGCTGTCCGGGTGACGCCGCGTCGAAGGCTGTGTTGCCGACGTTTCGACCATCTTTTTGTGGTCTTCCTCAGGAATGATCTGCAATTTCTTGACTCATCGCTCCGTATAGGAACAGGGATCGACGGTCGGAGTGATAAAAATATCGAGTATTTTGTTGGAAGATCCTTTATTTCCTTAGAGGTACCTGGCTGTTTGGGGGGGGGGAGGATATCAGGAGGAGAGAAGGGAAGAAAAGGGATTGGTACGTTTTGGACACTGTGTGTTTTCAATGTTATTAAAGTCAGTCGTTTCGTCGTGTGAGTGTGTTGATTGTTAATAGTCGTTTAATCTACCTTCTGGCTTAGATGGTGCGAGAGAGAGTTGGAGAATATCTAATGGATATTGGAGTGAGTTGGAAAATATCTAAGGGATGTTGGAGCCAAAAATCTTGTGAATTGCGGGCTAGTATTTTAACTTCAGTACTATATTTTTTTACATATCTTGTTATTTCCAGTTTTTATTTTTCAGTTGTGTATGAGTAAATGTAATATTTCTTTTCTTAAAATTACACAAACGAATGAACGAGCTATAAGATAAAAATTCCTCTCGTGGGTCTGAGATGATTGCTTAGAGAAAGTAATTCCTAATAGAGACGATAAGAGGAAAATACATTTACAATTATTTCACAAACAGGTTGGTAGAAACACAGTTTCACAAACACATTGATAGAAATGGACATTGGCGTTAGAGATAAAATCTGTATTATTTCCTTCTAATTCAAAATAGTCGTGGACTGTTTCTAGGGAGATGTTTTTCATCTGTTTCAAAGTAAATGCTTCTCAATTAAACAGAATTATTATTGACAATTTATTTCATATTGGTGTCAGTACAGAATAATTATACTGATGCAAGTGGAAGGCAAAGAAGAGTAATAAGAAAAATTATTGTTTACAGAAAATATTGTGAAAGAAGCATTCTAGACTGTGCACGTATTGTGTGTATGGGTAGTATTGAAAATAATATTCTACGCCAACACATAAAATGCTTTGCAATGTTATAAACAGAAGGTGTAGTTGTGTAGTGAATCTGGATGTTTGGCAAGTAGTTAATTTTTATATTCGTAATATTTTATTTAATTGAGAATATCAAGAATTATTTTAAAACATTATTTTACTCCAAAACATCGGGATATATTTCTGAGAAATCTCGTCCCTTTCGTTGTAATTTATTACATGATCTATAATTTGTTACGAAGTTTTGTTTTTCACTTATGCAAAATATGATACTCGTCTGAGTTAAATATCAAATTATTTTGCAATGACGATTGAACATAGATTGTAAATGGGAAAACTAGATTGAATCACAAATTGAAAGTCTAATTATATTAACTAATTTAATGTTTCGTTCAAACCTCAAGAGAGTAATTTTATGGCATCCTTAGAATTATAGTAGCATTTATTTTCTATGTAATATTTCAAAACTCATTAACGATATGCCGTACAACGTTGATCTTCACGATAAAATTTAAAAGGGATATTGTTTGTGTGTCAAACTAAGCTTTCTTTTCAATGCAGGATGTTGTGTGCAGATTTGGAAATACTTCTGTAATCAAGTCCAGTGCAAGATATTCTCCTATCTTTGATGTTTATCAAAAAGTCGTGGCGCTGTGAATATTAGTTGGTTGCTTACTTTCTCCGTTTATTTACAGAAAGTGTTATTTATTTAGTAATAGTTAATGTTACTCTTCGTCGTTAATGTCTAATGTCGCTGAGTTCCGAGGAAGACACATAATCTAGCATGATTAAAAACCACAATATTTTAAACTATAATTACTTGTGTAGTTATTAGCCTTTTTCAGTACTACCTAAAGCTGATGAAATGTGTTTCATTTCTCCCCGCTGTCGCCATGTTGTGTTCATTAACGACTCACAATCGACTTTCTTTGGGAATCGATACCCAGGAGATTCGACCATCCCCATCGAGGTGGGCGTCCTCGACAGAATGATCGCAGTCATGCGATTCCTCGTGGTGCACTTCCAAGGCCACGGCGGGGCGACCAGAAAGGCCAGGTCGAAGCCACTCCCTCGTCTGGAGGACATCTACCGGCACGTCCCCAGCCCACACGCGGCCACCACGCGAGCCACGCCCAGATCCTCCGACAGGTCGCTACCCTGGTACAGCTACCTGCGGAAGCAGATCCGCACGCAGTCCGGACTCGTCTTCTACAAGTGCGAAGTGTGCGGTTACATAGCAAGAGACTTCGACCACTTCGTGGAACACCGCCGCAACCACTTCACGGGTTACGAAGTGTGCGCGCAGCGCACCGCGGTGAGGAAGCGAACTAAAAAGCACGTGTGCCCAGAGTGCCACCGGTCTTTCACGTGGCTGTGCCACCTGAAGAGCCACATGCGTACTCACATGGGGGAGAAGGCCCTCAAGTGCAGCGAGTGCGACTTCACGGCGAAGGACGAAAACGAGCTGGCTCTTCACCAGCGCGTCCACACGTGGGACAGGCAGTTCAGGTACAAGGACAACGGCGTCGGCAGCAGCCAATCGCAGACTTCTCTCAAGAGGTCACTGCCAGACGAGGACACCCGCAGTGTCAAGGGGGACAAGGAGGGCGCGGGGGAGGCCGCGGCCAAGAGCCAGCTGACCATCCACCTCGTGTGCCCCCCTCAGTCCCCCAGCGACGAATGGGACCAGCGCGCAGACCGCAGCAAGGCGAGCTCTCCCCAAGCGAAGCCTCGCGAGCTGCCCAGGAAACCGACGGCGCGTTCCGATAGCTCGAGAAATTCCAGCAACCGCGGCTCCATTATGACTTCTCCTCGCTCTTAGAAGCTGCGCAACGGGGTTCACAGTCTATGTGTAACATCTTTTGGAGGAAATAAACCAGCTTGTGTATTATTTTTGTTGTCTAACTTGTCTAAAACAGATACCACAGGCGGCTCCGGCCAACACAGAAAGTTTTATACAACCACTTTCGCTGTTGAAATATATTAAGTTATGCATAAAACGTATAAATTTATTAAGTTTAATTACATTCGTAAATAATAGTCATAATCGTCATAATCCATCACAATTTTCTCACATGATCTGCAAACAGATATGACAGCATATTCTGCGCGTGTACTGCAATGGCTTACTTGAGGACAAAATTGCTTAACAACAGACGATGGCTACTCGTAGGTTTCCAGATAAGGACAGCATAGCGTTAATGGGTGTACTCTTATCTCCAAAATGTTTGTCAACCTTTTCAGAGACTCGAGTTGAACAAATGATGGTAGGATGCAAGATTTTACATTTCTTGGAACACTAAATTTTAATATATTTTTCTAGGGGGGAGGATCAAATAAGAGAGATTAAACCTCCCTTTTTTCATCTCCTGAACATTCGCATCGTATTTTTCCGTTGAATATATTGATTTGCGAGCAATTATGTTGTGCTACTAGTTGCGTGGTTGATGCAATGTAGTTCATGTAGAAAATAATACATTAAACACCATACACCATTTGACCTGAATCGAAGGGAATAAGAAAATTAAAACCTTTTTTATATTTTTAGAAAAATTCTATGAGAAGTTCAAAGTACATTATATCAGAAATTTTGAAATTCAACATTTTCACCCTTCTGCTTTTTCCTGAATTGTGGTTAAATAACAGGGGATGTTCACTCGACCATATTATTAATGCAACTGAAGTATCATTCTAAACGTTGATTTAACTTAATTCATTAAATTTCATTACTTTCTTTGTGAAAATTAACATTACCCAAATTGTCTTCTTAGCGGCGGGAACTTCTGTCCAATTTTCTAGCAACAAAACAAAATATTCACAAAGCTGGTATAGTTATATTTTGCCTCAAATGTTACAAAAGAAAATAAATTGTACTGAACATGTTTTCACAGTAATATATTTTTCTAAGGATCTACTTCTTCTTGGCACGATTTATGTTTTTAATATAGTTTTTTTGGATATCCAATAATACACATTGAACCTCTCTTCATACATTTTGCTGGAACTTTGTTGAATTTTCTCCCTTAATACATTCATTTTACAAGGAATTATATTAAGCAACTAGTTACGTGATAGACGCCATGAAGCTCACGAAGAAAATAATACGACATACGACATGATCGAGGACTATGAGGCAACTAAAACGTTTTTTTAAAAATGCTATTAGAAATTCAAAATTATTGACACTTCACGTCGGACATTTTGAAACCTAAACATTTTTTCCTGTATTGGGGTTAAACCGCAGACGATATTTATTCCATCATACTCAATGTAGTTGAAGTATCATTCTAATTTGATTGATTTAACGTAATTCAATAAACTTCATTATTTTCTTCGTGAAAATAAATTGGTTTCACACAAAATCTACCCACTTAGTAACAGTCTCTTTACCCAGTTTTCTACCAACAAAGCAAAATATTCACATTCCACTGACTGGAAGGTCCTAGGGTACGAGTCCCGACGGTGGCAGGATTTTCAACATTAGGTAGACATATAGAAGTAATTCAGGCACTGTTTGTTGATCAATTCTTGCGGCTATTCTATCAGGAGTTTTCCATGTTTTTTTTTCGATAAACACCAGGCGAATGAAGAAATAGTACCCTTGCAAAGGGGCCACAGGCCTTGCGCGATCTTTCCTTCTTCTTTGTACTAACCTCACCTCTTTCACATACGCTTACACTTGTATTCAGCTATACTATCACGTCATTCAGGAGCCCGCGCTTGCCCTGGGCCACGAGACCGGTGCTCGGATGGTGGCACACACCTGGGATCCTATTCTTATCATCATTCGTGATATCTCTCATTCGTGATGTCTTGAACAGTCCAATTGCGTAGACCACGAGGAAACTTTATTCATACCACGCTTCGCGATGCCATTTGCACATCATGAGCGGTAACGACCACTCGAGACGAGTCGAGCGGTTAAGGATACGGAAACACGCGTTTCATTCGTGATGACGTCAATCACGAATGTTCGAGATGATCACGAACGGTTAAGAATAGGAGCCCTGGTTTGGGGAAAATCGCGCAAGTCACGTGGTTCAACCACCAGAGGTCACCATTCAGTAGGGAAAGAAAACCGGCACCTCCCGTGATACAGTACGCACAACACAGGACTAATGACCATAACAATTGACGCCCTCAAAACACGAAATAATGAACGAATCAATCAAAACCATTCAGAACAAGGTAGTTACTTCATATAATCCTTCAAATGTTACAACCAAATAGAACTTGTACAGAACGTATATACACGGTAACATATTTCTTTTTCTGAGAATGCACTTCTTTATGTTTTACCCGCGATCTCATTTCCCCAGTTGTGTACCAACAAAACAAAATATTCACACGCCTCTGACTGGACGGTCTTAGGGTTCGAGTCCCGATGGAGCCAGCATTTTCGACACCACCTAGATAGCTAAGTCGTCTGCAGCAGCTGCCTGGAGAAGAATTTCCGTGCAGGTGGGAGACACCTAAGTAAAATTGCGGAAGCCGACATGAGGGTCGATACCGGAACTCACTATCCAGCTGGGGATACTAAAAACCGCCACCGCCCATGGTAAGACATGCGCAACGCGCACGGAATTAATGACCGTATTGATTGATTGATTTTTCGTGTTTCCGGGCGCGTCAACTGCTTTGGTCATTAGTCCCGTTAGTGTAGTGCATGTTTTTTCTCGGGAGACGGTGGTGATCTTCCCCCGCTGGATGACGAGATCCGGCGCCGACCTACCATCGGCTAGTGGGGTTTCCCCCTAACCAGGACTCTCCCACCAGTGGGGTACCGCCTTAATCGGGACAAGCTCTAAGCTCCCGACCGGTCTCCCGGAATATGCGGTAGTGTAGTGCATGTTAGCGTAAGTGGAGAAGATAGGACAAAGAAGAGGAAGGATAGATCGCGCGCGGTCCGTGGCCAGTTTGGTAGGGTACTGCTCCGGCATTCGCCTGATGTTGATCGGAGAAACCACGGAAAACTACCGATCGGAGCAGCCGGCCGCTAGAATTCTCCTCCAGACAGCGACTGAATTCGATCTAGCTGAAAAGCTAGTGTCAAAAATTCTGCCGCCGTCTTGACTCGAACCTAGGACCTCCCGGTCAGACGCTGCAGTGACATCAGTTGATGCACTAAGCTACCGCCCCCGGTTTAATGACCATAACGTTCGACGCGTCCGGAAACACGAAATAATGAATGAACAAATCCCAAACATTCAGAACAAGCTGGTTACTTTATATCCTCCTTCAAATGTTACAACAGATTACAATTTGCACAGAACGTTTTTACACAGTAATATACCATTTCTTTTTTTCTAAGAATGTACTTTCCTTTTTTTTTCTCGTCATTTGTTTCTCCCGGTGGCTCAGGGCGAACTCGCCCTGGAGCTGGCGCTGTCGTCGGTGGAGAGCCGCTGCTCGGGGTAGCCGTGAGCGCAGTTGATGTGGCGCATGAGCTGCCGCTTGCTGCCGAACTCCAGGTGGCACTGGTTGCAGCGGAACCTTCCGCCTTCCCTGGGGCGCGGGGACGCGTAGGGCGGGCGCGCGTGCGGGCGCGGCCCGCGGGCCCCGTGGTGGTGGTTGCGGGACTTGCGCTTCGGCCGCTTGGGGGAGGTGGCGTCCGCCTTCTCGTCGTAGTGCGGCTTGTGCCACGTGTGGATGAGCACGTGCTTGGCGAACTCCCGGCGGTCGCGAGTGGTGTAGTCGCAGTCCTAAAGCAAGCAAACAATAGTTCGTTGATTGATTGATTTTTTCGTGT
Source organism: Teleogryllus oceanicus (assembly GCA_964035755.1). Taxonomy (NCBI): domain Eukaryota; kingdom Metazoa; phylum Arthropoda; class Insecta; order Orthoptera; family Gryllidae; genus Teleogryllus; species Teleogryllus oceanicus. The sequence continues at coordinate 75,742,964 of CAXIVR010000010.1, forward strand.
TTCCGGGCGCGTCAACTGCTTCGGTCATTAGTCCCGTTAGTGAAGTGCATATTTTTTCGCGGTGATCTTCCCCCGCTGGATGGCGAGATCCGGTGCCGACCTACCGTCGACTAGTGGGGTTTCCCTCAAACCAGGACTCTCCCCTCAGCGGGGCACCGCCTCAGTCGGGACAAGCTCTAAGCCCCCAACCGGTCTCCAGGAATATGTGGTAGTGTAGTGCATGTTAGTGTAAGTGTGTGTGTAAAGGGAGAGGATAGGACAAGGAACAGGAAGGAAAGATCGCGCGCGGTACGTGGCCCGTTTGGAAGGGTACTGCTCCGGCATTCGCCTGGTGCTGATCGGAGAAACCACGGAAAACTACCGATCAGAGCAGCCGGTCACACAGCGACTGAATTCGACATAGCTGAAAAGCTAGTGTCGAAAATCCTGCCGCCGTCAGGACTTGAACCTAGGACCTCCCGGTCAGAGGCGCTTCAGTGACATCAGTTGATGCGCTGAGCTACCGCTACCGGTAAACAATAGTACATTATGAAACGATGAAGTAATGATGGTCACTAATACACGAGAGTGATATTACGATACGAGCGAGTATAGTAAACTTCACGCGAGTGTGTTAATACCCATTACATCGAGTTTCATACGGTACGTTTTCCTCGACTTTTGTATGTTACAATTTTATATTGAATCGTTTTGTGGCAATTGACATGCAGGATTCAGCCAAAGCCACCTAGCGGACATATAATATAATATATAATATACATATAATATCAAATGCAATTTTAATGTACACAATCGAACAAACCATTTAGTAGAACAATTCTCAATGACTAATTGTCAAAACTTGGTTTGTAAACTTCTCTGTGATTGGTCAAGAATCTGTACCTTAATGAAATCTGTATGGTAATTAGTATCATTATACAACTGGTTGCAGCCATCAAATGACATAATTATACAATGGGAGTAAAAAAAATCGGGTTAAATGCAGTTTGTGGTCCGATTCGTTCACCCGCGCAGAACTAGAAAACGGACAGAACGGATCTTGAGGGGATTTAGGCGAGTGTAGAAGAAAACTAGTGGGTTGAAGAAAAGGAAAGAAAATTGAGGCTTTCCTGCAACACATAAATAACATATATATGCCAAATGATCCTTAGACGAGTTTAGGATAAAATGCGTTGGTTATTATGCGTGGGGCAGAATCAAGGATGTTTTATGCTAACGCGAGGGCCGAAGGTCCGAGTCTCCTCATCTTGTACACGCGTAGCAAAGCGTCATAATTCCGCAGGAGAGTGCGTGGGCCGCTGACACTGGCCACGCCACGAATGACTCATTCTCGTAATAGCGCACGTGAATGGCTCGGAACGAAAACTGCATTTCTACCAAATACTCAATTAATTGCGAGTCAAATTTTAATTTATTGCGTGGAACCTACAATTAAAGGCGATGGGGATATGTGAGAGAACTATTGATTCTATTTTGAGGATGGGAGCGCAAATTTGAGAATGAAAGGAAAGGAAGAAACTGGACGCAAAACATGAAAGATTTTCAAGGGGGATCCTAGCAGCAGACTATTGCACAAGCAGTTGATTGGTAAGATGGGAGGCAAAGGACAAAGATCAGAATAGAGATGGGTAAAAACGTATGAGAAAAGAATTAGGAGAGAGAGAGAAATTAAAGCACGTTTGGTGTAAATTAGATAAAAACGAGGAGACTGAGAATCTGTTTGGAAAAGGGAAAGTTTCTTGAATCATAAAAGTTACTCATTGGAAGAAGTAGCAAAGTTAAGAGAAGAAAAGAATGATTAAAGTAAGGAATTTATTAAAAGGGATAAAAATCAGTTACTGCAGTAAGATTGCAAAACTGCTACTACTATGATATGAAATTCATCTTATAACAAATGGAATAAATTTATTCAGTTGGATAACATTCCTAATTATTTGAAAGGATAATGTAAGTAAAGTGATGGGAGAAGGGAAGCCAGATATAGATTAAGAAATGAAACCAGAGCGAGTAGATATTGGATAAATAGTGAAGAAAAAATGTAGAATCTTTGAGTAGGAAGAGGAAGACTGGCAATACATTCTAGATCGATGTCGGGCTTTGAGGATGGAAGAATGTGGGAATGGTGGAATGTTCAGAATAAGTTGAGGTGGATGTTAGAGGGTCAAAGTAAAAGGATTTGTAGGGTACGTGGTAGGATAGGCTAGGATACGGTAGGGTGCATATTATACAGGAAAATGCATAGTATGTAACCGTATTATTGTACACATTTGGGCAGAAAAACCTGTTTAGTGAGTCTGATTCCGAAAAAGTGGATAGTTTTTGTTCCTATGCTTAGGAACTATACTTAGGTGTTTACAATACTTTGAGTAGGTGTATTACTGATCTCCCAAAGAGGGTTAAGATTGGTGCATGTGGGGAGCAGATACATGCTGTTCGGGCCCACCTGCATAGCCGAAAATCACAGACGCACATTTGATTTCATATACTCATTGAGGAAAGAATCGCTCCCTTTTTTGCGTTCCTTTCCAGACATTATGTGCGCCCGCGGACTGCGAGTGAAGGTTCCTATCTGTTTTTCGGTTCACGCGAGCTTTCGACAGCGACTGTGACGTCACAGTCCTTCGCAGAAATCTTACTGGTCTGATCACGCAACGGTTGCAACCGACTCATAACTCTCAGAAGCTTCCAAAAGCATTGATTTTGTTCTAGAGCAATTTTAACATGCACTTGCGATTCGTCACATCAACGCCCCATCTCCATGCGCTATGTGCGCAGCAATCTGTGGCGTAACTGCCCTCAGAACAAAATTCAGTTCAGGTCGAATACAGAATGTGAACGCACGCGTGTGCCGCTGCCTTGAGCTCCGTGAGGAATTATGTTTTTCCCACGTAAAATCTCTTTCAATGAAGCGTTCAGATTCAAATTTCTTTGATGTTCACGCCGAACATTAATGTAATTTCGCGGACATAAAATATTAAGTTGTCGGTTGCAAGTCTAATTTGAACTGTGCGAAGCATTCAGCTTTTTAGTGTAAACTGAAGTGTTTGAAATGTGAATGAATAATCTGAACTCTGTATTTGTATATTCTGTCAGTGACTACATGATAAGAGGAATGAAACGTGTTGTTGTGCTACATTACTTTTAATTGGAATCGGAACAGTCCTAGTAATCTGACTCTGAGCCATCTAAGCCGCTGTATAGTACACTTACGGGACTAATGACCCCAGTAGTCGACGTGCCTGGAAACACGAAATAATCAATCGAGGCAGCTTTTCATTGAAGGAGTCACCCATCCCTACCTTGCAGCTGTAGACCTTGTTGCTGATGTGCGTGCGCATGTGTCGCTTGAGCAGGTTCAGCCACGGGAAGCTCATGTCGCAGATGGGGCACACGTGTCGGTTGGGCGAATGGCGGTTGGGCGAGTGGCGCGCCCGGCGGCGGTTGGGAGAAGCTCTGTGCTGCGCTGCGCAGCCGCCGCCGCCGCCAGTGCTGACCGCTACCGGCCGGCTGGGGAACTTCTTGCCTGTGGCGGTGACAGCGCCCGGCGGTAGCGGGAACCGCTTCGTGGCGAGGAAGTGGATTTCCAGCGAGCGCATCATCGTGATCACCTCGTTGAGGAAATCGTCTTGAGGGGCGTGTATTGAGTATCCTGGGCGCCCAACAGCAAGAACAGAATGTGAATATACGTCATACCTCTCTATTTGTCTTGGAATGAAAAAAAAGTATTGTTTTTAAATTTGCTAAAAACAACCAATCTAATTTTTCCAATTGTTGACTTCATTACTTCGCTGAGTTCATAGTGGATTGTTTCTAAGATTTCTTATATCACGTATAAAAGTGAAGAACTTGAGATCAGATAGTCTATGCAACATTTTGTTAAGATTAGTGGTGCCATTATTTAACCGTCAACCTTATTTTGCGTGTCTATGAGAAATATTACGTTGTGACAATAAATGGCAAGGCAATAAACAAATTTTTGTTATATATCACTTATAATTACAGGTTGTTTGTAGGGCAAGACTCATCTTGCCCTACAAATCGATTTCAGTCTGAGAACTATCTGCTCCCGTGCCCTTCATTTCTAATAATAATAACAATAGAAAATAAATCACGTAGAAATATGTTTCTACTAATGAACTGCTTCAAAGCTAATGCTGCTACTATGAACTGCTTCAAAGCTAATGTGTAAACTGAAATGTAAAATTCATTAACAACATGATTGAAAGAAATATTGTTCTGGTGAGGTCCTTTCCTGTTTGACATAAACCACCAAATTCAATGGCAGTTTAGTTATTCCGCTAAAAGTGGCCTCAAACGCTGAAGATGTGCGCTCTCACACAGTTCGGATAGGCAATCTTCTGAATCGCAAATCGTCTGATCTTCTAGATCATCCTTCGCTGGAGATACTGGAATGTACAGAATTGTAATCAGTAAATGATGTAGAAGAAATACTTAATGTAATACGTATGTAAACGCTTCATAAACATGTGTATCTTATATTAAAAACAAAGCTTGGAATTGAAGAATGTTCCAGAATTTGTTTTTGTACTTTTCTGCATAAACTTACTTAGAAACTTACTTTCATAAATGCATATGCTGCAACATGAGATAATCTGCTGCATAAAACAGGACATCATTTTTATAATTACTCTGTTATTATTATGAATATTATTATCTAATACTTTCAAAAACTGATACAACGTTATTTTAGATGAAACAACTTGATACAACAACGATAAAACTTATGAAACAACGATAATTTTGTACATAGTTGAAATTATTTTCAAACTATTATGAAACAAATATACAAATAACTACATTTCACACATGATTTTTATTATGATTTGAGATATCCTTACAGTCTTCTCGTTTAACCACTGTTCGTTGTAGGTCTGTACAGATATCCATTTTTCTCCATTGAACCATTGTTAAGCAGTTATAGTTTTGAATGTATCAAGTCTGCGGACTTCCCACACTTCTGCGTTCGAACATTCCTGGGGTCATCTCTTGGGATCCACGTGTGCCATTTTAATTTATCAACCTTTATCATACTATTTACAACAAGTACAATCGGTGAATTGCCTTCTGTAGTGTTTTCTGAGGAACTCTATTAGTTCATCAAGCTAATGTACTATAACCACTATTTACTTGTGCTACATTTCTATTATTTTTTCTATTCAGTCTCTTGATTCCTCGTTCAATATTTGATCCCAATGACATTAGATTTTGATGCCCAGGGAGTCATTTTCCAGACTTCGCTCTTTCTCAACACTTTATTCCTTTCTTTTTCTTCTCTATTCTAACTTCTTTACTTTCTTTTTCATCTTTCATATAATCTCACCAAAACGACCGACAACTGTAGTGTTTTAACTGACAAAATCTCATCATATAAAATAGAGTGATTTCATATTTTCCAACGATGCTACCCCAGATGAGTAGAACAGAAAATACAAAAAAGAATTCAGTTCATCTTATTCAGTATTGTGGTTTAAAGGCACTAATTTAATAGAATACCGCCTCCATTTTATGTTGCTCCCTTTCTGTAATAAATACAATATCAACAAAATATATTGTCAATTGCAGTTTATGAAGAACATTTTATATTGTAACATACAAATTGCTTAAATAATGGTTAATAACGAATAAAATCGTTTTCTTACTCAATGAAGCTGCCAATGATTTTAGACCAAACCGTTTCTTCATTTTCTGAAATTATGACTTTAAAGTTTACTTAAAAACGGAATATGGTCATAAAATTAATAACCCTACGATATTGCATTAATAAAAATCACAATATACTCAACATTATTTTATGTTATGAATTATTTATCCGAGAACAAATAATACTCGATCGTCTTTCTAATATTTAACATTCATCAGTTTAGAATTTGGTACCTATAGTCTTTCTTTTGCACCATTGTAACAGAATGTTTCCTGGGAGTTTTTGCTGCAATATAAAAATCTTGATGTATACAATTTTATTGCTATTAATTAAACGCAATTAATGTTTAGAATTACACTGAAATATTTAAAAACAAGCGCAAAACCATTATTCGAGATTATAATAAAAAGAAACAATTTGTTAGAATATTTTCCAATATTCTACTAGCAATGATCCTATGCACATTTCATGAAGGAAATTACAATTCTACTTCGGCATACAGCTACTTTCTTAACACTTATGAGAGGCGCCGATTTACTGTCATCGCAAGCTAGCGATTTAACTCACAGTTTGCTATTTAACAGAAAAATATCATAGGTATAACATGTCTTCAAATTGGGCCATAGTAAAGAATTTTCTCTCTTGTTTTAAAGAATACGTACATTATATATTTATCATGTTTACAGTTTAATATAAGGTGGCACTTGGTTAAAGTTCCAAATTATCTTTTGAGAATATTTATATTCCATGTCACAGTTCATGTTCATTCTTATTATTCTTTTCTTCCCTTAAAACACTCACCCTGAAACTACATCAAAAGCTGCACGATATTCTTGTGTGTTTATTTATTGAATTATGAAGTTTCTAAACATACGTTATGAAACTTCATTTGTTTTCCATAATCGATTTTGGGATAAGAATAACCACGTAAATATTTAAAATCCTTGATGGTACTAATGTCATTGTGTTAAAAAGAGTTATATACATTACCTATGCGTTAATTTCTACCTTTTGGCACATGTGACTTACAAATTAAAATATTATATATCGATATATTTAGAGACAAATAATTCATCCATTATCACTGAACTGAAAATGCACTACGCATTCAGGGATGACAAATATTCGAATGTTTCCTAAGCCCTTAAGGCCGCTCCACAATAGCCCAAAAACGGGAATGGGAATGTGAAGGCGAGGACGGGAAAGGGAACGGGAGGTACGTGCGCTTCACAATAAACGCCAACGGGAAGAGGAATAGCGCTATGAACCAGTAGCGGCTAAAACGAGAACTTTAAGAAACAGTTGCCGAAACCAAAACACATCTAGCTATGTTACTGTGCTCACTCTTTGTATTGCCATCTGTCCGATATGTTTGCGTGAACTGCTATGAATAAGAAATACTTTAGCGAAACAATATTCATCAGAAAAAACAAAACCATAAGTAGGAAGAATGCCAAAACTACTACGAACTTACGGAAAATACAACTACGAGAAACTAAAATTTTGTGAATAAACAAACAGCTCCAATGTACTTTAACAAAACATTAAAAAAATTTGCGAAATTTTAATTCCAAGCATTAATATGAACAGTAAAAACATACAATAATGACTAAAAATAACGAAAACAACTCCACAATGACTTACAAAACCCGCCTCAAACCCTCACAAATCCGCTCTAACCTCAATATCGCCCTACACTCAATTCCGCTTCAGACCAGTGTCGCCAGTCGCGCGCAGTTCGCGCGCTCGATCAGCTGGAGAGCTTCGCCGCCATTTGCTGCACTTTCATTGGTCGAGAGGCTTCGCGTTCCCGGGCTGAGATAAATGTTGACCATCCTTCCCGGTCCCGTCAAGCTTCGCGTTCCCGTCGTGTTGAGAACGCCTACCTGAGATGTCCATCTTTTAACTTTCTTTACGTTCCCGTTTCCGGGCTATTGTGGCGCGGCCTTGATGATCCACAATTTTATCGTCTTTGTTATCTTATTTTATATTGCCTTTTTTACTTATTTTTTTCTTTTAGCATCATTATGGTTATATGCTCATTCGCGAGGATAAATAATACATTTTTCATAGAAATAATGTAAAGTACAAAATATAATTCCGGTAAAAAATAGTATATTTTTTATTTTATTTTATTTAAAGTCACAGCAACGACAAGGTTATTAGTGACTGCAACTATACATGATAAAGTTGACATAGTATTTTGTCTAGGTTAAAAATGCACATCCAAATGCATATAATAATTAAGGCGATCTATTTAAAAAAGGCACATATGCAAAAAAAGCTGTTTTAAGACAAATAGTGTTGAAAGTTTTGTTTGTGCATACGGACAAAGTTTATTGCTTTTGATAACGAGATAATAATGACGGAAATACAAAACTTATCTGTTCAACACATGTTACGTATTATATAGTACATTAAAAAGAAAGGCACAACTCTTCCCTCGTTTGAAAACAATAATTTTTAATGTACGTTTTAAACAAATTTTAGGTCTTAGTCTTGATGATTTATCTTCAAAACTTAATAATGCTAGGGAATGTTTTGGTCTCTCAATAGTTATGCCTGCTCTATTCAAAACTTCTCATGTTGACAACTTACTATTCAAAACTAAAGTTCTAATGAGACACAAAATCTAAGTTCATTTGAAATACTCTGGTAATACTATAGGCAATTGCATCTTATATGTTTCATGCATAATTTTTATGTTACGTCTTTTTTTCTCTGTATATTGATCATAATTGATTTCAAATTATTCTAAATTTACTAATAATTCAAGAGCTATATGATTGTGATTGCGATAATATTACGTCATAGAAAAACAACTGATATTCAATAAAATAGCGAGGACCTTCATTTTGTTTGCATACAAAAGCTTTGTGATCAGTCTGATCACCACCTCCTAGAGTTACTCCTAGTAAACTGTACAAGGTTGTGGTCTGATGTATGTAATATGTTTATATTATAAAGCTCATGTGCCGTCATTTGTCATCACGTCGTTTTCAACGCCAGCTACATTATGTAATTGGAATGTTGATCTTGGCCGTTTTGTGATTCGTGTTGCTGTTGATCTATCAAAAGCAGCTTACATTTCCGGAGGTTATAGTTATCTACTCGAAGATAGATTTTTGAATCCGAATATTGAGTGTTTTTAAATGAAAAGATATGTGTGTTTTAGACGTAATGTCCAGCAGTCGACTGACACTGGTGTTCCTTTTTAAATATATAATGATATACGATACATGACATTTGAATAGCAGAATTCCTTGCTACAGTCCACTGCAACATACAGGTACAGATTTGGGTAAATATAAAGCATTGAAATTATATTTTCAGAAACATGTTTAACCGTTTTCACAGGGGATAGTGATTGGGTTGTTCAAAAATTTGTAAACGTGTCTTGTTTCATTAGTTTTCCATTTTACTTGTAGCATGTATGTTATACTTTTCTATTGTAACATTTCTATACTTCTTCCTATTGTGCGATGTAATCGCAGGAGATCAGATATCATTTATAATAATTTACTTCTTTTTGCGCAGAATGGACATTCCTGTTTTTAGAGAAGCAGTGAACATTCAGAAGACGTAAAAAGTTGCCGTAAGCACCTAGTCGCATCGTGTGTATTGGAGGAGAGCAAACTCTACCAAGGGGTTTTCAAAAACCTTATACTTTTACTATGTGAAAAAATTGAGGCTATTTAACAGTAATCATGTCTCATCACGCCATAATCAATGTTTTGTATAAACTTATATACGAAAATTAATGTTTTGTATAATCTTATATAAGAAAAGGAAGGTTGAAGGAATTTTCTCAGCCTGCAGATATGCAATGTGGAATTGGACTGATACGGACTCCCACATGGGTTCACTGCACAGAACTCCTTAACCCTTAATCTTCCAATCTTCGTCTAGCGATGTTGGAGATTTTTAAATTTTGATGGATCATTCAGTCAAGCTACACCATTAGCAGATTTATTTATTTATTAGGTCAAAAACACTAAAAAACTGTATATGACGTGTGGGGGAGAAAATCATCTGCGCACGCTTTCTTGAGTTTCAGAATCCCTTCCCAACAATTTAACTATTAATAGTTGAAAGATGAAATAATAATAATAATAATAATAATAATAATAATAATAATAATAATAATAATAATAGTTTTAAAAAAGCGAGAGATAAACAAGTCAAAAACTAGATATTTTCGTTTCCGAGTTATAGAAAACTTATTTGTAACTGTAAATGAATTGCAGGTGTGATTTTTCTGTATTGCTAACAAAACAGAAACTTACCCCAAGCTCTACTACCACTACAAGCAAAAGCTCAACAAAACGTGCGCATAGTGAAGCTACATAGTCAAGAAGATCGTTGAAAGTCATCTTCTTGGGTTAGGCATAATAACGGACTGGAAATTGTTATTAAGCCTAATATTCTTCTCAATAACTACAACCACCAGGTAATGTGTGTTGTGAAAAGGAGTGTGACATTACTTAAATATTTTATTGCTTCAGGTTGAAAGGCAAGGAATGTTCTACTCTAAAGAATACTCGACGATGTCTGTTGACCTCATAAGCTTCTTATTCAATTGTTTAAAAATGGAACATTGAATTATCTTTTGAGAAATATAAGCAAGTATTTACTACCTTAACACAATTGTCTATAAGATTACATAAAAGTAGATTTCACTGTGGTGTACTTTTATCTAGAATATCTATTTTTTTCAAATTTAACTGTGTACTCTGTTTCAGTATTTCTTTCAGCTCTGGACCAACCTGCCATAACATTTATTTGTAATTGTCAACAATAATATAGTACAGAAAATAACTTTACAGTAACCTTTTTTAGCTTAAGTATATTCTTTCTCCAGTTTATCAATTGCATTTTTAATTTATATAATTTGAAGATTCTTAAAAATATCTTCAGCGTGAAAAACAGTTCACAGTCATTTCTTATACCTTTGTAGCGCATTAGATATGTGCGGCGAAGTGTACACATTGCTGCTATAAAGAATGCCGTTCATAAACTATTATGATATACTGTATGCTAAGACGTTAATGCCGTTCATAAATTATTATGATATACAATTTACTAACATATTGATGAAAATAATAAAATATTTCGTCATAAGCAGTTCACCCTGTATTGAACATTTAGAAGAATCGAAAGATACATTATTACTCTTTGGGAACTATTTTTAAAATTATCTTGAAAATGTAAACTGGAGAAAGGATTTCTTGCCATAAGTTGTGTTTTTAATTGCCAATGTAGAGGGTGGACAATTTTTTGGTCGCGAACCGCCGTGAAATACACTCAACCACCGAGAATTCCCTGCTCTAAAGCACAGCTCACAAGTACTCCTCGCTTGTTAAACATGCTAGTGCAAGTCAGAACCGGAATAATGTGATTTTTTACGTTCCCACAGATGTCCTCTCCTGTGATTGAGGTTCTTGCTTATACGAGTATTTACTCTATTATTAGGTGTGAAAAATATGATTTGATTAATAAAGAACTCGGCTGACTTTTTAAACCATACACATAGTTCTCTCCTTCAAAATTATGCTCTGAAGTCCATCTTAACTTGACGAAACCTCAGCCAAAAAAAGTGTATTATTTTTTTTAAGTGAGTGATCCAAAATCCATTTTTTAAAGATCTTGATCCAACACAAATACACAAACACACACATACACAAAAACACACACTCGCGAGGGCATTGCAGTTGGCAAGTTCAGTAGACAGAGCTAACAATCCTCGACTGACGATTCCTTCAACACGGAATGCAACTACTTTCGCGTGCTTTGCTGCAAAGAGTGAACGAAAATGTGTTTCAGAGGAGCTAGTAATGACTTCGAGTCAAGAAACAGCAGTATCTGCGCCTTCTGTGTGTTTTGTGATATGAAAGAAGCGACGGAAAAGCATGCAGATTTTCGCCGTGGCATTGGACGTGATGATAGTGAACAGCTGGGAGTGATGATAGCGAAAGTTTGGAGACGAAGGTAAATAGTCTCGGTGTCCGGTGACTTACAAACAGTCAGCCCTGAATTTCTTAGCATATATTATGACTAGGAGCGGATTTAATGAAATGTAATATATAATTTTCACTTCAGAACAATGCCGTTTAGTACACATATTCATTTTATGTTATGACAAAAGGAATTTACCCCTTTTTTTGCATTTTTCGTCGATTTCGACAAATAACTCTTTTTTATCTTTTTCCGTCATTTTAATGAATTTTTCGTTGATTTCATCGGTTTTAACATCATTTTAATGGTACTTGCTTCAAATAATGTTTACGCGACGCAATAAATATTCTCCACAGAATTCCAAAGTAACCTATTTGATTTGTTTGCTCAGAAATTGCAATGTCAGTCGTTCTGTAATCCAAGGTTCCTGTGACTCCTATCAGCGCTATTGTCAGTTCGACCGATTTCGGAGTAACGTAGACCTGGAAAAGACCAAATCAAAAGTCCACAAGCTGAGTGCACTTGAACCAACAGAAGAAGCCTCGACTACATCAGTAACGCATCCAGCTTGAGTTGTTCATCCGAACTACTCTTGATCACATTTTCTACATAATTTCTCTTTGCTTTTAGGGCGTTTTAAAACATGTTATGAGCATTTATTGATCATTTTTGGCGATGTTTTAGGTCATCAAAATCCGCTCTCTAGTTACGTCCATGTGCTTGTGCCTGGGCAGGGTCTAAAGTCACTAAAGAAGACGCGGTCGCCGAAGAGTATGTGGTTGTTAGCCGCGGCCCCAACGGAAAATTATTACTTATTATCTACTTATTGTTAGCAGTGGTCTTTACGATGCTCAATGCTTTTTCGACGCTTCTTATCGACACTACGGAAGATGCTGAAACTAATTCTTCTTCTTCCGGATTCACTTCATAAAGATTCTAAACAAAACTTTCCGGACTCACTCTTTGCTGAAAACCACACAAGTTCTGTGATACTCTGCAATGAAAGAATCGTCAGGTGTGAATTGTGGTTTCCTAGAACACCTGATTCTACTCATTAACATCTTTAAGTGTACATGAAGAAACCACTCTAGAAAATGGAAAGTCAATTCACTGCAATTTCACAAGATTTAACATGATGTTAAAACTCATTTAATTTGGTGTTAAAACTTAAATAGTGGAGACGCGCATTTGAACCCCATTTACATGTTTTCTTTTGACGAACTATTTCGGAGTTTTAGCGAACACTCGCATGGATAGTGTGGTATCCGGAATCTATTAGTAGCCTCATGCGCGCGGTGGCTGAAACTCCGAAATAGTGCGTCAAAAGAAAACATGTAAATCTGGTTTAAATGCGAGTCTCCACTGTTTAAGTTTTAATACCATGTTTAATGAGCAACGTAGCTTGTTGAGACATTAAACATATATGCATTATGTGATGAACGACACAATTTTGACATTACATCTACTCTTGTCGATATGTAGATTGTCTTTTGTTGACAAGGGCGATATATTCAGATGAACTTTGTAACTATACAAAACTTCGTATCCTTTTTTATGTAATTATTGGATAACATACGATTGTATTGGTGCTATATTTTTTCGATCCGTTTCTAGGAGCAGCTGGGCATAACCACTATCTCCAGATGTAACTGAATACAATCTCCGCCTTCTCTCATGTGCTACCTCCCGCCATCCTTTAGGTGTAGTACTCCCCCCCCCCCCCCCCCCCCCTTTCTACAATGTTTCATAAATTATGGCGCTTTGTAGATGTTCAAAAACATTTGCGTTATCATCATAGCCTTCAAACGTTCAGTTTCTTCCATATACCATTTCATTTTACTTTTAACGTAGAATAGCGAAAATCATACTTGTCAGTATAGCTCCTGCCAAGTGGAAGCCACAGAACTCGGGATCTTTTTCAGAGTTCAGCTGATAATATTAAAGGTTTCTGACCTGTTCTAAAACAGACACATATTACATGATTTTTCAGTAATTTATTTTATTTTCATTTTAACTTTTCGGGGTGCTTTTAAAATTTGTTATCCATGGCTCAGTTTTGTAAAACACTCTGATAAATGTTTTAAATATTAAAACTATTAAGTAGAATTTCATCGAAAAAATTGTCAACATTAAAATTTATTTGACAAAAATTATGGTCTTTGGTGTAAACATTTTGAGATTGTCTGAAATGCTATGACCATAATATACCATACGGTAAGTGAGCTGTAGATATATGTTATTAAAGAGTCCAAATCGAGTCCAAATGTAGAAATAAAAATACAATAAATGGCTAAAAATTAGTTTAATATGAACGTGTTTTACAGAAGGTCAGAATCATTTCACATTAATAACCATAACAGGTCGTAACCTATAGCCGACAACACCCGAATGAACGAGTGACTCCAGTTTTCCTTTCCCGCTGGAATTTATCCAATACGTTCAAAATGTTGAGTTCAACATGTTTAAGACAAACGTACATTTAACACGTACAGATATACAGTGTTGGTACTACTTGTTAAACAGTGGGACGCGCCTTAATGTACACGCAAGAACCAACAGGCGAGGATTGAACCGGGTCCGCGGGAACGCTCGGCGCCTGAGCCAAAAATGCGGACGGCGACGTCCAAATTGTCTGCAGTGCGAATTACATTTCCAGTGTCCGAAATCAAATTTTTAAAAAGTGTTTTATTACAATTTATCGTACAGCAGTTGTATACTCGTTGTAATATGAACTAACGTGATTCTGGCATCGTGGAGCGTGAGCAGCGTCTGAAGGAACAATGCTAGAGAGAGCTACTGTGCTCTCGCTGAAATACAATTTTACTTGTTATTCCCTAGAAGTTCACAAACAAGATTTCTCTACATATCGTTTCTGGTAAACATCCAGGTACCCATTTGGATACCATTAAGCAAGGGGATGTAACTTGCGTGAGTTAAATTTGCAAACCAGCAGTCAGGGTAGAGACTGACAATCTGCTAGGTATCGGGTTCGATACCACAGGATGACCAGTGAAGTAAAACTCACAAGAAGACATTACAATGTTTAATTTGGCAATAGCTCTGTACAGGTTGGAACGGCCGAAATATGTTATGAGCTCAGTGACTTGTGAGCGAATACGCTGCTTTGGCCGTCGTGCTTCTCAATATATATATATATATATATATATATATATATATATATATATATATATATATGATTTTACATGTTTACAAGAAATTACTAGAACAAGGTTTTACAGATTTCACAGAGGTAATTTCCAGAACGTTTCAGGATGTAGCATGTTTATCACTGAATCGTCAAACCATATTATTGTCCATTTGGAAACGTGAAGCAAGTAGCAGATGGGGCGCTCGGCTGGGCGGCGCCGTCTGGAGGTCGCGGGGTGCGGATCTTTCTTGTTGATGTTTCCAATGGAATCCATAACTCGTGTGTGGGCGCGCGGAGCCATCGCGTTCTCGTGCTGCCGCAGGGCGCCGCCGGTGCGGGCCGGCCACCGCCAGGGTGCGACCGGGCCAGCGGGCGCGCTCCCGGGCGCAGGGGGCACGCCGGGGGGCCGGGCCCGCGCCCGCCCGGTGGCCGAGATCGACAAGGCAGTGGCTGCGTCGGGACGATCTCGCACCGAAAGGGCGACTTACACTAACATGCACATACACTAGCTAACACATATTCGGTCGGGAGCTTAGATTGAATGTTTTTTTTTGTTTCCGGGCGCGTCAACTGCTTCGGTCATTAGTCCCGTTTGTCTAGTGCATATTTTTTCTCGGGAGATGACGGTGATATTCCCCCGCCGGATGGCGAGATCCGGCGCCGACTTACCGTCGGCTAGTGGAGTTTCCCCCTAACCAGGACTCTCCCACCAGCGAGGCACCGCCCCAGCCGGGACTAGCTCTAAGCTCCCAACCGGTCTCCCGTAATATGTAGCAGTGTAGTGCATGTTAGTGTAAGTGTGTGTGGTGTGTGTGTGTGTGTGTGTGTAAGGTGTGTGGTGTGTCCTCGTTGGGGGAAAGCCCCCTAGCTGACGGTCGGTATGCGCCGGATCTCGCCATCCAGCGGGGAAGATCACCGCCATCTCCAGAGGGAAAACATGCACTACACTTATGGGAAGAATGACCTAAGCTAAATCACTAAACAACCAACCGAAGGATCGCGGGTTCGAGGCCCGCCTCGGGCATGGTTGTATTTGTGTTCGTACTTTCATCCCTTATCATCCGTGTATCGTTTCATCTTCGCAGTTATCATAACGTTAACTCCAATAGTGGTCGACAATTACTTAGGTGTTGATGCGACCTTACATGATTTAAAAAGAACACAATTTTAAGCCTACTTTGTATAATAAACTACGTCGTTATTCTGAATGGCTGAGCCGCAATACGCACTCAAAACATGATTTGAAAATATGCTTTCTAGGCAAAAATTTGCATTCCAGAAGCAAAAAAACAAACCAGAAACATATAAATTTTTATTATTTACAAAAGAAATAAATATGTTTGTTCAGAAAGAAAAATTAATCGAAAAATGAAGAAGCAGTCGAATTGTGTAAATTGGGTGCGTTTTTATTTCTGGGTTAATGTTAAAAATTGTCTTAAGGGCTTATTTCCCAATTTTCGACATTTCCTCCCCAAATAGTGTGCATTGGTAGATTATTTAGTGTTTCCGAACGCGTAATTGCTTTGGTAAACAATCCTAAAAATGTAGTACTTGTCTTTTCCCGGAAGGTTTCCTGCTGGATTGTGAGATACAGCGCCGAATTACACTCGATTTTAGGGGGTTTCTCTCTCCGGGTATCTCCTCCAGAGGGGCACATAGGAATCCGGTACAAGCACGAAGCTTCCGTCATATGTATTAGTGTTGTGCATGTAAGTTTGTGTCTCTCTGAGGAAGAGGAAGAGGAAGGGAAGATCATTCGCGGCGGTCCGTGGTCCACTTGTTAAGGTATTGCTCCGGCATTCGCGTGGTATTAATCGAAAAAGAACCGATCAGAGCAGTGTACCGCTAAAATTATCCTCCAGAAAGCGGAGCTATCTAGATTGTGTCGAAAATCCATTACCGTCGGAACTCGAACCCTAGGACGTTGCGGTTAGAGAAACTTCAGTGACAATTTGATTACGTAGGCTTCCGCGGCCGGAGTATGTCTCTTGGCTGTCCGGGACAAGCCCCGTCGATCTGCTTGTAGCTGACGTTTCGGCCAACATATTGTGGCCTTTTTATGTTAATCCGCTTCAAAATGTCTCCCTCATTCTGTTTCCAACCTCCCCACGCATCCACCTCCCCCCTTTCTCGCTACAGCTCGGTTCTTCCTCCGCCAATCCCATACCATCTGCTGGCTTGCTATTTGGCCGATACCTTGACCAATCCTGGTCACCTCCTTGTCTTCCTTATAAGGCGGTCACGCGAGCCATTTGACAACAGTACGCTCTGAGGAAGGCCTCAATATGTTGGCTGAAACGTCAGCTACGAGCAGATCGACGCGGCTTGTCCCGGACAGCCAAGAGACATTGAGTGACAATAGTTGTTCAGTGACAAATCGGCTGGTTGGTAGTAGGAGATACGTGGAAGGGGAACCCCCGCAATACTACGTGTAGGTCGGCACTGGATTTCACAATAGACGAGTACTGCCACCGCCCGGGATTTAACATGCATTGCGAACTTCACGCAATTGACCAAACACTAAAATAAGAGAACTTTCTTGTCAACTACACTCCCTGCAGGAGGGTCAGACGGCTAAAACGGTTTCAGGCTCTTGGTGATGCCGGAAACGTCCACCCGGCTCAGAGTTACTTGGCGGTACTCACGTCGATAGTGCCAAGGAGAGTGCAATGAGAAGACGGTGTCAAGCTCTATGTAGGCGGATTCTACCCGCCGACCTTTGGGCAGGATTGGGCGAGAGACTCGTTCCTAAACCCCCAAAGAAAAGTTCGACCGGAAGCATGAATTCCTCCTTCTGGTTGCCTATATTCTGGTGATACTCACGTCGATAGCGTCAAAGTGGATGTAGTGAGGAGCCAGGTTGGGGACTCCGAGCCATCTGGGTCTCGGTCTGGGCGCCCCCCCCCCATATGGGCACTTAGATTCGCTGTGGCAGTATTCCTTGCACGTGGGTCTTTGAGTGGAGATTCGACCTGGCGTATTATGAGTTAGACTCCGGAGCTAGCCAGGCAATTAGCAATTCTGAGCTGGCTCCATGGCGTTACCCAGACTTAATAAGGGAGTTCCTCCGACGGAGCATTGCGTTCCGGCGTATCCGGATGCCAGTCCGAAGATGTACTTGTACGCCGGAGGGGAGTGAGGATGAAGGCTTAAGCGCTTAGGTGCTCACTCCCGGGAGCCATCCATCCAGTAATACAAGAAATGTGTAGTGCAGTAGCCTACGCAGGGTTCACAAAAGGCCAGCGATATTGCAGACGGATCCATCGCGCCGGTGCGATGGATTGGTGCATACTTCGATTTATTTGTAATAACACTTGGCATTTAATCACCTGTTTCGGCGTCATCCAGTCCTGATTCAACGTCACCATAATGACGTCACTGCAGTAATGATCAAGCGCCCGATTGGATGACACAGTAATAACTGAGTTACATCAAGTGACACTACAGATAAATCGAAGTAGAATTGTTTCGGTTCGATTTGTCGGTGCCGCGCGTGTGACAACGAGCATGCGAGGGCGTAGGGTATACGTCGGCGAGGGGGAGGGGGTGGAGGTCGGCGGGGCAGCGGCCGGCGGTCGGCCGGGCGGCGGGTTCCCCTGGTAGAACAAGAAATGTGTAGGCTGCCAGCCTACGCAGGGTTAGCGACACAGCAGAAGCAGTGTTGCGACTGAACTATCACACTAGTTTGATTGACTAGCGAAGTAAATGGTGTAAGAGTTTAGGTTCGATGCTTTGGTGGTATAAATGGTGTAGGAGTGTTGGCTTCATTCATTGCTGATATAAATGGTGAAAGAGATTAGGCTTGATGTATAGGTGATATAAATGGTGTAAGACCTTGTTTGACGAATTGGAATGAAAGGATTGGTGTAAGTGTTTCGTTTCGATGCGTTGGTGATAAAAATGGCATAGAATTTCGGTTCGATGCATTGATACAAATGGTGTAAGACCTTGTTTGACGAATTGGAATTTAAGGGAAGGTTTGGTTGGTATAAATGGTCTACTTTGGTTTGATGCATTGGTGATATTAATGGCGTATGATTTTAGGTTTGATTTTTATAAATGGTGTAAGTGTTTCGGTTCGATGCGTTGTTGAGGGAAATAGCATATATTTTCGGTTTGATGCATTGATATAAACGATGTAAGACTTCGGTTTGATGAATTGTAATATAAATGATGTAAGATTCTCCGTTTGATGAATTGTAATTTGGATATGAACGGTGTAAGAGTATCGGTTCGATTCTTTTGTGGCGTAAGAGGTTCGGATTGATGCATTGCAATAAATGGTGTAAGTGTTTCGAATTGACTTGTCGGTGGCGCGCGTGCTAGCGGGCGTGCGAGGGCGTGGGGTGCGCGTCGGCGGGGCGTCGCCGCTCGGCGGGGCAGCGGCGGGCGGCCGGGCGGCCGGACGGCGGCGCGGGCGCGCACGTGTGCCCCGAGTGCCACCGCGCCTTCCCGTGGCTCAGCTCCCTCAAGCACCACCTGCGCGCGCACCAGCACGACCGCCTCTTCTCCTGCGAGGAGTGCACCTTCGTGGCGCGCCGCTTCTGCGACCTCGTCCGCACCAGCGCACGCACCAGCTGCCCAGGCACGCGCGCACACTCACACGCTCGCATGCACGCAGCGACATGTACATGCACCAGCGCCTGCACCAGCTGCCCAGGCACACACCCTCACTCACACGCTCACATGCACGCAGAGACATGGACACGCACGAACTCACATGCATAAGTTTCCGGGGTTTCCCCACTTACATGCAGACACGCACGCTGAGAAATGCACATGCACGCACTGACCAGCACGCATCAGCGCCTGCGGCAACTGTTTTTGAACGTAGAAACGCGCACTCTCTTGCACACGCATGCAGATATATCCAGACACGCATCTACATGCACACACATTAACGCGAACGGGCATACACACGCGCCCACTGTTTGAGTCAAATAAATAAAGTTTGATGACCATAAAATTGTTGCAGGATAACGTAGGCACCACCTCAGCCAAAACTCCATTGATGAAATACCATTAAAAAATATATTTCCTTGTTTTCTAAAAAATGGCGAGAGGCTGAAAATGGGTCTTATGTGTTTGTAGCGCCCCTAAAACCAGTTAAAAAGATTTTAAAAACTGTTTTAATGGCAGTGTTATTATTTCATCAAAAACTAACATTTTCCTCTCTCTCTCTCTCCCTCTCTCTCTCTCTCTCTCTCTCTCTCTTTCTCTCTCGTGTATATATATATATATATATATATATATATATATATACACATATATATAATCACCATTATCAAAACAAATATATAAAAATTACAAAGATAAATATGGAAATATTTAAAATGTTCTATTATTAATTATTTACAATTTTATCTATTTAAACGATTTTTAGATCATGTATATGTTAGATACATTCCGTGAAAATCCAAGGCCTTCTCGTGGATGATCTTGGCTGCAGGACAGGGCTGGGCAGACCAGCCTTGAGGAAGACCACGAAAAGATGGTCGAAACGTCGGCAACACAGCCTTCGACGCGGCGTCACCCGGTCAGCCAAGATCATCCACATGACTCCGGCCGCGGAAGCCTACGACCAAGGCCTTCTTATTGTAAAGGGCACGCCCCATTTTCGCAGGGACCCCGAGGGCAGCATGGCCTTCGCCGGAGTGCCTAAAACTCCCCGTACGCCGCGCCAGCGCCACCACGCCGGCCCGGCGCGCCGCGCCCCACCACGCCCTCCTCGGCAGCAGCTTCGGCCACCCGCATGCCCACCCAGAGCCTCGCAGCTACCGGTGCCCGCAGTGCGGTGCAGTGTTCCCGCTCTTGAGCAAATTGGTCCGACACATTTATAGTTTCCACGGCAACCCTTTGGAATAGGGGGACGCCGGCGGTAGACCGGTGAAATTTGCAGGTTCACCACAAGGCGGAAATCGTCCTCTCTTTTTTGTTTTTTTACGGAAATTCGTTGTATGGGAGGGGGGTTGAGTTTTGGGGTTGTACTGAAGAGAACCTGCATCCACTTATACCATCGTAAGGAGGATATTCAATAAACAGCTTGAAAAAAATTGTGTTTTTTTATTTTAGTACTAGCGGAAGCCGGCAGACGATGTTTTGTCCTTCATTTCCCTCTTCCTTCTTCCCTCTCCCTTTCTCTCTCCTCTCTCTCCGTCTCTCCCTCTCTCTCCGTCTCTCTCTGGCCCTGTGTGTCTCTCTGTCTCTGCCTCCCCCTGTCTCTCTCATTCACATTTAGTTACAGGTTCTGCACGTTTCTGAGCAGATGAGACAATATCAAGAAGCGCCGGACCAGCAAAAATGAAATAGAATGTTAAAGAAGATCTCATTCTGTAGATTACAGTATGAGGAACGTTTCTTTAAGGCCTACGGCCTCAAAAATTTAGTTTCAATGCTCTAAACGCTTCGTTTAGGAGTTATTTAACGATATAGAATTTTTAAAAAATCCTGGCAAGTGTGTTGCGCGTTGAATCTGATATGAATATTTATTTTTGTTCTACGACGCCATCTAGTGAATTTTTTCGATATTTTCATAGTTGTTCTGCTATAAATCCAACTGCTATAAATCCAACAAATCAGAGATAATTAAACATGCTCCAGCCGTTCTTTAGTTAAAAATGCCGTAACTAATCCCACTTTGATTTATATATATTTTAGTATTTTAGATCGCATTCCAACAGAGTTGTGTGTAACGTATTGCAAATGGACTTTGCTATAGGCAGGAAGTCTGGCACCTCGCAGGTGCCGAAGCCTTAGAAGTAGGGCTTAGACTCCGAAAGGGTGTCGCTAGCGGGCGGGGGCTGGAAAAGCGGGGAACACAGGTGTACAAAATTCCAGAAGTATTTTGGGAACTTCTTTTTGTGAATTTTTGGGAACTGAGTATATAAAACTCAGAGCACGAGTACGGGGGGTGGGTCTTCAGCAGAGAACTCGTGCGGTTGCACAAAACATGTTGGCGAGTGATGCTCTTGGGGCAACCCCCCTATCTCTGTCCCATGTAGTAGATTTACTGCTTGTAAAAGATCCTCAAGCCTAAATGAAGCCTCTGAGCAAAATTGAGTTCCGCCTGTTTCGTCGCCCAAGATAATACCTCCTTTCTCTGCTAGGTGGTGAAAGGAGCGTAGCGAAATTTGCGTGGTTAGACGGAAGAGCGGGCCTGATGTCCCGAGTCTCGCCACGTAAAATAAGGCATTAACTAACTATCTCGGAAAGTCGTAGTGGAAAATCACCTCCATTAGTGACAGGGGTCACTTGGTCGTATGCTGTGTGCGTAGGTCTTTCACTAGTGGCCATGAGTGAAGTAATTAATTGCAGGTATTTAGGGATCACTCATGCGATCCGGGGACAGTATACTATTTCTGTATATACTTAAATTTATTATTGCTTGTAAATAATATTGTCAATAAACCTCTGTAAATACATGAGCTCTTGTCTGTGATTTGTAGTGAGAATTCCCACGTGTCACAGATGGCAGAGCAACAACTGCCGGTGCTCGCAATGCTGTTCAGGGTTCGTGAGTAATCAGAAAATGATGAAATCGTTGTGATTTTTATTTTAGTTTTTTGTGATACATTCGCCAGCATCTTGTTCATCCGCAGTTTATTCTCTACTCTGTTTGCTCTGCCGCACGTACTCTTATGAATATCCGTCCAATTTAACCTTTTATACTTACTTTCTCATACATTGTTTCCTTAATCTATTATTTCTCATTCATTTAGAAAAAAGTGTTTGTTCTCTGGCTTATAAAAAATACAAAAATGAGGGTTATTACTACATAGCCATAATCCTTTCAGAATACCTATTACCATTCCACGCTGTGTGAAAGTTTCAAGAAATTATCGAAATATTTTGTTATTACTAACTTGGAACTCGAACTTGCATTGTTTTAATGAGAGTTTAAAGGAGATGTAAATTAATTTTCACATTTGAATATTATGTAATAGGAATTTTGGGTCGATTTTCGGACTTTGGCGGCTAGCTAACGCTCTCCTCCATGCGTGGAATTTTGAAATAATAATCAGCTTACATACTTTTCCCCTGTGTATCTCGTTTTCATTTGATTGGTCCTCATAGCAAGAAGAGCTTTAGAAGAAACTGCTCTGTGCTTTCGATTTCCGTTCACAAGGCGACGGCGGACACTCCTTTCGTGTCGGAGCTAAAAGTGCTTTGGACTTATTTTAATTAACGAGAAAGGGAAAATTGATGTTTGTATGTCTCAAAAACCGCTCATTGTAGGAATATTTATTTTTTTCGTCACCTGTAGTGTCAAAGTTAAAGTACATGTTATTTAAGATTAAATATGTTGAAATATGAAGGTATGTGAGTAGTCCATTTTTGAATACATAGTATTCTGTTTGTTAATACTAATTAGATCCCTTTGAATTATCTCTGCTTTGTTTCAGAAGTTAAAACATCTTCACACCAGAACACAGTTTCAGTTACAAAAACGTGTTTTGCATCCTAAATTCGCCGAATAGTGTATTGATAAAATATCTAATATACACAAAGTTTAAATTGCTCAAGTTATCAATTAGTCAATTTTATTTCGCATAGATTTCAACATTCTGTCCGTTCTTGTCATCCCATGCTACGGAGGATAAGAGCTAAACAACCAAGAATATACTAATGTAAATTCCAAAAAGATTGAAGCGGAAGCGTTGATTCCGAATTATAAACTATGCTAACATGAGGATTCCAATAATGTGCGTAACAGATTGTATCAACGCCTGGTAATTTCTTTTCTCTTTAGATTTCTCTCACAGTGTGTACTAAGAAACAGTACTACTTTAAATTTGTCTTCGGAGCACAACAGGGGAGAAATTTCAAATCCATCCGTTGCACATTGACGAGGTTTTAACTCAACGGCGTCTAATAAATCATAAAAAATAAGCTATATTTATTTAGAGAATTATATTCAGGAAGAAAATTTCGTGACGTACTCAAAAGTATTGAAACTTCAATTTTTTTTAATATTAATTGACACCGATGATTTATGTGGAAATATTTGTTTCGACCTATTAACTGTAAATAATGTGCGTAATAAATGCCCAATTATAGTGTTCCTAGTTTGATCATGCAATAAATTAAAGAATTTATATAATTTCTGTGTATTTGTAAATGGTCTTGTTTCTGCTTTGGCGTCAGCATTTTGCTTAGCAGTTGTGAAAACAGCTAACATTCGAAATGCGTTTGTAAACAAAAATACACTAGCATGTTATGTTTTGTGTCATAAACTTGTCAATTCGAAAATGTTGTAAAGGAGTGGCAATGCTGTTAACAAGATTTTCTTCCTTTTTCATGAATTTCCAATGTACTGCTTACATGTGAAGATCTACATTTGTATGTCTCCACGTATCTGCAAGTGTAACACCATAATGCATGGGCTGTAATGAATTTAATGAAAAGTAATAACATTTCCGGTCAATATGGTAATGTAAATGGTAAACTTGTTATAATTAAACGTGAGTATTACAACAATAATGCAATGTACCCACGTATACATTTGTTATTTTTAGATTTTATCACACATGTGTTATTCTTAGATTCAATCGCAATACAGCAAAGTTCTCATAGTATTAATTACCAATATGGAAGAATGGGATATTTTGTCTCTCTCTATAAGAAATCCAGTGAACGATTGTGATAGGGATGTTTCCTGTTTAATAAACTCACTATATTTTATATGCAAATTATTTCATTTGAATATTAAGATTGGTAATAGCTTGGATTCATTTATGATCGTATACTATCTCAATTATAACAATGTTGACGCATTTCTAGAATGTCTGCCCACGTGTCATGGTCTCGTGTTTGATCCTGAACGTTAATTTAAATATTTGTCAAAATACAGTCAGTGATGTATTTCTTACATTTCATATATTAACGCAGGAAACAATACCCCGTGTTCGATTTTTAGTGATGTGGGCTTACATATTAAAATAGCAATTAACTCTTAAAAATGCTACAAAGGATTACATCGCCGTACTAGTATTTT
This sequence comes from Teleogryllus oceanicus, assembly GCA_964035755.1. NCBI lineage: Eukaryota > Metazoa > Arthropoda > Insecta > Orthoptera > Gryllidae > Teleogryllus > Teleogryllus oceanicus. The sequence continues at coordinate 75,767,723 of CAXIVR010000010.1, forward strand.
TGCATTGAAGTTAATAAATTTAGTTAATTATATTTAAAGTATGTGGAATGATAAATCAATTACTTTTGGCCTCTTGTAAGATTGTCTTGGAGATACAAGAATCGTTGATACGCAATAGCGAATTCAAACTGATTTTCCTTTTGCGACAGCACATATCGCAATTACGTGCTTAAATTTGCGCTGGTGCGTCCACACAGCAATTAATTATATTACAATACATAATCTCATTATAGAGAGCTTTTAACTTTATGTTTAATATGCCCGACTCTCAAAAGGCATTTATTGAACTAAGCAAATTACTTTCAGTCAAAATTCCCCTGCAATTTCCGTCTATTTATATTCTATCTTCCAGTGAACATTATTATCAAAGAATATGTGAATTAGGGTATGTTTTTATATTTAAATTTAAAAATTGGTCATTTGGACCAATGAACGATAATTCAATTAACATCAATGAAATATTGTGGTAAATAATTTTTAAATATAAACATTTACATAATACGTAATTGCAATATTTCCTGGCTACTTTTACACACGTAAAGTTCGTTTAAGAATTTAAAATTTAAATGAAAAGTTAAATGTTTTTATAAACTTTTATTTTAAGAGTATTAAATTATAAGTAGCCAACATAATAACACGAATAGTAATAATAATAATAATTATTAATAAAAGTAAAAATTAATATGTTTGATTGAACAACTTGGAATTAGTGGAAAAATTAAATGTAATTTATTTTCTTGTTTCACAGAATCGGCATCCATCAGACTCTTTTAGTTGCATTTCTTTCTTTCAAAGCTCATTTAGGAATTGCAAATGAAGAAGCCAGCTTCTGCAGATTTCTTCAAGACTCATCAGCATTGATAATTTCAGTATCCAGATTAGTTTTCATATATTTTTAAGAAACAAGAAATCATGGTGGAACGGTGCTAGTAAAACATTGTTGTGCATAACGAAATGACAATATTAATAATATTACTTGTGCTTATGCATAACTCATAATTAACCATCATACATAATTAGTTTGTTGTTGGGAAGTTTTGCCCAAGGTTTGCATCTCGGTAGAAGCCTGTTTCCTTTGCTGAGATGACCAACTGGCTCTTGAAATATTAGATTACCTTGCTATCTTTCAAAGTAGGAATGTATTCAACGTAAATACAATTTTCAATGTATTTACGTTGCTATAAATAAATGTACGTTGTGCGCTGTTAAAAATATTTGAAACAATATATTTTCAGAACATTTTTAATGCACACTCCAAATTTGGAAGGGAAGTAAAGCAGATCGATCTCTGCCGAAGGTTTACGCCATGTAAACTGACACTTTCTAAGGCAAATTTGAATATCACTTTACAACTCAGAGTAAGATCTTAGTTCTTAGCCAACTTGTAGTTATGCCTGTTCTCTGTTATGCAGTATCTGTTATTACACAATACTGTGGATTTACGACAGAGAATGGTTGTCACCGCCAGCTGAATAGATGAAGGCCAATCCCTGGAATGGATTTCTAGAGACTGGATGATCCGATCAGTCGCCTCCGTTGCTTTCACTCTGAAGTAAACGCCGGAGTAGCACTCATTTAACGCACAACCGGAGGAGCGCGTTCCTTCCTTCTCAATTCTGTCCTCACTCGCCACTCACATACTTAGATCGAATAATGGGACAATCCCCATTATAAAAACGTCAATATACAAGAAAGTGACACAACAAACACTGTCATTTTGCGGTAGGAAGCCATTGCGAGAGGAGCCATTTATTTCGCGCCCAGAGAAGTGTTTATTTATTTTTTTTATTTTATTTATTTTACGTCAAAAACAGTTAAAAACTGCGTATGACGTGCTATGGGGAAAAGTGAATTGTGTGCACATTTTCAAAATTAAGTGTTTTACTCTTTGTCCCGGCTTTCGCATGAATTATCTTCGTGAAATGTTAACAAGTTAAATTAATTATTTTGAAAAAAAGCGGCAATCTCAGAATAAACGGTACAATCTTCCATAGCAGGATTGCAAATTATTATTAGTGCTAAATTGTTTCAAATCGTGCAAGATGTCAGAGAATAAATGTTGCCCATAACATAAATTTCTCACCGCATAATCGTAGCTAAAAGTGATTATCTTTGACCTCTCTATATGTCCTACAGGTTTGTATAATTTATTCTGACATACCTGTATTTCTTCCATGAACTACAAAATGAAGGCTTTTTGAGATGACTCACTCTTTTGTGCATCAACATCATGGTCCAATGATTAAAATCTCCAATTAATTAATTAATTAATTAATTAATTAATTAATTAATTAATGATATTGATTAATAATTAATAATTAATTGGTTAATTAAAATTATTAAAAACTCATTGACTTGTTGATTTACACATGTCAGTAAAAAGTTATATAACACATGTTTTAGTTGCTCCCTACTAACTTACATTCCATACTTAAAACTAATACATGGCCGAGGATGTTTATCAGGCACCTCTCTCAAGTGTCATTTTCGGCAGGGTGTTTTGGTTTTGTTGTGATACCGGGTGCGTCAACGGTTAAGGTCATTAATTCCACAAGTGTAGTGCATGATTTCCCTTCGGGAGGTGGCAGTGATCGTCCCCCGCTCGATGGAGAGAACTAGTGCCAATTTACCGTTGGCGAGCGGGATTTCCCCCCACCAGATCTCCCACCTGCGGGGCACCGCCCCAACCCGAATATGCTCTAAGTTCCCGACCGGTCTCCTGGCATGTGTGATAGTGTAGTGTATGTTAGTGTAAGTGTGTGTAAGGGGTGAGGTTAGGACAAGGCAGAGGAAGGAAAGATTGCGCTCGGTCCATGGTCCGTTTGTTAGAGTACTGCTCTGGCATTCGCCTGATACTGATCGGAGAGACCACGGAAAACTGCTGATCAGAGCATCTGGCCTCTAGAATTCTCCTCCAGACAGCGACTGAATTCGACCTAGCTCACAAGATGGAGTCCAAAATCCAGCCAACTTCGGGACTCGAGCCTAGGACCACCCTCTCAAGGGGGGTTGTTGTGCCATCCGTTGATGCCCAGAGCCACCTCTCCCGGTCTGGTTTCGTAAAACACGTAATTTGTAGAGGTCCAACGATTTAGTGATCGTGTCGTAAGCGTGTGAGGTGGTGGCCGCGGAGGCGAACGAAAGCGTGCGCGGTCGGCAGGGCTGGCGGTGGAGGACGCCATCTTGCACGCGAGCTCCAAGCTGCAGCTGGCGCTGCGCTCGCTGCAGAGCCACATCCAGCCGCAGGACGAGTGGCGGCTGCCGGCGCGGCGGCGCGCGGCCTCCACCACGCCCTCCGCCTCCGCCTCCGCCGCCACCTCGCCCGCGGCCGCCGCCACGCCGCGCTCCGCGGCGCCGCGCAACGCCCCGCGCGCCGCCAGGGTAGGCAAGCCTTCTTTATGATGCGACCGCGTACCCGCAGGCCCACCCTAACCGATCCGGTGGCCGAGATCGCCAAGGCAGTAGTGTCTCTGGCTGGTTATATTGGATATCGATCGATTGATTGATTGATTAAATTTTTCGTGTTTCTGGGCGCGTCAACTGCTTTGGTCATTAGTCCCGTTAGTGTAGAGCTTGTTTTTTTTTCTAGGAAGATTTTCGACACTAGCTTTTCAGCTAGGTCAAATTCAGTCGCTGTCTGGAGGAGAATTCTAGCGGCCGGCTGCTCTGATCGGTAGTTTTCCGTGGTTTCTCCGATCAACGCCAGGCGAATTCTGAAGCAGTACCCTACAAAACGGGCCACGGATCGCGCGCGATCTGTCCTTCCCCTTCCTTGTCCTATCCTCTCTCCTTACACACACACTTACTCTAACATGCACTACACTACCACATATTCCGGGAGATCGGTCGGGAGCTTACAGCTTGTCCCGGCTAGGGCGGTGCCCCGCTGGTGGGAGAGTCCTGGTTAGGGGGAAAGCCCCACTAGCCGACGGTAGGTGGGCGCCGGATCTCGCCATCCAGCGGGGGAAGATCACCGCTATCTTCCGAGAAAAACATGCACTACACTAACGGGACTAATGACCGAAGCAGTTGATGCGCCCGGAAACACGAAAAAATCAATCAATAAATGACTAGTCAAGTGGTATTAATATGTAAGATATCCTTGGAAATGGTAGGGTAAGCAATGCTTCCATGGAATAAACGCCGAGGTATTTTGCGTTTGCAGAGCGACGCGGCGGCGCAGGGGCGCGGCAACCCGTTCCCGTGGCTGGACTACCTCAAGCGCCACCTGCGTGGAGGCGGCGGCGGCGGCGGTCGAGGCGGCCGCAACGCGCGGCGGCTGTTCCGCTGCGACGACTGCGACTTCGCCACCGCCGCCTTCAGCGAGCTCATCGCCCACCAGCGCGTGCACGTGCACCAGGCGCCGCCCCGCGCGCGACCGCCCGACCGCCCGGCCGCCGCGGGCGTGCCCGGGGGCGGTCGCCGCCCGCGCTTCCGCTCCTTCGATCCGGCGACCGCCAGGGGCAGCCTCTGACCTGCGAGAGTCTGAGCTGGTCGCCTGAAATATTCGGTGCAAGTGATTTAAAATGTTGTATGCAAGTAAAAAAGAAAAATTCTGTGCACATGACCTAGACGACACTGTGTACGTGACCTAGAAGACTCTGTGCAAGGAACCTACAAGATTTGATGCAAGTGACCTACAAAAGTAAACTCTGCCCTGCAAGATTCTAGTTTCCAAAACGTTGTGCTAATGTTCTACAATATGACTTAAAATGTTTTGTGCAAGTGCGTTAAAACATTCTGTGCAAGTGATCTAAGAGATTCTGTACAAGTAACCTAGAGTCCCTGCAGAAGTGACCTAGACGATTCTGTGCACGTGATCTAGAAGAATCTGTGCAGGGGACCTACAAGATTTGGTGCAAGTAACCAACAAAAGTAAACTCTGACCCGTAAAATTCTGGTTTTCAACACATTTTTCTAATATTCTACAATAAATTTATTAGTCATTGACTTCGTAGTGACTGTTGACTCACACAATCGAGTTTGACTGTCAAAAATATCCTGGCATTCCATACTCTTCAAAGTGACTTACTACATCAGCCTTAGATTTACTAGAATATCAAAAAACACATGCTTTCCACAGACTTTAAAGAAACTTATTATATCAGCCTTAGATTTACAAGAATATCACAAGACACATCAAAGAAGGGACCTACTTCAACATATGCATTTGACTTCCAAAAATATACTATGAGCTTATGGCTTTCCACATACTACCCATGATATCTACAATATCGCCCTTTGTTTTACAAAAACATTGGCATTTCATACATATTAAAAATGACCTACAAGAACGATATTTGTCTTAAAAAATTTCTTAATAAATCCTATGTGATTGTGGTTTTTCTCATACTAAACAAGAAAGCTAAAAAATGTTTTTCACCGAGAAGAATAAACTGAGCTTTCGGTTCTCCATTCAGTGAACGAGTGTCCTAAAACAGCGATATTTGTCTTACAAAAGACATGTGCAAGTGACAAGAGCATCCATACACTGTACAAGTGACCTATAAGAGGTTTTGATTTTCTTATATGCTATTAACGTACGAGCCTTACAGCACGATATGAGACTTTGAGCACATGTGACACTTTTCAGTAGTGTTTTATTTGTAGGATTGGCGTTGTGACCAAGCAAAAATTGAATCTGCAATACGCTTCATCCTAAACATCGTGAAGATATATTTACGATATGTAGAACAAGTAATGAACGAAGACCCTCTTGAACACCTGTCCCACTCTAACCAAAATCTAAAAAGTAATTGATTTTTTAAAATTTTGTGTTCGTAAAGAAGGATCATCTACTTATAAGATCTATGGGAGGAAATATACCAGCTTGTCTATGAACATTGTTCTCTCTGTACATTTTCTTATTAATGAAATCACGTATAAAATTAAGTTAGCTCATTAGAATTATTAGTGAATTTCTTTATGGTAGTTATTAACAACGAAACGGGTCGATAGACGTTCACGGTTTCTATCGTTAGGACATAACCAATGTTTAGGTTAAAATATAGATAGAGCAAGAGCCCTACACCCAATACTATGATTTTTTGTTGAGAGTAAGTGAAACACCTTTCATCGTCTTTTTTTAAATAAAAAATGGAACGTGGAAAACTGAGCGTAAGCTTTACAAAGCTATGAACGTTCTTACAATATGTGAATTTTGTTCGTTATTAGCCAAGGAAAAATAATCTGTGTTCTTCATATACATTTTTTTTTTCTTCCAGGAAAAAAATGTTTGCTTGTTGTAATTGTAGGTTTCAGGGTTCAATTTTCCGGCAGTAATGTTTTTCACTCGCTTCAATTTTGCACCTACAAAATACAATAGAAGTTAACAAAAACAAAATTAACAAATAAGAATCTATGTAAGACGGCGTTCTTTTGTCGTACGGTGTCCCTGGTTGATGACTGTGGCGCCGACCGCGCAGTTCGACGGCCAACAGGGCTGGAAACCTTGCCACTATCACCCAGTGCGCCGATAACTTGCCCACCGATGGCAGCGAAGTGGCTTGCTGCGGGGCAGGCCACCGAAGCGACGCCTACGGTGTCCACTCTCAGTTGATTGATTGATTTTTTCGTGTTTCCGGGCGCGTCAACTGCTTCGGTCATTAGTCCCGTTAGTGTAGTGCATGTTTTTCTCGGGAGATGGCGGTGATCTTCCCCCGCTGGATGGGGAGATCCGGCACCGACCTACCGTCGGCTAGTGGGGTTTCCCCCTAACCAGGACTCTCCCACCAGCGGGGCACCGCCCCAGCCGGGACAAGCTCTAAGATCCCGGCCGGTCTCCCGGAATATGTGCTAATGTAGTGCATGTTAGTGTAAGTGTGTGTGTGTAAGGGGAGAGGATAGGACAAGGAATGAGATGGAAAGATCGCGCGCGGTCTGTGGCCCGTTGGTTAGGGAACTTCTCCGGCATTCGCCTGGTGTTGATCGGAGAAACCACGGAAAACTACCGATCAAAGCAGTCGGCCGCTAGAATTCTCCTCCAGGCAGCGACTGAATTCGATCTAGCTGAAAAGCTAGTGTTGAAAATCCTGCCGCCGTCAGGACTCGAACCTAGGACCTCCCGGTCAGGTCCACTCTTAGGACAGGGAGAACATGATCCCGTCCTCGTTCGCTCAGCCACTGGGGTGCCGGTTATGTCATGGACTGTAGCACGTCACGAGCAGCATGGAAGTAGTTTCGAAAAGAGGAGCACTCCGCTGCCAGGTTCGGGTTTTTAACTCCCACCGACCGATGAAGGGGAAGGGGAGGGGCTGTGCCTCTCCACAAGCGGAGCATGACCTCAAGCCCGCTTCTGATTGGGGGTTTACCACAATTTTCATATTAAGTGCGCGAAGAGGATTTTTTTCCATGTTCGAGATTGCATTTCTTGCCGAGACAGTAGATCCACGCAAAAGCAATAGAATCCAAAGAAAAAAAAACAACACTTTTCTCACGAAATGTGGGCATTTTTCTACAGCTGCATGCAAATTATAATATTTTTGAAAGTTTGTTATTTATATTGGAGTAAGGTGTTCTATGTCTCGGGAAATAACAGTCTGTTATATAGGTCCACGAATGCTGAATGGTTACTAATGCATGCATTGTATTTACATGCACGAAATGGCGAATTTTCGACTGACTCCCATTGGCGGGTTCTACGAACAAAAAAAAAAGGATAATTCTTGTTTCTATATATAGTAAATTACTTCCTCTAGTACGTGATGTACTCATAATCTATATTTTGTGGTTCCTTCATACCGAAAAAATATTTGACGACGAAACGTCTGTCTGTACGTGACAGACTGTGGTCACCGCTGGCGCCTAAACCGTTCAGATGATTTTCTCCCAAATTGATATTTCGGATTTGAAGCAAAAATTTTGAGTTTTGAGGGTACTTTTCATGAAATCTCAAAAACATTTTCAAAATTCCGTTAAACTTGCAGCAAATGTTCTATTAAACTTTGTCTTGGAATAACGTAAAGGATGCTTAAAAGAATGGCGGAGATCTCATGTTTGTTGTTATCCCTGATGTTTTGAGAATTGCAAAAGTTCATGTTGTTTTCGGCGTCTTCCTGCAACTACCAATATGTACACATCTTGAAAGGTTATGTACAATTTAAAAAAATGTAAGTTGTTTTCGAGTAATTTTGCCTGCAATGTTAAAAAAATGCTTTTTTCTAAAAAAGGCTTCTTTTTTTCTTTAAATTGGCTTATCGTATCAGAGAATTAATAACGACATAAAGAGCGCAGCTGGTCTCAGCTCCTGCAAACTTTGTATTTTTGAAAATACAAAAAATTAACATTTCAAAACTTCAAAACCATGTAGAGAGATTTTTGTCTTAAATATGGTCTCATTTTCGTCTAGATCTCTGAAGAAGGTCGCAGAAGGACCCCCGAAACTTTGGTAACTCTGCAGCTCTTCCATAACACATACGATAATCATCAGGATCACAGCATTCAGCCTCAGGATCACGGCATCTTCTAGTGTTTAGAATCATTATATCCACATCACCATTGTTTCTAATTACTTTTTATTACAAAAGGAATATACACCGTTGTATTCTCTTTGAGGAGGATCTTATTGACGTTTCAGTATAGCAGTTGGCGCATGTAACTGGTCTTGGCCACATCCTGAGGGGTCTCTCCCATGTTCGTCTGGATCCACCTGCAACACGTTAAGGAATATCATTCTCACCAAATTCCTTCTTTTGGTTTCTTTTCGCTTTCATTGATTGATTTTTTCGTGTTTCCAGGCGCGTCAACTGCTTCGGTCATTAGTCCCGTTAGTGTAGCGCATGTTTTTTCTCGGGAGATGGCGGTGATCTTCTCCCGTGAGATACGGCGCCGACCTACCGTCGGCTAGTGGGGTTTCCCCTTAACCAGGACTCTCCCACCAGCGGGGCACCGCCCCAGCCGGGACAAGCTCTAAACTCCCGACCGGTCTCCCGAATTATGTGGTGGTGTAGTGCATGTTAGTATAAGTGTGCGTGTAAGGGGAGAGGATAGGACAAGGAAGAGGAAGGAAAGATCGCGCGGTCTGTGGCCCGTTTGGTAGGGTACTGCTTCGGCATTCGCCTGGCGTTTATCGGAGAAGCCACAGAAAATTACCGATTAGAGCATCCGGCCGCTAGAATTCTCCTCCAGACAGCGAGGGAATTCGACCTAGCTGAAAAGCTAGTGTCGAAAATCCTGCCGCCGTCAGGACTCGAACCTAGAACCTAGAACCTCCTGGTCAGAGGCTCTGCAGTGACATCAGTTGATGCACTGGGCTACCGCTCCCGGTGTTTTTTTTCGCCGCGGTGGTTGTTCAGAGTAAACTACTTCCTGTATTTGAGAACAATATAATCGTAATTAGTACCACAATTAATTATTTCATACGTTTGATTAAATAATTGAAATCGAAATTTTTGACGCCGATTAATGTATACATTGATAATTTTCCCCGATTACTTATTTTCATTCAATTCATTTTATTTTAATTCAAATATTAATTTTCAATATAAATAAAATGGAAAAATAGCCCTCTACACACAAAATAATCCAACGAAATTCATCGTCGGATTATCTCTCTCTGACTTCAGAAAAATAATGGTGATATACATTAGCAACTGATTTCATGTTAACAAAACTGATAAAATGATAAGTCACTAGATAAAATCTGATATACGTTACGGTAAAAGCAGAATGGGATAATAAAGAAACAAATGGGTTAATAAGCAATTACTGTTATTAAACAATCCCGCTTTCCGTTCAAAGAGTATAGCGGAAAAACATAAGTGAATAACATAAAAAACAAACTTTTATAGTTGTTTATGTTACTATAGTGACATAAAATCGAAAAATGTGCATTCCATCTTTTCTCACATTTAACGTTATATATCGGCGGATTTTAGATTATTTTCGGAGTAACTTGAGAAAAAAGGATAGAGCAGAGAGAAGAGAGAGAGAGAAGAGAGGAGAGAGAAGAGAGAAGAGAGGAGAGAGAAGAGAGGAGAGAAGGAGAGAGGAGAGAGAAGAGAGGAGAGCGAAGAGAGGAGAGAGAAGAGAGGAGAGAGAAGAGAGGAGAGAGAGAAGAGAAGAGAGCAAAGAGAATAGATGAGAGAAAATAGATGAGAGAGAAGAGAGGAGAGCGAAGAGATTGAGCGAGAAGAGAGAAGAGAGGAGAGCGAAGAGAGGAGAGCGAGAGAGGAGAGCGAGAGAGAGAGAGAGGCGAAGAGAGGAGAGCAGAAGAGAGAGGAGAGCAAGAGAGGAGAGCGAAGAGAGGAGAGCGAAGAGAGGAGAGCAAAGAGAGGAGAGGAAAGAGAGGAGAGCGAAGAGAGGAGAGCGAAGAGAGGGAGAGCGAGAGAGAGAGAGCGAAGAGAGGAGGAGGAGAGAGAGAGAAGAGAGGAGAGAGAGAGAAGAGAGAGAGAAGAGAGAGAGGAAGGAGAGGAGAAGAGAGGAGAGAGAAGAGAGAAGAGAGGAGAGAGAAGAGAGGAGAGAGAAGAGAGAAGAGAGAGAGAGAAAGAGGAGAGCGAAGAGAGGAGAGCGAAGAGAGGAGAGAGAAAGAGAATAGATGAGAGAGAAGAGAGGAGAGAGAAGAGAGGAGAGCGAAAGAAAGGAGAGGAAAGAGGAATAGATGAGAGAGAAGAGAGGAGAGAGAAAGAGAGGAGAGAGAGAAGAGAGAGAGAGGAGAGAGAGAGGGAGAGAAGAGGAGATAGAGAGAGAGAGAGGGAGAGAAGAGAGGAGAGAGAGAAGAGAAGAGGCCAAAGAGGAGGGTGGGACGGAGAGCGAGAAGGAGAGGAAAAGGGGCGTGGCCGTGGGCTCTACCTGGATGCGCCGGCTGCGAGCAGTGCCTGCGCGGCGCGCGCGTTGCCGCCCTCGGCCGCGTAGTGCAGCGGCGTGCGGCCAGAGCGGTTGCGCGGCTTTGGGCCGGGGCGCGCGCGCAGCGCGGGTGCGCGCGCACGGGTCGGGCGTGCGCGCGCGCCCCGCGACACCAGCAGCGCCGCCACCTCCGCGCAGCCCCTGCGCGCAGCCCTGAGCCACACCAAGCGACGCTCTTCACCTCCACAATCCACCTCCACAATCCACATACAGAATGTCCGGGAAGGAAAGAACAAAACAGTGACAATACGCTCTTTAGTCAATTTTAAGCATATTTTGTCTAATGATCTCCTTCGAGGTTTTGAATGTCTGAGCCTCAAAAAACTTGCATAAGTTCATTTTAAAAAAGACTTTCCATGTAAAAATTTGCATTTCATAAACCGATAAATACTCCAGAAGCATGTAAATTGTTTATTATTTACAAATGATATGAATATATTTGTTCAGAAAGAAAAAAAAAACACCCAGTTCTCACCATTCAATTGCTTTTTTTTATATATCTGTGTTAATTTTATCGTTGTAAACAAATATATTCATTTCTTTTGTAAATAATGAAGAATTTACATGTTTCTGGATTGTTCATGTGTTTCTGAAATGCAAGTTTGACATAGAAAGTATTTTTTCAAACCAACTTTTGAATGCTTATTGCAGTTCAACTATTCGAAATATTGAAACAATTTATAAATCAAAATATGCGTAAAATTGGCTTAAAAGCTTATTTTCAGTTTCGTTGTTTCCTGCCAGGTTACCTTGTACAGATGTCTCAGAATACATTTTTATATATTACAGAAAATGTAGGGGATCGAAGATAATTACTTTAGACCAACGAACATGAAATCTTATTCCCTATAAAACTAATAACCAATTCACAACTATCTTTAAAAATTAAATTTATATTAACTTTTACATTTGAACATGAAAATCTCATTGCCCTGCCATACTATTCACCAATCCACAACAATCTTTACGCAGGGTGTCTCAGGAAAACGATATTAATTTCAGAACATGTACGAAATCAAATGTTATTACTTATTGCATATGAACATGAAAATCTTTCAGTTCTTCCACACCAGATACCAATCACTCCTACAATCTACACCCCACTGTCGTGGAATAAATATGACTAGCTTGTACGGCATATTGGGGATCGAATGTTATTATATTTGTATAATGTTATTATATTTATATTATGTTTTGCCAATCTCACATCCCTACTACTCAGAGGGACAATAATAATCCCGACTAAACATAAAATAGTCATTGATAATACGAGGACAAATATTAAATTCAGTTATTTTTTAGAATGCGGTTCTATCTCGCGAACAAGAAAGCGGTTCTATCTCGCGAGCGACGAAGCACTCTTGAGGTATCTTTTTAGAGTATCCTGGATTTTGTTAAGTCTTAAAAATTATTATATTTTACCTGTTTTTTAGTAAAATTAGTTTTTAAAAAAATTTACGTTATGCCAGTTTAAATATTTTTTGCTGCTACCGCCCTCTGCCCACACGAGTAGTCAATTATAATATCATCCGTAAGCGATAAACAGATCCAGTTTTTTAACAACATACTGATTACTAAAAAAACTATTTAAGTTCGTGAATATAAAGTTTTCTGAAAAATAGTGATTAAATAGCAAGCCAAAAAGATTAGAAAAACTATTTCTCTACCTTACGAATTCATTACGAATAACATGTCTTCTAAATGAACAATATAACTCATTCATGTGTCGTAATGCAATTTAATTATTTCAAATTCTTATATCCTTTTTTAAAATGTGTTATTGCTTCTTACACTTATGGTTGACAATAAACAATGATCAGTGGTACCAGAGAGCTGTGGCAGTTAGCCATTGATATTTAAGAAAAAATACTGTGAACTAAAGATTTTAAAATGGAAAGGAAAAAAAGCTTGGAGATTCCATATGATTCAATAGTGAAATAGAGTGAAGCATTAAAACAATTAGCAATGCATAAATATGAAAGAAAAACTAATACCTATTATTTTTTCGTGAAAAACATAATGTTAACGTATTTACTGAAAATATATTTTATCATGTGTGTCAGATTTGGTATGTGCTACCTACAATAGAGTTGCAAGATTGTAAAGTTCAACTTATTAAAGGTAATTTTGTCACAGCCAAAGAAGATGAATTCCGCTTCCGCATATTCAAAATATTTCATTTTAAAAACAATTACTATATACCAGATATTTACAAATTTAACAAAGTCACAGAATTTCTAAATACACAGTTCATAGTCCATCATAGTTCATAGTCCATAGTAGTTCATAGTCCATCATAAACCTACACATTCTAAAACTCGTACAAGAGAAGTCAATAGTTTAATCATGAGACTCGTGATGAATTACATCTTTTCACAAAACTTGTTGGCAAGTTTGGGTTATTCGTGTCGATCAGTGACGTAGAAGATGCAGGTGCACTGCTAATTGTCACCATACCACAATCTAAAACAAACCGAAAAAGAATTTCAGTGGTACGAATGAAGGGGGAATTAAATATTAAGATTTGTATAAAAATATAAAAAACTGAGCCCAAAAAACTTTTCCGGAAATATGCTTTCATTTGGATAATGAAATGGAAAATACATTTCTCAGAGTGTTGGTATTCACAGAATTAGATCAATGCCAAAAATAATTGCAAAAGTTCTGAGTTTATCAATACCGAATCATTCACGGGACCATTAGGCCGCATAACATCTACCTCATCACAGTATGAATGATTTGATGTCTTTGTTTTAAAGAAACATGGAATATGGAATAGCAAGTCTGTTGCCGAAAAAAGTATTGAAGATTAGAATGAAACTTTAAAAAATGCAACCAACAAGCGGTTATAATTTTATACAACAACTTTCTGGCCAGGATTAGAGAGAAGGGAATATATCACCGTAATGTCACCGGCCTGATGTCAGACTTTTAGTGCATGCCACAAGCAGCACACTGATTCGCCTCCTGAACAGTTCAATGAAGATATGATGGTTTAAGAAGGTAATGGATGGTGAGTGAGAATGCCTACCGTGCTACAACAAACGGATAACATATCCTTACCCATGCAGATTCGAAATCGCAGGTCTTCTGTTGATGATCACCAAAGCAGTTTAGCGATTTCGACCGTCGTGGATGGCCGAATACGACGTAGTACGAAATGAAACAGCATATAGGCCTAACCACAGAAAGTGTAGTTTCAAGGACAATAAACAGACCGCAGTTTTTATAGCAACTTCAGAGAGTATCTTGGTTAACCGCGATTTTCAGACCACCTCTTCAGCTTTTCCGTCTGACTACTAAAACCCAGTGTCGTGACCGGCCGCACTTAACCAAAAGTGCCGCCACACAATGACGTCAGCAGGGCGTTACCGCCCCTGGCGGCAGTGGGAAGCAGCCAGCGCGGGCCAGCCGTGCCCGGCTGAACGCGGCCGTCACGCCGGAGCGGGCGGGGATAAACTCGACCCCGCCCCTACTACGCTGCCAGTCAGCGGGCCTACGGCCCCCCGGCCGCTATAAGAACGCCCCGGCGCAGCGCTGAGGCAGTTTGCGAGCGACCGTGGTAGAGTGAGGATCCGGCGAGACAGTGGTGTTATTGTGCAGAGAGTAAGACGACGAACGCAGTGCTTCGACTTTGGACTTCCCTTCGGCTATTTGGTGACTCGGCTCTTCCTTGGTATATTTTCTAGATTACGACGACACGGCTACGCTCACTCTGCAAGTTCTTCTGGTTATTCGGCACTATGGCATTGTACCTGGTTTTGTCAATAAATTTGTTCTGAGATCCCTGGTGTGTTTAATTTGAATACTTCACCCAGTCTAATGGTTTTAAAATTCTTTGTAAAGAAGAACTAAGAGCGAGAAAATTTAAATTTAAATCTGAGATGCAAGACAAGAGATCAAACTGACATACTAACCAAGTAAACACAAAAACTTCAATAAAAATGTCACAAAGAGGAAGTCTTAGAAAATATAACTAATGGTGCTCATAAAATGGTCTTTCTCTTCCTATTTGTAACAATTTCATAAAATATAATAAATAGTTATATTGCAAATTATATGCCCACTATGAATGTTTGCATTTCGTGCAAAATGCCCGTACAGTACTATACACGGCTGACAATTGCACTTTTCAACTCTGAATCTATATTTATAAATAACGTTTAATAAAATTTGTAGCGATAATAAAAATACTCTAAACAATGAACCTCAAATACTTCATCTCAGACGCCCGTAAATATTTTTCTTGAAATTCCCGAAAAACCCAAAACGTTCAGTTAATACGAAATTTTAACTAATCATTGTTTAGTGTTAACCATGTTTATACTCGAAAATAACATTCCCACAAGATAACCATGTTTTCCATTTTATAACCGTAATACTGATATTTTATATATTGGACTTAATTTTTTTTATCTATTGTGCCCAAAAACGCATTTCGAGTCTCGCGGTTGCGATCAACTGTTTAATGATCTATTAGAATCGAGTACGATTGAGGCGATGATTTCACGTATTTGCAACCTGTACACAATTAATGTCTTTCAGAAGGGTCGAAATAGAGTAGCACTCTCATCTTACAGTCCAATCTACAAATTAATAAAACATACTGAATCCCCTAATATGAACCATATTTATACTCGAAAATACCATTGCACAAGCCAAAGTAATGGCACAAATTAGGCTAGCTGGTTTAAACACTGCAAAACTCAAATTAAAAAACATAACCTACAAAGCATCGGAACAAAAAAGATGCATGACATGCAGTCTCAATCGCCAGGAAACATTAGAACACGTTATAAAGCTTTGTCCAATGTATTGGGACATACCAATATGTGGGTCATTTTTATTAAATGTTATTTGTCGTAAATGGGTGGAAATGCTTGGGTAATTAAATAGGAATATGGCGCCTTAGCAACGGCGCCCAAGTTGTCAAAATAAATAAATATTCATCTGGCATTGAAAGTGACGGCGTGGCTAGTCAGATTTGGAAACGATTTGGGGATTGGTAGGAGAGAGCAACGATATTCTACTACTGCGGAAATATGTCTGATTTTTTTGAGACAAAAACAATAGAAAGGGAAAGCCGAGGTCTGGAGGGCTGAGCAGTAATAAAAAAATAGACATTCTGTCATATGTCGTGACGCTGTGCGGGTCTCTCGCGAATAGATAATTTGTGTAATTGGAACTTGTAATTTTTCATGAGATTGCGGAACGTTGTACTATAATTTACAATGTGTTAGAAGTATAACTTGTTATTTTTCGCGAGGGTGCGAACAGTTTGGACTTTAATTATTTTTACAACACGTGGAAATTAGAACTTGTGAGAAGTATGTGATAGGACTCGGAAATATTCTGGACAAGTAATTAATTTGTGGAACTTTAAACATTTCCGCTGTGTAATCGTAAAGAACTGGGTATTATTTTTGCAAGTCAATCGAACTAGAACTACGAATATTTGAAGTAGTGCGGATCAGTGGCTTGGCAACGTTCGCGAGGATGAACAGGAGAGACGAACGCGGTACTTCGACTCTGGAATTCGCATCACCGGGGAGAAGAGAAGATGGTACTTCGTGGCGACGTCAATCAAGAGTGCGCGAAGTATAGTGCTGTATAAAGGTTCGAACAAGGTCACGACCAAAGGACAGTCTTTATGTTGTAATAAGCAATAAATCCAAGTTTCTTTTTGAAAGGGAAAAAAAAAACATTTTCATTGGCCAATTCGAGCTAATAAGTAGCTAGATAAAATATTTGTTTTCAGATTCCTCGCCACTCTGTATGGATGGCAGATCGGGTAATCGGCTATCAATAGGTAATAGCGATTACTTCAGACGCAACCCATCGACCCAGCTAGCGGGACAATATTTAATTTCCTTGAAGCAATAATAGCTAAAAATATTATCATAACCTTTTTCCTGGCGCCCATGTTAACATAAATTCGGAAACGGGTTACGACGAAACGCCCAATAATTGTGAGCAGGTTGTGGGCATGTTTCAGTATGAACCATTATGAGATGATAGGTGAAAAATCAAAACGTCCTGTAATTCTTGAGGCTGAATGATCAGAGTAATATTCAAACATTTTTTGTTTTCTTAAAGCTTTTTTAAATTTTGGTCATTTCCTTTATCTGAACGAATTTGCTTTCTAACTAAACTGAACAACAGATTTAACACTAAAGTGAATGTGAATACTGTTAACATTTTAAACATTTTGAAATGTTTATCAAAAGAAAATAATAAATTAATATTTCATTTAGAATCGTTAGTGGAAGATACGAAACATACATTCTGTATATGTGAATAATTTTAGATAGTCTTTGATGATAGAATGCAGTGACTTTTGAAAATTTCCTGATGAGAATGGGAGTCTTGAAATCTATCTTTCTAGAAACGTAATTCGTATTTGAAAAGCGGAATAAAGTTTGAGTTATGCTTGCTGGATAGTTATTATGCAAAACAAATTCTTAAAATTGATAATTAAGAGATGATCCAAAATAAATCTAATGAAAAATGAAGAAAGTCAAATCGGGCAACATATTAGAATTCTTCTATTTCTATATTTATTGCAGAATGTAAAGCAATTATTAAAACAGTAGAAGGTATAGTTCATGTAGGTTATGTGAAGTACGTCATTTTCTTTTGATACGTCGACCATGATGGTTTTGTTCCCTATTTTATAATGTTCATCCTATATTTTTAGAAGGAAACTATTGAAGTTTTTCTTTAACATATTGTAAATTTGATAATAATTAAAGTGAAAAGTAATATATAAGTTTCTTGAAATAAATTTAAAATTTTTTTTTTAAATAGAACATTGTTAATATTGGTGTAATGTAAATATTAAAATTTTTATTAGTTTAAATTTTTTTGTAATTAGGTTTTTGTATTTTTAAGTAACTGTATTCTTATTGTGTTTTTACATATTGTTCATTATTTTCATAATTGTATCCTGGCGTATAATTGAGGTTAAAGCAATAAATAAATAAGTTACTTAATTATATTGTGCTTAAACACAAATATATCAAGTGTAATTTTTTGCGTTCATTAAATTAATAATAGGTTAATGTTCATAAAGCGAGACAATTAAAATATTATTGAAGAGCAAATTTGATTTAGAAGGAATATTGGAGAATAAATTTGGATCCGTTTATGAAAAAACGTTTCTTGCTCGTTTTTAAATGTCTGTTTCGCTTATACTCGAAAGCATTTGATATTTTTAGAAACTTCTTCAAAAAATGTTTGGAGATCAATTGTTCAAATTATCATTAAACTACGTAAATATGTATACTTGTACAATATTTTATTTTAATTGCAGACGCTTTTAGGAGAATTTTGATTATATATTTTGAAAAATGTTCATGAAATAATTCAAAATTACGGAAAAAAACTAATATAATCAAATTACATTTGAAATAATTTCAAAAGGATAAAAGAATCCAATAAAAATATCTAACTCCAATAATGGACAGCTTTCACGTTTTACCAGAACGAATGTGATATCTTAACAGTCGCCTTACCCTGGGAACACCTATGCGGAGATGGGATCCAGGTTGGACCACAGAATTATATCCAAAATAATGGAAGGAAATCTCTGTAAATTTAGGAACTAATGGTAATTGTATTTAGCAATTCACTACACAAGCTTTATATAAATTTGGGTTGTAATACGAATATTTTCAGTTTTTGAGTCATGGCAGGGGCATATATCTTTGACTATTTTCTATATTTGCGGTTCTTTTCGCAGTGACAGAAAACCAAATTTTAACAACTATAAACGGTCCACTTTTAACAACTACACCCATAATCAGTTTCGTAATAAGTACTATTAGAACATTCGTGTTTTTAAAATCCATCACTTCTCTGCAGATCGTTCTCGATTGATACGAGAAATACTCCAACCTCGTTTTGTAATAAGATGTCCTCCTACATTTATTTCCTTAATACTGGCTCAGGGCATCAAGTGATGTCACTGCCTCAAGAGTTCGAGCCCCGACGACGGCAAGATGTTCGACACTTACACTACACTACCACACATGTCGAGAGATTAGTCGTGAGTTTGGAGCTTGTCCCGGCTGGAAAGGTGTCTCTCCGTTGGGAGATACTCAGAGGGGAAAATCCAGTTAGCTGTCTCATAGGTCAGCGCCGGATTTCACTATCCGACAGGAATATAACACCACTACTTCGTGGTGGTAACGACATGTAGACCTACGGAACTATTTACCGTAGCAGTTGTAGGAAAACACGGAATTATTAATTAATTATTTACGATACTTATACTTAGACCGAGTTTGATAACCGAACTTCCAATGTCATTCCCGTAAATAACGTTTTTACAGAACCACAAGTAAAAGTGGCTCTTTCAAGGCATGTGTAGCGGGCTAAAAACTTAATTTTATGCACTAGTGCAATAAAATGAGACGATTCACGTAAATCTGTGAATATAACAAAGAAAACAAAGTAATTTCGTCTGACCGCATCAGTTCCTACTGATCTTAATGTATTAGTAAGTGAAGTTTGTATACTTGAAATTAAACAATACGGAAGTCTGCAAGGGTCTCTAAAATATAGTGTATGACACACGAGGTAAACTTGTTTATTGATTGATTGATTTTTTCGTGTTTGCGGGCGCGTCAACTGCTTCGGTCATTAGTCCCGTTCGTGTAGTGCATGTTTTTTTCTCGGGAGATGGCGGTGAGCTTCCCCCGCTGGATGGCGAGATCCGGCGCCGAACTACCGTCGGCTAGTGGGGTTTCCCCCTAACCAGGACTCTCCCACCAGCGGGGCACTGCCCCAGCCGGGACAAGCTCTAAGCTCCCAACCGGTCTCTCGAAATACGTGGTAGTGTAGTGCATGTTAGTGTAAGTGTGTGTGTAAAGGGAGAAGATAGGACAAGGAAGAGGAGAGACAGATCGCGCGCGATCCGTGGCCCGTTTGTTAGGGTGCTACTCCGGCATTCGCCTGGTGTTGATCAGAGAAACCACGGAAAACTACCGATCAGAGCAGCCTGCCTCTAGAATTCTTCTCCAGACAGCGACTGAATTCGACGTAGCTGAAAAGCTAGTGTCAAAAATCGTGCCGCTATGGGGAGTGGGAACCTAGGACCACCCGGTCAGAGGCGCTGCAGTGGCATCAGTTGATGCACTGAGCTACCGCTCCCGGTCTGTCTCTCTACCGAGTAAGCAGTAGCGTGCAAGTAGTCAGGAAACAGAGGGAGGCTGATCCCGCAGGCTCATTCCCGTTGACAGCACTAGCGCCAAAGCAAAAGCAACGCGGCGTTGGCCACCTGTGCAGCGGCGTCCACTCGGTGCCGTGCGTGAAGTCGACGGGGGCGCCGGCGTCGAGGGCGGCGGCCACCGCCTCGGCGTCCCCGTCCTCGGCGGCGCGCAGCAGCATCCGGCCCAGCGCCGCGGCGCTCTCGTCCGCGCCGCACGGCGACGCCGGCGGCGGCTGCGGGCCAGTGGTGCCACGTTAGGCGGTTTCCCTCTGAATTTAGTTTTTTTTGTCTTTAGTCGATGTTTTAGGGGGCAAATTTATTTGGAGTTTGTTCTTGGGGAGTTTCGTTGAGATTTTTAAATGTTAATTAAAAAAAACTATTGTGTAGGTCACAAAATCACAAAACCCAAAATTAGATCACCAAGCAGCTGTCCCCTGCCGAGAGCTTGGACGCTCTCCGGCGACAGTTCTCGCATGGCGGCGGCTGCGGGACAGTGGTGCCACGTTAGGCGTTTCCCCCCTAAATTTAGTTTTTTTCGTCTTTAGTCGATGTCTTAGGGGGCAAGTTTATTTGGAGTTTGTTCTTGGGGAGTTTCGTTGAGATTTTTAAATGTTAATTAAAAAAAACTATTGTGTAGGTCACAAAATCACAAAACCCAAAATTAGATCACCAAGCAGCTGTCCCCTGCCGAGAGCTTGGACGCTCTCCGGCGACAGTTCTCGCATGGCGGCGGCTGCGGGACAGTGGTGCCACGTTAGGCGTTTCCCCCCTAAATTTAGTTTTTTTCGTCTTCAGTCGATGTCTTAGGGGGCAAGTTTATTTGGAGTTTGTTCTTGGGGAGTTTCGTTGAGATTTTTAAATGTTAATTAAAAAAAACTATTGTGTAGGTCACAAAATCACAAACCCAAAATTAGATCACCAAGCAGCTGTCCCCTGCCGAGAGCTTGGACGCTCTCCGGCGACAGTTCTCGCATGGCGGCGGCTGCGGGACAGTGGTGCCACGTTAGGCGTTTCCCCCCTAAATTTAGTTTTTTTCGTCTTTAGTCGATGTCTTAGGGGGCAAGTTTATTTGGAGTTTGTTCTTGGGGAGTTTCGTTGAGATTTTTAAATGTTAATTAAAAAAAACTATTGTGTAGGTCACAAAATCACAAAACCCAAAATTAGATCACCAAGCAGCTGTCCCTGCCGAGAGCTTGGACGCTCTCCGGCGACAGTTCTCGCATGGCGGCGGCTGCGGGACAGTGGTGCCACGTTAGGCGTTTCCCCCCTAAATTTAGTTTTTTTCGTCTTTAGTCGATGTCTTAGGGGGCAAGTTTATTTGGAGTTTGTTCTTGGGGAGTTTCGTTGAGATTTTTAAATGTTAATTAAAAAAAACTATTGTGTAGGTCACAAAATCACAAAACCCAAAATTAGATCACCAAGCAGCTGTCCCTGCCGAGAGCTTGGACGCTCTCCGGCGACAGTTCTCGCATGGCGGCGGCTGCGGGACAGTGGTGCCACGTTAGGCGTTTCCCCCCTAAATTTAGTTTTTTTCGTCTTTAGTCGATGTCTTAGGGCAAGTTTATTTGGAGTTTGTTTTTGGGGGAGTTTCGTTGAGATTTTTAAATGTTAATTAAAAAACTATTGTGTAGGTCACAAAATCACAAAACCCAAAATTAGATCACCAAGCAGCTGCCCCCTGCCGAGAGCTCGGACGCTCTCCGGCGACAGTTCTCGCATGGCGGCGGCTGCGGGACAGTGGTGCCACGTTAGGCGTTTCCCCCCTAAATTTAGTTTTTTTCGTCTTTAGTGGATTTGATTGATTGATTTGTGATTGCCGACGCGTTAACTGCTAGTGTATTAGTCCAATATGTGTAGTGAATGTTTTAACGTGGGAGGTGACTGTGACATTGCCCCGCTGACTGGCTAGATCCAGGGATATTACCCAACCAGCGTGCCACCTTCTCAACCGGGACACGCTCTACGCTTCTGAACACTCCCGACATATGTGGTAGTGTGTGTGAGAGGAAATAAGAGGTGGCGATAGGACAAGGAATAGGAAGGAAAGATCGCGCGCGGTCGGCGACCCGTTTGTTAGGGTACTGCTCCGGCGATCGCCTGGTGTAGACGAAGAAAAAAAACACGGAAAACTACCGATCAGAGCAGCCGGCGCTAGAATTTTCCTCCAGCGAGCAGCTCAATTCGACCTTGCTATCCAGCTAGTGTTGAAAAACCTGCCACCGTCGAGATTGGACCCCCAGGACTTTCCGGTCAGAGGCACCACAGGGACATCTGTCGATGTTCTCAGCCACCTTTGCCGGAGTCTTCAGTGGCTATTTTGGGGACAAATTTATTTCGGGGGTTTTGTTGGGGGGTTTAGTTAAGTTTTTAAAATATTGTGTATCACAAAATCAGAAAACCCACAAATACTTCCCTGTGATTATAGCAAGTATATTTACTGAAATAAAACGAAGTATACTAAAAAAGCGTGTAAGATCATGTGGATGAATTCCGTCGTTTAAAATTGCGCGGTTATATCTCACAACGAAAGATTGGTAGATAACGACACATTTTATGAAGAGGAACGAATCACAACAATTAACGGAAACAACGATTTCGGTTGAAGTAAAATTGTTACAAAAATGTATTATCTCTTTTTCAGTCATTAGTATGACTGAGACAGACCCCTTAGGTTTCGTAGCTCGTACACAGAGTTAAACTCCTTAAAACAAAACTTATACAATGTGTGTATGTATGTATGTATGTAAGTGTGTATTAGGTAATTAGTTGTTATACATATACTTGTATTTATCTATTAAAACTATAGGTGTTTACTGTATAATTTAAATATCATCATATCTAATTAATAATATTTTCCTGTATCTTTAAAGTCCGTCCCTATCCATGAATTTTAAACTTGCAATAATCATTTTTTGTGTTTTTTTGTCGCTTTGGGTTTTCGCAACGCTGTCTAGCATTAGAATGACCGACGCCGCCATTTTGGCGGCTACAACATATTCAAAGAATGCTATCTTTATTAAAATAAGCAGCAAGCCATTGCGATTACTTAACTTAAAATGAAATTTTGATTTGAAGTATTTGTGAAAATTTTGGAAATATTCAGCCACTCTAAGTTGTTATATTGAACAATTCATCTTAAACGCCGGCTAAACTGTGCGCTCCGTGTGTCGACTTGTTTGGTTTACATCATCTTATCTCTCTTCCGAGAAACCATGGACGCTCTCTAGGGTGAAAAACATTAGCATTCATCGTATCGGAAGTGTCGATGTTAGAAATCGATGTCGATATGAAACGAAAGGATATCGGGATGTCTGTGACATCTTACAACGAAACGCAACCCACGAGTGAGCAGCCAGCATTTTCGCAATTGTTTTGATACCAATTCCATATAGTCTTCTAATTACTGTAATCAATCAATAAAATGATAACTGCAGTACGTACTCTGTGTATTTGTGTGAATAAATTCCCCAAAATCCCATTAAATACTTGAGCGGTCAAAATGACGGTGCGCGGACATTCTCGGTAGATGCAAGGTCGGAGCGTTCTAGTGCTAGTGGGAAATGCGTGGGAGCACCTGGGAGCACTGCTGCGGCGCAGGCTGCCCCGCACAGGCCCCGCCCCCCAACGCCGTTTGGGAGTGGCTGGGGCAGGGGTGGAAAGGGGGCGGGGCGACGAAGAGGGCGGTGGGGCAGGGAAGCGATGGTGGAACGGGTTGGATAGCGATGGCGGGTAGGAGATTTGAGGTAGCTGGAACAGCTAGAGGGGAGCGGTAAGGAGAGAATTTGAGGGGAGGATTGGCGGGGCGGGGGTGAAAACAAGAGATTTGGGGAGGGGGGAGGTTGGGTGGAACAGCTGGGCGGCAGGGAAGACAGACGATTTGAGGACGGCGGGGCGATAATTTGCGGTTGGTCTGAGCAGGTTTGCGGAAGTGTCAGGCAGATGATTTTGGGATGACTGCTGTCTCTAGGTGCCGGACAGACTTGGGGGTAGCTGGAGCATCGCGACGGGAGTGGCAGACAGACGATTTGTGGATGGCTGCGGGTGAGTGCTGGTGAAGGTGTTGGACAGGGAATTTGGGGATGACTGGAGCAGAGTGATGCCGGTTCGCAGGGGAGTTGAGGTTTGGTGTAGTTTGGAGGGGGTGATGGGCACGGAAGGGGGGTTTGCTTTGAGGTGGGCAAGGGATGGGTGAGGGCGATGGGCAAGGGTTGGGTGGGGGTGATGGGCACGAAACATAAGGATTGTTATGGCAGGATTTGGTTGATGGGATCAGGCTTTGAGGTGGGCAAGGGATGGGTGAGGGCGATGGGCAAGGGTTGGGTGGGGGTAATGGGCAGGAAACTTGAGATTTGCTACGGCAGGGTGAGGTTGATGAGTATGAAATTTGAGGTTGTCTACGGCAAAGTGGTTTTGGTGGACAAGAAATTTCGGGTTGATTAAGGTTGCATGGAGGTGACAAGAAACGAATTTTATGCCGACTACGACACGGAGAGATTCTTGGAAATGAAATTTGGGTTAGACGGAGTTTGACGAAAATGGAATTTGAGGTGGTTGGTTGGGTGGGGGTGACGACTTGGTTTTTTGGGGGGGGGAGTGATGGGTAGAAGTTTGAGGAAGACTTGCGTGGAGTCGGAGTGACAGCCAGTGACTTTGAGGTTGGCTGCGGATTGGTGAGGTTGTCTTGCATGGAGTTTTCTTTCGGCTGCAGTGGAGTAGTGACGCCGGATAAGGGATTTTCAACTGGCTTGAGTAGGATTGGAGTGAAATTCACATTTTTTGAGTTTCGATTGAGTAGGTTTGGTTTGTCGGACGAGAAATCTGAGGATGGTTTTGGTTTGGTAGACTTGACTTCCGTGGAATTAGAGGGTGGTTGAGGTTTTGTCGAGCTTAATTGCAAGAATACTGAGGTTTGTTGAGTTTTTCTGAGAGTGACGGGCATGCAATTTGAGGAAGGCTTGAGTGTAACTGGAGTGACAGGCAAGGAATCTGAAGTTGATTTCGACTTGGAGGAGGTAGTTTGCAAGGAATCAAAGGTTTGTTTAGATAGGGTAGGGGTGATGGGGTTTGGTTTGGGTTTTTTGGAGGTGACTGGCAAGCATTTTGATTTTGGTTTCAGTGAAGTTGGTGTGTCAGGCAAGGGATCTGATGTTGGTTTTGGCTTGGGGGAGGTGACTTCCAAGGAATCTGAGGTCGGTTTGTGTGGTGTAGATGTGACAGGCTGATCATTTTTGTTTGATTTGACTGAGGGTGAGGTGACAGGCAAGCATTCTGAGGTTGGTTGCCCTTCTGTGAAAGGGATGAGTTTGGACTTCAAAGTGACATCGAGTGGAGTTGTTGTCGTCGGCAAGGAAGCCGAGAGCAGTTGCGGTTTGGTGGCGTTTACTTGCAAGGCATTTGAGTTTCTTTGTGGTGGCGTGGTAGTGTCGGGCAGGGAAGTTGAGGTTGGTTTGCGTGGAATTTCGGTGACAGGAACGGATTTTGAGACTGTTTGCGGCTTTTGCTTGGAGCTGCCTTGCAAGGTGCCTGATGCGGATTCTGGCGATGTGGGACCGCTTGTCTGACAATTTAGGGCTTCCTTGGATGGGGTTGCGGTGACGGAAGAACTTGAAGTTAATTCCGATTTGGCGGGGTTGACTTCCGTAGAATTTGATGTTTCTTGCGACTGGTTGACATCAATAGGTTGACAATTTAAGGGTGGGTTAAAAGGAGTTTGAGTGGTAAGCAAAGAATCCGAGGTGGGTTGTGGTTTGGTGGTTATCATTTTCGAGATGTCTGATGTTGGTTGTAGTAGGTTGGTACTGACAGGCTGAGAATTTAAAGTTTGTTGAAGTGAATTTCTGGTATCGGGTATAGAATCTGCAATTGATTGTGCTAGATTGGGAGCGACGTACAGACAGGTAATGGAAGGCTGGTTTGAGGTTGGTGTAGAGGGCAAAGCAGCTGAAGTTTGTTCTGATTTGGCGGAGCTGACTTGCAACGAATTTGAGGCTTCTTGCGATTGAATGAGGTTGGTGATTTTAATTTGGGTTTTTTCCGGGGGTTAAGGGAATTAATTTTGGCTTGAGTGGATTTGCGGCCACAGATAATGAATCCGAATTTGTTTGAAACTTGGCGGGGTTAACGTCCAGGGAATTTGAGGCTGGTTTCGATTCGGAGTGAGTCACAGGCAAACCGTATAAGGTTGGATTGAATGAAGTAGATATGGCGGGCGATGAATAAGCAATTGGTTGAGGGAAGATGTTGACGGGGAGGGTATTTGAAGATGGTTGGGTTTGAGTGCTGATGTCAGGTAAGAAATTTGACGTATCCTGCCCTGGCGTTAAATTAACATGCACGGAATTGGAAGTAGGCTGCAACGGCATGGGGGTTACAGACGACGTGTTTTGGAATCCGGAGGAGGCAACTATGGTTCGTGAGTCCACATTAGGTCCAGCTGCAGTAACGGGCAGGGTAGTTTGTGTTGGGTAGGGCAGGACGTTGGGCATGCAAGGGGCGTGGCCGTAGAACGTAAAGGAGAAGACGGGCGCCGCGCTAGGCGGCTGGAGTGGCGGGCGGTGGCTGAGGACAGGGCGTAGGGTTGGGGGGCGTGGCGACGCCGAGCGGGGGTCGCGAGCACGACAGTGGGCGCGCGGGGTCCCCGGGGAGGGAGCAGGCGCGCGCCGCCAGGGCGGCAGGCGGCGCGGGCGGAGGGCGGCGAGGGGCGGGGGCAGCGGCGGCGGAGGCGGAGGCTGCGGCACAGCGGGGGGTGCTGGGGTGCGGGGGCTGCTGGACCTGGGGTGTGCCGCAGGGTCTCGCCACTTGGTCGAAGGACCAGGCGGGCGCCAGCTGCTCGAACGCCCCGCCGCCGTACGTTTCGCCGGTTAGGCCGCCAGAGGGGCTGAGAACGAAGAAGAACAAAAGTGAGATTCCGGTATTAATCTGCAAACATTTTCTTTTGCTCCGTACGTTTCGCAGGTTTCACAATTTATTGGAATGTTGGAAATTCCAATATGTATTCTTTTTAGATTATCTTATCTTAAATGTAACTTCTAAGCTTTGCTTTTCAGTGCCAGAATGACGTACAATTATTCAATGGAGTGTTTTGCTCCATTATTTATCAACGATATCTCTTTCTTCGAAAACATTCTTTGTAAACTTGTGAAGACGGAACAGGTTCAAGCCTAATCTATTAAGTGCAGAAGAAGAAGATATCTTTCTTCTTGAGTAAATCATATGGTAAGCTTTTCACCAAATAATGTCATTATCTTTTTTATTTTATCATTATATTTTAAGAATTTACTATCATATCTATTGTTTCTTGTCTGATCTTCGTTTCAATTCAACCTTGTCATCCTATATCAAATTAACTTGAATTAACTCGTTCATGTTCCCCTAGGTGAACAAGATATTTTATATTTTTAAACTTCTTTGATACTTAACTTAATATTTAGTTATTAGCTTGTAACAGTCTTCCTGTTTTTATAACTTCTCACTTACAATCGTAGTTTGTGTTTGTTTTGTTCAATTACTTGAATATGATTATAAATTAAATATTATCGAAACGTTGTTTGAGATTAGGGTGAGAATGTGTACAATATTGACATAATAAAACTGATTTACAAATGTCATTTAGTTATTTGTTTTAACTTCGCTCACTGTGTTTAAATGTAGGTATTTAAAAGTAGTTTATGCTAGTAGTTTATAATGTTAATCTTTATTACACAAGTACATGTTCTGAAAACGAGCGACATTAGAAGCGAGTTTTCAAATTTGTACGAATGCAAGAACGCAACAGAAATGAGTTGCTTACGCTATTTTTTGTATAACAGCATTATAAATATATAAGAGAATCAAACTTAATTTACTTAAAACATTCTTGTGACGTCTCGGGTATTTCACATCTGTGCGAGAGAATGGTGGTCGGCTGTTCCATTTACCTCTACTTCCCCCGATTCTCTCCCTGCCATTGTCTGAATGTGAGATGACAAAATCATTTGTACCGTAATAGTACATTATGAAACGATGATGTAATACCCATTACATCAACTTTCATGCGATACTTTTACTACGACTTTTTTATGTCAAACTTTTACATTGAATCGTTTCGTGGCAGTTTCAGTGGTGTGTTCAGTGGTTTCAGTTAAGTGGCAGGATTCAGCCAAGGCCACCTGGCACAGCTACCCTACCTGCCGCAGATGGCTTTGGTTTACAAGTGCGATACAATACAAAAGTTGCTCTTACAATAACTCCGAGGTCAACATTTTCACTTTTTCTCTTATTTTTAAAGGTGCCAACTCCTCCTCTGATTTACTAGACATTTCAAACTAAAGAATTATTCGGTTTTAAAGACCAAACAGATGGCAGCAACATATAACACACAATCACTTGCGTTCTCATCTTAACGTCAGTCATGTTCCCTCTATCACTACCACTGCGTTAGTCAAATAGGATCAAAGTGAAATTACGAACCAATTTATTTTATACAATATTCCTCATACAAATGACTGATAATAAAATAAATTAAAACTGATAATCATAATATACCTTTAAATGAATTTTAAACACAATCGAACCAAACATTAACTAGAACATTATCAAACTTCTCTGTGATTGGTCAAGAATCTGTACCATAATTAAATCTGTATCGTAATGAGTATCATTATGCAACGGGATGGAGCCATCTAATGACAGAATTATACCATGGGAGTAGAAAAAATGCTAATACCTCATGATTTGCCCCGTTAAAACGCCCGATTATGATTTTTTTTCGTGTTTCCGGGCGCATCAACTGCTTTGGTCATTAGTCCCATTAGTATAGTGCATACTTTTTCTCGGGAGACGGCGATGATCATCCCCCGCTGGATGATCGTCGGCCGTCGACTAGTGGGGTTTCCCCCTAACCAGGACTCCCCCACCAGCGAGGCACCGCCCCAGCCGGGACAAGCTCGAAGCTCCCGACCGGTCTCCAGGAATGTGTGGTAGTGTAGTGCATGTTAGTGTAAGTGTGTGTGTAAGGGAAGAGGATAGGACAAGAAAGAGGAAGGACAGATCGCGCGCGGTCCGTGGCTCGTTTGTTAGGGTACTGCTCCGGCATTCGACTGGTGTTGATCGGAGAAACCACGGAAAACTACCGCCGCTAGAATTCTCCTCCAGGCAGCAGCTGAATTCGACCTCGCGGAAAAGCTAGTGTCGAAAATCCTGCTGCCGTCAGGACTCGAACCTAGGACCTCCCGGTCAGAGGCGCTGCAGTGGCATCAGTTGATGCACTGAGCTACCGCTACCAGTCCCGATTATGAACGAATTTTTATAATGCTGGTATACAAAAACGTATCTTTTCTTATTTATTTGTTTGTTCATTTGTGTCTGCGTGTGCAGTGCTCGGGTGTGGCTGTGGGCGAGGAGCTGACCAGCGGATTGGCGCCCAGAGCGGCCCTGCGCCGGCGCTATCCCGGCCGCTCCTCTGCGCATGCGCCAGCGACGGCGCCAGCGGCCTCGCCCTCGTGGACTCGGATGCTAGGGCAGCGGTGGCGGCGGCGGCGGCGGCGGGGGCCGGCGGCGGTTCAGGCTCTTCAGAAGCCACTGGGGCCAGTTGCTGCGTAACATTGACGATTGGCTGATTAGTGATTCCGGGCGCGTCAACTGCTGAACGCCGGGAGCGGTAGCTCAGTGCATCAACTGATGCCAATGCAGCGCCCTCTGACCGGGAGGTCCTCGGTTCGAGTCCTGACGGCGGCAAGATTTTCGACACTAGCTTTCCAGCTAGGTCGAATTCAGTCGCTGTCTGGAGGAGAAATCTAGCGGCCGGCTGCTCTGATCGGTAGTTTTCCATGGTTTCTCCAATCAACACCAGGCGCATGCCGGAGCAGTGCCCGGGCCACGGACCGCGCACGATCTGTCCTTCCTATTCCTTGTCCTATCTTCTCCTGTTACACACACACTTACACTAACATCCACTACACTACCACATATTCCGGGAGATCTGTCGGGAGCTTGGAGCTTGTCCCGGCTGGGGCGGTGCCCCGCTGGTGGGAGAGTCCTGGTTAGGGGGAACCCCACTAGCCGATGGTGGTCGGCTCCGGATCTCGCCATCCAACGGGGGAAGACCACCGCCATCTCCCGAGAAAAACATACACTACACTAACGGACTAATGACCAAAGCAGTTGACGCACCCGGAAACACGAAAATATCAATCAATCAACTGCTAAGGTCAATGTACCCGTAAGTGTAGTGCATGCTTTTATCACGGAAGGTGGCGGTGTTGTTCTCCCGCTGGATGATGAAATCCGGTGCCGACCTACGTCAGCTTCCGGGGATTTTCCCAACCAGGTATTCCCTCACCAGCGTGGAACCACCCTCGCCGGGATATGTGGCAAGCTCTCGACTGGGCTCCTGACAAGTGTGATAGTGTAGTGCATTTAAGTTTTAGTGTGTGTAATTGGAGAGGATAGGACCAGGAATGGGAAGGAAAAATGGCGCGCGGTCCATGGATCGTTTATTAGGGAACACCGACATTCGTCTGGTGTTGATCAAAAAAAAAAAAACAACACGAAAAACTACCGATCAGAGTAGCCGGCCGCTAGATAACATCGTCGAACTTAACATTTGCATAAAGGGTCATTTCAATGGCAAAATGTCTCTTCAGAGCACCCTCAACATGCCTACACACTTAAAGATATTGTTAACTCTATTCACTTTTGCAGTCAGAAACAACTCAAATGAACAATAAACACATTTAATTTTCCTCGGGTTAGAATCTCATGTTCTTGTGTTGGGATGAAAAACGCGAAGACAGACACTCCTGACAGTAGATTTTGTGTACTAATCATTGTTTTTTACCGAAGTGAGACAAACATCTACGCTGCGAATTTAGAATAATGTGAATATCTCATGTGAGTTGTCTTTGTGTAATATGAATAACTCAGTTTGAATGTGCTTAGAGTTAGCATAATGTGTGTGTTTCAGTTCGAATGTTCTTTGCCTTAGTGTAGTGTGTATGATCTCAATTCGAATGTGTTTCTTAGAATGATTCGTATATTCTCAATTCGAATGGGCTTATTTTAGAATAAAGTGTAAGGTTGAATGTGCTTTTAGCATGTGAATGTCCCAGTTAGAATGTGCTTTGTCTTAGTATAATGAATATGTTCTCAATTTGAATGAGCTTGATTTTAGCATAATGTGAGTGTTCCGTCAGTCCGAATGTGCATAGTCATAGCATAAATGTAAATTCTCAGGTCGAATATGCTTTGCCTTAAAGTGATGCATATATTCTCAATTCGAATGTATTTGGCCTTAGCATGATGCGTACGGTCTCAATTCGAATGTGCTTCCCTTTAGAACAATGTGTAAGCTATCAGTTCGAATGTGCTTGGTCTTAGCATGAAGTATGTCTCAATTCGAATGTGATGTGTCTCAGTTCGCATGATGTTTTGTCCCAGGGGCATTTATTCCATGGATGCCAGGGAAGCATTGCTTACCTTATCATTTCCAAGTATACATTACATTTTAATACCACTTGGCTAGTAATTTAGAATCATTTACTCGTAATCCAAGTCAAAACAGTTTAAATTGGGCGCGTCCATCTTATCTTTACAAATGAGCACATAATTATTATTGTCACCAAAGATAGAGTAGAGTTCGCCTGTAAAGCTCTTTGGAAGCACCGGGCTGACTGCACCCAGCGCCTCATAGGGAATGCTGTTTCAGCCGATATGCTGGCGCTTGGGGGGGTTTGGAAGCAATCGGCCAGTTGCATTCAGCGTGCCTTCACTGCGCGCGTGTGGTGGGCTCCGCATGTGCTTATCGGTTCAGTGTTTAAATTATCCATTTGTCGTCTTATGACTAATTAAAATTCTACCATTTGAAATATAATTGCTTCCCTTGAAAAAAAATTCGCCGCACGCCTGTGATAAAACTGCTGTATTAGCCACTGAGAAAAGGGGTAACTTTTAGGTCGTGCACAGCATGTTAAATATTCAATTTTTTCCTGCAATCATAAAAGTGGCATAGTGCGAAACCCACATGTTCAGATAAAACTATGAATTAATGAAAAAACTTCAACTGATCAGTTACAAATCATCTAAATGTGAAATAGAACCCAATGAAGTGATCTGTAAGCTTGAATTAAAATACGAGGAAAGACAGAAAGGTTGTGTAAAACTCAGTGGCGGCTCCTAAACTTCAGACCAGGTAGGGCACAGAAACTCGTAAAAAAAATAATGCAAGATGCAAAGCATTGGAAAACATACCTCTAATTTTTATACAGCAATTCAATCCCCCTCTCCTTGGCTCTGGCAAACACTTCAATAACTTTACAATTAAAATCAACAATGCGACCCAGAATGTATCTATTTTTATCTACAAGCTCATTATGTTTACGCAGAGAGATTATATATGCGTCATTGAATTCTTGCCTGATACTAACTCTCCCAAGAACAGCTAAATTCATTTCATTGTTGGCATGACTTTTTGAAATAGCGTGTTTTTTGCATATATCCGGGAGATACTTCAAATCTTTAATACCGTTCTTGGTTCACGTTTCGTCACCCCCAAATAAAATGCATGGGAAGCAAAACAATGCATTACTCACTCGACATCCACAAATCCAATCCCATTTATAATACACTGACTTATTAAATGTTCTGTTGTACGATCTATTTTTATTATTAAAAGCTTGCTTGATGACCAGATCAGGCCTCGGTGGCCCTATTTCTTACGCCAAAATCCTGTCTTCATAACCTAAATGTTTACTTCCTAAATACTTAACTTCATTCATTTTAAATTTTTAGCGGTTTAAATTGAAAATCACTCAAAATCCCCCGTTGGTTTCTCACGTCAGCTGAACGAGAAGAGAAAACAATTCAATTGTAAACACGCAGACGCTCAAGAAAAACTTATTCACATTTCACAGCTGCTGATATTATCAAGATTACAAGCGCCCTGAGCTGAGTAGCATTTCATTTCTCAGAAACTACGAGCGTTGTTTGTGCATCTAATAAGTGGCGCTTGCAGTGGCAGTCACAAAAAGCCTTTGACCCTGAAGGGCCTTAAGGGAGCATTACCCCCTCCCTTTTTTCCGCGCACTATGAGGGAAAGCTTTGCTGAACGGGAGGGAGCTGGTCACAAGAAGCTTGCGGACTTCGCCCTGTTGCCACAACTACCTCGAAGTCAGCGCTGAGAAATAGTATCGATATCGCCCATGAAAACCTTAATGTTAATTTTCTAGAAGTATTTACTCGATAACATGACAAGCATTTTAGTCCACTATTAATACTTTCCTTTAAGAGAGGGAGGGCACGTGACCATGTGACCTTATGGTAGAGCCGCCTCTGGTAAAACAAGTGTACAACGCATGTGGTTAAAGCGATTTTACGAGGTCTGTTAGAAAAGTATCTGATCTCTAGCCGAGGAAAAAAAAACTGGAATATCCGGAGCGTTGAAAACCTAACCACCCTCCTTGGGACTCCATACACTTCTCCCAGCGGTGTCGCCATTGTTGGAAACATTCTGAGAAAGCCTCTTTCAAAATGGAGTTTAGAATATGTTTAGGATAGGTTCAGTGTTTAAATGATCCATTCGTCGTCTTATCCATGTGCATAATTAAAAATCTTCCTTCAGAAATGTAATTGCTTCCCTAGAAAAGAATTTCCCCGCACGCCACTGGTTTGGCCTCCTGTCGCGGGCGTGATGTACCGAGGACACTGCGGACGGGCGTGAGCGTGAGCGTGGTCGAAGGGGGCGGCGGCGGACCGGGCGGCCATCTTGTTTCGCGGCGCTTCCGCTCCTCAGCTCGTCCTCACTGCTGCTGCTGTAGCTCATCGTCTCCGGCCAGATCCTAAAAGGAATCAACAGTTATCCACTTTTTTAGGCACCAGGACCCCACGAAAGAAATTGTTCTGTCGTAAAACTACCGTTTCTTGCCGCAGCGTTTCAATAATTTCTGTATACCACATACGAAGTATGCAAGAAAGTAAAATGCTGTGCCTTTGAACTCATTGTTTCCTCTTTTTACCTCGACGCTAATTGCCAGGTTCATTATTTGCTAAAAAAATGAGAATTCACAAATGTTCTGACATGTTTGTTTGCATTGTGTTTCGTCTGAATGTTTTGATTATTTGTATATGTAGTGTGATTTTTAATGCTCGAGGCGTGTCCTCATGAAAAATTAGAATTGCTTATTTATGAAAAATTTCACGTCCAATTTCTGGACTTGACTTCGGTTGTAGCTAAAGACTCTTAAAATGAAAGCACATGCATAATTTTTTAAATGTTTGTAATTATTTTCGCACAATTTTGAGTTTAGTGTGAGCAATATTAAAACAAGATTTTCATAAAAGGTTGCAAGGTTTCATAAAGTATTATTTTCCACAATCTCGCATACTAGAAAAATATGTAAGATACACCAAGCGTTAACATGTTCCAAAAATTGCACTTAAATGAAATTTCTCAGTTACTAAGCGTTATTTCATATTAACAATTTAATATAAGACAATATAATATGGATCTATTTAATTATAAAAAGTAAGAGTACTTAATATACTTGTTCATGTTTACGTCACTTTCTAGTTTTTTAAAGTTCCTTGCCAATTTGTGTATAGATTAATATTAATTTAGAATTGTGAAGCAAAAGCTAGACGAATAAACAATTAACAAATTTAAGATTTGGTAAAGAGAATCATACCGCAAACCTTGATTCCGAAAATCTGTGTGTGGTACATGAAAATGTCCCATTAGTTGCGTGATACTGGTTCAGTAGTCGCTTTTTTCCATTCCACGTAATGGTACACATTTCATGATATATGACATTCTTTGGAAACTAGACACAACTTATTAAATCTTAATTACAAATGTAAGTGTGATGTAAGTGTAATAATATGAAACAATCAAAATTATACTTGACCCAAAATCATAATGCAGAACTTTTTCAGAATTTTTTCTTCATTCTTTTAATTAGTACATACTTGCTTACATTGAGTTCTTATTTTCACAAGAATAGCTTGAGTAAACAACATGAACCATGAATGTTTAGAGAAATGTATTAGTACTTCAGAAACATTTTCGATCAAAAGCATTATGATAGGCAGGTGGCCAGAAAATAGGCGAACAGGAAACCAATTTGGAAATCTTGGAAGAATCCTCTCCTTTACTGATTTAAAATATTGATCGATTTCAGAAAAGGATGGTTATAGCAAAACATCATTTCAAATGTAGTGACATTCACTGACAATTATTATAATATATTTATAAAATACAAACGTACGTACCTCCATGCGTATTATGCTAAAAGTATGTATAAATGCAGCAATATACATTTTGTTGTCGAGAGGAATCTCAGTAATTTTGTAAAATATCCATATTTTTCTAGTTAAGAGGTTAATTATTTGTTTGTGTTTTGGTCATTCTACGTTCAACTATTGAAACGTCATAATTGCAGCTAAATATATTGACGTTACGTTTGTGAGTTACTTTGAATAGTCAAGTTTACTAGAAGATAGTCGATCGTGCCGATTCTGGAACTAGTTGTATTTACATGCTTTATACATACATACATAGTTTCGTCTTCTGCGATTCCTAATAATTTTCATTGACAGTTTTGCATCCATGATGGTAAAAAGAACTTAATTTGTTTTGAAGAAAATATGTCAAAACGTTTTGTATCTCTGCAAAACGATAGTTTTTTTATGATGAGTAAATATAGAGATAAAGAAATAGATTACTTCAAAACGAAAAACAACCCACTATTTAGCCACAATATAAGTACTGTAACTGGCGTATGTAATTGATATAATGTGTTTTGCCTTATATAATATTGTAACGATACCGAATATTATACTCCGGATAATCATAAGCAAAATGTTGCGCAATACACGTGCTGATGCCTTTTGCGTCTTTTCAGAGCCGCCGGAAGGTTAATTCGTTCCGCTCAGCTGCATCCGCGACACTTTGGCGCCAGGCGGGCGGGGGCTCTGTTTACTTTCTCCAACGCCGGTCACGGGTTTCTCCCCGGGGATCTAGCTGGGGAAGGGGGGCTGCGCAGTTCGGGGACTCCGGGATAGACCACCTGCGATTATTTACTAAAAGTGTGCAAGTGAGAGCGCATTATGGAAAATTCCACTCGACACACCGGCAAGACGCAGAAGCTGATTGGACAAATATTAGTTAAGACGTAGAAACTTTTCACCAATGGAAGCACGTTTTGGCAAAATTCTCCTGAAACTTCTAGAACATTTGGGAAACTGGAGGGGGAAAAAGGCTTGTGAGCGCTGGCATGCGCTGAGAACGGCGAACAGAAGGGCGTACCGAAGGGCAGCAGGAGGGCGGAGAGCTGACGTGCGCTGAGCACGCAGGACCGAAGGGCGGGAGAAGGGCAGTGTCCCGCTACCTTGAATTGCAGACGAGTAGCTCCTCCAGTTACTCACTTATCGGGGGAACGAACGATTACATGATTACTGTGTGTTAGAGAGTAATCGAGTATATTTTTTTTTATCTCTGCCGATCACGCCCGCGTAGCACGTCACAAGTTACGTGACGATCATTATTGCGCTGTCGGACGCCTGAGTTGTGAGCTGTCGTCACCACCATCGTCACCACCGCTGTGGTGATCGTCGCCGCCGCAGCCGTCGCCGTGGTCACACTGCTCCACCGCCGCCGCCGCCGACGCGGGACACAAGGACTCCCTGCACCCCCGAGACACGCCGTCTGGCGTGAGGTTCGGCGACCTGTGGAGGTTGTTCACCCCAGCGGGCCTGCATCGTAAACGGTGACTGTGCACTGATTTGTCGAGCTGCGGCAAAATCTCCATCACGCCCTTCAGGCGCAACGTTTATTTAAAAAAAAAAACAAACTTTTATCCAGGTTATAGTCAACCTCCAGGAAGTGCTGGCCGCGCATTGGCGCCTTCCTCATAACGTTAAGTTTTCTCTAATGTACTAACTTTGTAGCGTAAAAATTAGCGTAAAATTAGAAGTATCAGTTATTCCTGAGCTCAGACCTTGATTTTTGTCTTTTAAAGTTTTGATTATTTTATTAAAGTTCACTCGTGTTCAAAATAACCTTTATTTAATTAATCACGTAGCTAAATCCGTCCACCATCCATATTTCTAGAATCTACATGCTTCCTGAGCTAGCCGGCCACACGAGCCCAGGTAAGCACATGTAGGTTTGGGAGACCGGGTTCTGTGCAATATCAAACATATAGATGAAGATTCATTGCTGCTCTGGTCAAATCAATTATTTAAACGAAATTAATTATTTAAACGGTGGAACGCCCAGGGGGGAGACATAGCTAGGTCGGGTTCAATTCCAGTCTAGAGAAGAATTCTAGCGGCTGGCTGCTCTGATCTGGAGTTTTCCGTGTTTTTTTTTTTTTTTTTTTTTTCCAGATCAATACCAGGCGAATATCGGAGTAGAACCCTAACAAACGAGCCATGGCCCGCGCGCGAACTTTCCTTCTTCCTTCTCTTATCCTCATCCCTTATTTACACACATTAAGACTTACATGCACTACACAACCACACATATCGGGAGACTAAGTCGGAACATTAGTGCTTGTCCCAGTTGTCGCACAGACGGGAGATACCCGTTTGGGAAAACCCGTTAACCGACGTATAGGTCGGCCACCGCATCTCGCTACCCAGCGAGGGATGATCATCGCCACCTCCTACGAAAAAGAAATGCACTACACTTACGGAACTAATGATCTTATGAATGGACATTCTCGGAATCACTCGGAATTCATCCGTGAGGAGGGTCTTTTTGCAAAACCGTCTGTCACGGAAACATGATATATTACGTTTATAAAAGACCCAAGAGATATCAATCATTAGTTTTTATAATATATGTAATATTTCAAACAATTATTTAGTGTAACCGCCCATATGTCGGTTCCATTGATTTTTGAGAAGCACCCGAGAACGTCAAGACACAACAAGATGCAATTATAGTGTTACCGAATTGCAAGAGATCGCGCCAGCAGTAAATGGTATCCCTTGCGAGAATTTATTAAAGTTTCTGAACGCACTCGCGTAGAATAGCACCAGAACCATTCAGAAATCACCCTTGAAAATATCAGCATTAGCGCATACCACCGCTACGAAAAGCTTTCTTTTTTGCTGCCGACCGCCGATCTGGACGCACCGAAACTCTTCGTGTTGGACGGAGAGGAGAATTCGCTGTATTTCGACAATAAGAAGATTGAAAAAGGTAATTTAGAGAGAATTGAGAATTTTAAATCATGAATATTCTGATAAATTTACGTGAACGCATTACGTAGAAATATATTATTTTTCTATCAACAAGGAAATAATATATTTCAACGTTCAAAAACGTATACTGAAGTAGAAAGCATATGCTATAGGAAGTGTTTCTTTCTATTTCTAGCTGTTTTTTGTTTTTCGTCTTGGCTTACCACGTAAGAAATTCATTACTCGGAGATATTGCAGTCATACTGTATGAAATTCGAAGGACTGGAAGCGATTCATCGGGGGACGTGTTCACCAAAGCAAGGGGTTGCCACGACCTTGAAAGAATCTGGGTCACCGTCGCCGCTCCGAGCTGTGGAACTATTTCTGCGAGACGACGTGTCGTGAGTCAGAAAGGAAAACTATAAAACTTCACTAGAAATTCTATTTAAAAAACTGTTTAAAGAAGCGAGAATTATTCTACAGAGATAGAATTCACCTCACTTACAGACGTAGATAGTCGAGTAATTAAATTAAAATCATTTAAACGTAATCGTATACAGTATTGCAGTCGTAAAAGGAAGCCAGATAGCTAATTCCTGTAAAGAATTGTAAAAACCTATTTTTTCATTTTTCTGTTAACGATAATATTTATTCTTTAGTGCGTGTTTTCAATTTATTGTTTAATCGTTTTCAAATCGTTCAAAACCAATAATTAGGAAGAGTTATTATTATTTTGTACGTTCATTGCATAACGACATTTTTTTCTTTGCTGGCTAAATTGTATAAAGTAATAATCTACGTGAAAGTGAAACAACTTTTTGTATATATTTCATCCACTATTCAAGTGACAATTTATTTGAAAGTGTATGCAAAGGGTATTTTGGTATGTGATTCTTTTCCAGTATTTTGTGTTTCCATGTATTATTGTCTCGTGTACAGATATTTTATTGTGTATTTTTGTAAAGTGAAGGGTAATATAATTATATGTAAAGTGTTTATGCGACAGTTAGAACGCAACTGCAGTTGTTAAGTAATCACGTAATTGCTAAAGGTAGAGCAAGTGATAGAATTTTTCAATGCAATGTGTAAATACTAGATATTCAAATATTTAACAGAATATATATAGAACTCTGTTCATAGTTAAAATATTAACTTGCCTATGTTTCTTTTATTACAAAAAGCAGGTTAAAAGACGAACCCACTCCTGTAGGGCAGTTAGGACATATAAAACCATTCCTAATTTTTGGCGTGACAGTCATAACAAGTCACAGGTCAAGTAATACTACTAGTTACTTGAGTGACCCGCTGTAGGCTTTTTAGTGTATATAGTGAAAAGGTAGAGCGGTCACATTAGACACGACATGTTCCGGAAATCTTATCCTATCTTCAGTGGCATTGATGAGAGGCAAATTACCGAATCCAATTTAATTAACTTATGTAATATAACTAATTTAATTATACAATTAGAAGTGGATTAAATTAAAAACCTGTAAATGAAATTGGCCCCATCTAGGGGAGTACTACGCAATACTCTGGCTGACTGAAAAGAGAAAGTTGAAGGAGGAAATAGAAATGTGGAGAAGCTAATCAATGAAGAAAAAATGAATTTTTACAGAAGAGCACATAACACTGCACTTCCTAATTTCAATTATTTCTTGTGGCGCACTATATTTTTGTCGGACGAGGACATCACAAAAGGAAAAGCCGAAGCCATTTACAAGTTATCCAACTGCAAACGAACGAATGCGGGAAGGGAGTCTAATAAGCTCAAGGGCACTACGACCACAGAACCTTCAGTTACGTTGCCAGCACTAGCTGTCACTTTGGCGCGTCCTTAGGATAATCGCTCTATAATACGGGACTATTTAACGTGAGTTGGGTATTTCAGACCTAGTAATTTCACTGTTTTTACTTTGGATTGCCTTTATTTTCTAAATGCCGGAGATTCAGCGTGTGGGTGCGTCTTCACAGCGACTTTGTCCCAGATGCATGTTTAAGTCCCGATTTACTTGTTCCCTTATGACAAATGATTGCGGTAGATTCAGCGTACGCGTGTGTATGCACAGCGTCTCTGCCCCAGTTCTGCTTAAGACCCAATTCAGCGTGCGCACAGCGGCTCTGCCCAGAGGCGTGTTTAAGTCCCGATTTACTTGCTTCCTTATGACGAACGTCGGGAGATTAGGACGCGTGCATCGCAAGGGCGCCCCGTGCATGTAATCCGATTTATTCTTCTTATGACGAACGTGCGGGAGATTGAGGACGCGTGCATTCGCATAGCGGCTCTGCCCCAGATGCATGCCTAAGCCGATTTACTTGCTTCCTTATGACGAACGACTGCGGGAGATTAAGGAAACATCGGCATTCCCACCGCAGTTGTGTCCCAGAAGCATACCTAAGTTCCGATTTACTTGCTTTCTTATTACGGACAATTGCGGGAGATTCAGTGTATACTGACGTGCATCCGCATAGCGACTCTGCAGTCTCACATGCCGTTGTGTGCGTGCGCGCGTTGAAAACGTTCGTCAAAAGGATGCGTGAAACCCATGACAGGACAGTAGTGTCCTGCCATTGTGAGGGGAGGTACGGCTACCTCAAAATGGCGGAAATTCAGCTCTCCACTAAGTATAGTGACTTTTCTTAACGTGGCTTATCAAGGTCATGCACGAAGGAGGGAGAGGGAACGTAGACTCCAATGGGGAGCTGCAACGTCACTACAGCTCCGAATTTTGCGGTTCCCCATTGGAGTTTATCTTGCTCGCCGTTCTTCGCGCGTGACCTTGAGATGCCACGTTAAGAAAATCCAAGTATAAGGCGCACTAATACACCAAGGACAACCAATGTCCCAACCAATGAGAAGCATCGTCTGGGTCGTCGGTCAGTAGACAGTCAAAACAAGAACTTTGGAGTAAACTGACGTAAACGTCAGTCCCT
The DNA here is from genome assembly GCA_964035755.1 of Teleogryllus oceanicus. Lineage (NCBI taxonomy): Eukaryota > Metazoa > Arthropoda > Insecta > Orthoptera > Gryllidae > Teleogryllus > Teleogryllus oceanicus. The sequence continues at coordinate 75,808,866 of CAXIVR010000010.1, forward strand.
CCTACGAGACATTAAGTAACTAGTTCGCTTCGGAGCTCGAAAGACATTTTTTAGACTTTTATATTGACTCCCCTTAAAGTTATCATAGAAGACAAAACCTACAATCTTACACCGGGATTTCCCATGTTTTTCGATGTAAATGAACATTCTTTCAGTTTTAATTCAGCAAATGAAGAAACACATCATTGTACATTATATATCCACATTTAATCTATGAAAATAATATCACGGGTAGTCATTCCATATTTTTAGTTTTACAAATAAATAAAACCCAATTATTCTATGCAAATTTTCCTTTTTATTTCATGATAGTGGAAGGATATTTCAGTAATGATGTGCAGACAAGGAGGAATCTTCGTTCACGGCTTATAGAAGAAGGCTTCTACACTGATCGCCTGGAGTCATTAAGAGAGTCTCCAGTTGTCGATGTACAACATTGTTTGTTCCAATTCACCCAATGCAATCTGCCACTGTTCAGATATTCTGGAGATATAGATATCTCTCCACGCGATTAATAAAGCTGATGTGCTATTTTGCGCTTAAACTTGCCAAATCATTGTAATCTTGCTCATAAGTTAATACTATTGAGCGGCTACTAATGCTTTATCACGTTATCTTTGAGGCACTAGCAAGGCCTCGCGCGTTACGTGAGCTAGGATTACTGCTAATGATTTTTAATCGTTAGTGGCGCCTTGCACTGCGCCATTCACTTGGGGCTAGCTAGCTTATAATTCTTACTAGCGATTCATTGAGTTGCTGGCGAGAAGTCAAGCTGCGATAATGCCTCGAGCGGCTAGCAATGCCTCGAGCTACAGTTTCTCCCGATAACTTCGAGCTTTTAGCTCTTCCTGGAATGTGCCTTACGCTTGGCCAATAATCTCGAAGTGCTACCAGTACCCTGAGCAGAAGCTTCTAAAAATAATCTAAAGTTCTAGCTATATCAACCAGCTTAACAATGCCTCGAAAACCGTTCGAGTTGCCAGCAATGTCTCGAGCTGCTAGCAATGTCTCGAGCTGTTAGGAATACCTCGATGCGAGCTGCTAGCAATGCCTTGATCGGCTATGAATGCCTGGAGCTGCTATGAATGTCTGGAGCTGCTAGCAATGCCTGGAGCTGCGAACAGAGACTCGAGCCGCATCTTCACCGTGAGGTCTCGCCCCGTCATCACTTCGTGCCTCGAACCCCTAGCAATGCCTCCAGCCGCATCTTCACCCTGAGGCTCGCCCCGTCATCACTTCGTGCCTCGAACCGCTAGCCATGCCTCAAGCCGCCAGTGGCCTCGCCCAGTCATCACTTCGTGCCTCGAACCGCTAGCCATGCCTCAAGCCGCATCTTCACCCAGTGGCCTCGCCCGTCATCACTTCGTGCCTCGAACCGCTAGCCATGCCTCGAGCCGCATCTTCACCCAGTGGTCTCATCACGTCGTGCAGCTAGCAGTGCCTGAGGCGCGCCTTGCGCAGCTGCAGCCTGGCGCGGTTGCCGCTGCGCGTGAGCTGGGCCCGGCGAGAGGCGGGCGCGGGCGCGGCCGCGGGCGCGGGGGCGGGCGGCTGCAGGCGCCGGCGCAGGCGCATCATCTTGGCGACGTCGGCGGGCCGCTTGCCGCGGTCATCCTCCGCGTGGCGGCTGGCGCCCGCCGCCAGCAGCGCGATGGCCGACGCCTCGTTGCCGCCTCCGCCGCCCAGTGCAGCGGGGTCTTGCCCTTCCTGTCCCGGCTCGACGCGTCCGCCCCGGCCTGCCACATCACCAGCGGTTTCAAAACTGATGGAAACAATTACTGCACACATCCAATCATTTAATGAAAAACATATTGAAATAAATTTACCGTAATAATTTCATAAAAATGATTAAAAGGAATTAGCCAGCATAAGTTACAGAAATCTGAAAATCAATTAAGATTTATATATAAAATAAGCTGTCTCTCTGCCAGGTTCATAAATGTTATATTTTTTTCCTTCTACTCAAATCGATTTGGATAATTGAAGATACGGAGTTTTACTGTGTTATTACTCACTATCAAAAAGCATTAACAGAAAGTCATATGACTTTTACAAAGAAGAGGAAAGTAACGTTTTTTTGTACTCTCGTCTCACAGTAATTAATTTTACAAAGGGTTAATTTTCTGCAAAAATTGATTTTTTACACAGCCACACGTATTCTTCTTTCTTTTGTGTTTCAGTAGGACACATGACGTTTGTGTCAAATAGGGGGGAGTGTTTCCCACTTGACCAACCACAGAGCTGGTACGTAGGTACTTGATAGGGGGCGCCCTACATGTATTTCAATTGTGGGGTCGCTCATCGCTTCCTTGCGAGCCGTGCCGGGAAAACCGTCCTCCCCCATGCTTAAGCCGGATGCGGGGTTGGGGGCGGTTGGCATGCGTTGTGCATGCTGACGCGCGCTGAGCTGAAGACGCACCGAATACGCCAGGGGGATGGGGCAGGAAACTCTCCAAATATAACTATAGAGAAAGGTTAGTGCGAGTCGTGGACTATGTCGCAAGACTCCTAGAAGAGGCTGGCCGTCGAGCCTTCCTGACGCCCGCCGGCATGGGAGCGCCGAGGGGAGGGGGCGAGCCTCCGGGTACTTAAGGCTGCATCAACTGTGCCCACGCGGGATATGTAGAGGGTCGAAAGGCCGAGTGATATCTCTAGTGCTATCGTAGCACGCGGTCTTCGAGGCGAAGACCGGTTTGGCGTCAGGCCATGTTGTAACGATAGTTGAGGGACTCTGCGTCAGACAGTGGTTCTGGGACGGTCGCGGGGGTTTCGCGGCTAAGGGATTGGAAAGGTTGCGGAGATTTTTATTTTGTAAATTATTGTGTAAATATAGTTATACATTTCTTTTAAAAACAGTCTGTGTTATTTATTTTCAGTACGTCACACAATGTATGCTGGTGACTGAGTTAGCGAAAGTGAGAGTGGCCGCGTTTCGACGTTATTGCTGAGTCCATGAACACTGAGTAGGGCTCCAAATGTAGCCCGACGGCCAGGCGACAATCTCCGAAACATCCAAACGCCGCGGATTCGGTGACTCGTGATGCGTGAGGAGTTAAGGCTTATAAACGAATTTCCAAAAATTGCCAAGACGCGAGGGCACGGCCACCTACTAAGGTTCGAGTGAAGAAACAAAATCGGTTCTGCTAATTGGTCGAATACTAGGAGAGATGGTTTTCTTGTGAACGACTCATTTTATCTTTCAGTTCCTAATGCATTTAATTTGTTCTTTAATAATTGAGTTAGATCTTTAATGGATTTAATTGATTATTTATTTGATTGGTATTGCTGTATCAATTTTATCATATTTCAACATGCTGTGAGCATCCAGCTTCCCAAACGTGAAGTTTATTATATTTTTAATCTTCAATAAATAATAATACAATTAATGGTTAAATTATCCCTCTGTTAAGAAATTCCCTACCCCAAACATTAAATTAATGGCAAAATATGTTCAAATCAACTTTTTTACATGTAATGAATATTATTGCAGTGTATTGACAGTGTAAGGTTATTGATATGTTGAAATCAATCCTTTTTGATAGTAAAATATGTACGAATTAAAATTTTGTTGAAGCAACTGAGGTTGCTAATGACCCTTTAGTTATAAAATTACTTAGAATTAATTAACTAAAAATAAATAAATGGATAAATAAATAATTAAATAAAAATAAATAAATAAAAAGACTGAAATTTGCAGATCATTGTCTCCAAAATCAACAGGTACTGTTTTCATTGCAAAATGTATATTAGAGAATCCTCTTGGTTTGAAACAGCTCTAAATAGGTCAGCGTTCTACCTGCAACAGCAGGCTCACGAACTGGCTGCTGTAGTCGTTGTCGGAAACCTCTTAGTTTGAAACAAGCTCAAGTCATTTAATTTACAAATTATCACGACGCCTTGTTAAATATCAAACTTGGCTGACCTCTTATTTAATGACAATTTATTTAATACGGTCGCCAGCTGTTGAAAACAGCACATTGATAACATTAATTTTCGCTACGTAATATGTAGCGAACTGACCATGCATTTGCCTAAGGAGATAATTATGCAAAGCTAACACAAAAGCTTCTAAGCTATCGAAATTCAGAAGATTGTCGTCACACTTGAACTTTTCAAATGGACGCACCAGATTTTTAATGAAAAGGTATCACAACTTTATAGGATCTCAAATCAGGAGATATGACAATCAAATAACTTTCAATATAACACATTTATTAGATAAACAATTTTACATATATTAGTCTTTCCTGATGCGCAGGTTGCAAAGCAGCTGCGGGAAAAACAAAGCAGAATTACAATTTACAAGCAAGAATGAAGGACGGTCGAGGCCGTCTCACATAAACAAAGGCGCGCAAAAATGCGCCGACATACAGAATTAATGATTTCAGTCGACCTCTTGAAAGAACCCACTTTAGGGCGAGGAAGCTGAAAATTGAAACATAAACCTTGTAACAGAAAGGTGAACACTAACTTAGTAGCGCATCTACAACATCGCGCTAGCACATACAGAAATGCTGTCTTATAATCTACCTTTGAATGCCCACTTTAGGACGAGGTAGATAGAAACGTATATAAACAAATTTGCTGAAGAAGCCGTATTTAGGCCTTCTTTTCTCCAATAACATTCGTAAGAAACAGAACTACGCATGAGCCATGGAACCAACTTTCGTAGGAGTGCATAATACCAAAATTCTTGGAAATGGATTTCTTACTATACCTTTCGTAACCATACAACATAGGAATGCAGCAAGTTTACGCATAAGCGAGTGGGCGGTACACCGTGCCGCATAGGTACGGACCCCCCGTGCTCCGGCCGAACAATGTCTAGACGAGCGCCGATCAGCGTGCCGCATACAAGGTCAGCACGTGACCCCACCGCTGCGTGCCGGTGACAGCTGTAGCCCAGCCGACCTCTCTGCCGGCTGCGGGGCCGTGACGTTGCAACAAGGGCCGCGGTTCGAGCTACCGCACGGGCCAAGCAAACGCCTTTACGTAGTCTCCCGTGTGCCGAATGCGGCCAAGCGCCGACTTATACTCAGCGGGAGCACCTTTCCATAAATTGCCAAAAGCGGCCAAGTGCCGTCTTACTTATGGCAGGAACTGCAACATTAACAACATTCATAAGTAAATGCGCAGTGAACATTGGCCGCACCTCCACACCAATCAGAGGTCAGCGACATACATAAACATAACATTTGTAGTGAACGAGCTGCAAACAACATAAACATTAGTAAATCATTAACATTTCAAAGTAAGAGTTCCATTTCCAAGTCCAAATCAACACATTAAATACATTTATGCACTCAATTTCATTAAACATTGTTTGGTTCAAGGGAACCAACAAAAAAAACAACAACCATGGCTCAGGCTTTACTGACGAAATGAGAAACAATATTATTTTAGTCTTCATAAATTTGATCTGATCTATTGTAAGTAAACTAACATACTATTCGGCAAGGAAAAAATTAAAAAGCACTATTTACAACAAATACTATATACAAATTTGATATTCATAACGACTCTGAAGGAGCCGGGCTCTAAGAGAAAAATTAACAAAGCTACGTCACTGGACGCAGCTGAAATAACAAGAGAACGAGAGCGCTGTGCGCGAAAAACGCACGCTTATATAGGGGTTAGTAAGGAAACAGCCATGAAGGGAGGGGTTACAACAGTGGGGAGAATGGATCGATAATTTGGAACCTCTTTGCCAAAGAATACGTAAGGGTAGCGCCTGCAGGGTATGCGACCCTCTTGACACCTGTGTGATGCTAGCGAACCCTGTGAGTGTCTGCAAGCACTGTAGGTGCTGCTCAGAATATAGCTTGAAAATATTTCAAATTGACCAGAAAACATCAAATCTGAAGCTACAGAGGTGAATGAGGTGTCAAAAAAGTCCTAAATTTGATGTAGATGCCGGATTTTGATAGAAGAATCCGGTAGGACAAGCGGTTCTCTTATAATAAACAAAAACCTGTTTTGAAATGAGAAAAAATTGTTGCATAAAACATGAATTTTTTCTCAGATCACACTGAGGCAAAAACTTAGCTGTTACTAACAAAATCTCAGGTTTTCAAAACCTTCTCATGGCCATGAGATCACAGTTCAACTGTAAAGTATTACCTTTTAAGAAGTATTAAGGTTAAAAAATATTATTCATATGGTACCATACTAAGCCTAATTATATAAATAAACCTTATAAATAATGGATGTGTTTTCTTCTCAGATGGTCTTCTAGGATGATTGATGGCTTCATTGAAGGCTTCACATCACAAAACACAGTGAACTGTAGGCACTTAAATTTCCAAATTTAACACGCCTCTCCACTAGTTCTTAAGTGCCAGCGGCCTACCTGCAGCAGCAGGCTGACACACTGGCTGCTGTAGTCGTTGTCGGAATTAGGGATGGGCCCTTAACGGTTAAACTGTTGTTTCCTAACCGTTAACGTTTCGTAACTGTTGCGAGAAATAACAGTTATTTCGTTTACCCTGTTATTGGCTGTTATCGGTTGAAATGCATAGAACTGCAACCTATTGGGCCTAATACGAAGTACTACAAGCTTTTGTGGCAACCATTTTGTACGATAACAACTTCACTGCAGCTAATCAATCATGATTTGCCGGTGTTCAAATTATAGATTCATTAATATATAATTCGTCATTATTACGCACCATTAGCCACAATATTTTTATATTTTATTGTATTCACCACAAGATGTTTGTCCTTTAAATTAAGTCCGTCCAATACGTTAACTTATTTCTGTCCCATTGCTGCTTATGTGAAATCAACTAATATTTCCCTAGGTCCGATACAATAATATGAGTTACGGTCAAATAACTCACGTTATTATACTTGATATTCGATAGTCATTAACACTTTAGCTATAGGTAAGCAAAAACACTGTTTCTCCTCATTATTTTTGGCACTCGTCACTGCACTATGCACAAGTTGCATATTTGAAAGAATATTTGCAATCTGAACCCGAATCACTTTCATTTTAGTAATATTCTATATTCTATATTCTATACATATTATATAAATTCATCCATGGCAGTTCATCCAGTCTCATTCATATCAGCTGCTTCTCTGTCCAAACATCTTAGAGAAAGTAGTGCAAGGAAGCGCCGTAAGGTATCTGCACAGACTTTACGGTGCTACCAACGTTATTCGTTTTGCATGGTTTAACTCTTAGCAGTCGCTACAACTGCTTTAACTCTTAGCAGTCGGCCATGTTAGGTTGCTGGTCATGAACCTGTTATTTTTCAACTGTTATTAATAACAGCTATTACGAGTCAGCTGTTTTTGTGATAACAGTTATTGAAGAAAAACTGTTAAGCCCATCTCTAGTCGAAATCCTCTTAGTTTGCAAGAAGCTAAAGTAATTTCTCTTACAAATTATCACGTCGCCTCCCAACGAGTCCTGAAGTGCCTACCTGCAGCAGCAGGCTGACGCACTGGCTGCTGTAGTCGTTGTCGGCGGCGATGTGCAGCGCGGTGCGTCCGTCGCGGTCGCGCGTGCCCAGGTTGGCGCCGCGCTTCAGCAGCAGCGCCACCACGTCCGCGAAGCCCTTGGCGGTGGCGCGCAGCAGCGGCGTGCGCGCGGAGCCCGCGGCCGCGAAGTTGACGTCGGCGCCGGCGTCCAGCAGCCGCTGCACCAGGCGCGCGCGCCCGCACTCCACCGCCGCCACCAGGCGCGCGCCCAGCTCCGCCCGGCGGTGCGAAGCGCGCTCGCTGGCGCCCACGCACGGCGGCGGGCACGGCGGGCGAGAGCGCGGCGGCCGGCGGGTGGGCGGGGGCGAGGTGGAGGGGTGGCCGGCGGGGAGACGAGCCCCGGGGAGTCGGTGGGTAGGCGACGGTGGGGTAGACTGGAGGCTGGGGAGACGACATTCATTTGATTATTTGATTTGATTCATTTTTTATTATTAGATTTATTTGATTATTTGTTTTCGGATTATTATTTTGATTTCGGTTATTATTTTGATTTGATACTAAATATATTCAATCTGATGGACAGAATCCAATCATTTAGGAGTAACTGGCATGAATATATCCAACGCATGCCTCCAAACAGAATTCCCATAATAATGTACACATATAATCCTAAAGGAAGAAGAAATGTTGGCCGCCCCTTAACAAGATGGAGAGACACACTCTCTTGATGTGGAAACAGGACTTAAGGTCTAAATCCATGAAGCAGACGACGACGACGATTTTGATTTTGGATTATCATTATTTTGATTCATTTGATTATTTGATTTCGGGCGCGTCAACTGCTAAGTTCATCAGTCCCGTGTGCGTATACTACGGTTTTTACAGAGCTGCCTCTTAATTCCACTGAAGGCCCGTCATCATGGTGGCATTATGGCACGGTTTTTCGTGTCTTTCTCCGTCGTGCCGCTGGGTGTGGCATGCTCGCGACCGTATCAAGCAGTGCTGCAGATGAAGCGACTCTAGCGGCGCGACTGAGAAAGACGCGAAAAACCGTACTATAATGCCACCATGGTGACAGATTTTGAGAGGCAGCTCTGTAATAACCGCAGTATATACTTGAGTTTCTGTAACCTGGCTGATGACAGTTCATCAGTTGTTACGGTTTCGTCCAATCGGGAGCTTCAACGTCACCACAGTAACGTTACTGTGATGACGTTTTAGCACTCGATTGGATGACACCGTAACAGCTGATGAAGTATCTATCATGGTCCAGGTTAGAAAATCCCTAGTTTAGTCCATGGTTTTATCGCGGAAGGTGGCGGTAATAATCCCCCATTGTATGGTGTGATCCGTCGCCGATCTATCGTCGGCTTGCGGGGGTTTAATCAACTAGGTATCTCCCAACAGCGGAGCACCGCCGTTGCCAGCACAAGCTCTAAGTTACCAACAGGTCTCCAGACATGCGCAGTTGTGTAGTGCATGTAAATGTAAGTAACGGGTGAGGAGAGAACAAGAATGGAAATGAATGATCGCGGGCGGCCCGTGGTCCGTTGTTTAGTTTACAGCTCGATTATTTGATTGGTGTTGACCACAGTGCCGTTGAAGTGCCTGCCGTGAGTTGCGTCATGTGGCGGCGAGGGATCGGCAGTTAGGGTTGGCACGGGCAGTTGGTGCTGATGTAGTGCAGTCAGGGCACGGCGGCTACGTCCGGATGAGCACCAAGCGAAAGAAGGTGTCTTCTCGCTCCCAGCCGCTGCCGGCCGATTTACGGCAGCTCCGAGAATGTTATGCTCTAACGCCTGCATGTAAATGAGGTGTACCCAGATGGCGGAGGCGGACCGCGGAGGCGGACGGCAAAGGCAGACGGAGGATGTGTTTCCTGGTGCCCACTGGTGAGAAGTGGGAAATGATGACGGATAGCCTGCGGCGCTAGCCGAATTCGTTTACTACGCTCCGTGAAGTCACGAAGGTAAAGCGAATTCGAGACTCGCGGGTTCCTGGTTGGGTGACCGGACAGGAACCCCGGGATCTAACGGCGTCGAGCCCCTGGCCGAAGGGATTAAAGGCACTGACTGACTGCGACGTGACGAGACTAAATAAATATCGTAATTAACGGAGGATTACTCTAAAAAATAAAAAAGTACATTAATGGAGGATTACTCCCCAGTGCAAAGCGCTCAACGCCCCTTAAGGGGCTTGGAGACGCGTTGCGTCACGTTGTAGACGCAATAAACTAAAAAAAAATGACTGCACAGTTCAGAGCGAAGCTACACTGTGCTTTGGATATTGCACGGCTCCTGGTGGACGTGGAGACTGCCGTTAAAGCCTTGGCATATCTTTCGGAAAAATGGCAACTAGACATTGTGTACTGTATTTCTCCTGATTATTGTATACTATAAATTTAGCAATAAAACTCTTACTTTGTGAATCTTGCCATGCAAGGGTGCTTCTTTTACTACAACACGGCAAACCACGGAAAACTACCATCCTAGTCGAAAATGTGCCTCCATTGGAATTCAAACCCTAGGACCTCCCGATCAGCTTCGTTGCACAGACAACAGTAATACTGGGCTTTGAACTAATCTCAGCCCGGAATGCGATCAAAAGAACACACATATCAGCAAAGGTGTCTCAAAGCATCAACTGATATTACTGCAGTGCCTCTGATTGGAGGCTGCAGGCCTCTGATTGGAGACTGAAGTTTTGAGTTGCAAAGCTGTCAGGATTTTCGTCGTTAGATAGACAGCTGGGTCGAATTGAGCCGCGCGCTGTATGGAGGAGAAATCCAGCAATTGGATGCTCTGATCGGTAGTTTCCTACGGTTTCTTCGATCAATACCAGGCGAATGCCAGAGCAGTACTCTCACGAACGGGCCAAGGAGAGCATGCGACCTTTCCTTCCTCTTCCTTGTACTGTCCGCACACAATACTTACACTTACATGATCTATTCCACCACACACATTGGGAGACGAGTCGGGAGCAGTTCCGGCTGAGGCAGTGCCCCGCTTGTGGAGATACTCGGTTGTGGGAAAGCCCATGTAGGTTATTGTCGAATCTCGCCATCCAGCGGGAGAATATCATCTCTATATCCCGCGCTCAAAAACCCACACTACACTTACGGAACTAATGATATTAGCAGTTGAAGTGCCTGGAATCAACCAGAAGAGCACCATTGATTGGTTGGTTGGTTGTTAGTGATTCCTGGCGCGTGAAAAACATGTAGGTCATTATTCCCGTAAGTGTAGTGCATGCGTTTTCTTCGAGAGATAGCGGTGATCTTCCCCCACTGGATGGCGAGATCCGGCGCCAACCTACCGTCGGCTTTCCCCCTAACCAGGACTCTTCCACCAGCGGGGCACTGCCCCAGCCGGGACAAGCTCTGAGCTCCCGACCGATCTCCCGGGATATGTGGTAGTGTAGAGCATGTTAGTAAAAGTGTGTGTGTGTAAGGGGAGAGGATAGGACAAGGAAGAGGAAGGACAGATCGCGCGCGGTCCGTGGCCCGTTTGGTAGGGTACTTGCTCCGGCATTCGCCTAGTGTTGATCGGAGAAACCACGGAAAACTACCGATCAGAGCAACCGGCCGCTAGAATTCTCCTCCAGACCGCGACTGTATTCCATCCAGCTGAAACACCATTGAAAGAAGGCGAATCTCACCACGTGTGAAGGCGCGGGCGGGGCGACGCAGGGGTAGGCGCAGGGGTAGAAGTAGGCCGTGGGCGGGGCAGCGGCGGGCGGTGCCGGCGAGTGGGCTGCGGCGCCGCGCGCGCGCTCCTCCAGCATCAGCATGCGCCGGTCCAGCTTCTCCACCGACGCGCCCTGCTCCTGCAGGCTGCGCACGATGCCCCCGATGGCGCAGTCCGTGCGCGTCATCTCCTCGTTCATCGCCCACATCGCGCCCTGCGGAGCACAGGGACCGCTGGACGTCAATGGAACATGTCTAGGTTATGTGTCCTGGGCTGTCCGGGATGGGCCGCGTCTTGGTCTACGGAGCTGACGTGGAGCAGGAGTGGTGCTGGAGTGGAGCTTCAGAGATATAGCTCTGAAGAAGGCCACAACAAGATGGCCGAAGAGCTATAGCTCTGAAGAAGGCCACAACAAGATGACCGAAGAGCTATAGCTTAGAAGAAGGCCACAAGATGGCCGAAGAGCTATAGCTCTGAAGAAGGCCACAACAAGATGACCGAAGAGCTATAGCTTAGAAGAAGGCCACAAGATGGCCGAAGAGCTATAGCTCTGAAGAAGACCACAAGAAGATGGCCGATACATCAACTCCATTGACCAAGACGCGGTTTATCCCGGACCGCCAAGAATATAATGGCTCCGGCCACGTAAGCCTACGGATCCATGTTTTTCAATTTTTTAAAATTTTGTTTCTATGTCGGTTTTGTGTACAAATATCACGAACAGCAAAAAAATGATTAATTGCAAAACGTTCACTTACGATTCATTACATATTTGCGTTTAACGTAGAACGTAATATTTCAGGAAATACTTGATATAAATTAATTTCGCTTTTCTCCAATATTCTATTCTAAGGAATGAACCTAAATAAGTGTAAATATTTAAGTAAGTAAATATTTAAATAATTACTTAATTTTATGAATTCATTAAAAAATTATTAGTTTTATTAATTTTTTAATAAAATTATTTACAATTCATTAATCGATTATATAGTTTTGAAAATTTCAGGAGAGATATCTGAGAAAAGATAAAGTGGTACATCAAGTACATAAAGTGATACATCAAATACTTCGTATTTTCATTTTATCCCCAGAGAAAACTATACACAAACTGAACACTGTACAGAGACATTAAAAAATAATTATTTACTTACCTCAAATATTTTGCGAAAAATATCTTTTTTCGCAAAGTACACTTAAATATTCATGACAAACAGCCGTGGCCATACGAAAACGAAAATGAAACTTAAACATCTCAAAAACGAAAGCAGATACAAAAATTGGCTTTAAGTATTTAAAAGAACTTAAATAAGAGAATAATAAAATTATAAATTACGGACTGAAATTAGGAGAATAATAAAATTAGAAAAAGGAAAATTTCATGAGCTTTTACCATTTTCAGCCACAGAGCTACCTTGCCGAAGTCACGTTCAACATAGGGTATTGGTCACAAAACGCGGTGAACGTTGCATGACGAGCAAATAGAGGCTGAGATAGAGGAGCGTTAAACGTTGAGTAGATGGCGAGTAGGGAGAATGCGGGTTGTACAGAAGGCGCAGGGAGCGTTGAACAGAGGGTGAAGATAAAGTGTTGAGCATAAATGAGGACTGCGTATTGAACACAGAGCTACGGCAAACATTCCGGCCTGAGCAAGGTATATAGGAAACGTAACATAGAGAGCTTGGAATATACTAGTGTTGCTAGTAGAAACTAGTGTTCCGCAGTGAGCGTTGATCGAAGGGGAAGGGGGACGTAACATGTTGTGCAGAGGGGGAATGGTGAGCGTATTGCGTGTCGAGCAGAGGGCGCGGTGAGCATCGCGTGTTGAGTCGAGAGTGCGTCGACGTTGCGAATTGAGCAGACGTTCCGCATTGTGCCGATGACGTCACATCACCTGCATCTGCGCCAGCGCCTGCGCAATGGACTGGAATGCATCGCCCAGCACCGCCGCCATTTTGGTGTCGGCTGTCGGCGCTTCGACGGCGAATTGATTGGGATATTGCTGAAAATAAGATTGTCATCTTGTTACCTTGTACACCATGTAACACAATCGGCTACACGTGAAGTTTTACTTTCTCAACGTTTCAACTCAACATTCCTATATACTCAACAATTTAACGCCAGCAATTTACCTAAATCAAACCATTACATTAAATAATTAAATATATTTCTTTAAAAATAATATTTAATAATATCTAACCAAAAGGTCAAAAACCTCGTTATTAGGAGGCGGATTTTAATGAATTGTCATTATTTTTCTTTTCACTTTAGGACAATGCCGTTTGGTATAGACATTAATTTTATGTGATGACAAAAGGAAATGACTCATTTTTATAGGTAATTATTTTGCATTTTTGGTCGATTTCGACTAATAAGTCATCTTCCCTTTTGTCATAACATTTTTCCCTTTTTTTTTTTTTTAAAATTTTTTTTTTATTTTAACATTTTTGGTTTTAAATAATATTTACGAGATCAAATGTTCTTCACGAATTACTCAATAGCCTATTCTATTTGTTCGCTCAGAAATTGTTTTGACAGCCGTTGTATGAAATTCTTGTAATGTGTATCATATTATCGGTTCAGCCAATTTTGGGATAACTAAAGACAGATTTTCTGGTAAAGAACAGTCCAGACCAAACGTTTGCAGGATGAGTTTACTTGAACGAATGGAAGAAGCCTCGATTACATCAATAACGTATCCAATAGCTTGAGTTGTTCATCTGAACTGGTTTTGATATGATTTTTTGCGTCATTTTTGTTTGGTTTTAGAACATTTTAAAGCATTTTATTGATCGCTTTTGACGATGTTTTAGGTTATCAAAATCCGCTCCCTACTCGTTACAGACAGGGACAAATTATTAGCATATTGTTGTATTATATCTTATAAATTTTCTCAAATGGAATTACGACAACAGAACTTTTACAGTCTACATTTTCATGCCAGACTGCGTACAACTGCAGTTTACCACGTTTTGACGGAATACTGTAGTTACCTTTTCACTATGACATCACTTGTGACTGACTTCGCTACCAACTATGTTATCAGAATCCTCACTCCTGAAGAGAAGAAACAGCATTGGTCATTACTGCGAGGTAATAACTGCATTGATAATGGGTATTATACGGTGAAGGAATGAATAACGTTAAACGAATCGAATTTTCTGCGAGATCGTTGAAGGGGGTAACGTTGCGAAAATTCACTCTCCAAGTGCAAAATGTTGACATACATTTGTGGTGACTATTGGATTAAATCTTTGCAGTGCTTAATGTGTGCATTGACGTGTTCCTCAACAGAAATTAAAATGTTCATTTTTAAAGAATAAATTTTATTGGTATGTATCCCCATAGAAATCCAATTTTACTAACGATTTCTGAATGTCGGTGTTATTATTGAACAGTTCATTTGAAATAAAAAACTTAAAAATGTGGTTTAAAAATATTAGAAAGCAAAACTATAAGGGACACATCAGACTTCAGAATTTTAAGCACTTTGTGTGTCACATAGATAGTGCGATTTATACTGAACGATATTATAAACGTTCGATTTAACCCTTCCCATTACAATATTAATTAAAATAAACAACACAAACAAATTTATATGTAGTAATAAACTAAGTAATTATCATTTAGATATCATTTCGATAACGGCTATCTCGGACGAGTGTATCTGTTGTTCCGAAGATATCATTATAAAGTTATTTAATGTCTATTTTGGAAGCAACAAATTAGTGTGTATCAGAGATTTTATATCATAGAATTGATTTATTTTGTCTATTCTGTCAAAAGTTCTAAAAGCAATCTGAACGATACATACCTCTACAGTAGCTCCAAAAATGCATTGTGTAGTGACATAATTATTTTTGCTACTGCGGAAGAAATACAAAAGCGGTTATTTAAACAAGCATCTTCACGAAAAATAAAAGATCCTTTTAGGCCACTGGCTAAATCCTTCCACTTTACTCTTGTTGCTTTCGCAGCAGGTGTTTGTATAGTCATCCACTTGTGAAGAAAATTCTTGTGTATCACTAAATCACTGAGCATTTTTTTCTAACTCTTCAGATTTCTTGCTGAGTTGCACTGCCGTGGTGGTAGAACACAGCAAAATGTTATTGAACTAACCAGCTAGTGAATGCTCGTTTCCTGAAATAGGCATAGCTGAGCCTATTTCAGGAAACAAGCGAAGAAATGCTCATTTTGTGAAAATTGCATGGCTATTGCCGATTTTATGGGATTAACTACGACATTTTCGATTTCTAAAAACGATCGACATAAGTTAACCCTAAATTATGAAGAGATAACTTGTTTTCATCATCTTGGTTGGTAAACCGGAAGTCTACTTTTTACAATGTACACATAGATTCACGGCCTTCTGATATATAGTGAATATACACATCTGAAATATCGGTGAAGAACTTATAACGAGTCAATAGTTAATCATTTTTAAACTCAAGTCTTTTACAGTACATACACATACTGAAAAAATATGAAGTGTATTTAAATTTGGAAGAATGTATTTTTTAATTTTAAGTGTATTCATGGCGTATCTTCTCAATGTATGGTTTTGTTTGCGTCGTCCATATGATATAATCTCCTTTTAATAATATTGAAACAGAGCTAGATATTATCACTGACCGGGGTGTCCCTGAATTAGACGAACCTCTAACCTGGAATGAAGTAAACAGGGCTATTTTAACCATGAATAATAATAAGGCAGGCGGCGCGGACGCCATTCCAACAAAATTATTTCGGAATTGTGGCTCATAGACCCAGAGAGTATTCTGACTTTATTTAATGCACTTGCGGAAATTAAAAGGCAAGAGATCCTGGCAGCAATGGCCAAAAACGTTCGCTAGTTGCGCAAATTCACGCGAGTCCGTTATGGGGTTGCGAAAGTTATGTACACACTTTTCGAAAAGACGAATGGTCGGGGGGTGGATGCAACGTAGATTAAAGGACTCTAATAGTAATGGCATCTGTGTGCTTTGCGGTGATAGGGAAGACTGGATCCACATCCTTTTAATTTGCTGTGCGACCGGAACATGGAGAGGAAAATAGATGGTAATGGGAAATTACTACTTCCAAATTAGGAACGTAACGCTCGCCCAAAACATTTTTGGTGATAAAAGGTCTAAATTCATGAAAGAAGTAAGAACATTTCTAGGAAAGGTTCCGACCATTAGGGAGACTGAAATTGGGGAGTGGGAAATCAACACTAGTTAATACGAGCGGAGATTAGAGTGAAGAGAAATAAATAAATAAGTCAATAAGCTAACAATAATTAAGTTAATCAGTAAGTTATGTTAAGTTAGTAAACAGTAAAAATTGTGGGAATTCTGATTGGATGTTGTTGACGTTCTTATAAGAAGAAATAAAAGAAGTCATCTTCGTCAACATATCAACAAATTCTTCTTAAACAGTAAAAAAAAATCATAAGTCGTAGTCAATTGTTAAGTATAAGTACCTACATAAGTCAATAAAATAAAATAAAATTAAATTAAAATAAATTAAAATAAATTTAAATAAAATTAAAATAAATTTAAATAAAATTAAAATAAATTTAAATAAAATTAAAATAAATTAAAATAAAATGAAACTGTTAAAGTAATAAGCACATTAGGGTGCGAAGGGAAGTGGGAATTGGAAATGTAAGGGCAGAGGCGTTGGTGCCGACGATTTTCGGTGGTGCTGTTTGTTTTCAGGTGCTGAGGAGGCCAAACACTGGAAGGAGAATGCCTGACGCCCGCGCCAAATAAATAAATAGTTTAAAAACAAAAATGGGATAGATTGACATGTACTCGGCTTCTGACGGCAGGTTTTTCCCCTTCAGAGTTTTTTTCCTCAGCCGTACCTTATGGTCTCTTTATCGCTGCTTTGATGCGGAGAGACCATTTGGGGTGAATACCAGAATACGGAAGGTTAGAACGTGATAGAATGTAGGTATTGTAATGGCTTAATGGCCTTCGGTCTAGCCACTTAGCATCAAATTTTCTAATTTGTATGTAATAACTACCTATTAAATAAATAAAATAATCTCCTTTAAATTTTGATATTTTTAGAAAATCGCGCTTTTCATTCTAAAAGTTCTTTATCACTAAGAACAAAATATAATACCATTAAAATGTAAATGTCACTAATTCTTTTCATCAGGGTTGTGCGGTGCTTGTGCACCTGGAGGGAGAAAAAATATCACAAAGAATGAGTGAATGAGTGAGTGAATGAGTGAGTAAATGAGTGAGTAAATGAGTGAGTAAATGAGTGAGTGAATGAGTGAGTGAATGAGTGAGTGAATGAGTGAGCGAATGAGTGAGTGAGTGAGTGAATGAGTGAGTGAGTGAATGAATGAGGGAGTGAATGAATGAGGGAGTGAGTGTGTGAATGAGTGAGGTGTGTGTATGTAAGTGAAAAGGAGGAATATATGATGAGGAAGGAACAATCGCGCCGCGCGTATTCCTTGACAGATTGGTAAAGTATAAGGTAGAATAAATCGTTGGCTTACGGGTGAGAGATGTTGGGTCGGTTTTTCGGGTCTTGGGAATACTCTAAACGGTAAACATTTCCTAAGTTCTTAAAATTTTCCAATTTGCTAGTTTGTGGAATATTTTAACTGTTAACATTTGCTAAAAATAAATTGGTTATATCCACATCTTTAATTTTCTTTTTTAACTTTATTTAAGAACCAAATAGTTTTACGACACTATATCATATAATTATTATTATTATTGTTAATATTAGGAAATATACGCAAAATCATTTACCATTATCTATCAATGTTTTCAGTTTCTCTCAGGGCTTGAACTCTTGACTTGATGTGTCTTCGCTTGTATGCTGAGGAGATTCCCTCCCTTTCCAGTTTTTCTAGGGATAATTAAAAAATACGTACGCAATTTTAGCTTCTTCAAAACCTCAATGAACCAATTAACAGAACATATTAACATTTCACTGATTCTTTTTCTCCTTTTCTTTCATTTTTTCTTTCCTTTCTCTCTACCGTTCCATTAATTCCGATTCTTTTCCGATTTGCTATCAAACTCGTCAACTCTCGCTTTCACTCCTGTCATCCATGTGAAAATCTTCATCCAAATTGCGTGCGTATTTTTCATTTAATGACTTCCATTATTATGTACTATTGTAATATAAACTCTGAAAGTGGTCAGGTACAAGAGTAGGCTGGCCTATCCATCTCTTCACTTATTTCATTTAATATTTCCTTAGGTCGGGGCCCCCGCCACCAATAAATTTTCATTCATTCATTCGTTCGTTCGTTCATTCATTCACTCATTCATTCACTCTTTCATTCACTCTTTATTACTCTTTCATTCATCTTTCATTCACTCTTTCATTCACTCTTTTACTCACTCTTTCACTCACTCTTTCACTCACTCTTTCACTCACTCATTCATTCACTCTTTCACTCACTCATTCACTCACTCATTCATTCACTCATTCATTCACTCTTTCACTCACTCATTCACTCACTCATTCATTGTCTCCCGGCATGTGTGGTAGTGTAGTGCATGTTAGTGTAGGTGTGTGTAAGTAAAGGGTGCGGATAGGACAAGGAAGATCGCGCGCGGTCCTTGGCTCGTTTGTTAGGGTACTGCTACGGCATTCGCCTGGTGTTGATCGGAGAAACAACGGAAAACTACCGATCAGAGCTGTCGGTCGCTAGAATTCTCGTCCAGCTAGCGATTAGTGGACGAGCTAATGTCGAAAATTCTGCCGCCGTCAGGACTGGAACCTACGACCTCCCGGTCAGAGGCATTGCAGTGACATCGGTTGATGCCCTGAGCCACCCCTCCGGGCGTAGGGCTCGATGTAAATCAAAACACTACAATACAATAAAAGAGCTGAAGTGAGCGTTTATTAAAGGGTAGAAAAGGGGCGTCTAGAGCTTGTGCAGGATCTTGCGCACGGTGGCGTTCTTGGCGACGTCGGCGGGCGTCCAGCCCTTGGCGTCCTTGGCGGTGCGGCACGCGCCCGCCGCCAGCAGCTCCTGCAGCGCCGCCACGTTGCCGGCCTCGGCGGCGTAGTGCAGCGGCGTGCGGCCCGGGAGCGCGAGAAGCCGCGCGTCGTCGCCTCCAGCGCCGCGCCGCCCCCTTCAGCAGCGCCGACGCCGCCTCCGCGTGCCCGTTCGCCACCGCCCTGCCACCACACGCCCCAGCATGTTTAGTGCTTACGGATGACTGACGATTCTGGGTATGTCAACTACCTGGTAATTCGCTCAATGATTCTTTGATTGATTAGTGAATGCAGGGTCCGACGCCGCCTCCCCGCCTCCGCGTGCTCGTTCGCCACCGCCCTGCCACGACACGCCCCCGGCAGCCCTTAGTGCTTCCGGACGACTGAAGATACTGGGTATGTCAACTACCGTGGTAATTCGTTCAATGATTGTTTGATTGATTAGTGAATGCAGGGTCCGACGCCGCCTCCGCGTGCCCGTTCGCCACCGCCCTGCCACACACGCCCCCAGCATGTTTAGTGCTTCCGGATGACGACGATTCTGGGTATGTCAACTCCGTGGTAATCTTCAATGATTGTTTGATTGATTAGTGAATGCAGGGTCCACGCCGCCTCCGCGTGCCCGTTCGCCACGCCCTGGTATTTCGTTCAATGATTGTTTGATTGATTAGTGAATGCAGGGTCCCACGTCGCCTCCGCGTGCTCGTTCGCCACAGCCGTGCCACGACACGCCCCCGGCAGCGCTTAGTGCTTCCGGACGACTGACGATTCTGGGTATGTCAACTTCCATTGTAATTGATTTGATTTGATTTTTTCGTTTTTCCGGGCACGTCAACTGCTTTGGTCATTAGTCCCGTTAGTGTAGTGCACGTTTTTCTCGGAATATGCGCGGTGATCTTTCCCCGCTGGATGGCGAGATCCGGCGCCGACCTACCGTCAGCTAGTGGAGTTTGCCCCTAACCAGAACTCCCCCACCAGCGGGGCACCGCCCCAGCCGGGACAAGCTCCAAGCTCCCGACCGGCCTCCCGGGATATGTGGTAGTGTAGTGCATGTTAGTGTAAGTGTGTGTGTGTGTGTAAGGTGGGAGGATAGGACAAGGAAGAGAAAGGACAGATCGCGCGTGGTCCGTGACCCGTTTGTTAGGGTACTGCTCCGGCATTCGCGTGGTGTCGATCGATAAAACCACGGAAAACTACCGATCAGCGAAGCCGGCCGATAGAATTCTCCTCCAGAGAGCGACTGAATTCCACCTAGCTGAAACGCTAGTGTCGAAAATCCTGTCGCCGTCAGGACTCGAACCTAGGACCTCCCGTTCAGAGGCGCTGCAGTGACATCAGTTGATGCACTGAGCTACCGCTCCCGGTACCATGGTAATTCGTTCAATGATTGATTGATTGATTAGTGAATCCGGGCTCCTTAACTGTTAATGTCATTATTCCTGTAAGTGTAGTGCATGCTTTTGTGGCCTGTGCTGATCTTTCCTCACTGGTTGGCGAGATCCGGCGCCCACCTACATAGGCGTACGGGGATTTTCGCCAATCAGGTTTCTCCCTCCGGAGGGGCACCGTCCCAGGTGCGACACGCTCTACACTCCAGACATGCGCGGTCGCATAATGCATGTGTGAGTGTGTGTAAGAAGAGCGGTATGCACAAGGAAGATTAAGCATAGATAGCGCGCAGTCCGTGGACCGTTTGTTTGGATACTGCTCTGGAATTCGCCTGGTGTTTATCGAAGAAACCATTTAAAACTACTTACCACACCAGCCAGCCACTATAATTTTTCTCCAGTCGGGAGTTGAACTCGGCTTAGATATGTAACTAGGAGTAATAAATGCTGCCAACATCGGGTCTCGAACCTCAGAATCTCGCGTACGGAGGCACTACATCAATTTAAGCCCTGACCGACCTCAGTCGGTTTAAGACACTAAGTGTATCAAGAAACCCTGCGAAGTAGGCAAGCTCTGTATGTATTCGGGGTTGTTTGAAAATGGTGGTTTTTTATTGATTAATTGACTGAATAGTGATTTCGGGCGCTTCAACTGGTAAAATCGGTGGTTTCGTAGGTATAGTGCATGTTTTTTTCTCGTGACGTGGCGGTTAAAAATGGTGGGCAAATACCTGTGCAAATGTATAAAATAATTTAAATCCATTTCAAGCAAATTTCCACAACATATTCATTGGCAACAAGTGAACATTTTCGATCCCGCTAAATGTCCTAGAAGATTGTTACATTTATCCTAAAATACAGTATTTTTAGAAATCTTACGGTCTCAGTAAACATGTGTGCCGTCGGTCGAGTTGAATAACGCAAAGGCACCTGTGCAGAGCGATCGACTCGTTGTCACAGGTGTAGTTGGGGTTCATTGAAAACAAGTGAACATTTTTCAATCCCGGTAATGTCCTTGAAGATTATAACATTAATTATATGATCCTGCATATTAATATACCGTCCGGGTTAAGTAGGCACGTGTGCCGTCTGTCGAGTCGCATAGTGACCTGTGCAGGGCGGTCCACTCGTTGTCGCAGGTGTAGTTGGGGTCGGCGCCGTCCTCCAGCAGCTGGCGCACCTCCTTGGCGCAGCCGTCGTGCGCGGCGCGCAGCAGGCGCGCCCACCGGGCACGCGCAGCTCGGCCCCGCCCCCGCCGCGCCGGGCCCACGGCCACCGCCGCCTCCTGCGCAGCAAGGCGACTCCACAGCGCCCAAACACCAACCTCAACCAAACTATATACAACATTTTAGGCTAATTCTCAGCTAATTAAGTGCTTGATTGATTGATTTTTTCGTGTTTCCGGGCGCGACAACTGCTTTGGTCATTAGTCCCGTTAGTGTAGTGCAGGTTTTTCTCGTGAGATGGCGGTGATCTTTCCCGCTTGATGGCGAGATCCCGCGCCGACCTACCGTCGGCTAGTGGGGTTTCCCCCTAACCAGGACTCTCCCACCAGCGGGGCACCGCCCCAGCCGGGACAAGCTCAAAGCTCCTGACCGGTCTCCCGGAATATGTGATGGTGTAGTGCATGTTAGTGTAAGTGTGTGTGTGTGTAAGGGGAGAGGCTAGGACAAGGAAGAGGAAGGAGAGATCGCGCGCTGTCCGTAGCCCGTTTGTTAGGGTACTGCTCCAGCCTTCGCGTGGTGTTGGTCGGAGAAACCACGGAAAACTACCGACCAGAGCAGTCGGTCGCTAGAATTCTCCTCCAGAGAGCGACTGAAATCGACCTAGCTGAAAAGCTATTGTCGAAAATCCTGCTACCGTCAGGACTCGAACCTAGGACTGCAACATCAAATTCGAGGGACCGCAACATAAGTCAGATCGATTAGGGAATATCAATTTCGGGGAAAATCGGCTGAACGGTTTAGCTGCTAGCATTGTTTAGAGACGGACAAACACTTGGCTGTCAATCAACTTTTCGGCATCAAGGCCCAACAAAACTTGAATTTTGGCGACACCGCGTGTTAAGTGTATTTTTTTTACTAAATTTAGCAACTGGATTTATCCGCTTTTTCGTTACCAGGGCCCTGTAATAAGATTTTTTCTGCCGAAAATTCGCCGTTTTTTCGCGCAGCATTACATAACTTTCTCTCTATTCCGCATCTTCTTCTTTCTAGGGTTTTTTATCCAGTCGACAGCCGGTTACCCTTTACGTCCCGATGGGACGCATACTCGACCATACACTAGACACCAACACACTAGCGAGCTCCTCTGATCTGGGGTCAGCAGAACGTGAGGCCCTCCGCGACAACACATACATACAAAGACAAGAGACAAACAACCATGCCCAAGGCCGGACTCGAACCCGCTACCCTTCGAACAGAAGCGCTGAGTCGGTACTCGCTCTTAGCCACCTCGGCCATCCAGGTGGGCTATTCCGCATCAAGAAAGTAATAAAGGTTCTTCTCGTACCTGTGGGTTGTGTGCCCTTGAGAGGGGCCTGGTCAAGGGCGGAGTTGATATCAGCGTCCGCCGTCCCTTGGGCGTCTGAGGGCTCGTTCTCTTGCGCGACGATCTTCGCGGGAGCCGCCTTCTTGGCGCCCTTCACGCCCTTCCCCGGCGTTTTGGCGCCGCCCTTGCGCTTGCTCCGGTCCTTGCTCTGTCCCTTCATCTCGGACGCAGTCATTGCCCAGCCGCTGCTTCTGCAAATCACGCAGTCGTTGTTGGGAAAGCGAAAGACTGAGTTTTGATACACCCAAGATCACTTTTTATTTTGGAAAAAAATCCAAAAAAATATTCATAGCGTGTGATTTATTTCTTCATGTGCAAAAATATAAATCAAATTGGAAATGTTTATTTTATTGTTTCATCTAAAAATGAAGGCAAGTTTTGCGGACAAAGCACTAAAAATTAAATTTGGTTAACCCGGTTTTGAAACTAGTAGACTAACCCGCTTATCAGTCTGCGTGATTGAACGCATAATCACATAATGTCACATTCAGCAACTCTTAAAATATGTTTTATTCGCTGCTAGCGGCTATTGCTCTTCCAATAAATGTAAACTGTATATTTGTGTACATTTGTTGAAAAATATTTGTGAAATAATTGTTTAGTTCTAATAAGTTAGAGCTTTTCATTTTCCATAACATTTTTTAAATGTTTCTGGCAGTATCCTTTAATTCAATTTACTACTAACCTGAAAAGTTGAGAAGTAAAACGAAATAAGAAATCTGATTCATAACTCTTCTTGGCATTATGGAGCTGAAAGTAATAGTACTTTATACTCCATTTCTAATGTTTATGCTCTGATGTTAATGTAAGAAACATCTTATTTGGATCTACTGATGGCTACACAAATTACAAGTAATACATCACACAGTTTCTTGTGTCGACGTTTTGGATTTCATGGCACTAAATATGTTGGCTCATAAATTGGACAAGGAGATTTTTATTGTGTAATAAGAGCATTTTTACGAAGACTTTTAGTGCCAAATAAATACATCTCCTCTAATCCAGCTTCCTAAATAATAGACTCCGCAGACATGTTGAATGTGATCCTGAACACTGATGTTTCTTCTCTGCTTTAAATAAGTTAAATCACAGCCTTCTTGATTGTACAGTGTCTAACACAGTGAGTTACCAACTCTGCGAAAAAGAGAAATTAGAGAATACATCTTATGACATCGCATTAAATTGTTCTTGAACTCTTGAGACAATGTAGAAGGGCGACTATATTCAGTTCGTGATAACAGACAAAAAATGATGATATTATACACATATATTAATAATTATAGTGTTAATAAACAGTTCATGATAATTATTAAATAACGACAAATATTCTGATGATCTATACACATGCAAAGAAAAAGTAGTCATTCAAACTATGGGATAAATTTATTTGAAAATTTGTGTTATCGCTAATTATCATTTACGTGTTATCGCTAATTATTATTAAAGTATTAATATGAAATTTTAATAATAGATTTATGGATTATTTATTATGTCGTTTGGTTGTGCAAGTTACAATCTACTTATAGAAAACATGTTTTCAATTTATTTACAAATTTAAATGCATTACATTAATGTTCGTTGTCTAGCAAGATGTTATGCGTATATGAGTGTAAGAGTATAATTAGCGAAGCAAAGACAATTAGTTAATTTTTTTAAGTTGGAAAATTGAGTGTTCTCAAATGCAAGGATTAGTAGTTGGTTGGTTGGTGATTCCGGGCATGTAAACAGCTTAAGTCGTTAGTCCCGTAAGTGTAGTGCGTGTTTTTTTTCCTCGGGAGATGGCGGTGATCTTCCCTCGCTGGATGGTGAGATCTGGCGCCGACCTACCGTCGGCGCCAGATCTCACCATCCAGCAAGTCCGTGGCCCGTTTGGTAGGGTACTGCTCCGGCATTCGCCTGGTGTTGAATGGAGAAACCACGGAAAACTATCGATCAGAGCAGCCGGCCACTAGAATTCTCCTCCAGACAGTGACTGAATTCGA
This sequence comes from Teleogryllus oceanicus, assembly GCA_964035755.1. Lineage (NCBI taxonomy): Eukaryota > Metazoa > Arthropoda > Insecta > Orthoptera > Gryllidae > Teleogryllus > Teleogryllus oceanicus. Next base: position 75,833,853 of record CAXIVR010000010.1, read on the forward strand.
CCTAGCTAGAAAGCTAGTGTCGAAAATCCTGCCGCCGTCAGGACTCGAACCTAGGACCTCCCGGTCAGGGGCGCTGCAGTGGCATCAGTTGATGGACTGAGCAACCGCTACCGGTGTCTCTCTCATACATATATCTCAGCTCATATATACGTATTCAGATCATAGCCACGACAAAACTACCTGGAACGGAATAAGAACTACCAGCACCTTTGCTGGAGCGGGACTCCTGTTGGAACCCGTGCCCTGTTGTCAAATCGGAATATCACGGCCTTTAGTAGAGGAAGGCCATGGGTGGAGCCGCCCCGTTGCACTCTGGGGAAAAGTGTGCAATATTTAGCGCGCCAAGTTTTAATCTTGGAGTGAGATTCAACAAGAAAATGCATAGTTTTTATAAATTAAGCAGGATAGTAGGATTTCCTGGTATAGTTTAATGCAACTTACATGTACAGATACTGCATATACAGATACATGTCTAGAACTATAAAGCATTTTAATTAGAGTTTCAGAGACATGTTTAACTCTGAGTTGACAGAGAATAGTGATTTTACTATTACAGAAATTGTAAACCCCTCTTATTTCATTAATCTTAAAAAATAGGTATTGAACAACATGAAAGTTCTTTTGGGAGGTGTTATGTATGGAAATCAGCAAATTAACAATAAACAAGATTTTTATTACAGCCTTTCAGTCTTTACAATATTTGCACCAAAATCCAAAAGAGAGTAAACCTTTATACAATAGCCGAGTCACCAGATGTTCAGTCCAAGACCAAAGCCGAGTTCAGCACAGTTAACCCAGAAGAAATCGCTTTGTACACTGCCGGATCGCAATCACTATTGTAAACACAATCCAAGCTCAGGTTACTCTCTAAGCACTCGGTATACTGTGCTGCCGCTACCCCGGCGGCTGCCCGTTATATCTTGGTGCGCGTCGAAGACTCGTCTCCTCGTAGAGGCTTCGCGCGCCGGCCGTTCTGTCCTCATTGGCCGGCTCCTTCTTTGCTCGGCTGCCCAGTTTCCACTCGCTGACGTCACGGCGTGCCGACTCCGCGGCGCGCTTTTTGGTGTGGCGGACACCGCCGCAACAGGAGGAATTCAATTTTCAATATAGTAACTATTATGATGAACATTTCTGTTGTAACTTTTCTACAGTTCTTCTTTTGTGCGATTCGATAGCAAGGTTCAGCTAGTTGATTACATATTAGAATACCACCTACCAAGCAATTTCATGTACGCCATTAGAAGGACGGGGGTGCATGATCAGGGTTGGGGTTTGGCGTTGCGTAGCTGGACGGGGAGGTATTAATTGATACTTACTTCGTGTTTTCAGGCGCGTCAACCGCTATGGTCAATTTTTTTTATAACACACATTTATTCATTTTGGAAGATTTACAATTACTTTACAATGTATTTTTTCAGACTTATTCTACTTAAAATAGCTAAGCTAACTTAGTCTATACATTGGAGAGGATACTCTAGGGGTGAACCTCGGTGTTAAGAATCGTGGTTGGCTACATTTTTGAGGAATGCTTCAAGAGGGAATCTATTTTTTATTCGAGTGTGGGTTGGATTTTTCGGTAGTTGGTAATAGGATGCTGCTGGTATGTCTGTTTGGTTTTGGTAGAAGTTGTGTGATATTTGTGCTATTTGGTTTATTATTGTATTGATGTTTAATTCTGAATGGGTTTTTTCCAGGGGGCATTTGTGATTAATCTTAAAAATTTATTTTGCATTACTTGAATTTTATTGACATTTGTGGGGGCTGCGTTTGTCCATATGGGGCATGCATAAAGCAGTAGTGGTCTGATTTTTTGTTTTGTATAGTGTTGTACTGTTTGTGTATGACAGAGATTTATGTTTGTTGATTAGTGGCCGGAGTTGGAATAATTTATTTCTTGCTTGTTTAATTTTGATATCTATGTGGATTTTCCAGGTTAGTTTTGTGTCCGGATGAAGTCCTAAGTATTTTATGAGTTGTGATGGTGGGGTTCAGGTGATGTAGGAGTTGTTTATTACTAGCGGAGTGGGGGAGGTAAACTTTCTGAGTGAGAAGCTATGGTCAATAGTCCCGTAAGTGGAGAGGGGCGGTGATTGAAGGAATCTATGTTCTAATTAATATTGATGTACCGGTAAAGTCAGTTAATTTATAGTGCGTTTTTCTCTCATATTTTGTATTCATTTACCAACTGTAAAAATGCGCACAAAAAATTGATTTTAATTCCAAAAATTAGTATTTTGGTCAGTTATAGAAAATATCCTTCAACACGTGCAAAACGGAAATTCATTTCCATTCGTAGGCCTCAAATTTTCTATTAGTTGAATCTTCACGACTTTTAAAAAACACGATGACACAAGCAGACGAAAAAATTGATAGCTTTTCTGAAATTAACCGAAAATTAAAACAAAATCAACTTTATTTTTCAGTTCTGTGAGACCATAGATATTTGTTACAAATATATTTTATTACAGAGGAAGCTTCAGTGAACATTTGTTGAATTTATCTGAATCCAAATATATATTTCTTTTCGCATTGACGACATTTTCTTCAAAGCAAAAACTGTTTGATATTTCCTCCAACATAGAATTGCCACATGCATTAAGGTGTTTGATTCTTCTTGCAATACATTCTAAAAATATTAACTTCATTACTCACAAAACTGGCTAATGGACATTTTCTAGTGCTATGAAGACTTCTACTGTGCACTTAAAAACAAAAACATACGAAAAATGGAATTACGAGTACATTGAATTTTAAATACACTATTAATGTTTTCTTTCAATATTTTTTGTTCGGTTCTTGTGACGCCATAATTCAAGTTTATAACTTTCATAATGTTGAAATGGTTTCTTCATAACTGCTCAGGTTAAACAGGTTAGAGAAGGCCGTGAAACTTCATGGCCGTGATGTGATTGTAGTAAATATAAAGTAAACAACTGGAGAACTTTCAAGAAATAGGTTATCGCATCAGGTTTGTAAATTAGAAATCATATTTTGGGGAAATGTGCTTTTTCCTTGATGATTTCACAGAATTATTATCTGGTGTTTGAATTAAATATAATATAATTTAATTTACATTTAAATAAACATAATATATTTCATGTAACTTCAGTGAAATAACACAGTGTTACGATAATTGTTTACAGATCAAAGACATGTGCTTACTGCTGTTTTAAAAAATTGAAGATGGTTCTCCTCACAAATTCAAGAATTTCTTTCTTAATATGATCGTCGCTCATAAAATAGCCTAGTATTTAAATCTACGGCCAAATTAAAGGTATATTCTGTTATATTTTATTGTATTTTTAATATTAGGTATTAGAGCACAGATTACACTGGTCTATAAAGAAAACTTTTTTCTGTATCAAGAACAAACCACAGTTTCTGGAAGATAATTTACCTCTCGATCCATATCTAACGTCACAATTCATGTATCGGTCAGTTTTCATGTGATAATTGTTTTTGTAAATGCATGTCTCCCTATGTATTATATGAATCTGGCAAAATGACACGCTCAAATAACAACAGATCCAAATATACAGAGTAAAAAAACAACATAAGTTTTCTGAAAACTGAAGAATTATACCTAACATTATTTCTTGACCAATTTCTTGTGATAGTTTGCGTCAGGAACGTCTCTTCGCAAGGTCCAGCGGTAGTCGGACTTCATTGCGTTGCTACAATTGCCTTGATAACGCTTTTCCATTTGAGAAATGTCCTAGTAGCAGTGGCTAATTCTCCGATTGACCGCGTATACCACCGGTGTACCTAGTAATTGGAAGTGTATATATCCGAAATATTTTATATCTTTGGTAATCCTCTAAACAGATATTGAGTTTTTGGACACTTTGAAACAGAAACTAAAAAATAACTCTGTTTTGCTACTGAGAGCCAGTCAGTCTTCCGCATTCGCAAGTGCTATGAAGTGCGGTAGAGTGAGAAATTTCAAACAGTTCTTAACGCTGTCCAGGGAATTCCCTAGCGCACGCGAAGGCACCGCATGCCATCCGCGATAACCTATGGGTCCTCTTGTTTCAAGGGCGTGGAGAGGGGAGAATGCGCGTCTAGACGGTCGGTAGGCACCGCAAAATACTGCGGCGAACAGTCTTTCCCTGGTCGTTCGTAAGTTACGCTTCTCTAAAATTTTTGTGAAAATGAAGTGTATTAATGATCCAGAAGTTAGTGGTTTGTGTAATTGTCTTATAGAACAATTATTAAGGACGGAATTTCGTAGTATTAGAATTTCAAAAAAGCTAAAACCCAAAGACATCGGTAGAGGTAGCTTCCAAGTGCGATATACTTAATATAATGTTCAGGATTCGCCACTGCCTAGTAGAACTGTTTGCCATGTTTGTCTCTAACGTCGCCGAGATCATCCGGGAAGAAGTGCAAATGATCATTCGAAAAATGTAGTTTGAATGACATGTTACATCTCATATCCTGGTATGATCTCAATAGTTCATGTACAATGTCACGATAGTTCTCTGCCTTATGGTAGTGTAAAACGTTTTTAAAGACACTTATGAAATACACTTTTGAAATACACTTTTTTTCAACATCACTCAAGAAATCAACGAAATGGTAACAGCCATTAATTTGCTAATCTGCGGACCTATAAATATTCATTCCTTTATTTTTGCTTCAACGATCCTTGGAAACGTCTCTAGCAAATACATGAATTCACACGATATTTTGTTTACGGCTTTCACAAAGTTTCAGACGAGACTCGATGTAATGTGCAGTGGAGGAAGGTACCAATTTTTGGGTTCCACAAGAGGAGTGTTAACAACATTTCTCTGTTCAGACAGAAGTTCAATCCGCGCAGGCCATTTTTTGCCACAATAGTGATTTTTTTCTGTCTTTGCTGCCCCTCTCACATAGAACGAGGCAGTACTTTCAGTACCCTAGCTGCGTGCCGAATAGAATTGGAATTACCTTGAGATCACATATATTCCATTTGAATTCCCCTTACTTTATAAGGATGAGGAGCAGTTTAAAGTTCTCATACGCTTCCTTCAAGTTAACTGAATGTATTACAATCGGAACAGAAGGAACTTTGTTCCCATTATGGTGAAGTACTACTTTCAGACTTATTTTGGTGGAATCTATGAACAACCGCCATTTTGTTTCATTGAAATCATGGCCAAGTGTCTCCATATCGGATTCGATATCATTACAAAAACCTTCGTCACTTTCCTTGGAGAAATACACAGCGACTGTTTGGTAATCACGGAAACACTCACTTTCGTACAGGGAGGGAGAAAGAAGATTTCATCGCTTTAGTTGCAAAGCTAAACTATAAGACTTGATTTGACAAATTTACAAACGATGTTACAAACGAGATCCCATTGAGACAAAAAATGTGGATTACTTGAGTCACAGGAGGCTTCAAATGTTGTGTCACTGCGGGAATCTCCTTCTCTATCTTCTGAATGTTTATCACTGTGGCATTTATCTTCATTAGCTATTACATTCTCAGGAGATAGTAGTACCACCTACCCAAAGTAACTATCGTAACTTTTTCTTATCATGGGATTAAGGTTCGTTTTTTTTTTATATTTCAGAGTTAATTCTCCACTGTTATAACAAATCTTTTTTTGCCTGTATACATAGATAAGAGTTACTTCTACTGAATACACAAATACAGACTCTTCTGAATTAATACAAAGAACAAACTTTAACGACCTTAAAACAAAAAGCAGCCACATCCAAGCCGCTTTCTAGTCCATCATTTCTCTCAATACTGGTACGCAGCTGACAAGAAACACAAGGCGATTGTATCTTTTCGAGCATGACTTATCAGCAATGTTGACAAACCTTTCTCGTTTTCTAGAGGTGATTTTTCTGAATTCAGTGTCGTGTGTGGGAATCCCTTCTACACACTTGGATTGTTCATAAACAATTACATCTGCAGAATAATTACACGAACCTGTGGTAAAGAGCACCATGCACATTCTTTGTTACAAAAATGCTGTTGACTGGTGTTCTCTTCTAAATATTCCCAAGCTAACATTACAATAAAAAAATTGCACTTCAGATAGGAATGAATTACCCATTTAAAACAAGTCATTAATGGAATTATAAAAGGGAAAAGCTTGAAATGAAGGTAATTTTATGGTACATTTAAAGAATATTCATTAATCTACTAAAAATAATAATTTACTTAAGAATCGAAAGCACATATATGTACATCGTCTTTGTAAGAGAAACAAATCATTTAAGTGTTAAACACACAATTGTAATTAAGATTGTAACCGCATTTTTATTTGCAAACATTTTGCAAGTAATTGAAACACATTTAGCCAGACCCCAAATGTTTTGGATGCGCTATTGCGACTAAACTGGGGTTCCCAGAACCATGACGAGGGAAGGCGAGATGGAGGAAGAAGTGATGGTCCCGGAAGAGGCAGCGAATGAAGCCAAGGCTGAAGTGCCGGCAGAGGGCGGCAACGAGGACAAAGCCACCACCGCCGCCATCACCGTCGACCATGACGTCGAGGAGGTGGTCACCGGAGACCAAATGGCCGTTGCCCTGCAGTCCATAGCGCAGGTAGGCCGCGGCGGTTCTTCCCACCTCGATAGGAGCCAACTCGTGGCCCAGAGCGAAAGTCGATTGTCTTTCACCAAGGAATGCTTCGATTTCCGAACATTCTCATGTGGAATTTGTTCCGTCAAAATGATCTTTACTGCTTCACAGGGGCTAGTCCAATCCCCTGTGAAGTGTGCTAAACCCCACGCTGTCGTATTTCCTTCCCAATTCAAAAAAACAAAGCTGGCATAGAATTGCTTTCGTTTCCCGAACAATCTCATGTGGATTTTGTTCCGACAAAACGAGCTTGACAGATGCACAGGACCAACCTCTGTGGAGTGTCCTAAACCCCACCACTGTCCTAATTCCTTCACAATTCAAAAAACCAAAGCTGGCATCCAACTGCTTTCAGTATCCTCTTAGGATGATCATTAAGGATTGCATGCTATCTATGTGTTATACTACTACTGGGATATGAGACATATTTTGGATTTAGCACGGAAAACACTTGAAACTGAGACATTTATGATAAATTTAAAGAATAAGTATTTTACTAATAATAACAATAACTTACATGAAAATCGAAATAAAATGTATACTTGAACAGCAGAAAATAAAACTAAAATAAGTCACTTCGATTATTAAAAATATGCGTTCTTAATTTGAAACCCTCTTATAAAATTAACTGAGATGATCCTGAAAAGTATTTTCATATAATAAGAGCATATGTTTGCTGATCAGGAGTTTCTAGGTTCGAGTCCTGATGGCTGCAGGATTTTCGACACTAGCTTTTCAGCTAGATCGAATTCAGTCGCTGTCTGAAGGAGAACACTAGCGACCGGCTTCTCTGATCGGTTGTTTTCTGTGGTTTCTCCGATCTACACCAGGCGAATGCTGGAGCAGTACCCTAACAAACGGGCCACGGACCGCGCGCGATCTTTCCTTCCTCTTCCTTGTCCTATCCTCTTTCCTTGCACACACCCTTACACTAACATACACTACACTACCACATATTCTGGGAGACCGGTCGAGAGCTTAGAGCATGTCCTGGCTGTGGCGGTGCCCCGCTGGTGGGAAAGTCCTTGTTATGGGGGAAACCCCGCCAGCCGACGGTAGGTCGGCGCCGGATCTCGCCTTCCGGCGGGGGAAGATGACCGCCATCTCCCGAGGAAAACATGCACTACACGTACGGGAATAATTACCTAAGCTGTCGACGCGCCCGGAATCGCCAACCAACCAACCATACACGTTTGCATTATTATTTTTTAAAAACTCCTTTTTCACAAATATTTTTTTTTCTATCTCTTAAATAAAATAATAAAATCATTGCTGGCTTTTGCATTTTATATTCATTTGCTTGGCTTGTTTGCAAAGCTTTGCGCTGTGAGCAAATAAATAAATTATCTTCTTCACAATTTTCATGTGCCCACCTACAGAATTTAAACTGCTGCCCACCTACAGAATTCATAAGTCCAGACCCATTTTCCTTTGAGAGCCTCGTTTTGGGAACCAGCATGTCTTTACATTGAACACAAATATATCATGTTATGTTCCTTGTAAACTGTATAGGAATGTATACACTTAAACGTTTCGGCTAGCAAATAATAATATTATGAAAAGACTACCATGTGTTACCTTAATTTCAAAAAATCCGAAACTAGAACGTAGTGCCAAAAATTCAGACGGGAAGATTTTCAAAAAAACTTCGTAAAAACTTGCACAACACTCACACAGCAGAGACAAACTTTTTGGTGACTCTTATGCTATTTCTTACGAAGGTTTCTTCTATGCTGGACTGGTTACTAAACCTTACAACAAGTGATTTCATATTATGAAAATGTCTATTTAATTCTAGAACATGACCATAAACTCCACTTAATAAGTAATGATACATAATCATTTCGTAAATAATGAAAGTATTTAGTTCTCAATACTCCGCACGGAATACCGGCTTTGTGGTAGTGGAAGGCGAATTGTTTGTCACCCTTCAGCTTACCGGCATATCTCAGTGGCCTCTTTCGTTGCCAATGCAGCGTCGGATTTTGACATTGTCAGATTTAGTTATAATCAGGGGAAAATAGAGGGATTTTGCATATCGACGCTTAATGATAAGTGGGTCTGGCTATTGTTACGTGACACCTGAAACACCAATCACGATCTCTGTAGCAAACGAGCGTTAACCGGGTTCGGCAAGCGAGACTTAATGTGTGGTTTCTGACGTCAATATCAGGCGAATGCCGAAGCAGAGCCATAACAAACGGTTCTTCCCTTCCACTTCCTATCCTCATCTCTCCATATTAACACACACTCACATACACTAGACCTCCCGATCGGTCGGGAGATCAGTCGAAAGCTTAGAGCTTGTCTCTGCTGGGGCGCTGTCCGGTTGGTAGGGAAAACATCGCAATCCGACATATAGGTCGGCTCTGGATCTTGTCGTCCAACGGAATAAGATCTCCTCCACCTCACAGATCTCAGCAGTTGACGCGCCCAGAATCACTAATCAATCAACAAATGTAACGTCGGCTGACGTGTGTGCAAAGCGTGACTTGCGTGCTGCAGGCGCTGTCGCAGATGCAGGAGGCGATGGAGACGATGCGCGGCAAGATGCAGAAGACGGACAGCGCGCCACCTCCCGTGATAATCATATGTATTCCGAGACAGGACTAATGACCTTAGCAGTTGACGCGCCCGGAATCACTAATCCATCAATCAATGCAATGTGTGTCGTCTTGTTTTCCAAAGCGTGACTTGCGTGCTGCAGGCGCTGTCGCAGATGCAGGAGGCGATGGAGACGATGCGCGGCAAGATGCAGAGGACGGACAGCGCGCCACCTCCCGTGATAATCATATGTACTACGAGACAACATTACTGACCTTAGAAGTTGACGCGCCCGGAATCATTAATCGACAACAATGAAGCGTCTTGTTTTCCAAAGCGTGGCTTGCGCGCTGCAGGCGCTGTCGCGATGCGAAGGCGATGGAGAAGACGAACAGCGCGCCACCTCCCGTGATAATCATATGTACTAGGAGAGACGACTAAATGACCCGAGCAGTTGATGCACCCGGAATCACTAATCAATCAATGTAATGTGTGTCGTCTCGTTTTCCAAAGAGTGACTTGGATGTGAATTCTTTTCGCGCGCTCCAGGCGCTGTCGCAGATGCAGGAGGCGATGGAGACGATGCGCGGCAAGATGCAGAAGACGGACCGCGCGGTGCGGGGCGTGGCGCGGCGGCTGCGCGCGCAGGGCGCCACGGTGCGGGGCGTGGAGCAGGAGCCCGCCCGGCCACGCGCCGCGCTCGCCCCACGCGCTGCCCACGCCCTCCGTGGCGCGCTTCTCCTCGCCCACGCGCCCCAGCTTCGTCGTGCGCTCGCTGCCGCCCGCCAACAACGGTGAACAGCTTCCTGCCCACTACTCTTCCTCCCCCTCCCCTTTTCCTCTCCTTCCCCCCTTTCTCTTCTCCCTTTCGCCCCTTCCTTCCTCTTGATTTGTTCCTCCACTACTTCTGCCCTTTCTTCTCTCTCCCTCCCTCGGCTTGCTTCGCATCATCTGCTTACTTTCCTACACTTGTTGACCTTTTCCTCTCCTACGCCTCTTGCATTCTTTCCCCCTATTTCTATTCTCTTCGTTCTTCTTCGTTTCGATCTACTTCTCCAATTCCCCTTTCCCTTTATTTCCTCTTCTTCTTTCTTATTCTCATCTTTCCCTACTTCCCTTTTCCCCTGATGCTTCTCGCTCCTCCTCTTTCTTCGACAGGCTTTGGTGGCTCATGCAATCACTTGATGTCCTGACAGCCTTGGACCGCGAAGTCCGATTGAATTCCCACGGTGACAGAATTTTAAAAACCCTAGCGATATCGTTCGAATTCAGCCCTACAGCACTACACGACCGGGGCGAATGACCATAGCAGTTGGCTGTGAAGGAGCGGTTAGAACTTGACCTGAGTGGGGCAGTACCCTGCTGGGGCGTAGATCCCAGGAATGGGAAACTTCACAATGTGTGGACCGCTGACGGGTCTCGCGTTCCAACGGGGGAGGAACACCGACACCCTCCGAGATTCAAGATGCACAATACGTACGAGACTAATATCCGTAGCAGTTGACAAATCCGGAAACATCAATCTCAAAAAATATCTGCTTCTCTAACAAAATGAACCGGCTGTGTTTAGCTCAACGCCCGACTTTATCGGAGGAAATCCCGAAAATCAACATGTAGGTCGGCGCCAGGTCTCATGTTTCATCTACTCACGATCATAGCAGTTGATACGACAGGAAATATCAATCAAACAATCAACACCATGATGACCTGGCGTCGCGTAATGGAAACGATGTACGCGGAAGATCGCGGTGACAGCCCAGCGGGGCAACCGGTACACCCGTGCGGTGCAGAATGGGGCAGTCCATTCGTCCACATTGATCACGTCCGTTTCATCCACAGGCGATACAGGGTGGGGCGGTCCATTGTGGGGATACGGGGTGTGGGGTGGAGTGGGGTGGGGGCAGAGCGGGACGGGCAGGACGAGTAGGACAGACCCTTACACACACATATTAAGCTACTACACTTCCACATATATCGGGGGCCTGTCAAGAGGCGGTTAGAGCTTGTCCCGGCTGGAGCGGTAACACCTTGGGGCAGCTACCTAGAATGGGAAACCCCCACTCATCGACGAATAGGTCGGCGCCGGATCTCACGTTCCAATGGAGAAAGATCACCGCCACCATCCGTATATAACAAACACTGCACTAACGGGTCTAGTGACCAAAGCAGTTGACATGCTCAGAAAAATTAATCAAGCTCGTTGCAAATGCTCGTTAGCGCGAAGGTTCTCGGAAAGGACGTTAAGTCGAATTTCGCCGTAATAAAGAACAAAACTTTGGTTCCGTCAAGGGATTACGGTAATACGGACATTTATAATACTCGGATAACACGAATGTTTATAATACTCGTAGGAACTGCCAATTTTTTCGGTCCCTTGGAATTCGTGTTCATGGGGGTTTAATATATATATATATATATATATATATATATATATATATATATATATATATATATATATATATATAAAATCGGACAACTTGAATGTTAATAACAAGAACACCGTTGAAATTCGTGTTAACGAGGGTGTACTGCAATGGCAGGCGGGAGCCCGGCGGCGGCGGCGGCGGCTGCGGCGGCGGCGCACCCGTGCTGGGCGGTGGTGGAGGAGAGCGTGTCGGCGCTGGGCAAGAGCCTGCTCAAGGCGGCGCAGAACGGGCGCGTGAAGCTGGCGCGCGAGCTGCTGGCGGCGGGCGCCGACGTGGACTTCCGCTGCGGCTCCGAGTGGACGCCGCTGCACCGCGCCGCCGCGCGCGCGCACGAGGGCGTGGTGGCGCTGCTGCTGGAGCAGGGCGCCGACGTGCGCGCCAAGAACTCGTACGGCTTCACCGCGCTGCACATCGCCGCCTACCACGACTTCACCGCGCGATGCGTGCGACTGCTCATCGAAGGTAGGTTTTGCACGGCCTAAGTTTATTTATTTTATTTATTTTATTTATTTTATTTATTTTATTTATTTTATTTATTTTATTTATTTTATTTATTTTATTTATTTTATTTATTTTATTTATTTTATTTATTTTATTTATTTTATTTATTTTATTTATTTTTTTATTTTATTTATTTTATTTATTTTATTTATTTTATTTATTTTATTTATTTTATTTATTTTATTTATTTTATTTATTTTATTTATTTTATTTATTTTATTTATTTTATTTATTTTATTTATTTATTTATTTATTTATTTATTTATTTATTTATTTGTTTGTTTATTTGTTTGTTTGTTTGTTTGTTTGTTTTACGTCAAAAAACAGTTAAAACTGCGTATAACGTGCTATGGGGAAAAGTGAATTGTGTGCACATTTTCAAAATTCTGTGATCCCTACACTAAGTCATATACTACTTAAATTTTGAAGAAGAAAAAAAGCTCCCATGTAATAACATCTATTTTCAACGATAAAAAGGCAATAAATTTTGGCTCTTATCCATGTTGTCCTTCGGAATAATACTTCCTGCCGCGACAATATGGAAACGATAACATGAATAATTGTATTTCCCACTGAATTCTAGAAGTTAATGTTAGAAGTTAATGAAGTTCTGAATTCTAGAAGTTAACCCTCAACTGGCGTGGTGAGTTTTTGTTACATAACCAGTGTCGTGGTACCATTTTTACCTCACGCCTTTTTGTCTTGCCATTATGAACATTTGTAACAAATTATAAACTATTTCTGTTTAATTACATTTTTATAGGAATTTCAAAATCATTTATATTATATCTGAATTATTTTTTCAATTTTTTACTCAACTGAATAATAATTAATTCTATGACGGATTACTAATAAATAAAAATAATAAGTACTAATACATAAAACTTTGTACCAATATTTTTTTAATCTAATTTTTTCGCATTATCCTTTTTCTGATACACTTATTTCACATAATTTTTTAAAATAGATACATTATGGCATACTTTTTGTTTCTCGTTCATTTTTTTCTCATGTATTCCTCACCGCTTCATTTGCACGGCTACTCGTGGATTGCACCGACAATAGATTTCTTCTATATTATTGAAGTGGTTCCACGAAGCTCTCTAGTTAGGTACACGTTCAAGTGTGATGTTCATGTGAGGTTTGGCAAGTTGACGTACCAACATCTCCAAGAATTCTTGATATGACGGACATACCCATTTTGTATGTCTTCAGTGTCACTATAATCACTCTCGACATCTCTAACCATCAAGAGATAGGGATACCATGGTCCGTGTCAGCACAAGACACAATTTTCGTTTAAAACGCCTTTACAAAGAGTTACGTATCGGGCGTGGTGGTGTCGCTATGACCCCCAACAAATATTTTCACTCACGCCACTGCAAAACAAGTACACTAAATTCAACAGTATTTCTCAAACTAAAAGGTAAGCATATTATTTGAAGGTAAACGACATACGAATGTTCTAATTTTTAAAAAAATATGCAGAATACTCAACTTCGAAATTAGAGCGGGGTCAAAATGACACCACGACTCTAGTTGAAGGTAATTAGGAGACCTCCTTCTCTTAGTTTCACCGATCTCCCACCCAACCCTACAATTTCGATGCTGAAATGTAAAGAAAATCCTATCAATTCAATACCTATTCAATCCTATCAACATTATATTTTGTATTTTTTTAAAAATATTTTGAAACTATTTCTTAGTGTCTCAATTTTACATTATTGAAACAAAAAATTAAACATATATGTATAATAAGTAAAACCTTTAATTATTAAATAGTTTTAATTTTTTATTCAATTGTACAATATAAAATATATGATAATATTTGGCGTATAGTTTATTCATACAAAACATTTTTACGCTTTTTTATTTTATTTTTTGAAAAAAAATTAATAAATTTTTTAAGTACTGTCGAGGGCTCTAAAACTATAGAGACCCTGGCCCGTGCGTTAATACGGCACAGAATGTGTATCTAGGCGTGAAAACCACATCAGGGGCTAAAGTACCTATCTGGCTCATTTGCGACTTTGTGTTACTTTTTTAACAATAACCACGCACGGAAAATGTTTTAAACTATCCAAAATGTGTGGATGAAGTTAAAAGTAGGAACGACATCGAAGCGTAAGAGGGAACTGTTATAGCGTCGGGGAGGTCATAATTAGAATTAAAATGCTAATGCAGACATTAGTATTTGTGAGCTTGTGAAACTGCACAGCTTATACGAAATCATATTCCAATGTATCGTGAATAACTATCCTTATTCCATGATGCGCATATTTTACAGATTCTCCAAATTACCTATGAACATATTTAATGAAATTGTATTATTAACGAATTTTATTTATAATAACCAAAAGCGTCTTTCAGACGTTTAGATTTCAGTGCCCGAGAGATCGAGAAAATAGATTGAGGGAAGTGAATCGTATTTTCGGTCGGTGCATCTCCAATACGACTTATGTGTTTGGGGAACTAAACTTCAAGTATCGAGCTTGCCCCTGGTAACAACCTATGCTCTTGGCGGAAAACCTAAACACGCTCTTAGCAGGTCTATTCTTATGCCTAAATATCTGAGATGTAGTAAAGCTGATCGTCAATACATTGCAGCTAAAGTTCATTTATGGCTAATTTTCAAGTTGGCCTCTTAATGTTCATATTATTCAAAATGCATGGATAATGTCCGAAGTCGGAAGATTCGAAGAATCTTACGGATATTAGCCAGTTGAAGTTTACATTATCCAATACGATGTAGCTACGTTAAACGGTGAAATAGATTAGGTGACGATGAATAGAAAAGATGTGATCCTTGCATATCTCATGCAAGTATCATACTGCTGGTTGATAGTTTCTAAGACTTGTGAGAGACACGGTGTGTATGTAATTTTGAGGTCGCGATACCACCTAACCTAACCTCACAATACAATTCAATTGATGTTTTGCTTACGAGTTGGCAAGAGGTTTCAGATATCTGGTCGTTGTGATTTACATAAAACAACTGTCACTATGAGTAATGCAAAAATTTTCTGAAGCATTTTATGGCAAAATACTTCTCCCCCAAACTCTTAAACACACCGCACACTTTACTTTAGTTGGCGCCCTGAGGCTAATGCTACAATTAGACGCAAAATGTCCGTTCATCGTCATATACCCACATCGTCTCTCTGGTGTGCGAAATAACCGGCTACTCTTAGCCATATTTCGAACTTGAATCCTACACAGTATTCAAGTTGTAAGAAACACACATCAATTCCATGAAAGTATTTCCCCGCTAACATGCCTGCCCGCCAACATGAACGAAATCAATACTGTATTCAAACCGGTAGCGGTAGCTCAGTGCATCA
The DNA here is from genome assembly GCA_964035755.1 of Teleogryllus oceanicus. Lineage (NCBI taxonomy): Eukaryota > Metazoa > Arthropoda > Insecta > Orthoptera > Gryllidae > Teleogryllus > Teleogryllus oceanicus. Next base: position 75,849,248 of record CAXIVR010000010.1, read on the forward strand.
ACTAATGTCACTGCAGCGCCTCTGACCGCGATGTCCTGGGTTCGAGTCCTGACGGCGGCAGGACCTTCGACACTGGCTTTTCAGCTAGGTCAAATTCAGTCGCTGTCTGGAGGAGAATTCTAGCGACCGGCTGCTCTGATCGGTAGTTTTCCGTGGTTTCTCCGATCAATAGCAGACGAATGCTGGAGCAGTACCCTACCAAACGGGCCACGGACCGCGCGCGATCTGTCCTTCCTCTTCCTTGTCCTATCCTCTCCCCTTGCACACACACTTACACTAACATGCACTACACTACCACATATTCCGGGAGATCGGTCGGGAGCGTAGAGCTTGTCCCGGCTGGGGTGGTGCCCCGCTGGTGGGACAGTCCTGGTTAGGGGTAAACCCCACTAGCCGACGGTAGGTCGGCGCCGGATCTCGCCATCCGGGGGGGAAGATCACCGCCATCTCCCGAGAAAAAAACGAGACTAATGACCGAAGCAGTTGACGCGCTCGGAAACACGAGAAAATCAATCAATCAACACTGTATTCAAGTTGTAAAAAACACACATCAATTCCTTGAAAGTATTCCCCGCCAATCAGATCACCAACATGCGTGCCCGCAGGCGGGTGCGACGTCAACTGCAAGAACCGGTCGGGCCGCACGGCGTTGCACTACGCGGCGGAGTCGGACAACATCCAGGCGGTGCGCGCGCTCCTGGCGGCCGGCGCCAAAGGCTCGACGCGCGACGACGAGGGCCGCACGCCCGTGCACGTGGCCAAGACGGCGCGCGTGAAGCGGCTGCTGCGCACGGCCGCCAAGCACGGCGCCGGCGCGGGCCCCGGCCCCGGGCGCCGGCAGCGCCGCCCCGCGCTCTCCTCGCACCTGGCGCGCTTCAAGCTCGGCCGCATGCCCTCCTACCTCGCGCTCAACATCTGAGCGGCTCGATCAATCGGCGCTTGAAATCTCAGAATAAAATTTCCACGGTATCAAGGTCTCAGCATCTAACCAATAAAATCGTCTTTATCCTGAAGTGTTCAATCGGACTTATCGGTTTAGAAATTCTTTCCTCAAAACATCAGGTCACCTCTTTGGTTTTAAATTGTGTTTGATACAAAAGTCTCAAGATCTAATCAATAAACTTTTCTACGACATGCAGTGTCCAATTAATTTTACTACAGTTATAGTTGGATTAAGGTTGCGCATGATATCTAGCGCTCTACGTGTACCCACGATGAATGCCCCCCAAATGCGTAGCGCCTCCTATCACCTTCAAGCTCGGCCGCATGCCCTCCTACCTCGCGCTCAACATCTAAGCGGCTCGATCAATCGGCGCTTGAAATCTCAGAATAAAATTTCCACGGTATCAAGGTCTCAGCATCTAACCAATAAAATCGTCTTTATCCTGAAGTGTTCAATCGGACTTATCGGTTTAGAAATTCTTTCCTCAAAACATCAGGTCACCTCTTTGGTTTTAAATTGTGTTTGATACAAAAGTCTCAAGATCTAATCAATAAACTTTTCTACGACATGCAGTGTCCAATTAATTTTACTACAGTAATACTTGGATGAAGATTGCGCATGATATCTCGCGCTCTACGTGTAGCACCCACTATGAATGCCCCACAAATGCGTAGCGCCTCCAATCACCTTCAAGCTCGGCCGCATGCCCTCCTACCTCGCGCTCAACATCTGAGCGGCTCGATCAATCGGTCTCGGACTAGAATCTCTCGCGCTTGAAATCTCAGAATAAAATTTCCTCGGTATCAAGGTCTCAGCATCTAACCAATAAAATCATCTTTATCCTGAAGTGTTCAATCGTGCTTATCGGCTCAATCGACTTAGAAACTCTTTCCTCAAAAGATCAGGTCTTCTCTTTGGTTTTAAATTGTGTTTGATACAAAAGTCTCAACATCTGATCAATAAACTTTTCTACGACATGCAGTGTTCAATTAATTTTACTACAGTAATACTTGGATGAAGATTGCGCCTGATATGTCGCGTTCCACGTGTGGCAATCACGATGAATGCCTTCCAAAAGAGTAGGAATCCCTATCACCTACAAGCGCGGCCGCATGCCCTCCTACCTCGCCTTCAACATCTGAGCGACGAACATTGGATCAATCGGTCTGAGACTAGAATCTCTTGCGCCTAAAATCTCTGTACACATCTTGGATTAAAATTTCCATGGTATCAAGGTCTCGGCATCTGACCAATAAACTCTACCATGAAGTGTTCAATCGGTCTTATTGGTTCAATCGGCCTAGAAACTTTTGCACTTAAAATCTCAAGTCACCTCTTTGGTTCCAAATTGCGTTTGATATAAAAGTTTTAACATCTGATCAGTAAACGTTTCTACGACATGCAGTGTCAAAATTATTTTCTAAAGTAATAGTTGGATGAAGATTGCGCCTGATATCTCGAGCTCTACGTGTGGCATCTACGATGAATGCCCCCGCCCTCCCCCCCCCCAAATGCATAGCGCCTCCTATCACCTTTAAGCTCGGCCGCATGCTCAACATCTGAGCAATGAACACTCGTTCAATCGGTCTCAGACTAGAATCTCTTGCGCATAATATCTCAGAACACATCTTGGCATTAAAATCGCGTTTGGTGTCAAAGCTCAACATCTACAAATAAACAATCGTTCAGCATGGAATCGGGGTTAATGTCAGGTCAAAATGTATGAAGTTGTGCCATATACCTCGCGCTCAATACTTGACTAATTACGATTTTAGTACATGCAGCATTCAATCTGTATTAGCCCAGCAACTCTTGAACTTAAAATCTTAGAACACAGCTTGCCTTTAAACTTGTGCTATATACTAAGGTATCAATCAACTGCACAATCTGTCCAATGTAAGTTTTTACGTTGTGCAGTGTCTCACTGCAGTAACGTTTATAATTAATACTGCCCTGGTATATCTAGCTCTACATGTGGCACCAACTGAAACTGCCCAACAAACAGTATTTTTCTCGCTCCCCACTCCACTATTCTTGTTTTCTGGTGTCCATCAACCTCGTTTGACTGCCCACCCACCTCACGCTCAACACCTGACTAATACGTAAATGTGCTGCTCGTACCACTTTTGATGTTGAATCAGTCTTAGCCCATTAGGGTAACCCTGGGCTTAAAAGATGCATTTGACACCATTCCTCATCTGACCAATAAATGGTCGTACCACCGACAGTTTTAATCAGACTTCTCCTACCAAGGCAACTCTTGGGTTTAGTATAACCTCAACGCACGCAATCAATATACACTCGCACAACATGCAGTCTTCAATTATCCTTCGTATATTTGTTGCATTTATGAGTTAAAAGTGCGCTTGATTCACCGGTCTCAACATCTGACCAATGAACGATCGAACCAAATGCAGAGTTCAATCAGTCTTAGCCTACCAGTTCAGCGCTTGTGTTTAGTAAAATCACACTGCACGCGATCAATAAACACTCTCACAGCATGCAGTGTTGAATTACTCTTAGTATATCAGTGCAACTCATGAATTTAAAATTGCGATTGGTAACACGGCCTTTAGATGCGTCCGTATTCGACAAATAAACACTCGTGTAGATATGAATTTTTCTATCAGTCTTATTCGAGTAATTCCAGCATATCAACGTTGCGCCTGGTACTCTACACCCAACATCTGACCAATAAAAAATTGTTAATCATGCAGTGTTCAATAAGACATCAATAAATCATTATTCAACAAATCATATTAGAGTAACTCTTTGATTTAAAGTTTTGTTTTGGTACCAATTCCTCAACATCCGACCGCAAGCGATCAACTGTTGTATAGTATACTGGGTTCAACCTTATTATCAATGCCTCGTTGAAAGTTGCCCCTGGTGTCTCACGGCGAATATCTTATTTGTCAAATAAAGACGAGTAGAGTCTTCGTATTCCAAACTGAACTTACTTTTTTACAACGCTGTATCTTCTCATATTTCTTGTTGCTTCTTAGAGTCTAGAACTTCGGTGAGTACTGCCTGGAAAAGATATAGCTGACCAGGCAAAGAAGTTGGTCACGAGGAAGCGAGAGATAGAAATTCTGAAGGTTTCCACTAAGCTTTTCAAAACAAATCTCAGTGCTTGGCAAGTAGAGTGACATAATTGGGATTATAAACCTACAATTATTAAGGACTACATATAGCCTTAGGATTTTTCGTCTCACAGTTCTAGGTACTTGGAGATAATTCATACATACTTTTCGACTGATAACTGTCACTTCTGTCTCGTATCTTATCCTCGTTGACTAACTTCTCTCTACGAAGAGATGCAGAACAGACTTTTGCTGTAAAATATGTTATCCTGCAATGCTGTAAGGTAAGTTGCTGCTGATGAAATCGCTAGGTCACCTCTTTAGAAGAGATACTTTGTAACGACTAATACCTTCTCCCTGCAAACGTTTTAGCATTCTATATACAAATGGAATTTCTAACTAAACTTTGGAGATTTTGCTAACTTGTCTTCTACTGGTCAAATTAAAATAGTGTTCACCTTTTGTGTTAGTTAACAGTGTACACAGTGTATATCTTTTATTTTGTCATTAGTTAAGCGGGTTTACAAATGGTTTTTTTTCTACGTATCTTACCATATGTTTTAGTACGAATTTTAGTGACTGCTTTCATAGCTGATACGTCTTCTTAAGATAATTTGACACGTCTGGCCATGAACTTATTTGCTGCAGTGCCTTTAAAAACTTATCACCATTTTCATTATAAAGGATGACGTAAATCGGACGACGACAGCGTTTAGCAGAGAATTTGATCAGTTAATTCGCAAGCTTCGGAAAGGTAAAATGTAGTACAAATGGATTAACAACCTACGACCCGGTCCGGGCGTGCATTTTGAAGGTAAATGAGGATAATTATTATAATATTTGAATTTTTTGTCGTTTGAGATAGAGTCCCTAGACACAGAGAGTCATCCGCCGCTATTTAACGTCCTCTCATTGGATGGATCCAACAGCCAGAATTCAATAGTTGAGAAGTGATAACAATTGGAGGCTTGATGAAGAGCTTCAAGTATAATAATTAAATAGAATAAATTGGTAGCTCCCAACACATATTATATCGCACATTTCAAATTCCCGACTGAACTCTGTAGTTATTGAACAATTTTCCAAAGCCAATAGGACGAGTCTTAACAAAAGAAATCAAGAAAATTGAATACAAAATCTTGGTATGAGAATGGTGAAGATGTTATGTGGTATTTTACAGGGTGAATTGCATTGTGTTAAAAATTACACAACCAAAAAAATCGAAGCTTTTAAGTATTGTCCCTAACTCAAGCGAAGTTGAAAGAACTTTGTCTGTATACGAACATTCTTGCGGGTAACAAAAAAATATTCATCCCAGAAAATTTGGAAAAATGTATTATAACCTCTTTTAATTGAAATTAAGTTCGGTGTGTATCATTCAACATTTAAATCGAACTATTAGAGACTAAAATACGCACTTTTCATGTGCATATTTTACTATTTTTTAAAGCATATTTGCATTCATATTTTCAAGATTGTTAATGCACATGCATCCGCATCCTATCCATGAGGCACTGCGGAAGTGTTATGAACTGACTCCAATATTCTCGCAACAGCGTTCGCACACGAGTTCTCGCGATCGTTGCTACTGGCAATGCTAATTCAGCTTCAGCTGTATTTCTACTCATCAAACGACGCTGTCCGTTGGCCTCTCTCTTGCGGTAATTTAAATAATAACCCTAAATCAAACTCAAGCAAATATATTGTTTTTGAATTCTTATAATTTGAATCAATCGGGAAATTTTACCTTCTCCGCTTCCGCAGATACCTTGTTCCTTACTTGAAAACCACCGATTAATTTGCTGTATACTTGGGTATTTCTAACGTGGCGACTGAGGGTAGTATCTCGAAGATGGAATTCAGTACGACTTTTTGAGTCATTCTCAGTCCTGCCGATATAGTCGCTTGATTTGAGCACTGCTTCATGCGGTCTCGACCATGCGACATCTGGCGGCAGGACCAGGAAAGACGCAAAAAGTTGTGCCGAATTCCATCTTGGAGATACTACACTCAGCCGCCACTTTAGAGAAAACCAAGTATAGTAAAGCAACTCAACGTTTCGCAAAACTTCCAATATCCTAAAGTCGCTACTAATTTGTTATTAAAACCAGGATGTCACGTTAATATTTCCGGTCTGCATTCAGGGGTCCATTCTCAAGCGAAGCTCTCCAGTCTCTAACAGACTTGCATCCATGGTAACCAACGCCACACCCCTCAGTTGCCTCGGTTCCAAAACTTCATACAACTTGAACAAAATATTTTCAATTCGTAATAGAAAGGTTTTTTTGTTATAACATGTCCCTGCTCATCTGTTTCCTGTTTCTCGTTTTTCACGAGCCCTATTTGTCTGGCTATTGTCTCAAGCCCTATTTCTCGTGGAGAATTTACTACTGATTTTTCCTTTCTCAGTATCGATTACGCCAGTAAAGAGGATGTTATGTAATGCTGCGCGAAAAAACGGGGAATTTTCGACAAAAATCTATTATTACAGGGCGAAAAAAATGGATAATACCAGATTTATTTAAAAAAAACTCTAACACGTGGTAAAGCTAGAATCCGTTTTGTGAGTCCTTGATACCGAAAAATCGAATGACGGCAAAATGTGTCCCCTCGTCCGTCTGTGAACAACACTAGCTGCTAAACCCTTCGGCCGATTTTCTCCAAGATTGATGTTCCCCATTCGATCTAGCTGATGTCCCGACCCATTGAATTTGAAACCGATGTTTTAATTTTGAGGGTACTTTACAAGCAGCCCCTGTGGCATTTTCAAAAAAATGGCTTCATTGCTTTTAGTTATATTTTGTTGTTGGATAGTGTAAAGAATGTACAAGAGAATGGTGCAGGTCTAATTGTCGTTGAAAACTAATTTTTCGAAAATTCCAAAAATTCAAAATTTTTCCGCTGCCTTCCTACAACTATAATTATGAAGATAGACATTTTCCCCCTTAATGAAATCTATTTCTCGAAGATAGATTCTGAAACAAGGTCACGTACAATTTTTCGAAAATTTGATTATTTTTCGCGTAATTTTTCGTGAAAATACGGGCGAGAAAGTACGTGCTGTTTTAGCACCACAAGTTGTGTTTACTTCATCGAAGCTATACTGCCGAAATGGGGTCTCATTTTTTACACATCGGTTCGGGTATCATAATTTATTATTCGGTTTTGTTCGGGTATCCTATCTATAGTAAAGTATTTCATATTAATGCCACACCAATGGAATATTTTTATATGGCACAAATTGAATATTACACTGCTTATTTTAATTTTTTATTGTTCATTGAATAATGTTGAAAATATAAAATTTGAACGAAGCCGAACAAAGCCGTAGCGGAACCGTAGCATTAAGATGGTTTTGTTCTTTTACCGCCTTATTCCAACGATGCACTGAGCTTTCCACATTTCGTACAGGTTGCCTCGTCCTTCGTCTAGCCTGCATGTAGGACGAACCTTAACAGAAGAGAACAGTTTCCATACATTTCGAAGTCACTAACTTGTAAGTAATGCTATAGTTACATCATTAGGACGAATTAATCATTGTCTAACACAGTTACGTAAGTAACACGGTGCGGGCGTATGTCATACCACTGAAGTATGTTTTATTTAATTGTATTTTAATTAATTAATTTTATATTACAACTGTATATATTATTATGTAAAACAATTATTCATTTTATTATTTTATATATGCAAAAAAATGATGCTGGTTTTTACTTTTTGAATCTAATACTTTTGTAAAATAATATCTATTTGGATTACTTGTGTGCACAATCTTCATCAACTTTCATTTCACATTGTAAACATATAGAGCGGGCACATTTGAAGCAGGGCTAACAGTTTTTGTCTTTGTTTTAGATGAGCCTTTGCTCATTGCTTGGTTCCTTTGAACCAAGTTCTTCGAGATTGAAATGCCTCTTGCTCCTCCAATTTTGAAATTTCTCCTCTGATATCCTGAATTCTCATAATGCAGCTAGATTATTGTTGAGGTAATATTCTGTTTTGCAGCCTATACTTCATCATGAGATACGTCATTTGTTTCTGCATGCGGCTTCATAAAATTCAAACAAGTAATTTTTGGAATGTCTTTGATTGAAAATGACACATACATTGACTGTTCTTACATCAGAGTAAAAAGTATTGCCATTAGCCATCTCCTGGCTTGTCTACGTGCAGAGTCATTTGCGCATTTTTGGTCCAGGATTGCCAGTCCTCCTCTTGAAAGATTACAATAACTACTTCCGGTTTCTCGGTCTCCTGATCAAATGATCGAGAACGGTGCACTCTCGATATCAGGAGTTCTGCTTTGGATTTCTTAGGCACGTACGATAAAATTGTAAAATTTTCACAAAACCCATGCAAAGATGAATTTCAGTTTTTAATTTATAAAGAAATTCAATGGGTATTTCCGATTCGTTTTCTAGAGGGTTGCCACGTAGGCTATCTCTCGTTTCTGTAATTTTTTCACAATCTGTGGGAAACTGAACCAATTATCTGCCGTGAGCTTCTTGTAGGTTTTTCTATTGATTGTACCAGTTTGATTACTGGGTGCGAAGTAATATATAGTCACTTCTCTTCGACTGAAAGTGTCATTCATTGGACGCGTATGACGCATTGGACAGGTAACTGTTTCTAGCGTCAGTAAAAAAATATTATTTTTAGTTCGTATTTTGCAGACTTCTTCGGCAGTAGACCGGACTTTTCACCGTCCACAAAATGGTTATAGCATCTCATCTACACAAACTAAAGGGCCGAGGGATAGGTAGGCTGTTAAATTTTCTATGAATTGATTGAAAATGACTAATGTCAGCAGCTGAATTTGTCTGTTTTCTCTTGTTCCGATTATCAGAATTATCAAATCAAAGAGTTGACAGAAGAAACAAATCTATTTCTGGACATAGAGCATAGAAAACTATCTCTGCCCATCCTGTCAGTTGCAAACAAGCTGCCATTGTTTTCATCTTCGAATTTGAAAGTTGCCGAGAATATCAAAAGTTCTATGAAACCTTTGAACTCAATAGTTTCGGCTCCCGACGATGGCAGGATTTTCAATGCAGTCGCAGTCTGGATAAGAATTCTAGAGGCCGGCTGCTCTTATCGGTAGTTTTTCGTGGTTTCTCCGGCCAAGACTAGGCAAATGCTGGAGCTAACAAACGGGTCACGGGCCGCGCGCGATTTCTCTTGCCACTTCGTTGTCACATCTTCACCCCTTACTTACACATACACATATATGCACTACACTACAACCCGTCGGAGGACCAGTCGGGAGCTTAGAGCTTGTCCCTCCTGCAGCGACGCACCATTGGTACGAGATACCCGGATGAGGGAAAAAACCCTGGAAGCCGACACGTAGGTCGACGACGGATCTCGCTATCCAGCGGGGGAAGATCACCGCCACTCCCGAGTAAAAACATGCCCCACACTAATAGCACTAATGACCTTAGCAGTTGACACATCCGGAATCGCTTGAATGAATTAATCAATAATCACAATGAATTAACACAATTAACACAACAATCAATAATCACAATTAATCACTAATGAATCAATCAATAAAGGGAATAATGCATCAATCAATCTTCGTCGTACCTTGGGGCAAAGCGGGGGCCTGAGGAGGCGCCGTATGTAGGTCGAGTGGGCCACGCGGTATGGCGTGAGGCCTCCCGCGTCCCTTATTTTGCGTCTGGCCCCGGCCGCCAGCAGCTTCCTAAACGAAAGAGCGAGCAAAATCAAGCGCTGGAAGAAACGAATGGAAATTTAAGTAAGGTGTTCCTGCGTCAGTAGTATCTACTTCAAGCACACAATTTAAAAATGAAGAATTGCAGGCTTTACATTTGCTTGACGTCTGCAAACGTGGAGCTTTTGAGTTCTAGTGGTGAGGAATATATTGAAGACAATTTACTTTTTATATTCAAAGAAGCAGTTGAAAACATTTATTAGTATTGACATTAAAATATTTCGTGACGAACTGTTAGTTTCGTGAACTTAATACCTCAAACACTTTTAGGGAGTACAATATCGAGTGACTAAGTTTCTAACCATTACCAAAATGTCAGAATTTTTAAGTGGCCACTACTTGAATAAAATTGGGCATGGAATTTAATTAATAAAATAGTGTAAAATTGGAAATTGTTATGTAGGCACAGGGGTTGGTCGTTCAATGAGTTTGACATGAAAATTTAGAGCAGTATCCCAAGACTTATGAGAACATTACGAAAATATTTATAACTATTGCCACTTCCAGTGCTTTTTTCCTAATTAATATATCATCGATAGATTAACATCTTCATTTTGTTAGGGATATACGTAGTTTCTGTATGATACGATTCATAAAACGTTATCGACACTTAAGGAAGACACTTTCGGAACTATAATGATGTAACGCACAGTTAATGGCAAGAACTTTATAAATTGCATTCAATTATAAAACGTTTTACTCTGAAAAAGGGAATTTACAAAGTGTATTTGCACAAACGTAACTGGTATATATATATATATATATATATATATATATATATATATATATATATATATATATATATATTATAACGCCCCGTCCAAGTATGGGCTACAGCGATGCCTGGCTGCGAGGGAGGCGAGCAGCGGGGTAGTTTGAAATGCGCGCTCCATGCCGGGGGCCTTAAGTCTCGAGGGTTCCAAGCAGAGTTCGCTGGCATAGAGGACAGTGTCGATGCTTTGCGTGCGCCCAAAAAGCTCCGGTCTTTATGATGTGAGCAAGCGACCGGAGAGAATGGAGTGGTGAGAGTCGGGAGTGTGGAGCAGAGCTGTGTTGGTGGTATATGGGATGTAGCTCGCCACCGCAAAACATGAGAGGAGGTAACATGAAAAATTAATGTACTTGAATTTGTTGTGGAACTTTTAATGCACGAAGAGGTGATATAGTGTTCGAGGTGCGTTGGAAGTATGGCGTTAGGTTAGAGGATCAATCTCTCCTAAATTGAGTTGCAGTAGTCCAATTAAGGGGAAGGGAAACGTGAACGGAGTCCTAACTGATTAATGTGAGTGCTAATAAAGCATTTAATTAACGGTTGTATAGGGAATTGTGTAGGCGTGAGGTTAGAGGATCAATCTCTCCTTAAATTGAGTTGCAGTAGTCCAATTTGGAATTGTGAAAGTATTGTAGGTGAGAGTCCTGGCATTTGAAGTGGCAAGTGACTTATTCTGACTGTTCTTTTGCCGGATGTGTAATATTCTTTTAAATACAAGATGTTCTGTTGCATTATTTTAAGTTGAGGACTTAAAGAGACTGATAAATGAATTTATGCATATTAATGTATCAATTTTCAATCACCAATATGCATATGTGGATTGTGAACCGAAAAGAGCTCGAAGAAAGGTGAACTTTCACTTTCATTAACTGGTACTGTTGACAATTATGTGCTTTCTATTTGTAACTTATATTGCAATTTCCGTACTATAAGGAATGTGTCAAGAGTTGTTAATTTCTGTCAAGTTGGGGTGGATTCTGCAGTTTCTCTATGGTAGTGCAATATTTTATTGAAGATTACCATATCACAGATTGTGAAAAAATAGCTGAGAGGAAGGAGACAGTTACACTGCTATTTCTACTGCCATAACGTTCAGAAAAATGTTTATTCATGAATTTCTTCTGATTACAATTTGTATGGTGTAATTTCATGGCATGTAAAATTAGCATGTAACAGGATTGCTATGTGATCATGCAGGATAAAGTGGAAGGAAAATGTTGCAATGATTACTTGTATGGTAATGAACCAATATTATCATTTAGATAAGGAATATGTCAAGAGTTGTTAATTTTGGTCAATTTGGGAGGAGACTTTGCAATTTCTGTGGTAATGTAGTATCTTAGTGGAGATTGTCTAATACCACAGATTCTGAAAAATATTAGCTCAGTGGGAGGACAGTTAGTTATTTTTACTGCTGTCTGTAACGTTTCATTACAATGTTTATTCATGATTTCCTTCTGATCATAATTAATATGGTGTGATTTCATGGCAGGTAGAATTAGCATGTAGCAGGAATGCTATGTGACCATGCAGGATAAAGAGAAAGAAAATGTTGCAATGATTACTTGTATGTTAATGAACTAGTATTATCATTAAAAATTTGGGTAATGATACACCCTACTTTCTTGAGTATTTATCAAAAGGTATAAGAAAACTTTGTCAGTCATGAATATTTTTTTATACAATTTCTGGAGAAATGGTGTAGGATGTTTATTCTAAAGTTTATATTGTAAATTAAATTTCTATTAATGTGTTTGATCATAGTTTTATTTTATTAAGTTTTTAGGGAAAAATTGTGTTATTGTGGTGAATTTATTATGAAATGAGGAATGTGATGAGGAATGTATAAATCTGAATTGTTTTGGAGTGAAGGAACATAAGTGTTGTATAAATTAATTGGAATGATAATATTAATTCCAAGGGACTTAATCATTTGTTCAAAGTTAATAATTTGATTTTCCATTTTTTTAAAAAGGATGTTAGATGGTTATAATTCTCAGAATAGTTCTAGAAACAGTACTTCTTTGTTGATTTGCTTGTTTTTTGTTCTTGTATTTGGGTACAGGCAGCCAGACAATTGTACACTGTTGTGACATTATTTCTGTGCTGTTGCTTTTGTGTTTGTTTAGAAACTCGCAGATGTCTGTGTACTACAGTTTTCATTAAATGTCATTGTTTGTTTTTCGTAACATTGCACTTTCTTTTCTTTTTCGTGGGAAAGGTGTGGAGCAACGCAGGCAAGAACCCTCCTTTAGTCCTCGATTTCCTATTAAGGAAATTTAAATTATCAATATTATTATTATTATTATTATTATTATTATTATTATTATTGCATCTCGATGACCAACCGCGGACGGCCCTACCCACGCCTCCGCCGTCCGTTTGATAAAGCGTTGCGTAACAATATATATATATATATATATATATATATATATATATAGTGACATACCAATATGTCACTGAATGTTGTAGAATATTTATTATAAATGGCGTCAATTAAAGGGGATAAATTATGTGAATATGCTAGCATAGCAACGGTAAGCGAGCCGTCGTCAAGGTCAACATATTCATGCAGTGACAATCACGGAGACGGCTAGTTAATTTTGTATAGAATTCAGGCCGAAAGGTCAGGAATTTGGCCGAAAAAGCAGTGACAGTCGTGAAGACGGCTTGTTCGATTTGCAAGAAAAATTTAGGGATTGGCTAAGTACATCAAGTGTTATCTGCAAATAAACAATCGAAAAAGATGGACCGAGCTTTGCAGGGCTGAAAGAATACGAGGGACATTCATTCTGACTGATGCCGTGCTCATGAACGGATCGTGCTCCAATTAATGTTAGGAGTTTTTTTCTTTGGGACTTGTAAGCATCTACTAGGGAAGTGATATTGAGAGAACATCAAAATTTGAATACTAAGTGTGACAGTGGAGTTTAAAATATTTCAAGTGAACGAGTTGGAGGGACATTGAGGGCTTGGGCGAAGTTGTCAGTGATTGGACTGGAATGTTAGCAGCAAATAGTTTATTGATCTGATGAACGGTGATTGGAGTGTGCTACCGAGAAAAGAAGAGAGAAGATTGTGTCTGGACCTGAGGACGGCGGCGTCGGAGATGGATAAAGATGGTCCAAAAGCGCGCGAAGACATAAGTTTGAAACGGTCATGACAAACGTTTAATTGTATATTGGGTAAAGTTACACAATACCAAAATTGTTTTAAATTGTTTAATAAATTTCCATGTTTTTGTGAAATGAATATATGATTTTTCATTGAGCCAATTCTAGCAATGAAGTAGCAAGATAGAAAGATGTTTGCTTTTCAGGTCCCTCGACCACTCTGTATAGATGGCAGATCGGATAATCATCTATTAGAATACAATAGTGATTATTTCTATAAAACCCATCGACCCAGATAGTTTGTTTTAAATATATTCAGTTTATTTCAATATATATATATATATATATATATATATATATATATATATATATATATATATATGTGTGTGTGTGTGTGTGTACACGCATACGTACTTGATATATGTGAACGAATAGTGTACACATGTGACAAATATGTATGATCTTGAAAACATGAATAATCATTATTTAATAAGGTTCTGTGACCGCGATTTAAATTGAGAAAAAAATCGAAATGATAAAAAAAAAAGGTGAGAAGTGAAGTGTACAAAAAGGAGATGTAATGAGCGAAGGAGATGTGTGCAAAAAGGAGACCTATTGTGCAAAAAGAAGATGAAGTGTCCAAAAAGGAAATGAAATGTACAAAAAAGAGACGAATAGTGGAAAACGGAAAGAAGTGTACAAAAAATGTAATGAGAGAAAAGGAGATGTGTGCAATAAGAAGGTGTATTGTGCAAAAAGGAAAGAAATGTACAAAAATGAATATTGAAAAAGGAAAGAAGTGTGCCAAAAGGAAAAGATGTGTACAAAAAGGAGATGCAATAAAAAAGGCAAAAAGGAGACGTATTGTGCAAAAAGGAAATGTAGTGTGCACAAAAGTATTGTAGTGTGCAAAAAGCAGTTGAAGTGCGTAAAAACAGGAGACGTGTGAGTGAAATGTGTACGTGAGTTCCCGCGTACTTGACCATGATCCCGTTGCCCGCATCGGCCGCCAGGTGCAGCGGCGTGCGACCCGCGCGGTCCTGCGAGTCGACGTCGGCGCCTGCGGCCACCAGGAAGTCCACGACGCGCCCGCGGTAGTCGTGGTAGGCGGCCGCGTGCAGCGCGCTCACCCCCAGGCACGAGCGCGCGTTCACGTCCGCGCCCCTCGACACAACAACACGTCGCTCGCGTCTCCCCTCTACGCACCTCTACGGAGGTGGCTCAGGGCTTTCCACTAATGTCACTGCACTGCTTCGGACCGGGCGGTCCTAGGGTTCAACTCTCAAAGGTGGCAGAATTTCCGACTCGATCTAGGTCGTTAGGTCGAATTCAGACGCTGTCTAGAGGAAAATTGTAGCTGCTCCGATCAGTAGTTTTCCGTGGTATCTCGGATCAATATCAGGAAAATGCCGAAGCAGTATCTCAACAAATGGGCCACGTTCCGCGCGCGATCTCTCCTTCGTCTTTCTTGCCCTTACCACTTCCATTACATACAAACACACACACACACACACACACTTACATGCACTACACAACAACATATGTCGGGAGACCAATCGAGAGCTGAGAACGTGATCCAATGAGGCGTTACCTTGTAGAGATGTCTGGAAGGGGAAAAACAACCGCCAACCACCATGTATGTCGGTGTCGGATCTCACCATCCATTGTAGGAGGAACACCGCCATCTTCCTTTATTAAAACATTCACTACAGTAACGGGACTAATCACCATAGCAATGCACGTGCCTGTTATCATGAATGAATCACCGTTGATACCTGCTTCACTATTCTCACATCAGGTAACAATGCGGTGATGACATTCGCAGACAGCATG
Source organism: Teleogryllus oceanicus (assembly GCA_964035755.1). Classification (NCBI taxonomy): domain Eukaryota; kingdom Metazoa; phylum Arthropoda; class Insecta; order Orthoptera; family Gryllidae; genus Teleogryllus; species Teleogryllus oceanicus. The sequence goes on from CAXIVR010000010.1 coordinate 75,864,726, forward strand.
AGGCAGGCTCGTCTCGCTTGCTGGTGGGTGCCTATCTACACTACCCTTCACTACCACACACGCCGGGAGACCGGTCGGGGGCTTAGAACGTGTCCCGGCTGGGGCGGTGCCCATCTAGTGGCAGATACCTGGCTGGGGAAAACCTCGCTAAACGACGGTACGTGGCGTCGGAGCGCCACTGCAGCTGAGCCACTGTCCAAGCATTGAAGCCACTACAAGATCTACATCTTGATGAACTTGCACGTCTACCCGTCCTCTCACCGGTTGAGCAGGAAGCAGACGACGTCGTCGTGGCCCTTGTGCGCGGCAAAGAACAGCGTCGAAGCGCCACTGCAGCTGAGCCACTGTCCAAGCATTGAAGCCACTACAAGATCTACATCTTGATGAACTCGCACGTCTACCCGTCCTCTCACCGGTTGAGCAGGAAGCAGACGACGTCGTCGTGGCCCTTTGCGCGGCAAGAACAGCGCGGCACCCCCCTCACCGGTTGAGCAGGAAGCAGACGACGTCGGCGTGGCCCTTCTGCGCGGCGAAGAAGAGCGGCGGCGCTTGGCCGCAGCTGATGAAGTTGACGTCTGCGCCGGCGCCGATGAGCCTGCGCACGGCGCGCAGGCGTCCGCGGCACGCGGCGCGCAGCAGCTTGCGGCCCAGGGCCTGCGCGCGGGCGGGGCGGGCCACGCCGGGCAGCAGTGGAGGGGTGGCGGGCGCAGCGGGAGCGGAGGGGGCGGGCGGCTTGAACTTCGCGCGTGGCCGCGGGGTGCTCTCCTGCGTGAGACATCCTTTTGTATAGTGCGGCCCAGAAAGGTGGCTCAGAGCATCAACTGCTGTCACTGCAAAGCCTCTGACCGGGAGGTTCTAGGTTGGAGGTGGCAGGACTTTCGACACTAAAGTTTGGTCGAGTTCTGTCGCTCGCAGGCGGAGAAATCTGGTGGCAGGCTGCTCTGTAGTTTTCAGTGTTTTGTCCGATCAACACCTGGCGAATGGTGAAGGAGTACCCTAACACACGAACCCCGGAGTGCGCACAATGTTTCCTTCCCATTCCTTGTCTTATCTTCACCCTTACACTAACACGCACTACACTACCACATATGCCGGGAGTTCAGTCGGGATCGTAGAGCTTGCCCCAGCTGGGGCGGTGGCCCGCTGGTGGGAGATAGCTGGTTGGGAAAAATCCGCTGGCGGAAGGTAGATTGGTGCCAGATGTCGCCATCCGGAGGGGCAAGATCACCGCCACCTCCCGAGAAAAAATTATGCACTACACTTACGAGACTACTGACCTTACCCGTTGACGCGCGTCATGGTTTGGTGCAATGCGACTGTTTTATAAATGTACCGGTCGCGTTGGGATTTGGCCTCGGCGATCGAGACCACGGATGTCGGGGAGATCAAGACAGGGCAATGGCTAGAACTGTCGAAGGGGCAAGGTGGCTTTCCGCTAGCGGAAAATTTAAATTGCACTCGCTGTATAGTACGTGATGGAACTACTCACCATTGGCTCTGACGCACTCTTAATGTCTAAATAAGTTCTGTTTCACTCGGTAAAGGATATCCTGTGGTATGGCAGATGTGTGGTATGGTTCAGCACATCATGTGCAGATGTGACGCATATATGTTATCATTCAAGGATCCTCAATGAGAGAAATCGCAATGAGTTAGATTAGGAGCGCTTGTACACCACAAACCACGTGTGATAATTCTGTCTCCATAAACCGCATGTAAAGTCTTAAGGAAACTGAAGTAACGTGTGCAGATGTGAAGTCCTGTTGAAAATAACCCTACATATGCACTTCATTTGTCAATATTTAGAAGAAAGGCTCCAGGATAGGATGCACATAACGGTTTGACACATTTTACGTATGTGTCATACAAGAACATTTTCTGTTAGAGAGTGAACTTCGAGCAAGCCATCACAAACAGACTATTCAATAAATCTGGAAATCCTGCCTATTGCAGGGCGAGACCTTGAAAAGCAGCGTTCCCAGGGGAGTTCAGCGCACCGTTCCCGGACGATTGAGGAGACGTCTGTCGAGCAGAATCTTCCAGGATTTCGGCACACTAATAAAATAGTCGTCCTCTAGTAATCGATAGATTCGATTGCGTAGGCTTCCGCATCAGGAGTTTGAATGATCTTGGCTGCCCGGGTCGAGCCGCGTCTATTTCCGGGTGGTGTGTTGGCCGAAACGACTCTGAAAGTGCCACCGCGATACTGTGGTCACTCGTACCGGACAGCCGAGAACGTATAATCGGTTTCTTAATTATTTCGAGTTTCCTGGCCCGTGAACTGCTATTACCTTCTTGTAAGTAAAAATATTATAAATAAGAATCACATTTTTTGTAGTAGGATTATTCTTCCATCATCATTAGCGTATTGGCTAATGTTTCGAACGTTTTTGACTGTAAAACTCTTAACGGACGCCGACCGTTAAGAGGGTATTTTCGTTCCTCTCTTTGGTTCCATTAAGTCGATATGGCATATCGATTGAATGCTTTTGCGTTTCTAGCCGCGTAAATTGTTATGACCATTAGTCCCGTAAGTGTGATGCATGTTGTTAAGACAGGATGTGGCAGTGTTACTCCCTCGCTGGAAAGTGAACTTGGCGCCAACCTACACGTCGCCGGGTGGGGTTTTCCCAACCAGAAATCTCCTTCCAGCATGACACCGCACCAGTCGGGACAAGTTCTCGGCTACCGACTGGTCTCCCTGGCATGCATGGCTGTACTGGCTCCCTGGCATGTAGTGCATGGAAGTGTACGCGTGTGTAATGAAGGGATAATGGTAGAACAAGGGGCGGAGCGGGGTGATTCTGGGCAGGGAGGGCTCGTGGCGGGACTTGAGGGGGGGCGGTGAGCGGGGTCGGGGCTAAGGGGAGGACTTATGCTGAGGCCTGGGGGCGGAAGCAGGCGACCGCGAGCAGGAGGCCGAGGCGGAGCGGTTGGTTGGTTCCTAGAGATTCCGGGCGCATCAACAGCTTAGGTCATTAGTCCTGAAATACATGTTTTATACATTGTGTAATACATGTTTTTTCGTCGGGAGGTGTCCGTGATCTTCCCTCATTGGATGGCGAGATCCGGCGGCGGACTACCGCCGGCTAGTTTCCCCTTAACCAGGACTCTCCCACCAGCAGGGCACCGCCCCAGCCGGGACAAGCTCTAAGCTCCCGACAGGTCTCCCGGATTATGTGATAGTGTAGTGCATGTTAGTGTGTGTGTATAAGGGGAGTGGCAAATCTCACCTAACCGTTCGTGGGGGAGAGGGGGGTCTCAGCAGAGGTTAGGTCAAGAAAGAGGAAAGACAGATCCCGCGCGGTCCGTGGCCCGTTTGTTAGGGTACTGCTGCGGCATCTGCCTGGTGTTGATCGCAGAAACCACGGAAAACTACCGATCCGAGCAACCGGCCGCTAGAGGTCTCTTCCAGACAGCGTCTGAATTCGACCTAGCTGGAAAGCTAGCGTCGAAAATCCTGCCGCTGTCAGGACTGGAACCTAGCACCTCACGGTCAGAGGCGCTGCAGTGATGCACTGAGCTACCGCTCCCGGTCCGGGGTGGATGGGCAGTACTCACGCCGGGGCGCGGGGGCGTGGCCGGAGTGAGGCGGTCGCTGGGCTGCCTCCGGGGGCGCCGCGTGCAGGAGGCCGAGGAGGCGGAGCGCTGCGCGGGGCGGCGCAGGCAGAGGCTGCTGGAGCGGCGCACGGCGGTGCAGCGGCTGCCGGGGGTCACGAAGGCAACGCGCGGGACGGGCGACGTCCCGAACCCCGAGCACCACATGGACCAGGGGTCCGCCACTGAACAGGCGGACAATTTCCCTTGTTTCAGCGTAGTGTGAGGTATGGTGGTAGAACAGAGAGAATTATGGGAGGGCCCCCCATTAACTGCCACCCCCTGGTACAGCGCTCTATAGCGACTTTTGCAAACTAATAAAAAGAAAAAGAAGTCTGCTGTTTAAATGTGCTGCCATCAGACGAGAAATGCGAGCGAATGCTGGATACCTTCTCCGAATCGGCTACGAATTTTGAGTTCTTCGTTGTATAACCGTTGCTCGATAACACAACAGTACCACGTTCGGCGTGTTTGGGTTACAATTTTTTGACCAGAATTTTATAACAAATTTACCACAAGCCCCCAGGCATTTTCAAATTTTTCTGAAATACGACTCCAAATTTTTTTCTTTACAGTTTTTGTAAGAATAAAGTTAAATATATTTATAAATGTGGCATAGGTCCTATTTTCAGGATTAACTCTGAATTTTCGAAAATTGTAAAAGTATGCATTTTGTAGGCAACTTCTTACTACTACAATATTGAAGGAAGAGACTTTGCCTTTAAATGATTTTTTTCTCCATAAATAGATCTTTGGATTTTTTGAAAATTTTAGTATTTTTTTCGTGCGATATTTGCAATTTTAAAACATTACGAAAACAAGATTTTCTCGAAAAGGGCTCCAAATTTTTTCTATTAATTTTTGGTATGGTTAGTGCTAAACGAACCTCATACGATGACATAAATGCCAAATTGCTGTATTATTTTGTTTTTCAAAATTTAAAAAATGTAATTTTTTTGACTTGTCTCTCACGTCGGTAATATTTACATTAGATGCAATTTTCATACGTTTCTGTATTTAAGAGTACAGGTTCTTTAAATAATGTCAAGTGAAGTTTCTCGAAAACCCATCAGTTTTTTGTTAAAATGAGCTCAAAATTACGCATTTTCAAAAACGCTCAAACGCCGTTTTCTAAAAAACTGCTTCAAATTTTGTCTCCAAACTTTTCTAACGAATAGTGGTAATGGCACTGTTTATAATGTAAAGTTCATTTTGGGGTATTATTGGTATTTTTCAAAAATTACACAAATGTAATTTTGTTTAAGCACATGTTAATAGATTTGTATACATTATTGAATTTGTGATTGGAAGTTCTTTAAATTACTCCAAATGAGGTTTTTCGAAAACTCAATAGATTCCTTTGAAAAAGAGCTTCAAATTTCGCATTTCCAGTAACGCTGAATGCCATTTTCTGAAAAAGTTTCTAAATTTTTCGATGATAATTACTAATTAGGCCAAGGCTTTAGCGTACTTCAATATTCTTAAAATGATATTTCGGTTCTACTATTTATGTATTTTGGTCGGCGATAGATGGTACCTGGCGAGGATGAGGCAAGCCCAAAAGCCAGTCTACACCAATGAAGTTAGGAAACTTAACTACGAGAAAGTATGTGCCATTCTGTAGCCATCATCGCCTCGGCAAGACAAAAGGAGGAACCACGATAGCAGACCCAATAAAATCTCATGAGGAAAATGCTGTGTATCACAGCATTTGTGCCCACAAGGTTCGGTGATGTGGGTACACTGTACCGGACAGTATAGTTGCTGCCCACTGTGGCCGCTGCAGGGTTGCGCCGGGGGGCGTGGCCAGAGAAGGAATGAGCGGCATGGGAAGACGCCACCACGAGCAGAGCAAGCGGCGGCGCTGTTCCGTGGGCACCGGACCGCGTCGTCAAGGCGGTCACCGGAGGGGCATTTCTCCCCGATTCCCCGCCACGGAGGCGGGAAGTGAGAGACTCGCTCCGATGCCTCGGGGCGTATATATAGGGCCTGGTTCGGGGCGGTAGAGAGTGACATTTCGGAAGCAGTAATAGAGTGCCTAGTGACAGTAGTGAGTTCTGGTCGATGTGCGTGTGCTACGGTGTATGATTCTTCTGGCGAACTGAAACTTGGCTTCGCATAGGCACACCTTCTGGAACATTGGTTGTGACCTGGCTTGTACTTTGGATTGGATTTGGATTGTGGCTTGACTGTAATAAACTGATTGGAAAAGAACTGTGGTTGTTTTTCCTTGTACATAACAGAAAAGCTATTTACTTTCTGGAAAAGTACTATATTACTCCGCATATTCGTAGCGTAGAGAAAGTTATGTAATGAGAAAACGGCGGATTTTCGGTGGAAAAAATTCATTGCCAGGCTTTGGTAGCGAAAAAGTGCATAAACCCTGTTGCTAAATTAAGAGAAAAAATTTTCTAACACGTGGTGAAGCCAGAATTCCTGTTTTGTGGGTCTTGAAAGAACAATTGAATGCAAATCGTCCGTCCGTTGGTCTGGAAAAATTCCACGCATGGTTTAGGCGCTAGTAGTGTTCACAAAGTGAAGAAACCCATGTCGACCTGGCTCTAGTTGAAGCTTTGAAATTTTGAAATACATTCTTTAAAATTTGGGGGTACTTTACATGAAGCCCCCTGGGTATTTTCAACATTTTCTCAAAAACTGCTCCAAATTTTTCTTTAAATTTCTTGTAAGAATTGAGTAAAATACACTGATAAACGTATAACACGTCTAATTTTGACTGTTATACGAGAAAGTAAAAATCATCACTCTCGGATTGTTGCCTCTAAGAATACTTGATATTACATGATATTGAAGTTGTGATTTTTTCTGAGAGTACATTTGAAGGTTCAACCGTATGTCAAAGTCTTATTCACAGAACATGAAATCTGTGTATACAATACCTATTACTTTCCTGGCATTCCGTATTAATTGCAACACCTCTAGCATTTGAAAGAAGCAATGAACTGTGTATGTAAGGGGCAGTCATGGAAGTATTGGTTTCGGTAATCGAAGGCAAAGAGATTTCTGAAGGAGAGATGCTTGATCGAACATCTGATTGCTACGTGACAAAACGCAGTGATTTCTCGCATTTTGGGGATAGATTATGACATCATGTAATATTATATAAGTTAAAAAGGTTTACTTACATTTTATCTCCGGGAGTGACGATAATGGAAATTACTTTTGGAATATCAATATTTCTTTTTGATTGTCAATATATGTTAACAAATAAAAATATCCAAAGTTTTTTATGACAATCATTTATTTCAGCAATTGCACAACGTTTCGTAACTCGTTTTGATACATCATCAGGTGCTAAACTAATTGGACACAGAAACTTAGTGAGGGAACGCTATCCCATTGAATTTCCAGCTGTGCACGTGATGCTCAGTCCCTCTTTGTTTGAACAGAGTAATTAATTCAATGGGATAGCGTTCCCTCACTAAGTTTCTGTGTCAAATTAGTTTAGCACCTGATGATGTATCAAAGCGAGTTACGAAACGTTGTGCAATTGCTGAAATAAATGATTGTCATAAAAAACTTTGGATATTTTTATTTGTAAACTTTTTGTATACTACGTAAACTCATAAAAAGCATACTTGTTCGATAAAGGCGCAGCGACTTGGTCCTAGTCTATCCAAATTGACGAAATAATCGTCTGCTTGTGGTTATTATTCTTCCATTTCTGTCACTGATGATGATTGGCTCATTCTTCTTTCACCCAATAGAAATAAATGTCTTGAGAAATACTTTTGAATCTCACGAGGTTAGTTGAGCTTTGGTGGGTTCGTACTTTAGATAGTCGACTTTCGTAGTTTTGAAGTATTTTTATTTTCACTCTGAATTAAAAATTTCATATTGAAAGGCAAATAGGAACTTCAAGTGCGAGTGACACAAGTGACAGAAATGACAAACCCATTGCTCAGAAATACGAATGTAGAAACAAATATTTCGTGAGATATGTAATGTAATTGGGATGAGTGGTTACAGAAGAAAAGTTAGACTTTCCACAAAGCTTTTTCAGTGTTTCGCAGTTCTCGAAAATCCATTTTCTTCCTTGAGCTGTTGTTTTGAGAGCGCCACAAATAAGGTTTTGATCTTGCGATTGTCGTCTTAAGACTCTAAGATCTTCATAAACCTTTCTCCTTTGCATTCTACCATCAGTGGCAAATCATGTTTCTCATTCTCACACAAGACACCTTACAAAAGCATCTGATATGCTCTAATAATTTCTCGCTCTCTGATTTATTAACTAAGAACGGTTCCGAAGGAATGCAGTTTTAAAACCTCCACACAATGAGTGTGATTGGAAAGCTCATCCAGCTGTGCACGTGATGCTCAGTCCCTCTATGTTTGAGCAGAGTAATGAATGCTAAACTTCGTGAAATTATATTACGAGGAAATTCAACAATTGTGTTCTGAAGTTTTCGTATCTGAGATTGAATCCAGTCAATATGCAATTTCTGGAATTAAGTAAATCAGGTATTAACAATGCATCTTAAACCACTGTAAATATTTTAAATGAAACCGAGAACCATTGTGATAGAAAATATTGAAACTCGCATTATAGTTGCAAGACAGTATCTAATACACAAACAAATGCTATTTCCAAAGAATGAAGTCTAAATCCCTAAAAAATGGCAGTTTCTTAACCTTTGTATATTTGAATATAAGATGTTAATTATAAAATTAAACAATAATGTCCAGGTTATGAAAAACGTATCGAATAATCATTGATAATTCAACATTAGATTGAAATTTGAATTCTCTTTTAAACTACAGGTAGTAAAAATTATACATTTTTAATAAACAATAGTACAAAAGCATAAACAGGGTTTATCAAGTTAAACTTTTGAAAATAAGATAGTTTCTGTTTGAAAATTTCTGATCATTGTTATAACTACGTAACGACAGAAATAAAATTGGGTGAACATTTACGTAGTGAATTTTGGAACAGAATAAATTAATGTTTGCTCAAAAATTCTAAGTTTTGAAATTGTAAGTTAGTTGTTTCTAGTCAAATCCAAAGAACTATCATATCTAAAACTGCTAACCTCATACAAATTTGTATTTCTTATAACCTCTCAGAAATGTACAATTGTATTTCTTATAACCTCTCAGAAAAAATCATTTTCTGATGATACAAAAAGGCTTCGCATGTGTATTGACCGGAATTCATTTCACATGACTGTTAAAATTAAAAGAAAAACACATCACAACTTACCTTTCTTTTGGATACATGCGCTTGAAATTGTTTGAAGAAAATTCCGTTAAACAGCTTCATAAACATGGTCATATTGAACCATTAAAAACCAATTTTCTTGTACTTATGTAACGATTAAAATTTTTGTATTTAATGTCCTGAGATTCTTTATTCGAAGATTAATTCAATGAACATTCTTAATTTATAACTTCCTATGTGTTCTGATCCAGACTATGATTTACTATCTTTAAACGAGTTAGTCTGTTGCTCTCTGGATGACACATACGAATTCATAATTGAAAATACGAATGAAGCAAAGTGCTTCGCTTCATGAAACAAATGTATCACGAAGTTTTTCCAATACACATGTTCGATAAAGCGAGGTATTCGATCTACATTTTTCATTTCATCGATAGCCATGGTCGATTCAACTTGTTTCAGTCGGCTTTGCAAAACTACCAGATAATTATATGCATTATACGCCAACGTTTTCTTGATCTTTCATTTCGTTAGATGCCAAAGAAGTGGGGTTTGGTTATTTCGACAGCATCAAATTTGTAGCTCGCTTTCAGATGCACATAATTTATTTATGGTTTACTGGTTTATTGCTGTGTTGTTTAAGGACCTGAAAAAAAACACATAATGGTATTGTTAATACCCTTGCAGGCATTTCTGATTCTTTATGCCCGCACGGACCTTTTAAATACTTTATGGCTCGCTCTGATACCAACACAACAAATCTAATTCTTCATGGCCCGCCCTAATACCAATACATTTTTATGAATTGGATTTATTCAAGTTCAGATACAAGAAAATACAATAAATGAATGCCATAATGCTCAAATAAGTGAAATAACTCGTTATAAACCTTATTTTGCTTTATTGATATGAAAATTGCAATTTTGTAAAGTTCTTATGAATTTATAATTGCCATTAGTCAATCACTGTTTCGTATCACCTTTTTAGAGAGGTATTCGTATATTCTTGAGTAGTAGTAGTACTATTAGTAGTAATAAGACGTATAAGGCACTTCGGCTACCATCATCGAAATTTTATTTTTTGATGTTACTTTATATTCTAAATATCTATTGGCACTAGAAGCAAATAACTTAAAAGTATCGTGTCATCAGCGCAATTTACACTTATTTTCCATGTAACTCTCAAATACACCATAATCATTTTCATATATTTCTCGATATTTTATTGAAAACGTCCTTACGTCCCACGTCCTTATTCATAGCTTTGTTAGCTTTTGCAAGATTTCCGCAGAAATTTCTCAATATTGTTTCATTTTGTTCAAACAAATTATTCCAACAACGATTATGCAATAGTAATTAGATATACACTCAGTTTTGTTTATCTGATGACATGTAGACAAATGACGATGACAATGCATCTTTCATTTTAGACACAAGAAAAATTATCAAGTGTTAAAAATATAAAATTAAAAAAAATAACTCCTCTGGCCTGAGGCCCTCGGGCTTATGAGTCGCTCTCGGTGTAAAAACATCTACTTGAAGCCCTAGTTACATAATAGTTATTTACGATATAAGTGACGTAGAGAATCTCATTACAATACGAGATATGAAAATTGCCAAAAAAAATCCGTTAGGCCGAGCTTGGTTTCATCATGAATGTACATATATTGGGAAATAGAAATAGCAGCAAATGTTGCTATACAAACATTGTTACCCAACAAATCAAGAAAGAAATATGATCATGAATATTTAATTTTTAAAGATTGGTGTGAAAAGCCCTCAATTCCATATTAGAAAAAAGTTTTAATTGCTTACTTTTCTGGCAAGTCCGAGAAGGAGAAACCAAGAAGTCTTTGGACCCACTACTCTATGTTAAAGAATACAATATCACTCAATGACAATGTTGATATCAGTAAGTTTACTCAGTTATTAGCGTTTTAAAAAAGGTAAAGTGAAGGATACAAGACGAAGTCGAAATTATTTTCAAAAGAAGAGTAGCAAAGTACGTCATTACTTTACCGCTCTAGTGTCGTAATGAAGTACATTACCACACTAGGGAGGTAAAGTTCTTCATTACAAAACTGGTTATATGGAGTGGCATAATGTTGAACGTTACCTAAACAAAGTGGATAAATAACTATTACTTGGAGGCGATCATTTCGTTATGAAATTTTGTGAACCACGCTATCTTTAATTCTTAATTCAGCTAATGCTGATATAGAGGTGGAAGTAGAGATTACGAACCTCATGAAATAGGAGGTGTATAATATTGCTTGTTAATTTTACGCTTGCCTATTATATAAGATTTTTACATAATGCGTTTGCCCGTGTCATTACATTGTGCGTTTCCCAATACTGTTGTCAAATTCAATTACTTCCCGTTTTCTAGTCCTATTTCAGTTTCGGATAGTTAAGTGCTATTGGATTGTAGTATTTGTGTATGATCATAAACACGTATTCACGAATCTCTAAGAGTTGAAAATATTTCATTAACAAACTGAATAATATTTGCTCTATTTTTTGTTTTATTTTGTACATATTTTCATACAGAACGAAAATTATAAATAACACAACAATATTTTTACTACATTTTTTGCAATGTTGGTGGCCAGTATTTCTAAAATGAGTAGTCTGCTGGTGAAGACGAGCCAATGAAACGTGTCAAGTAGTTTTGATAGTTCTTTGCTCCTTATGTAGCCGTTCAGTTGTTTTTAAGAAGTTTCAGTTCTCCTCGGCTTTGACCTAGAGCCCCTTGCTTTGAGTTTTTTTCCTTTATCAGTCTGAGTCCGTCTTGGTTATGTCAAAGGGTGAGTTTCACTGCTCCTCACAGGCACCTCTCACAGGTCTCTACCATTGAGACTGAGAATTTTAGAGTTCTAAGTCCCATGTTCTCATGTTTTGCATAGTCTTGTACCTCATGGGCTGTCTTACTGACTAGCTTTGTGCAGCCTGCCTTTCTCCGGAAAGTTCTTGTATCCTTGGATTGTGGTTCTATATCTTTCATCTTCCATAGGTACTCCTTCTTGACTATGTTGAAAGTTTTGTTGTCCTGATAGTCTCGCAACACCTTGCTTGAGTAGCTACCGCATAAACCTGGCCACGAGCAGCGGTGTCGGGTCCGCACGATTCCAGCAATTCCACCACCAGTCACCAGGAGCACTCATACGAAAGTGCCCAGGCGGCTAGAATTAGCTTGCATTGAGGTGCCTGAACCGCTTTCGTAAGCATTTCTTTTTGGCCTGGTTGACGACCGTACTGCCCTCTGCCTTACGCGTTAGTTTGCTGATTCAACTCGTGAATAGACTGCCCTTCTGGAAGATTGTCAGTTCTTATGCGAGACGTTCAAACTCTGAGCAGCTTATTCATGCGCTGCCTTGCTGGTTATAGGCTTGACTGATCTCTCTATTTGGAAGGGTTTGAGCCCATTGGCTCAAAGTCTTGTCCTCGAGCAACTTCCGCACGCAATCCTTATTGGCCAGGTCGAAAGCGGCGTGGCAAAAATCCCACGTGGTTACAGTCCTTGGTGTTCAGCACCATCCGCTAGGAGCGCTCTCAGCAACGCACGCCGTTGAAGTTCGTTGCTGAGGACCTGCGAGTACTCCGTCCTTGGCCATGATAAAACCCATATTGCCGCGTGCCTCGGGTTCCTTGCAAGTTCTAGCCCTGGCCGTCCGTCAGTTATTTTAGCTCAATTCAGTCTCGTAACGGCTTGCAGCTTCTAGGCTTGAGTGGACTCCTTTTTTCTATGTTTCTCGGCCCCTTGGGTAGAGGTTTTGTCCTTGAGCAGCTTCCGCACGCAGTCCTTCTTGGCCAGGTCGAAAGGCGTGTTGCCCTGGTCGTCTCGCGCCAACTTGCTGGCGCCGGCCTTGAGCATCATGCGCACGGCCGTGGCGTTGCCGGCCTCGGCGGCCACGTGCAGCGGCGTTTGCCCCGCGCGGTTCCAGCGCTCGGGGTCGGCGCCGGCCGCCAGCAGCGCGCGCACGCAGCTGCCCTGGCGGTCGGCCGAGGCGGCCACGTGCAGCGGCGTGCAGCCGTAGGCCGTGCGCGCGTGCGCGTCGGCGCCGGCGTCCAGAAGGCGCTGCACCTGCCATTCACAGTTTTTTGATTAGTGATTCCGGCGCATCAACAGCTAATGGCATTGGTTCCTTAAGTATAGTACATGTTTTAGTGTATTGTTTCAACGGGTTGTGAAGATTCGTTTTTAGTTATTCCGGGCACGTCTCAGCTGACGTTATTTTTCCAAGTATGTATTTTTGCTTCTACAGGTAAGTGACGAATGATCAGGGCGCGTCAACGGCTAACGTCATTAGTCCCGAAGTATTTTTTGATGCTTTCACGGGTAGTGAGGATTTATTGTTAGTGACTCCGGGCGCGTCAACAGCTAAGGTCATTAGTCCCAAGAGTAGTACATGTTTTGTTCCTCGGGAGGTGGCGATGGTCTTCCTCCACTGGATGGCGAGATTCAACGCCGACCGACCCGCGGAGTTTTCCCCCAACCAGGTATGTCCCAACAATGGGACACCGCTCTTGACGGGACAATATCTAAGCTCCGGTCGAGCCTCCCGGCGTATGTGGTAGTACAGTTAGTGTAAGTAAGGGGTGAGGATAGAAAAATGGAATAGGAAAAAAAGATCGCGCCCTATCTCTGGCCGTTTGTTAGTGCACTGCTCCCGCATTCACCAGGTATTGATCGGAGAAACTACGGAAAACTACCAATCAGAGCAGCCGGCCGCTAGAAGTCTCCTCCAGCCAACGGCAGAATTTTACCTCTCCATCTAGCTAGTGTCGAAAATCCTGCTACCAGCGGGAATCGACCCGCAGGACCTCCCGGTCAGACGCACTGCAGTGATATCAATTGATGTCCTGAGCCACCTCTCCCAGTACGAGCTCCTGAACTGCTTATGTCATTAGTCCCGTAAGTATATTACATGTTTTGTGTGTGCTGTCTCGACGGCTAGTGACGCTTACAGAAAATATTTCTTTACTACATCTTCGTTCTACTTACATCTGCCAGTAAGTGCCGCAAGAGGTTATTAACAATTTTCTGGGCGTGAATATTCCACATCAGTCGAACATTTTGAAGCTTGTAAAGAAACTTCGCATCCATGGAATTTTAATTGACAAACGTTTCGATGGCGTCATGTCCTGACAAAAGAGAAGGTGAACGAAATCTCTGCCAGATAACAACAACCTCCAAGAAAATCTTTGAGGCGTCTATGGTTAATTTTGACATGATTCGTCCATTAGTCACACTGGTGTTCGATCAAAGAACTTTTTAAATCATGTTTATAGTGACGATCGAATAATTAGTTGTAGGTTATGGCCTCCCAGATCACCTGATCTGACACGTGATTTTTCCCTTCGGTGGTACTTGGAAGATCAAGTGTATGCATAAAACCCGCTTTTGAAGGAAGAGCTCCGGCGCCTATTGAAGAGAAAATCGCAGAAATTCCTCGAGACTTACTTCAAAGAGTAAATCAGAATATGTTCCTGAGATGCCAAGAATGCATTCGAGCTGAAAGACACAGCTGTGTGCAACTTCTTTAAAGTAAGATAAGTGCAGCTGTAGTTCCCGTGTGTCAGCACGGGGGTTGACTCTGCGGTTCGCTGGGCGAATGAGCCCCCGACTGCCCGGGAGACACGTCCCGAATCTTCGGCGAACGATAAAAAAACACTCTGTCTAATCCTCGGTCTACTGTCCCTGTCTGCTGTCTCTGTCTACTGTCCCTGTCTACTGTCTATTGTCTCTGTCTAATCCCCTGTCTAATCAAAACACTCTGTCTACTATTGTGTACAATAGTCTACATTCTAAGGAGCCCGGCGGCGCTTCTCGGTGGCGCTGCCAAGCGGGATCCGTGCGAAGGCGGCATTAGGGTGCCTTCACACGGAGCCAGTCAAAGGCGCCACCGAGATACGACAGAGTGCTTCAGCCACTGCCGACCATCACCGACCGCGAGAGAGGAAGTTTCGTGGGCCACGCCGCTCTGGACTCAGGCGGCCGGCAAAGACCGGTAGCAACGGAAAATGGCAGGGGCTGCAGGAAAAGACCGGTTCAATGGCGCTGTAGTGTGAATGTTGCCTTCTAAAACTGTGATCTGCTAGCTGTGGCGTGAACGCGCTGGTGATGGGCACCGATCGCTACAGCAGCTCGACTCCGCTTCTCGCGTGAGTTTCCCTTCGTTTAAACCAACGTTTAGCAAGCTCTTGGTGTCGCTGCCGAGTGGCGGCGTGTGAAGGGGCCTTAAGCCTCATTCACAATGCAATCTTAAACGTTACGTCATGCTTAACAGTAAAATTTACAAGTAAAAACAAACATTCATAACGAACGTAACATAAGTTTTGCCTGAACCAATCAGAATTCAACGTACTGAAACTTGATCGACTCGCTTCTAGCACGGTGGAAAGATCTTTCGCACATAGTTTCTGGCTTTTCTTCGCCATTTCTATTGAATTGTCTTTATATATACATGCGAGTAGCTGTTGTATTTCCTTCATCGTATAGAGAAGAATTCTCTTGTACCAAATGCACGAGTAATTCGTCTAACATAATTAGTATATTAACATGTCAAGTTAAAATCACAATAAAAATTGTTCAAATTCTTACTTTGAATTCACTACATGCATCAAAAATGTTCGCAAACTAGTTTTCTACATTACAATAACAAAATAACATAATCACAAACTACCTCAACACTATCTGAAATCGACATTCCACACGCTGCTCTCTGATTTGTGTTCGTTAGAATTCCGACGTAAACATAACGTAAAAGCTTCGAGCTTGACTTTGAACTTTTAGGTTTCTGGTATAATTCCGACGTAAGCATAACGTAAAAGCTTGGAGCTTGACCGTGAACCCTTACGTCTCTAGACTTACGTTTACGGTTACGTCAAGGCATTATGAATGGTCTCGCTTAGTATCTCATTTGCAGGTTTTGCGGCTACGCTACGTTTACGTTTAATTTTGCATTGTGAATGAGATCTTAAGTTTACGGACTTACGTCTACGGTTACGTCAAGGCATTGTGAATGGTCTCGCTTAGTAATTCATTTGTAGATTTTGCGGTTTCGTTACGTTTCGGTTTGCGTTGTGAATGAGGCCTTACCTCTCGCTCGCCGCCGGCGCGCGCCGACGCGGCCAGGGCTCGGCCCAGCGCCGCGTAGCGCTCCTTGCGGTGGGCGGAGCAACAGGGCGCAGTCAGTGGCACCCCGTGCCCCTCGACCGCGTCGCAGGGCTGGCAGGGCGCTTGGTGCGGGGCTGCGGGCGGCGAGCACACCAGCGGCGACCACGCGCGCACCACCTTCACAGCACAGCCCACCACAGTCAGAGGTGGGATTGATCAGTGATTACGGGAGCGTCAACGGCTAACGTCATTAGTTCCGTATGTGTATGGCGTGTGTAACGTCGTGAGTAGGGATCTACACCAGAAAGGAACAGACACGAGTGGGTATTTACAATTTATTTACTATAAATTATGTTCACTATTTACAGACCTCACTCTAAGGTGTTTGTCGGAGCTACCTGCAGCAGCCCCCCTCTCCCAACACGCGCCTTGGGGCCGCGCCTGCGTTTAGCCAACTCGGCAATCGCAAATGGCACCTGGTGTGCCTCGGCAGACAATCTGCCCCGAAGTATCAAGCATACTTCACAGTGCTCGAGACTCGAACACCTACACGTGCCTACAGCACTTCCGCGCCAGACTTGGCCGGACAAGTTTTGCGGTGTATTGCCGCGAGGAAACCAGAAACGTTACCCAACCCAAGGGCTGCCGCTTCTGCGGCAGCCCTTTTATATGCTCGAGTCACATGACTTCCTGCGTCATCTTTCCCCCCACGCACTCGTCTTGAGGCGTCTGCTTTTTCCGTTGCAATTTGCACCCGGCACCTCCAAGCCCTCTCCCCTTTTGGACTTTCCCTGAAGGGTTGGCCTTTGTTCGGAAGCCTATTTTTGGCTCCCTCATTCCCATACCTTGCAACTTGTCTCTCTGGAGCAGGGAGTCAAGTCTATGACGCTCCACGTGATTCGTTTATCCCTGGAGGTGGTGGTCATCTCCCCACTCTCATTGTCGGGTTCGGCACACACCTACACTTCGGCTAGCGGGTTTCCCCAACCAGGTCTCTCCCACCACCGATACGCCTCCCCATCCAGGACAAGCTCTAAATTCCCAATCGGTCCCCGAAACTGAGTGGCATGTAAGTGTGTGTATATGTAAGGGATGACGAGAAGTCAAGGAAGAGGAAGAAAAGATCGCGTGTTATCTGCGCCCCATTTGTTAGGGCACTGTTCTGCAATTCGCCTGTTGATCGAAGTAACCGCGGAAAACTACCGATCAGACGCAGAATATTTCGCGCTTTTCCAGAATTGTGTAAGCTTCGCGCTGTAAAATGATCCCTGATATGGTGGCTGGAACTTTGCAGTAATTGCGCACTGAGGGTGTGCAAATTGGTGGCTGGTGACGAACGTGACCGCGTGCCGCGACGCCGAACCAGCAGACAGGGAAGTGACACGATTGATTTATTATTATTATACACACGATTGAATTATTATTATATATTATTATATTTATTATTATTATTATTATTATTATTATTATTATTATTATTATTATGGAAATTTATCTAAGCACAGGCATGTGGGACACCGGTAGCTGGCCAGCGAAGTTATACTACTGACCCAATAACGCCAAATACATTATTATTATTATTATTATTATTATTATTAACCGAAACGTGACCTGCCTACCTCGTAGGCAGAGCGCGCGCAGTTGACGGCCTGGGAGACGCATCCAGGTCGGGGGGTGGGTCCCACGGAGGCCCCCCTCTTCGGGCGGGAAGCTCGCGAAGGGAGCTCGCCGCCCCCGTCCCCACCTTCACCTCCACCTCCGCCTCCGCCCCCGCCTCCGCCTCCACCTCTGTCTTCGCCTGCGGACCCGCCTCCGTCTGGGATGGCCGACTCCATGTGTTCGACCTCTCGCAGCCGCTTCAACCTGCCGAGTCTGCTCATGTCGTAGATCCCCGATAGACTGTCTCTGCTGTGCCTCAGCTTGTTTGACGTTGGGATGTCTTCGTCTGGCGATTCAGATCCTGGACTCATATCCCAAGTTGGACTGGTTCCGCGTGCTAAGCCAATTCCTCGTGATGAAAGCTTTGGAGTGGCGATTCAAATCCTCGAGTCGAATCGGTTCCACGGGTCGGATCAATAGGTCGTGGCGGTGTCTTTCGGAGAGGAGAGTCGAGTCCCCGTGTCGGACTGGCTTCACGTGTAGGATAAATCCGTGATGATAGATTGTTTTGAAGAGGGGAATCGAATCCTTCCGTCGAACTGGTTCCGCGTGCAGAAGCAATTCCTTGTGATGGACTTCTTTGGGGTGGCGATTCGAATTCTCGGTTCAAACTTGTCGGATCCATAGTCCATGACAGTGACTTTTGGAGAAAAGAATCGGGTCCTCGAGTCGGATCGATCCGTAATGATGAATTGTTTTGAAGAGACGAACTGAATCCTCTACGTGTCGAGTCGATCTCTCGGGAAGAAGTTTTCCGGAGCGGTGAATCGAATCCTTGTGGCAGACTAGCTCCGTGTCCTTTTGGGCTTTGGAGTAGCGATTCGAATCCTCGTGCCGGGAAGTCTTCGTTCGTTGAAGAGCTTCCTCGTTTCAAATACTGCCCGCGTGTCGGTTCGAATCCTCGAGGAAGACTGATTCTACGTTCATTGCTGAGTCCATCTTCCTCTTGATCCGAAAGCAGCCTTACCTGTCTCGCTGTTTCGGATGCATTCGGGGACCCCCATTTAGATTCCTCATTCCATTCGCCGTCCGGTTCGGCGTTTCGAGGTAAATTTGGAACCATTGGATACTCGGATTCCATTCCATCCATGGGAATGCGAGATTTTGCGTGTAACGCTCGAATAGCCGGCTCGAGTGCCATTACGTCGCTTATGCTTCTGATGGTTTTTGCGGCGGAAGCTGTCTTTTCTCTGGGTCCACTGGACGGACTTTTGGCACGAACCGATGCCACCGGGACGTCGGATGTGTCACTGACGGGAATGGAAGCAGTATCGGCATGGGGAGAGGGCTCCAACCAGCATTGGACGGGGCATGTCGCAGCTGCCTGGCTGGTACTCCGCGCGGTCGCAGAGGGAGGTAGACCGCCGCCGGTTGCAGTGTCGGGGTGAGGAGTGGGCTGCAACCAGCATTGGACGGGGCACGTCGCTGGCGCCCGGCTGGTCCGTGCGGCCGCCGAGGGAGGTACGCCGCCGCTGGAGGCTCTTTCTTCGGGAGCAGCGCCCGGGGGCGGGAGCCAACATTTCACAGGACACGTTTTCAACTCACCTTCTTTCGCTTTCGTAGCACCAGCATCTGGTTGCGAGCTCGGGGAGAGAGCAGCATCCGCAGAGATATTCGGTCGTTGAGTGGGCGTAGATTCGTCATTCTGGTTCCAACATTGGGCTTCACATACGTCCGATACTTCTTCGGGGACTTCCCAACATTTGGTTGGGCACGTGCCAATTGGACCACTTTGAGTGGAGTATCGTGTGGTCGGCGACCCAACCTGTGAGTCACGAGTTAACGCGTCTCGGCCTTGAGAAGAATTCCCAGGACGACTTCCGGCTTGGAAACCGGCGCCTTCTCTTTGAAATTGTGGCGTGGTCCCAAAAGCGTCATACGGACCAGTTCGATTAGTGAGAGAGCCATCCGCTTGGGCAGAGCCGCTTGTGGCTTGGGCCGCCATCTGCCGGCCACCCATGTACGTGTTCGAACCGTAGGACGCGGCCGCAACTCCATAGTCTCCTTCTTGGTGATAACCCACGTCTTGCCGGTGAATTGGGGGCGTGGTCTCCAGAGCGCCAGTTCGAGACGTAGCCTGCGGGCTACCAGCGGGTTTGGCTATCCCGGTGAGGCAGAAGGCCGGACACACTCTGGGCGGCGCGGCCGGGCCGTCCGCGGAGGAGCGCGAGGGGGGGGGCGGCGACCGTCGCTCAGAGGAGGCAGGCCGTTGAGGGGACCTCCCGCCCGACGGGGGACGAAGGGGCGGGGACCGTCGTCCAGAGGGAGGCCGCTGGGGGGACCCGGCACCGGGCGGGGACCGTCGTCCAGAGGGAAGGCCCCGGGATCGCCCGGCGGGTCCCGAGGGGACCTCCCTCTCGACGCAGTTCGCGGCGGGGACCGCCCGGCCGTGGGAACCTCTCGCCCGAAGAAGGTCGGGTCGTGGAGGTCGGAGAGACGCCAGGCGTAGATGGACCCTCAGGAAAAGCAGCCCGCAGCGGGGACCTCCCCAGAAGGAGGACGGACGCGCCGCGCCGGTCGTCCGGAGCGGCTCGCTTCGCGGCGGGTTCCCCTCCGGAGGGCGGCGCGGAGGAAGAGGGCCGAGCCCGCGGTTAAGGCCCCCCTTCCGGAACTCCCCGCAGCGCACGGCCGCGCAGAAGCGGGCTTGAAGCACTCGCTTCCGGCAGGTCGCTCCTTGGCAAGCGCCGGTTTGGCGCACGGCGGCGATGCGGTGGTCTTGAAACAATCTGAATCGGCGCAGGGTTCAAGGCCGCTTGGAACGAAGCTTCTCGCTCCCAGCAGGACGTTTGACGAGCGCCGGTTTGTCGCACGGACGTGAAGCGGCCACCTGGAAGCAATCTGCAATCCGGCTATCAATCGCAGAAGGCTCTGACTTGGCGCAAGGGTGTGGAGCGTCGGTCTTAAAACAATCGGGCAGTTGGTTGTCGGTTCCAGCTGGACGATGTTTCACGGTCGTCAGTTTGGCGCACGGATGTGGAGCACCGATCCGGAAACAATCGGCCTCCGGCTTGTCGCGCGTGCTGCCGCCTCCGGGTGGCGGTGCGTCGCCGGAGAGGCGCGGGGCCCCGAGAGCCAGGCCCTCGGGCACCGGGGAGAGTGACGTCACGCGCGTGTGGGAGGCGGCGGCGGCGGCCGCCCGCGAGCCGGAGCGTCTGCGGGAGCGGGACCTGCAGGTGGCGCCGCACACGGGCCCGTGGCACGGGTCGCGGCACGTGGTGGGCCCCGGCGGGCGGCGCCGCGTGGCGCGGGGCGCGGAGGACCTCGACCGCGACCGCGATCGGGACTCGGACCGCGAGCGGCAGCTGCGCCTGCGACCCGACACGATTCACTCATTACTGATTTCGTCAGCTGCCAAGGTCGTTATTCTTCTAAGTATAGTACACGCTTCCATTGGGATATGGCGTTGACCTTTCCCCCCGCTGGAACGCGCGATCCGGCCCTGATCTACCGTCGACTAGCGGGGTTCACTTAACCAGGTATCTTCACCAACGGGGCCCTACCCCAGCCGGGACAAGCTCTAAGGTCGCGACCGTTCGCCCGGCATATGCGGTAGTGTAGCGCATATAAGTGTGTGTGTGTGTGTGTGTGTGTGTGTGTGTGTGTAAGGGGAGAGAATAGGAGAAGGCAAGGGGAAGGAAAGATCGCGCTGGTCTACGGGGATGGAGCTGATTGGTAGAATGGTTATGCCGTGTTTCCGGACGCGTCAACTGCTCCGTTAGTTCAATTCATGCCGTATTTTACTTGATGTCATCAGGTGATTACTCAAGCAACGAAACAAGGGATTTGAATGTAGATTAAAGGCTTCTTTGTGGTTTGAGGAACTCTTTTTACAAGCAATGAATGAATAACACGAGACCGCCGGATTTACTTTCTCTCTGAAAGAAAGTGTACAAATAGAATGTTTCGCTTTACAAAAAAAGAGCCTTTAATCCCGTAAGTATAGAGTTTTTACAGTGGCGGTGATGCCTCATTAGCTGGATGGCGAGTTTCGGCGCCAACAAACACGTCAGACGTAGGGGTTTTGCCCAACCACTCATCTCCCAACAGGCTCTAGCCGGAACAAGCTCTAAGTTCTCAACTGGTCTCTCGACGTGTGTGGCAGTGTAGAGCGTGTAAGCGTCAGTGAGTGTATAGGGTTGTGAGTGTATAGAACAAGGAAGAGGAAGGAAAGATTGTGCGCGGTCCGTGGCCCGTTTGTTAGAGTATTCTCCAGCATTCACCTGGTGTTGATCAGAGAAACCACGGAAAACTACCGATCAGACCAGCCGGTCGCGAGAATTCTCCTGCTGACAGCGGCTAAAGACGTCCCATCTGACAAGCTAGTGTCGAAAAACTTGCTACCGTCGGGATTCGACCCTAGGACGTCCCGGTCAGAGGGACTGTACTGGCATCAGTTGATGTCGTGATCCCTCTCTCCCGGTTGGTCTCTCGGCGTGTGTGGTAGTGTAAAGAGTGTAAGAGGTGAGGATTGAACAATGAGAAGAAAGATCGCGCGTGGTCCATGACCCTTTGGTGAGGATACTACTCCGGCATTCGCCTGGTGTAGACCGGAGAAACCACGTAAAACTACTATTATCCTCGCGCGTTTTCTTGAACCCTCTCTTCGCTTGTTGCGCCAGGAGAGGGGAGTTTGGTTATTATGACAAGGAATTTTATATCACATATGTTGCTCGTTTTTCGATGCAAAATATTTTCTATTATATGGGATCGAACATTTCAGATTATCAGATTTTGTTCACAATGCTCGTTTCTATCATTTATTTTTTATTCAACTAACGTTGGCAAAGGATTGGGGGTAGGTACTTCGGGGCTCAAGAAATCGTGCGCGTATAGTACCCAAAACGGTAGCGGTAGCTCAGTGCATCACCTGATGTCACTGCAGCGCCTCTGACCGGGAGGTCCTAGGTTCCCACTCCCCACGGCGGCAGGATTTACGACACTATCTATTCAGCTAGGTCGAGTTCAGTCGCTGTCTAGAGGAGAATTTTAGCGGCCGGCTACTCTGATCAGTAGTTTTCCGTGGTTTCTCCGATCTACACCAGGCGAATGCCGGAGCAGTACCCTAACAAACGGGCCACGGACCGCGCGCGATCTTTCCTTTCATATTCCTTATCCTATCATCTCCCCCCTACACCCACTTTTACACTAAGGTGCACTACACTGCCACATATTCCGGGAGACCGGTCGGGAGCTTAGAGCTTGTTCCGGCTGGGGCGGTGCCCCGCTGGTGGGAGAGTCCTGGTTAGGGGGAAACCCCAGTAGCCGACGGTAGGTCGGCGCCGGATCTCGCCTACCAGCGGGGAAGATCACCGCCATCTCCCGAGAAAAAAACATGCACTACACTAACGGGACTAATGACCAAAGCAGTTGACGCGCCCGGAAACACGAAAAAAATCAATCAATATAATACCCAAGGCAGGCGGCCGCTTTAACTTACGACCAGTGGCAGAAGGGGGGCAGCGGTGGCGGCGGCGGCGGGGGCAGCGACGGCGGCGGGGCCGCGTCCACGTAGTGGTGCACCGCGCTGAGGCGGCGCTGCAGGCCGCGCACCAGGTGGCTCTGCGAGCGCAGGCGCTTGCTCATGCCGCCCATGAGCAGGTTGGAGCGCTCGATGCGCAGCTGCATGGAGAGCATGGCCAGCTGCAGCGACTCCACCGCGCCGGCCACCAGCAGGATGGCCCGGTGCACGCGCTCCTTCTGCTCCTGCTCCTGCGCCTGCGCATGCGCCTGCGCACGCCAAACAAACGCGCAGCAAATTTAGGATCGGAAAGGTTGAAATAAAATTAAAGCCGGCGCAGTGGCCGAGATCGCGAAGGCAGTAGGGTCGGACCGAAGGGTCCCACCTCGGGCGTGGTTGTATTTGTGTTCGCCCTTTCACCCCTTACCATCACTATATCGATTCGTCTTCACAGTCACTATAACGTTAACTCTAATAGTGGTCGCTCATGACCTACATGTTGATGCGACCTTATTACAAAAAAAAAATAATTTTACAAATCTATACATTTTTTTAATGTGACGGCTGTGGTTAGTATCTACAAGATGGAAGTCAGCACGACTTTTTGCGTATTTCTTGGCAGGCTTCTTGCGTCTTTCTCTGCGGCAGGCCGCAAGATGTCACATGATCGGTAACGTATCTAGCAGTGCTGCAGATCAAGCGACTCTAGTGACAGGATTGTGAATGACGCAAAAAGTCGTGCCGAATTCCATTTTGGAGATACTACCCACAGCCGCCAGGTTACAAAACCCCAAGTATAAAACTCAACCTCGGATTTTACGACAAACGCCTATTACCAAAGTAAACCCTCGTTAGTATATAACTTGCTTCACACGAATTTTGCCGTAACACGAACAAAACTTCGGTCCCGGCAAGGGATTACGATATTACGGACATTTAAAATACTTGGGTAACACGAACTTTTATAATACGAACCCCGATTATTTCGGTCCCTTGGAATTCGCGTTAACGAGGGTGTACTGTAGTTCCATTAGTATGTTGTGGAAAATAATTGCAGATGTTTACGAATCATGAACTAGTGGTGCTGAAACAACACGTATTTTCTCACCCGAATTTTAACACAAAATTAAGCGGAAAGTCCTCAACTTTTCGAAGAATTGTCATTATTTCATTAGAAACTGCACTTATTTCAAAATATTTGTTCAACAAACATATTTCTTTAAGCAAAAATATCTTATCTTCATAACTGAAGTTGTAGGAAGACTCAGAAAAAATTTGAACTACTGCAATTTTCGAAAAATTAGGATTTCCAACGAATACGAAACCTGTGCTATTTTCTTCAACGTCCTTAACATCAACAAACAATAAATTTTTATACAAAATTATGAAACATTTTTTAAATTGTCCCAGGGCTTCTTGTAAAGTACTCGTACGGCTCCAAAATAAAAATATTGGTATCATGTTCAAGGGACCGCGACATCAGCCAGATCGATTCAGGAATATCATTTTTGGAGAAAATCGGCTGTACGGTTTAGTCTCTAGTGTTGTTCATAGACGGACAGACAGACGTTTTGCCGTCTTTCAATTTTTTGGTATCAAGGACCCACAAAACATGGATTGTAGCTGCACCACGTGATATATGACTTTTTTTCTAAATTTTTCAACTGGATTTATCAACTTTTTCGTTACCAGGGCCCTGTAATAAGAGTTTTCTGGCGAAAATTGGCCTTTTTTTTGCACAGCATAACGTTTTCTCTACTCCGTACTTACAATTGGGTTTTCTTATCATGGAGTCTCAAGGTCACTCGCGAAGGAGGGAGAGGGAAGGTAGACTCCAATGAGGAGCTACAACGTCACTACAGTATGCACAAGTTGCATATTTGAAAGAATATTCGCAATCTGAACTTGAATCACTTTCTTTGTAGTAATGTTTGTAATAATTGTATATTTTATACACATTCACTACACATTATATGAATTCATCCTTGGCAGCTCATCCAGCTCGTTCATATCAGCTGCTTATCTGTCCAAACATGTTAGGGAAAGTAGTGCAAGGAAACACCGTAAGGTAGCTGCACAAGCTCTACGGTGCTACCAACGTTATTCGTTTTGCGTGGTTTAACTCTTAGCAGTCGCTGCAACTGCTTTAACTCTTAGCAGTCGGCCATGTTAGGTTGCTGGTCATGGACCTGTTATTTTTCAACTGTTATTAATAATAGCTATTACGAGTCAGCTGTTTTTGTGATAACAGCTATTGAAGAAAAGCTGTTAAGCCCATCTCTATTATGCAGTGTATATCGAGCTCCGTACTGAAGGCAATAAGAAGCAACAGCGAATCAGTAAAAAAAAAAATATTTTCACTTCCAATCTTGCGCACCTCCTGCACGTCCTTGCACGGTGCCTGGCCACTGGCACAGGCCCCGTCCGCGCATGCGCGTTGGCGCTGGGACTCGCGGCGCTGGTTGCTCATTGTGTCGTCGCTTCTGCAGCCAGGAGCTGAACGGGCTTCACTCTTGACCGAGTGCTAACACCAGGGCGGCAACGTGAGCACCGGCTGCGCAATGAAGAAACATACGAGAAAAAGAAAATTAATATCTAGCGAAGGCTAAAAGCACTAGTAGCAGTGGCGTAGCTAGAGGGGGCAGGGGGAGGGGCGGTGTGCGCCGGGTGACACTATTTTAGGGGTGACACAATTCTAAAAGTTTATAGTTAGAATTATATAATTTTTATGATTTATTTTAAAATGTTATATATATATATAACATTTAATATAACATATAATATATATATATATATATATATATATATATATATATATATATATATATTGTGATGCGGAGTCCAGGTGTGGGCTGTCGCCACTGTGAGTTGCATGGTATGGGAAAGCCGCGCGCCTGCGAGGGCGCCGTTCGTGGTCCCCCTCCCCCAGGCGGCAGTATCGGCCGTAGCGGAGGGGCAGTGAAAGGGGGAAAGTGAAAGTGGGGTAAGAAAGGAGGGAGTGAAGTAGGGTTGGGGTCGACCTGAGGTTGTCGCGAGAGAGTTGGAGGTGAACGGTTGGCAAAGTCGGAGGGGAGTGAAGGCAGTGCGCCGCGCCGTTGCGTTTTGGTGAAACTGTTGAGTGGAGAGGTGCTGGGAAGCAAGTCGGCGAGTGTCGGGAAATAGTTAGGAGTCGGCGTTAAGTGTGGAGTGGAGCGGAGCCCGTCCGCCTGTTGGAGCGGCGGACTGTGGCAGCGGCGCTTATCAACGCCGGGGACACGGCCTTTTATTGGAGACACTGGTGACCTACCTTTGGTATTATTTTTTAAAAATTCATTTTTTGACCCCGATGACTGTATGTACGCCTTTAATGTAAATGCTAATTTTGAATCTCATTTTCACAGAAATCTTCTGAGTTTCCTAAAAACTTATTTCAAAGTAATTTGAGGCACTTAAACTCACAAACGCAGTAGTGTTTACAAATCGCTCCAAATGTGCATATTAACGGCGTGAGAGATATTTAAAAAAATACGTGTGTGTAATTTTTGAATAAACAAAGGAATACACCTAAATAAACTTTATGTCATATTCAACAGTGCAATTAGCACTACTCCTCGGAAGAGTTTAAAGAAAAAAATGGTAGCTATTTTTGAGAAAATGGCCGTTGAACGTTTCTGAAAATGCGGAATTTTGAACTCATTTCAACAGAAAACTGTTGAGTTTTCGAGGAACATTATACGACGTTATTTAAAACACATGTATTCATAAATACAATAATGTAAAAAATTGCCGCCAGCATAAATATTAACGACGCGAAAGACAAGTCAAAAACTTAATGTTAAAACAAATTCAAATTTCTCATCAAAAGGGAATTGTAAATTTATTACAGGGAAGATCAATATTTTTAATTTCCAAATCTTATCTTTTAATACTGACAGGTGTAGTTTTTATAATTAAAATAGTTATTGTCTATAACTATTATCATTAGTTATTCATTAACCTAATTTTTCACCTAAATCACCTCAAATCACCTAATTTTATTATTTCAACATTCTGTATGCTTCCAGGTGGAAGGGAAGTCTGTTGAAACAATTATAAACAAACAAAACACAATAAGCACTGACCACACCCAAAAAGACTTCTAAAAAGACCTGTCCAGTTACTGACATTGGCAATTTTACAAAGGAAGGAATCTCCAATAGAATATATTGTAGTTTGGTTCAGATAATAATTTAGAATTTTTAATTAGTTTGTAATTTGAAAATTTTATTAATCTTAACAATTATCAATTTGTTTTGTTGTTTTATGTGAAGTATCATGAATTATTCTTTTATGTAGATGTTGGTATTTCTATATGAAAGCAGGTGATGAAGCAATAAATTTTCAAGGCATACAGACCTCCTTGAAGCTTATAGTAATAGCATATTGGTTTCACTTGTTTTGGGCAATGAAAGACCCATGTGAGTGAGAGTGAAACAATGTTTAAAAAATATCACTTCATAAGGAATTATATTAGAAACTGAAGTGAACTCCAGCACACCAAATATTGTTGTTTTTAATGCAGCATTCCTATATATATGAATGGTAATTTCTTATATTTTTTCTGGAACGTTAACTTTAATATCGTTTCATATTTTTATAACCTGCTTATAACAGTTGATTGGTAACATTTGCAACACTATTTGTAACTAAGTTTTGGGTAAATGGCACCACATCGCTCTCCTCAAACCCCACATGCATATTAAAATTGGTTTTTGATACAACATACTAATTTTAATAGTGAAAATAATCATTGTCTTACCTTGGAACTTTTTCACTATCATCATCAGCACTGCAAGAGCATGTTTAACTGGTGTAACAAGTATATTAATTTGTTTGTCCAGATGTTATTTTAGACAGTCATATACATATTGTGAACCAAAAAATTAATAAAAAACCATAATTTAGATTGAAATTTTATTGAAAGGTTCTGTAAATTTTTCAAACATTTTTCATTTTCAACTTTTTGGGGAGCTTCTTCAGGAGTCTAATTTAAATGTAAACAAATTACTAAAAATTCAATTAAAATTTTCTAACTTTTAAGATTATAGTAAAACAAATTGAAATATATTATAATAAATATGTACTAGGTAGAAATGAACTCACCTTAATAAATTGTCAATTTTTTAATCTAATTTTAATTTATCTAAAATTACTGCATCTTACCAGGAAGCAAATCTTTAACAATAACTTCCATTGTATCAAAGACCAAACAGAGCAGAAGAAGGGGAGAGGAAACAAATTGGTAATCGAAGAATGTTAGGAGTCATTAGATTTTTGAATTTGAATAAGAAAGGAAATCATTTTTAACTTGGAAATTTGTATACTTTGTTTTAAAATTTCTATATTTTATCTTTTAATTTTATTTGCTTTATAAATAAATTTCTGAAATCATTTGGGATAAACTGTTGAGAACCTAAAATTAGGTCTTCAATATGTATATGACTGTCTAAAATAAAATCTGGACAAAAAATCTAATAAAATCTTAATGACAGTCTGAAGATAGTGAAATATATTAATCTAGTACTGCTTCGAGGCCTGTTGGGAATAATTTGGCATGCATTTGTAATGGAAACTGAAGTATAATATGATCATCCTCATTTGAATTATTTAGCAAGTTAATGAGAAGGATTACTGTGATATACTGATTACTGTGTGTGATCAGGGTGTGGTTTATAGTATTGTAGTCACAATAACAAATAGTGGAAGAGTGCAATATCATTATGCAAGTTTATATATTTACTGTGCCATTTATATTGTATTCCTCTTTCAATAACTTTTAAAAAATCAAAAAGTTAAATTTATTAACACAAGTATCCCTATAACATGCATTACACCGTGTTTTAATGGATAAAAAATAGGTATAAAGAGAAAGACTGTCATTGGTAAGAACAGGCAAGTTACTGAAAACTCTTTATATTAATTATGAATTTCTTATTTTTTAAACAATTACTTACTTTTGAAAGATAATGAATTATTGAACAGCTAAATAAAATCGATGCTTTTGAATTAATATTAATATCACTGAACTGTTAGAAACAATTCCTATAAAATTACCATATATATAAATGAATAATGTTAAATAATTGTGGTATTTTTTTTTTTCAATATAAATCACTGTTAGCAGATGAGACCATTAATAAATTGATAATACTACCATCTCAAAAATCATTATTAACACAGAAGTCAGACTACAGATAACTTAATTTTGTGTTTTTCATTTCCACTTTAACATCCACGCACTTTAACATCTTTCACATTTGTCTTGATTATAATGATCACTCATTTATGTAGCTTAATTGTTCACCGAATTAATATTCGCTTATAGATGAAAATCTTGTTTAAACAAAAAGTGATAAACATTATTGTACCGTGAAGTCTTCAATTGCGTGAGGGGCGAGTGACAACAAACATAAGAAAAGCGAGAGAGTTGATCGGAATGATAGTTTCATAAGTTGGCTATTCCAAGAGGAATCCATTTAGCTGGCATAATGCGAACCTAGTGCTGCCTAATGGGCGGCCTGGACTTTAATAGTGATGACAGCCGGACGGACAGACAGACAGACGTACGGATCTTTAAAAAAAGTTTTCGGTATCAGGTGACCCCTAAAACTTGTATTTCCATTGAAATCTCGAAATCGATTTTCCGAAGCATTACATAACTACTTCTATATTCCGTATATACGAACTTATACGAGAAAGTAAAAATAAAATTATAGAAGGGTAAATGTTGCTACAGCTAAGAACAAAAACAAAAAATTATTTTTTTCCTTAATTGGCCAAGTACAAGGGCGACAAGGTAGACGGCTGCCCAATGAAGAAACACAAAAAGAAGAACATTAAAATCTAGAAAAGGGCACTAATACTGGCTACAGTAAAAAAAAATTCGTATTTTTGTCAGCTAGCCACTCATGATAGTGGCCTGGCACTAGAGCGAAAAGATGTGCACGAACTACCCAAGGAAAAAACATACTAGAAAAAGAAAATTAAAGTCTAGCATAGGCTAAAAACCCTAATAATGGCCATTGTTAAGAACATTTTGTAATTTTCTCAAAATATTTTAGGAAAACTTAAGTCGTTATGTTAAATTCAATGAGAGATAAGCATACTTCTTTCAGAATAAATCCCTTCCCAAAAATGGCCGATTTTACATTTATTCTATTTATCATTAGTTCGCAAACTCCACTTATGTTCCAGATGTAATCACTTGAAAAATACAAAATTTTGCTCTCGGTATTCGAGTTGGCAATGGCCCATTGATATTCTACCTCATGAACGTGTTTGACATTAACAACGTCAAAATCAGTATAGGTTCATGTTATATTACTGTTCCTGTTCGTCGGTTCGACAGCCTGGCGGGGGGCTTGGCCGAGCAACGCCAATCTCTCGGCCATGGGATAAGGGGTTCGTGTGGTTATCACGAAGACATCTCTTCACCGTCTACACTGGTCTTCATAACCTTAGGGTGGTCTTTCTCATCGTAACACACAATAGACACGGAAACGTAGTAAGGAGAACGCACAGGTATAAATTGCCTCGACCGAGAATCGCACCCGGGGTTGCGATGTGGAAAGCGAGCACACTAATCAACAAGCCACCGCGGGCGACCGTTATTTTATTACAATGCCAATATTAATGAGAAGTTTTCGGCTTATATTTAAACATGATAGAAGGAATAAGAAATTATCTTCGTTTTAATATTCAGCACTATACTTCGATTTAAACATATCTGCACATCAAAGTCTTGAGTAGGAATGAGAAGGGTGCATTGTTATAAAAAACGGGAGCTCCAATACCAAAAATTGAAGTCTTACGAAGTTCCCGATTGGATGAAAAGTGTTCCTCTCTCATTTCAGGTCGTGACCTATGTTTAAATCGAAATATAAAAGGCATTTACTCCACCTTCTGCTAGTGTGAAGCAAGTAGAAACCTCTAAATCCTATGTTTGAAATTTTGTACTTGGAATGGCCTCTACTGCGCTGTCATTTGTTATCACATTCTTGTATATAAAATATACCAACATTAATTCTCAATTGAAAAATTGTTTTAATGTTCCATTCTAGATTAATGTTCAAGACACGAACTGTACGGATGTCTCGGACGCATTGCAGATGTAAGACTATAATGAACGAATTTCTGGAAGAAGAAGAAAAGGGAGATGTAGACATCTCGAATGGATGGAGTGCGTGGATTTCTAAGATAGGCATACACAGAGAAGAGAAGATTCACTAACCTGTCTGACTTCGTTCGTAAAACTCTCACCGCTACTTCCGACTGGGATTAGCTCAAACCCATCATTTTGACTGACTCTAACCGGGAGGTCCTAGATGTCGAGTCCCAACGTCTGTTTTTCGACAATAGCTAGAATTCAAGGGTTCCTTGAAGGAGAATTCTAGCGAGCGATCGAATTCTAGCGATTCCAATCAGCTACGGCCCCGATCAGTGGTTTCTCCGATTAATTCCAGACGAATGCGAAGCAATATCGAAACAAAGTAGCCACCGTTGGCACATGATATTTCCTTCCTCTTTCTTTCCCTAACCTCTTCCCTTATTCACACACACACACACACACACACACACACACGCACTACACTACAACACATGTAGGGAGACCAATCGGGAGCTTAAAGCTTGACCCGGATGGCTAGAGAGATGTCTGAAGGGGGAAATCTCCTGCACGCCGACATGTAGGTCGGCGTCGGATCTCACCATCCACAGGAGAATTGATTGATTGATAGTGATTCAACTATTGAGTCCATTAGCCCCGTAAGTGTAGTGCGTGATTTTTTCATTGGGAGGTGGCGGTGATCTTCCTCCGCTGGATGGGGAGATCCGGCACCGACCTTCCGTCGACTAGCGGGGTTTTCCTCAAGCAAGTATTTCCTACCAACGGTGCACCACCCCAGTCGGGACAAAGTCTGAGTCCCCGACCGGTCTCCCGGAATATGGGGTAGTGTAGTGCATGTTAATGTGTGTGTGTGTGTCTGTAATGGATGAGGATATAACAAGGAAGAGGTAGGAAAGATCGTCCGCGGTCCGTGGCCCGTTTGTTCGGGTACTGCTCCGGCATTCGCCTGGTGTTGACCGGAGAAACCATGGAAAACTACCGATTAGAGCAGCCGGCCGCTAGAATTCTCCTCCAGTCAGTGACTGAATTCGACCTAGCTGAAAAGCCAGTGTCAAAAACACCGGAAACTTAGGACCTCCCAGTCAGACACTGTAGTGACATAAGTTGATGTACTGAGCCACCGCTCTCGATCCAAAGGAGGAGGAACACCGCCGCCTTTCATTATTAAACATTGACTACAGTAACGGGACTATGTAATGACCATAGTAGTTCACGTGCCCGGAAACATCAGTGAATCACCGCTGCCACTTGCTTGACTATTATCGTATCGGGTAAAATTGCGGTGGGGACAGATTCACAGATGGCGTGAGTCAGGCTTGTCTTGCTTGTTTATGGGTGTCAATCTTGAGGGTTGAATCGAATTCAGTTATTACTTCAAATTCATATCAGCATTTTTCATATTATACCGTTTAAAATTATTCGAACCTCAGCAAAACGCATGTTTTTCTTACTTCTTGAAAGTGCTGATAGCTCTCCCATGTTCATGGTAACTTCTTTCTCTGAATCTTCGGTGCTCTGGATGTTCTCAAAGGCAGATCCTTCACTTTAGCGTCATACTTCCATGGTCAAATCTGTAAACTATCAAAAGATTATTTGCATCTGATCACCGTTAGTGTGAGATACAGGAAGCGTAATGAAATCTAGAATTAAAAAACAAGTGGCACACAAAAATACGAATATTTAACAACAACGTTACTCAACGATATATGAAATATTCGAACGATCTATAGAAATTATATTAATTACGTACTTTAAACTCAACATTGCTTTGAAAATGTTAAGTGCTCTTGATGAGGAAAAGAGATTCTAAAGTAGAAAATTGTTTACTTCGATCTTCAAAATTGAGAATGGTTTTTATCTTAATATTTGTTTCAGATTTTAGTTCATAAAGCAATTGTATTACATAATTCAATTTATAGAGATGTGTTTTTCCTTTTGAAGTGTGTCCGTAAAGAGAGGAGGGATCTCAATACGTTGTGAGAGGGTAAAAAATGTCTCCGAATGGTATATATTAATCAGATCATATAAAAACCTACCTCTAGCTACATATATCAATTTAAAAAGCTGCAAGAAATCTTCGGATTCCATTATTTGTTCAACAGAGTGTTCAGTGGTTTGGCAACTTCATCTTCCATCTGCATCAACACACAGATGCATATCTTCGAAAAACAGGAGCACCAGCACAGATTCTGTAGTACTGAATCATTTTTAGAAAAAAATCGTTTCAATTAGATGTAATCGGTACTTCTACAATTAAACTAAAGTACTGATAAATATAGCCTATTTCGTGAAACCAGCACATCAATGCTCATTTCGCGAAATAGGCTGATCTAGAAATAATTTCATAAAGCAAGCCATTTCACTGAAAAATCCCTGAGCAGCATAACGATTCTCTGTCGGTCCATGAATACAATTTTCTTCTTCAAATATGCTACATATTGCAGGGTAAATCAAGGCCTACTGCAGCTCCAGGCGAGGTTCTCCCGGAGCATGACAGCGGTTGTTCCCTTTATGGTCGCCGATGCAATCTGTTTACATTATTTCACTGCCTTATAGATCCTTGCTGAGTAAAGTGCCAGCTAAAAAGATCAGCTAACGTGACAACTTTTGAAAAATACCACTGTGGGATGAGAACGTATATTATTACTCGGTTAAGGGTAGTTTCATTTCGTATTGTGTTGGTAAAAGCCGTTACCAACTATCACACAATTGTGCTGTTAATATTACGTTTACGAGCAGTAACAATTTTAAATATAAATTTGCAACGAAAAAATTGACTACTTCTGGAGTAGATTCTGCCAACATTCGGATTTTGCTAGGCTACTTTGGTATTGTTACTAGCGATTTGCTTTTTGCAATTTGCTGTTTTCAATAAATCTGCTGTTAGTGTTTCAATTTAATTTATTCATTTAGAACTCTTCGTTTTTGATTTTTATTGATTATTTTACAAATCTTTCCACCTGTAATCATAGTAAAGGTACTTAAAATAGTTTTAGTAGTAAAAGCTAGTTTTTTCAATTTATTATTTCCCCCTGGACATTTTCAAAAATATCTCAAAAAACGGCTCCAGATTTTTCTTTAGATTTCTTGTAAGAAAAGAGTAAAATACACTTATAAATGTGGCGCAGGTTCGTTTTTCACTCTTAACCATGAATTTTAGAAAACTGAAAAAGGTTGAATTTTCCGTTGCATATGTGGAGTGTTTCATATGCGGAAACAAAGGCCGTGCCCTCATGGACAACAACTGGCGGCGGCACGCGCGATAGCTATCTTGAGTTCAATTTTGGTGGTACTGTAGCGTCGCGTGGTTCGGCGCCGCGGCGTCGGGCCGCGCCGGGCCGCTTCGGGGAAACCCGCTCTAAGCCGGATGCAAAATGGGGGTGTAAAGCGGCGGCGCCTCGCCGCGCCGGCTGGAAAACCCGTAGGAATCCGGCTGGAAATTCCTGAAAGGGACGCGCGGATGCGAGGCTAAGAGATGTCGGTTGCAGCCCTGGAAGGGCTGGCCAGCGAGCCGTATGACGCCCGCTGCTTGTAGGGTGGGGGCGAGCCAACGGATATTTAAGGCCGCGCCGACAGGCGCCTCGTGGGATACGCTGGGTGTCGAAAGACGAGAGGTATCTCCAGTGCTATTATTGCACGTGATCTTCGGGTCGAAGATCGGTTTGGCGACAGGCCATGTAACTGGTATAGTTACGGGACTCTATGTCCGACAGCTTCGCACCTCGCGTTGCTTTTTGCTGCTTTCGAAGCAGTGGTTCTGGGCGAGGCCTAGGGACGGTCGCGGGTTTTCGCGGCTAAGAGATCTAAAAGGTTGCCAAGGGGTTAGATTTTTGTATTGTAATCTTTGTACATTAATTGTAAATATACTGTAAATATATTGTAAATATCAATCAGAACAGTCGTCTGTGTTTTTCATCCTAGTACGTCACAGTACTTGATATTCCGCCGGACAAAACGCATTGAGTTCCAAGTAGGTGTCAGGAAGCACGCGACAGCCTGAGCCTGGCGATATCGCGGGGAAAATAGATCATTTTCAGCGAGTTTTTTTTACTGTCTCGTTTACGTACGTATATACGGAGTATTATACGAAGTATAGAGAAAGTTATGTAATACTGCGCGAAAAAACGGCGAATTTTCGGGAGAAAAATTTATATCCGGGTCTGATAACGAGAATGTGCATAAATCGTGTTGCTAATTTAAGAGAAAAAATCCTCTAACACGTGGTATAGCCGGAATCCTTGTTTAATGGGTCCCAATGCCGAAAAACGAATTGAAAGAAAAACGTCCGTCCGTCTGTCTGTCTGGTGTATGTGAACAAACACTAGAGCCTGAAATATCTATTACGCTGTTAATATGAACTTCTCCAATAAGTTGTATACAGTAGTGCATTTGATAGTGAAAGTGCTTCAACTTACTTAAAACTTCGTCCTACATGACAATTTTCGTTGAAAAATGCGCAGTAGTTTTTAAGATAATGGCCTTTAAGCATCATTGTGAATGCGAAATTTGAGGCTTTTTTTCACAGAAATTTTTTTAGTTTTCAGAAAACTTCCTTTGAAATTATTTAAAGAACTTACAAATGCAAAAATTTTTATAAATCTTTGCAAATGTGCATAATAACGATGTGAAGATATTTCTAAAATATTACATTTGTGTAATTAAAAATAATACAACAAAATTAATTTTTTGTCATCTTAAACAGTGCAATTAGCACTATACGTACTAAAAGCTTCAAGAAAAAATTTGGAGCTATTATTGAGAAAGTG
Source organism: Teleogryllus oceanicus (assembly GCA_964035755.1). Lineage (NCBI taxonomy): Eukaryota > Metazoa > Arthropoda > Insecta > Orthoptera > Gryllidae > Teleogryllus > Teleogryllus oceanicus. The sequence continues at coordinate 75,900,647 of CAXIVR010000010.1, forward strand.
ACGTTTGAGGGAACCTGTCACATTTGGAGGGTATATTTCTTATTTTATTAAATTCCATGCAAAACTAATCCATTATATCTTTTGTAATAATTAAGATACATGAACCATTTTTGTACACACTATTAATTAGTCATTTAAGAATGGAATGTATGCATTCATTTTATTATTTAATTAATATTACACTATTTGTTCTCATTTAAACAATTAACTGCGACGTCAGAACAATTGGCACCTCTGCTTGTTTAGGTACAGGTTTAGGTACAGATTTTTCAGAAAATTGTTCTTACACAGACAAGAATTTTTTTTTCATTATTTCTCAATGTATGTTGAATCTCTAAATTTTAAAAGTATAATAAATAACTGAATATTTAGATTGTAAATGTAGAATCAAAATACAGTTATGAATTTTTGATATTTTTCCTTCTTTAATAATTTTTATTTTCCATAATTATAGAGTTAGGTATTCAAATACAAAATTCCCACAATGGCAGTAGTGAACTCCATATCTGAAAAAAATCAATAACTTAGCTTACATACTTTAAACATTATGAGTACCTAAATATGAAAAAAATTAACTTTCGGGAAAAGAGTAAAAACTCTATAGTGCATTTATAGCATACCAAATGCATCCCAGGTTGATAATCCACACACTTTTCAGCTGCTTCATTCTCTCTCTTTCTCTTTTCAATATTTCTCCTCACACTGGCCTCTTTGTACACACCTTGACTGTGCTTTTCTGCTTTACGTACCCTTTGTTTGTCGATCAAACCTACTGCAATGTGCATGTTATTGCCAGGATACAACCCTAAATTTTCAAATACGTCTCATCTTCTAACATTCCCATTATTGAAGCATATCATAGCATCCATGACACAAATTTTTAATGTTTCCAAACCCACAAATACATTTTTGGGAATTCCTTCCCAAATACAATTATTGAAGCTTTCATCTGGGTTTTGGGTTCTCCCATGAAGACACTTTTTCAGTAGGTTTGGATTTGACAAGTCTTTGTACACAGGCTTTATGGCTTCCATCACAGCTTGTAAGTAGACTGTGTTTGTGGTCATACGTAGTTCCTTCCACAAGTGCTTTTTGAAATGCACACCATGAATCATTGCCTTTTGGACACAACGCATGATGAGGGTTGTCATTAGTGAACAATTTATGGAAGAACGTTGCCCAAACATCTCTTCTCATTTCTGTCACATCTCTGGCATTGGCATTCCTTCCATGGCATGGCTTCCCCATAATAATGCTGCAGCGATTTCATCTCAGCTTCAGTCAGTCTTCCCCGGCCTGTCAAACTTTTGCCATCATAAAGTTCTTTTCCTGTCATGTCTCCTACAAGCTTTCGCAACCTGCACCCCATTCTCTTCTGCACATGCTCCACACATTCCATTTTTTCTACCTGCACATCACTTCCATACACTTTACGTTCTAATACATTTGAGTGTCCTTTTGAATCCCCATCCCCCAAATATTTGGTATAACGCACCCCGTTGTGAAATTCCATAGACCTCTCGTACTAGCACACCTTCAATCTTCATTCCTCCACTGTAACCTTCAAAATTGTTTGTACAGTGATGATCTGTGTTCAATTTGCACTTCACGCAAAATTTGGATTTGCATTTAAATCTATCACCTTGCCATTATCTAAAGCAGTGGCTGTTACAACACCATTCAAAGATGAATGCCCCCGCTTCTGCCATGATGCATCAAAAGCCGCAGCAATATCTTTGTCACCATCATTTTCAGCCACTGCTTCCAATGCTGCACACTTCATACTGCTTTATCTAACATTTTTCAACGATTCACTGATTGCAGTATAATAAGAAAGAAACTTCACTGGAGGAGGTGGCAGATTCATAACAGCACACAATGTTTGAGCGGCTTTCCGTCCCTTTACAATACATCTCATGCCATAAGCAAGTCTTATATTAACTTCATACTTCTTTTTAGTTGTTTCAGAAATCATAGCATACACAATTTCACCACAATTCTTGCACTGCAATGATATTTTAGAGACCAAACCTCTTCTGCTACCAATAAGTTCATCTAATTCCATTACATTAACACAATCACAATCTCTGCACTTAGTGAATTGTTTTATCAATTCTGACAGTAGATTCAGAACGACAATTACGAAATCTTTACTGTCAGGGTTAAGTTCAGCACTGAAAATCTTCACTATAGTTCAACTTCTTTTTTGAAGCACTGGGTGGGGTAGTACACCGAGATTCTCTTCTCATGTAACTTACTGGAGTAGAAAATTCAGCGAAGTTTCTTCTCTCATACTTCTTCCTTATGTTAAATAATTTTATTCTCGGCATCTTTAAACTTTTGAAATCAAAAAAAGACACCAAAAACGCAACCAATAACAAAAATCAACGCGACAAAGCAAACACGACACACCACGCACCACGAAAGTAACCAAACAGTGTAATTTGTTGGTTTTGCGGCTTTTCGATAGTCAGATGTTATTCGAAGCGTCTGTTTACATAGACTACCAACCATTAAAACCAAAATATCAAAGTTAAGTGCTTGTCACGGAGAATAAATTCGGAATAACAGATTAGGAGAATTTTGACAGTCGAAGGGGGCGTGGCAGCTTTTTCTATGTATACAAAGACACTCATATTGGTCACAAATTTCATTATAACTTACACAAAATATATATTGGCGTGATCTACAAACTCTACAGAATCAAATGAGCACAAAAACAAAAAATCGAATTTTTGAACCTAAAATTCTGACAGGTTCCCTTGAGCGTTTCTGATAATGCGAAATTCTGAACTCGTTTACATAAAAAACTTACGGGTTTCGAGACATCATCTAATGCACACACACTCTTCAATGAATCTTAATAAAACGTCGAAAAGGAAAGTATTAACGACATGAGAGAGTCGACAAACAAATTTATTTTCGTATATTTTGGATAAACAAAACATTAGAGCAATATGGATGTTATGTCATCTCATAAAGTGCATTTAACTCCATTCAAAAATTGTTTAAAGACAAAATTTGTAGCCGTTTTTGAGAAATTCTTGTTTTTGTTATTTCTTAGAATTGCACATATTACACGCAATATTGCACAAAAACTATTCAAATTTTCAAAAAGTGTACAAGATCTTATTGAAAGAACTAAGTATGGAAAAAAAAGTTTACTTGAAGGAAAAATCTCTATCTTCATTTTTGTACATGTAGGAAGACGCATGTAGTCTTTTGCAATTTTCAGTAATTCAGAGTTATCATTGAGAATCGAACTAATGAAATCTTTATAAGAGTATTTCGATCTATTCTTACAAGAACTTAAAGGAAAAAAATAGACGCAAATTTTCAGAAAATTTTGAAAATGTCTCAGAGGCTTCATGTAAAGTTCCCCAAAAATTCATGAACGTTTTTCAAATACGCAGAGCATAGTCTCAGGACAGATACACAGGAGTTTCTTCAGTTTGGAAAAAATAGTATGCATGGCTTAGGCGCTATTGTTGTTCACATACACCAGACGGTCAGACACAAAAAGAAAAGGAAAGACACACGGACGCAAAATCAATCGGACGGACAGACGTTCTGAAAAAAAGACATTTTCGGTAACAGTGGACCCAAAAACGTGTTTTTTCGTCGAAATCTCAAAATCGATTTTTCGCAGCATTACATAACTTTCTCTATACTACGTATTATACTCCGTAAAAACTGTAGTAGGTATACGAGAAAGTCATAATTGTGCTAAAACAGCATGTATTTTCTCGGTTTTAGTACTGGTTATCTAATCCTATTTATACCTTAATTGCTCTCCGAATTATTACATTCCAGTCTGTTTAAATGTCCGTCTGTCGTGTGTTTGTCCAGCTAAACTATTTGTAGGATTTACTCCAAAATGAATATTTATTCCCCGGAAGATCTGGCCTTACTACTAAAATTCATGAATTTTTGAAAAACGTTCTTTAAGTAATATTTCATATGAAGTCCCTGGCATCTTTTCTAAAAGTACATATACGAGTGTGGCACAGACTTTCTCGACGCTAAGTTTTCTAATTTTGTTGATGTCAACTGGTACTGTACTGTCTTCTCCCACCTTCGTGCCTGCTTCCATCTGTTGCGTCACAAAGATTTTTTTTTTTAAATTCTCGCAACTATTTGTTTTCCAAACGGTAGAACCTAAACTCACGGATATCAACACTGTGCCTCTGATGGGAAGGACTTAGGGTTTCAGACCCGATGATGGAAGGATTTTCGACACTAACTGGCGGGCTAAACCTAAAATTCAGTCGCAGTCCGGAACAATATTCTAGAGGCCGGCTGCTCTGATAGGTAGTTTTTTGCCGTTTGTCAGATCCACTCCAGGCGTATACTGGAGCACACTAATAAACAGACCTTGGACCGCCAGCGATATTCCTTTGCACTTACTTGTCCTATACTAACCCCATACCACACATTTCCCCTACATACATTACACAAGAACGCATAAATTCCACCACTCATATCGGGAGACTAGTTAGATAGCTAGCTTGTATTCAGTCGCGGTCCGAAGTTCAATTTTAGTGACCGGTAGCTGTGATCCGTAGTTTTCCGTGATTTCACCGATCAACACCAGAAGAAAGCCTGAGCTATACCCTAACCACAGACCAAACGATATCTTTCCTTCATCTTCTTACTCCGGTCCCCAAGCATTACCTACATATACAATTACATGCGCTACTCTACCACAGATGTCCGGAGACCAGTCGCGAAATAAGAGTTTGACCTGGCTGGATGCCTCGCGGGTGAGAGATTCCTGAAAGGGAAAACCACACAAAACAAGGAATAGATCGGCGGGTGATCTTACCATCCAGGCAGGAAGATCACCACTACCTCCCGTGAAGAAACCCTGCACTTCACTAACACGACTGATGACCATGACGGTTGACGGGTCTCGAAATACGAAATACTTAAACAATTAATCGAAAAATAGGACACCGTTAAAATCGGGTCTGTGCCATATCCATTTTTTCCTAAAATAAGAGCAAAAGAAATTAAAAATGGCACTGATTCAATAATTTTGTATAAACTCTCCGAATGTTCAAAAACAGTTCTAAAGTATGTGCTGATGTAGCATCATTTATTTAAATTGATTTTTTATTTTAAAATGATCAATTTTTTTCTATTGTTATATAAATCTATTTACAGTTTTTCCTAAAAGATTGATTTCACACTTTTGGAAACTGTTACACAAAATAGCTCATTATAAATTAATATTAAAAGTAATATATTTTCTTCCAGTAAGATTCTTTTTTAAAAATTGATTCAACTCTTGTGAATAGAAAACCATTATTCTGCACTTTGCTTTATAACAACCTTGGTTTCTTCAGTTAATGCCTCAACTGCAATTTGGTGCGTGAGTGCTAGAGGCATCATTTCCATTGTCTCTGTGTTGGAGCCATCCATATTGATATTCTTATATTTAATTGTCTCTAACCTTAGCTTTCTGGAACTTGCTTCTTCTTTTTGCACTATTTTACTATCTCTCTTCATGCAGACCCCTCATAAAACTTGCGCAAATTCCGCAAATTATTGTCATATGTTTTGCTTTTTAATTATAATTCCTACTGCATGTACTTTTTAAAATTTTCTACACACATGTTGTCTTCGAACGCGTCCTAAAGAATACGCATGTTTCTTCGCCCACTGGCCTCCATCATCCGAGGCTTATGCTTTATCAACCCCGCGATTGTATGATTCCCCAGTGTGATCCCCCAGTATGATCCCCCAGTCTTCATTCCTCGCACACTGAACAAGGCCAATGTCGTCTTGTTACACACTTATTGACATCCACCTTTTGTCAACTTCCTCAGTCATCACTCCCCCATCGGACGATACCCCCGCCATCCATATCAACTCCCATCGGACGACGAACTGTGGTCTTTATCAACCCACCATTAGACGATTCTTCACGCCTTCATCAGCCCCTCATGGGACGAAATATCTGCCGTCTTCATCAGCACCTCATTGGACGATTCCTCTGTCCCAATCATCAACCCCCGATTGGACAATAGCTCTACCGTCTTCATCAACCCCAATTTTTATCAGCTTCTCATTGAACGACACCAATGTCGTCTTCATTAGCCCCTCATGGTAAGAATCCTCGGCCGGCTTCATCAGCCTCTCATTGGACGATGACGCTTTCGCCTTCGTCAATCACTCATATGACGATGCCTCTATCTCATCATCAACCCCATTGGACTATGCCACTATATCATCATACACCCCTTATTGAACGACTCTCCTGTCGTCTTCATCAACCCCCCCATTGGACGATGCTTCTTTCGTCTTCATCAACCCCCCATTGGACGATACTTCTTTCGTCTTCATCAACCCCCATTGGACGATACTTCTTTCGTCTTCATCAACCCCATTGGACGATGCTTATTTCGTCTTCATCAACCCCCATTGGACGATACTTCTTTCGTCTTCATCAACTGCTCCATTGGCCGATGCTTCTTTCGTCTTCATCAACCCCATTGACGATACTTCTTCGTCTTCATCAACCCCCATTGGGCGATACTTCTTTCGTCTTCATAACCCCATTGGGCGATGCTTCTTTCGTCTTCATTACCCCCATTGACGATGCTTCTTTCGTCATCATCAACCCCATTGGTCGATGCTTCCTCTTTGCTTACCATGGCATGCCTCCGCCGTTTGCAGTATCCTGTTCATTTGTCGGCGCTCTGTCGTTTTACCAGTACTTGTCAGAAGTTCGTCGTTGTCGTTGTCGTTGTCGTCGTCGTCGTCGTTGTCGTCGTCGTCGTCGTCGTCAAGTCTTACTCCTCCTCCACATCCTCCCAGTCAGCGTCGTCGCCGTCGTCGTCCTCATCTGCAAATAGCAAGAAACACAATGTTCAAATTTCGAAAGAAACTCAAAGCAGATTCTCAAAGAAATTTCGAAAGAAACTCATTTTGAGAAAAATATCTAATACAATTCAAAATAATTTTAAATAAAATATTTTTAGAGCTAGTCTCCAGTTTCAGCTATTTAAGTTGTCAAGTTCACCTAGATACCAGTAGAGACATGGACATTAATTTGGCATAGTTCCAAAGAATTTGTGGTACTATACATAATACATTAAAAAATAAGAGAAGGCAAAAACAAGAATAACGTTCGATTAGACTATGTCTTTTCCAACTCTTCTGTACAGCAGCCAAAGTTGGGTACTATCAAAAATAACCGTAAGTAGAATACAGGCCACTGAAATGAAGTTTCTGAGAAGAACGCCAAGCTTAACGAAAGAAAATGTCATTCGTAACGAGAAGATAAGGGAAAAACTTTTTGTCAAAGGAACTGGAAACAAAATAACCAAATACCGAAACAACTAGTATGAAAATAGGCAAAGGATGGATAATACACGACTAACAAAATTATCAATACTTTATTAACCGCATCGAAAAAGAGACGTGGGCAGGCCCAAAAAACAATGGAAGGAAATCTTGTGAGGCCGGAACAGGCTCAAGCCTAATCCATGAAGTGCAGAAGAAGAAGACTCTTCTGTTTTAAATAAATATTAATAAATTATAAATTCAGATTCGCAGAAAAATTGTTTGTTATTATTATTAATGTTATTATTATTATTATTAATATTATTACTATTATTATTAATATTCTTATTCAATAAGTTGATTTAAAAATAATTAACTTATTAAAATATAAAAAAAAATAATTTTCTAAGTTCATTCTGATACGTATGTCATTAAAAACACTTTATCAATTGCATCAAGACCTTCCCTCAATTCAGCGTAGCCAATTACAGTAAATCATGGGAGCAGACCGATCGGGAACTTTGAGCCCTTGAGAAGCCCGCTGTTTGAAAACGCATGTGTTCAATTATTGTGGCACTGTGTGCACTTCCCTACGAGAGATTACATTGCTGCTGGAGATTCTTTAACCGTTTTCTGGGGGAAATTGAAAGAATATTCCGATTTTTCTGTAGTTTTCGCAGCGTGCAGTGTGTTTTAATGTCTTCTCCAGAAATGCATAGATATTTGATACTTGCTGCTTTAAATATACACTAAAAATTATTAATTCCAGATACGCAGAACAAATTTATTATTAATATTAATATTATTATTAATAATGTTATTATTATTATTATTATTATTATTATTATTAGAGTTCTAAATTATAATATTTAATAATTATTATTTTTAATTAAATAATAATATTTTAAAATTAATAGTATTTTTGAAATGGTGGGCTCAATAGTCAGTGTCCAAGTCACTTGTAAAATTATCAGTTAAAACGTGTCACTGTTTAATGATTTAATACAGCCTTGCACAACATTCCAATTAATTAACCTTAACATGAATCTATTGGAATTTGGCGCAATAAAAATAATATAGGTGGTTGGGTAATCGATAAAGGAGGAAAGTAAATTAAGCATTATGAATGATGAAAAGAAAATTATGAAATATACATTGGTGTCGAAAACGAACAAATCTCACAAACAATGTTCAAAATTCCTTCCATTTGCTAACAAATAAGCATTAACTCGCCACAGAACATATGCTGCAACCCGATGTAAATTTGTTCATCAATTATGCCAATCGCTCCCTCCATGTTTCTTTGGAGCTCTTTGAGATTACCGAGTTCGTTTGCATAAACTTTACTTTTGAGCCATCCCCAAAGATATTAATTTGATGGCGACAAATCAGGCGAACGAAGTGTCCACAAATCTCAAAAAATTATTCTGTTCCCCAAAAACTCTTTCGCAAATTATATTGTCGATTTGGCAGTGTGATGTTGCCCATCCTGCTAAACCAACAATTCCTCTCATCCTTCTCCAGAAGGGATAAAAAATGTATCCGTATATTCTGATGTGTATCAACCGCACCGTTTCCTAAAAAAAGAACGGACCAATTTTCTGTGACGAGAAATCGCACACCATACCTCAATTGTTTTGTTTTTTGAATGCAGTGGTCTCTCTACTGTTTCCTACCGGGAGCGGTAGCTGAGGGCATCAACTGATGTCACTGCATCGCCTCTGACCGGTAGGTTCTAGATTCGAGTCCTGATGGCGGCAGGATTTTCGTCACTACCTTTTACGCTAGGTCGAATTCTGCCGCTGTCTGGAGGAGAATTCTACCGGCCGGCTACTCTGATCGGTAGTTATGCGTGGTTTCTCCGATCAGCACCAGGCGAATGCTGGGGCAGTCTCCCACCAAACAGGCCACGGACCGCGCGCAATCTGTCCTACCCATTTCTTGTCCTATCCTCTCCTCTTAGACCCACACTTACACTAGCATGCACTACACTACCTGGAGACCGGTCGGTAGCTTAGAGCTTGTCTTGACCGGGGCGTGGCCCCACTGGTGGGAGAGTCCTAGTTAGCAGAAACTCCAATAGCCGAGGGTAGGTCGGCGCCGTATCTCGCCATCCAGTGGGGGAAGACCACCGCCATCTCCCGAGAAAAACATTCACTACACTAACGGGACTAATAACCATAGCAGATTACCCGCCCAGAAAAACAAAAAAAACCTTAATCAATTGTTTCTTTTGGTCTCTCAGTACCCCAGAGCCCCACGTTTTGCTGGTTAATTTATTCATCCAGATAAAACAGTCTCATCACAAAAAAATACGTTAACAACTGCCTGAAGAACATCGCTTACAAATCGCCGTAGCCAAATTACAATATTTCATACGAGAATCCAGATCATGAATCGGAAGCTGCTGAGATGTCCGCAGTTTGAACGCACACATTTTCAATTTTGTAGTTGCACAGTGCGCATTCCATATGAATTATTACATTGCTGCTGTAATTTCCTTAATAATGTTTTCGGGGGAACTTCCCCTCTAGTTTACGCTGCGTGAGCACTGTAATTCAGCGACTGCATTTCCGATCAAACACACCTCCTATCTCACGATAACATTTCACTAACAAAAATATGGTACTCTTGTTCGGAATAGACTGAAATGAAAATTTTCTCTGGAAACAGCCTGGCACTCTTTGAAAGATGCGTTGAAAATACTCCTCCACCACAAAACTGCGTTGCTCTACGCTGAGGCGCATCGTAAGTTAACTGTGAAAGAAGGACGCTATGAATAAATAGCGCATGTTTTGTTTCGAGCAGGAATGACCCACATCACAGGAAGGAAAAAAGGGGGTTTTTTTTTTTATTTTTTATTTTCGTAAAAACAATTAAAAACTGCGTATGACGTGCTATGTGGAAAAGAAAATTGTGTGCACATTTTCAAAATTCTGCGATCCCTAATCTAAGTTATATACTACATAAATTTTAAATTTTTTTAAGGGAGAAAAAAAAACAAAAACTCCCATGTAATAAAATATATTTTCATAAATAAGCAATAAATTTTGAATTTTGAAAGGGAGAAAAATAACAATAAAACTCCCATGTAATAAAATCTCTTTTCAAAGATAAATAAGCAATAAATTTTGACTCTTATTACTTCCTGCCACGACAACATGGAAACAATAATTTGAATTATTGTATTTTTTGAATAATTGTATTGGTGAATGGAGTGTTGCTGAAATGCAGTCGATAGAGCTGTCCCAGAAGCCGAATTGCAAAACATTCACTTTTCTCTCAGTTCTTTGAATTGCTGGGTTGCGGTTTATTCTGATCACCTTGTGAGGGTGTGTGTGTTGGTGTGTGTGGATATACATATTAAAAATGATTCCACTCTCTTAAAAGCACTAATAATAATTTGTCACTTCCTTATCCAGTATCAAAAGAGAAGTAATTTTACAATGAGCCATGCATTTTTGATTTAATAATAGGAAGTTGATAAATCGTTTGTGCTGTTGTGCGCGGACAAATTAAGTAATAAAATATGTGTACCTGCACTCAGATAGTTCAGATAGAACGCTCCCATTACGTGGCCCAGAACTAAACCGGAGTGGAACATTTTTCCGCCTTCTGCCAGCGCCCTCTAGCAAGCTGCCTTCTCTGGAACCGGGGCTGTTTCTATGGTTACCACTCCGGCAGAAAATGACGCGGCGCTACAACTACACAGGAAGCCAACCCAGTGATTGTTGAATTACATTTCGGTTGGTGTGAAGGGGTGTATTAAACTGCTACATCTTCCTCGAAAGTATTTTGAGTTGAGAAATTAAATTGATAGACTGTTCATTTTAAGAACAGATTAATTTTCTCTATACTACGTATATTTTTCGGTGCATATGGATGTATACTAGAAAGTAAAATTGGTACTTGTCTCATTTCCGGTGAACGTTTCGAAAATTGGAATATTTTAACATTAGAAAATTACAAAATTGAAGATAAGGATTTTTCTCCAAAGAAAATCTATTCGGAAAAATCAGCTCTTTAAGGTAGGTCATGTACAATACTTTGTAAATCGAGTAAGTTTGCGGAATTTGTGCTTCAAGTTAATGCAAGTTATAAAAATTTCCCCAAAACGTTTCCAATTTTGTCCTCATTTTTTCACGGATCCATCAAGGATCGCTAAAAATATGTGCAGGTCTCAGTTTTCCTGATCACATAGATTCGGCTTTTTATTTTGACTAATACGAATGACCCTTCATCCCTTCAGAGGAGCCCAATATCTGTGTTTGTTCTTTATTGATATCCTTTTGCAAGGGGACCCAATTGTATTTTCGTTCAGCCAGTTTTGTTACTTATTAGTATTGGTTTGGATTATTTCACATAAGATAGTATCGGTTGTATCGGATATTAGAATTATTATATTAAGATTGCATTCGCCATTAATTTAGTCAGTTTTAGTCTCCCTGTATTATCTTTACTTGTTTTGTCACTGAGTAATATATTAATGGATCCGCAAATATGTTCAAAATGGTTTCTCTGCTTGCTCATGAACAGCTTGCTTGCTATATTTCCGTGGTAAGTTCCCAGGTTCAGTACTCGTTCGGGTCCAAAGTAAGCGTTGCGTTGCTTTTATTGATTTGGTTAGGAGGCACGTTTCACCCCCTTATTTTGCTTTAACTTTGGGAAAGTTTGTTTCATTAAAGGGTTTTTTGGGGGGAAATTCTGTAGTATTTTAGTAGTAGTATTCCGCAACATATCATACATCCCTGTTTTTGAATGAAACATTCATATTACATGACTGTAGCATCGCTATGGCTCAATTCACTTTCCTTTTCAACGGGAAATACACGAAAATATCTGACTGTGACCTACTTTTGCACAAAAACCTGGAATATATGCACTTAAATAATGACACAGAAATAAACCTGTGCAATGAAAGAGAAACATCTCAAGAATAAGCAATTATGGAAAATAAAAATTGGTTATTTTTGTTTTATATTTGGTGATAGATAGAGTTGAATATATTGCCTTTAAGTATTCGCAATCAGTACAAATATGAAGTTGCATGAACTTTCGTTTAATAATAATTGCCATCAACAACACTATAAAACTAAACAAAAACCTAGTGGTGCTACATATTTTATTTGTTCATAAATCGATTGACTTCAAAACGTTCATGTTGTCGGCTGTGGTCCACGCTAGCGCCAAAACCGTTCAACCGATTTGCTTCAAAAATTATATTCTGCACTCGATGTGAACGATCTCGAGGTTTTGGTAACTTCTAACGGATATTTTGTTTTTTTGGGTTGTACACACGAAGCTTCAAAAATTTTTGCTTAAAAACGGCCCCAAATTTTTAATAAAACTTTGTCTTCGAATAGCGTAAAGAACGTTTAAGTGGTGACAGTCACACGTTCGTTGAAATCATAAATTTTTGTAAAATTAAAGAAGCTCATTTTTTCGGCGAAGTTCTACAACTCTATTATTAAAGATACAACATTTTTTTCTTATTAAGTTCATGTTCAATGTTTCAGAAATATGAGTAGTTTCCGTGTATTTTTAACCGAAATAGAGTCACTTTTTCCACAAGAAACCGCTCCAAAATTTTTCTTTAATGGGCTCCGTATATGTAATAAGGGACGGTAAAAAATATGCTGCTAGTCTTAGTTTTGGCTACGGCTCCGTGCTTTCGAAATTGCCAAAACTAAACTTCTGAAAACTACAAAATTGAGAGAGCATTTTTTTCCTTTAAACAAAGTCGGTTGTAGAAAACCAGTCCTAAAAGATGTTATCTACATGTTTTTCTTTCGAAGTTTGAACTATTAAACAATTTTTCATAACACATGTCGGTGTTTAAAAATTCTGTACAATAAAATAAATTATTGTCTTTCATCACTTGCGCTTATTATAGATGTTCCGATTCTCTCTACAACCCGAATGGCCGAAGTGGTTAAATGTCAGGTACTAATTCTGCGTTTCGGAGGGAAGGAGCGCTACTTCGAACATGGCACCCGGCTATTTATTTGTTACTAATCTCTTGCCGTAGAAAAAAAATTGAGAAGTCTGGAAACTTTATTTAAATTCGTTTAAAGAAAATCTGCTCCCATATACAATCAATTAAGATAATATATAAATTGGAAGTTTCTGTGAGCGATTTTCCTTTTTTTAATTTTCAAACAAGTGTTCAACACTTGTTCGATTTGTAAACGTATGTCACATCAAATCAATTCTTGTCTTTTCGTGCATCTGTATGCGCCTATTTAAATATAGTAATAAATCAATTAATATTAATTCATCCTATTCTTTTTCCTCCCCCACTCTGAAAAAAATCTGAAAATGTCTACTGTTTTTTAAATACGCAGAGCATCGTCTCAAGGCACTTAGACAGGAGTTTATTCAGTTTGGGAAAAAAAGATAGCATGGTTTAGGCGCTAGTGTTGTTCACATACACCAGACGGTCAGACAGAAACACGGACGGAAAGACAGACGGACGGATGTTTCGAAAAAATGACATTTTCCGTATCACAAGACCAAAAAACGGGTTCTTTGTTGTAATTTCGAAATCGATTTTCCTCAGGATTACATAACTTTCTCTATACTACGAAGATGGCGGTGGTGTTTATTTATTTTTATTTATTTATTTTACGTCAAAAAAACAATTAAAAACTGCGTATGACGTGCTATGTGGAAAAGAAAATTGTGTGCACATTTTCAAAATTCTGCGATCCCTAAACTAAGTCATATACTACTTAAATTTTAAATTTGTGAAAGGGAGAAAAAAAACAAAAACTCCCATGTAATAAAATATATTTTCATAAATAAGCAATAAATTTTGAATTTTGAAAGGGAGAAAAAAAAACAATAAAACTCCCAAGTAATAAAATCTCTTTTCAAAGTTAAATAAGCAATAAATTTTGGCTCTTATTACTTCCTGCCACGACAACATGGAAACAATAATTTGAATTATTGTATTTTTTGAATAATTGTATTGGTGAATGGAGTGTCGCTGAAATGCAGTCGATAGAGCTGTCCAAGAAGCCTAATTGCAAAACATTCACTTTTCTCTCAGTTCTTTGAACTGCAGGGTTGCGGTTTATTCTGATCACCTTGTGAGTGTGTGTGTGTGGATATACATATTAAAAATGATTCCACTTTCTTAAGAGCACTAATAATAATTTGTCACTTCCTTATCCAGTATCAAAAGAGAAGAAATTTTACAATGAGCCATGCATTTTTGATTTAATAATAGGAAGTTGATAAATCGTTTGTGCTGTTGTGCGCGGACAAATTAAGTAATAAAATGTGTGTACCTGCACTCAGATAGTTCAGATAGAACGCTCCCATCACGTGGGCCAGAACTAAACCGCAGTGGAACATCCTTCCGCCTTCTGCCAGCGCCCTCTAGCAAGCTGCCTTCTCTGGAACCGGGGCTGTTTCTATGGTTACCACTCCGGCAGAAAATGACGCGGCGCTACAACTATACACAGGATGCCAACCCAGTGATTGTTGAATTACATTTCGGTTGGTGTGAAGGGGTGTATTAAACTGCTACATCTCCCTCGAAAATATTTTGATTTGAGAAATTAAATTGATAGACTGTTCATTTTAAGAACAGATTAATTTTCTTATACTACGTATATTTTGGTGTATATGGATGTATACCAGAAAGTAAAAATTGGTACTTGTCTCATTTCCGGTGAACTTTTCGAAAATTGGAATATTTTAACATTCAAAAATTACAAAATTAAAGATAAGGATTTTTCTCCAAAGAAAATCTATTCGGAAAAATCAGCTCTTTAAGGTAGGTCATGTACAATACTTTGTAAATCGAGTAAGTTTGCGGAATTTGTGCTTGAAATTAATGCAAGTTATAAAAATTTCCCCAAAACGTTTCCAATTTTGTCCTCATTTTTTCACGGATCCATCAAGGATCGCTAAAAATATGTGCAGGTCTCAGTTTTCCTGACCACATAGATTCGGATTTTTATTTTGACTAATACGAATGACCCTTCATCCCTTCAGAGGAGGCCAATATCTGTGTTTGTGCTTTATTGATATCCTTTTGCAAGGGGACCTAATTGTATTTTGTAAGGGGACCTAACAGCCAGTTTTGTTACTTATTAGGATTGGTTTGGATTATTTCACATAAGATAGTATCGGTTGTATCGGATATTAGAATTATTATATTAAGATTGCATTCGCCATTAATTTAGTAGTTTAGTCTCCCTGTATTATCTTTACTTGTTTTGTCACTGAGTGGTATATTAATGGATCCGCAAATATGTTCAAAATGGTTTCTCTGCTTGCTCATGAACAGCTTGCTTGCTATATTTCCGTGGTAAGTTCCCAGGTTCAGTACTCGTTCGGGTCCAAAATAAGCCTGTAGTTTCCTAATGCGAATCGTCGCAGCTGTGCGATGGAAGGAAAGCTCGTATGGGCGGAGAACGCTAGGTACAGCGATGGGAATGCGCCATTTTTGCCATATGTATCCCTTTCCTCCGGTCGAGAATAATAAACGAAAACTGGTCCTAGGCAAAGGAATACCATTGGTAGGGCGACGTCGAATTGATGAGATCTTAAAACGCCATATGCAGATTTACTGATGTTTTCGAAGCATTGGATTTTATTTTTATGTCTGGAAATTTTGTATAGTTCGTCATGCCTAGATAAGCAGAAATGTAAGACATGTTTAATAGGTTTTTTCATTAATACAATTATTTTAGAACGAATGAAGTATACCTTTTAAACCTCATCAATTTAGTTTTTGTTAATATATATTTTTAGGTTATAAACTTAACAATTGATGAATTAATATTTGCAAACGGGTCAACTGCCGATGTCATTCATTCCCGTAAGTGTGGGGCATGTTTATCGCGAGATCGGGCACCGACCTGCGTCAGATAGCTCGGTTTTCCACCACCATAACTCTTCCAACAGCAGGGAAAGCTCTAAGCTCCCGACGGGTCTTCCGGCGTGTGACAGTATAGCACATTTAGTGTAAATTTGTGTGCATGTAAGTGTTAGTGTAAATATAAATGTAAGTGTAAGGAATGACGTCCGGAGAAGGAAGAGGAAGGAATGATCCCACTGTGTCCGCGGCCCTGTTGTTAGGATATTGTTATGATATTCGCGTGATGTTGGTCGGAAAAAACACAGAAAACTATTGATGAGACAACAGGAGCGTGGACTCAGTGCATCTTATGATGTTACTGCAGTGTCTTTGACCCGGCGGTCTTAAATTCGTGTCCCGGAGGCAAGATTTTCGACACTATCTCCTCAGCTAGCTCGAATTCAGACACTGTCTGGAGGAGAATTCAGTCACCCGAATTCTCTTTGCGGTTGTTTCCGTGGTTTCGTCGATCAACACCAGGCGAATGCCGCAGCAGAACCCCAACAAACGGGCCACAGGGCTACGGACCGTGGAGTGCAATTCCAAACAGTAAATAATATTATGTTATATGTTTTGCATGATAGGTGTTTCGTTAAGATGGGTTTCATATTATCATGGTAATACGTTTTTCTTTTATTTTTAATATATTTTTATTATTTCTGTTGCAAAACATTAAATTTAATATTTATTTTGTGTGTTGATGTACATGATCAATCTTTCACTTATTTGTTCAAAATTTGTAACATGTTTTCTGTATTTATTATTAATAAGTATCGAGACGCCAGATTTTGCATGTTATGATTTTGATACTCCACTCCAAATGTGATAGTAGAGATGTGGGTTATTTCCCATTTTGTTCAATATCTACCTAGAACAAGCCCTCTATAACTGGTACAGAAAATGTTCTGGCATGGGAATAAAAATCGGAGAGGACACCTTTCACTCCCTTCTATTTGCTGACGACCAGGTAATCTTTGCCCAAGATCAAGAGGATATGGTGTACATGCTAAGAAAGCTAATAGAAGAATATAATAAATGGGGATTAGAAATAAATTTTAATAAAACCGAATGTATGTGCATTGATCAAGGAATAACATATATAGACGTGAATGGTAACAAAATTAAAAGCTGTAACACCTTCAAATATCTTGGATCATTAATAAACAACTCAGGTACATGTGCTGCAGATATAAACTCGAGAATAATTATGGGAAAGAAAGCAACCAAAGCTTTACATAGCATATTATGGAATAACAATATCCGCCAAGATGTCAAAAGAAGGATATTCTATTGTGTAGTAGAAAATATAGCACTATATGGAGCGGAAATGTGGCCACAAACACAAGAATTAAGAAATAAGATAAGGACAGTGGAAATGGACTACATGAGACGATGCCTACAACTTACTCCCAAAGACAGAGTGCGAAATGCAGAAATATGGAGAAGGATGAATATAATTTGTTCAATTACGAAGACCTTGGAAAATAGAGCACTACAGTGGTATGGACATGTTCAGAGAATGTCAGAAAACAGATGGCCACACAAGATCTTAAAATGGCAACCACCTGAGAGGCGAAAAAGAGGAAGACCAGCTTTAGAATGGGAAAAATACATCCAAGAAGCTATGAAGGATAGGGGAGATTGGGAGGATCGATAGTTGTGGAGGGTGAAAACGGCAAGCTCCTAAGGGGAAAATGCCGAAGAAGAAGAAGAAGAAGAAGAAGAAGAAGAAAAAGAAGAAGAAGAGAAGAAGATGCACATGATACAAATTTCATTTTATGCAGGAAATATCTGCTGGTTTTATAGGATCAGATTAGTACCTGCCTTGACGCTGGAGGACTTTATTAAGGAGGAATGTATGCGCTGAGCACTTGAAACCAGTAACGTTGACTGCAGGAAATAGCAGCGTGGAATGCGATCCTTTGTGAATTCATTTTTCGCACCATTTATTTTGGCTTTCTCGCATCGCCTGGTGAGTTAAGAAATTTTATTTTATAAAGATGAGACACAGAACTATACATCTTGAAATCCTATAACAACTTATTTTTTTATATTTTAGTCACCTCCTCATTCGCGGAAAAAGACTGGAAAACGAGTTGGACTTGCCGCTTGTTTCCAATGAAATGTAATACTATATTCAGTTTTGGTAATTTTTTAATATTTCTGTGTAGTAATTTTGGATTTCAAATGATATGTCCTTGTATAGTGTATTTATCATTGTTCAGATCATTTATGGTCCGATCAGAACAGGAAATGTTTTTTTGCCAGAGGTTAGAATTAGTTTAGTATCACTCTGTGAAATGAGTTTTTTCACCAGCCATTTGAAGGAGATGCCAGCTGTTAATGTCTCCTCAGTGTGAGTTCAATGTGTGTAGTTGAAGGATAGGGATAGTTTTCATGTGTGACTTACTTTGTTCAAACACCATCACTATAAAGAATTTTATAAGAATAGATACATAACTTCTCAAAAAGAAGATGGAAAAGTATATGCATGTAAATTAACTTATAGATGTAAAGGGGAAGGCTATAAATTCTATATTTCAGAGAGCCCTATTGTTGACTTTCATCAAGCTTTTAATTAAGTTGCTATAGACTAATTTTTATCACAAAATTATGAGTATGAATAATACTCTAAAAATAATAATAATAAATCACTTATATACATTAAGGAGTAAAATGGATCAAACACGAGTTAGCCAATGTTTGTGAAATTAATGAAAATCATTTGTCTTTTTATCACTGATAATGGCCCCTTCAATTAGTTTAACATCATTGGGTGAAACAATCATTCAAAAATCTGAACAGAGAATACATTAAAATATTTTCTTAGTACATGAAAATACTGTTTAATACCAGTATCAAATGTTGATTAATGCTGGTTTATGATCTACCTTTGGATTTGTTTCCACCATCCAGAGAGCAACTAGCTATGCTTTCGGACAAATATGTAGCCTGAAATATTGGAATATAAGTGAAACATACTAAGTCCTAAAACTCTGCTTTCAGGTAAATAAAGTTGAAGTATAATCAGGTCATTTTTTAACTTAGTTCATTATTAGTGTTTAGATAAAACCAGTTTCTTTAATTTAATTTTTTATAACATTTTTGTAATTGTAAATTAATTTTAATTTCCAATGAAATCCATTTATACTTTAATTAATTTAAAAGTGCTTTGCAGTTTCGCAGTATTGATAGTTGGCATGCCATTTTGATAATGATAAAATATTAAAGAAATAATGGTCACTAGGTTTATTTAGACAAGGTCCTAATACTTAGCCAATGACAGAGTAGAATAATCTGCATGTATTATTTGTTTACATTTATTTTGCAAAACCATTTATTTAAGGGTTTATATTGGGTATGGTTATATTTACATATTTTTGAAATAAATATTGTGTTTATAAAAATGCACTCCCTGGACTACAATTCCAATCCCTGTCTGAGAATTCCGAATCCTAAGAATTTTGGGGTTCTAAATTGCCTAGCGTATTTATTTTACATAAAAATATTTTGTTATGAAATTTGATGCCATTTAGAAAGTAGCTTCGTAATGTAATTTTAAATCTCCCGGTCGTCATTACGTGCCACCTCCAGTGGCAGATCGCTTTTTGACGCTATTGGACCAAAATCGGGCGCCATATGGTTGCTTCCCTTCTCCATGAAAATTACATATTTGAAAAAGAGTTGGGTTTAACGTTGGGTGCCACCTCTGATAGTATACTCCTTGAACCTAGCCTAACTATTCATTTTACGTTTACATGGCAGCGGGCGACTGCCGTCTAATTACAAAAAAATACTTTAACTTCCAAAAAATTCAACGTAATCTTATCTGAATATAATTCAAATTTTTGAACTGATCAATTTGGATTCAATTCTTAATCCTATCGTTCACATGGTTTAAAATGTAAAAAAATATGTTAAGACTCTATACGCACACTTTAGAAGAAGAAACTGAGACAGTACTTCGAAGTTATCACGTTAAAAACCAATTTCATAAAAAAAAGTTTGTAGTGATATATCGTGCTAGAATTGGTTGCCAAAAATACGTTAAAATTCAACTACTTTTCCCCGTCTCTCAGATTTTTGTTCAGCCTGATATATGCAACAGAAGCTGAGAAAAAATGAAACACGAAAAACTCATTTCTCCATGTATCTATGCAACGCATTGTCCTAAGAAGCTGGTTCTTCGTGAATCAACGGCATTATTTATTGTCTTTCGTATGAGCATTGCGTTTATTGATTTGGTTAGGAGGCACGTTTCACCCCCTTATTTTGCTTTAACTTTGGGAAAGTTTGTTTCATTAAAGGGTTTTTCTGGGGGGAAATTCTGTAGTATTTTAGTAGTAGTATTCCGCAACATATCATACAACCCTGCTTTTGAATGAAACATTCATATTACATGACTGTAGCATCGCTATGGCTCAATTCACTTTCCTTTTCAACGGGAAATACACGAAAATATCTGACTGTGACCTACTTTTGCACAAAAACCTGGAATATATGCACTTAAATTATGACACAGAAATAAACCTGTGCAATGAAAGAGAAACATCTCAAGAATAAGCAATTATGGAAAATAAAAATTGGTTATTTTTGTTTTATATTTGGTGATAGATAGAGTTGAATATAATGCCTTTAAGTATTCGCAATCAGTACAAATATGAAGTTGCATGAACTTTCGTTTAATAATAATTGCCATCAACAACACTATAAAACTAAACAAAAACCTAGTGGTGCTACATATTTTATTTGTTCATAAATCGATTGACTTCAAAACGTTCATGTTGTCGGCTGTGGTCCACGCTAGCGCCAAAACCGTTCAACCGATTTGCTTCAAAAATTATATTCTGCACTCGATGTGAACGATCTCGAGGTTTTGGTAACTTCTAACGGATATTTTGTTTTTTTGGGTTGTACACACGAAGCTTCAAAAATTTTTGCTTAAAAACGGCCCTAAATTTTTAATAAAACTTTGTCTTCGAATAGCGTAAAGAACGTTTAAGTGAATGGTGACAGTCACATGTTCGTTGAAATCATAAATTTTTGGAAAATTAAAGAAGCTCATTTTTTCGGCGAAGTTTTACAACTCTAATATTAAAGATACAACATTTTTTCTTATTAAGTTCATGTTCAATGTTTCAGAAATATGAGTAGTTTCCGTGTATTTTTCGAAATAAGCATTTTCCAAACTTAGTTTTGGCTAGGCTCCGTGCTTTCGAAATTGCCAAAACTAAACTTCTGAAAACTACAAAATTTGAGAGAGCATTTTTTTCCTTTAAACAAAGTCGGTTGTAGAAAACCAGTCCTAAAACATGTTATCTACATGTTTTTCTTTCGAAGTTTGAACTATTAAACAATTTTTCATAACAAATATCGGTGTTTAAAATTTCTGTACAATCAAATAAATTATTGTCTTTCATCACTTGCGCTTATTATAGATGTTCCGATTCTCTCTACAACCCGAATGGCCGAAGTGGTTAAATGTCGGGTACTAATTCTGCGTTTCGGAGGGAAGGAGCGCTACTTCGAGCATGGCCCCGGAATTTATTTGTTACTAATCTGTTGCCGTAGAAAAAATTGAGAAGTCCGGAAACTTTATTTAAATTCGTTTAAAGAAATCTGCTCCCATATACAATCAATTAAGATAATATATAAATTGGAAGTGTCTGTGAGCGATTTTCCTTTTTTTAATTTTCAAACAAGTGTTCAACACTTGTTCGATTTGTAAACGTATGTCACATCAAATCAATTCTTGTCTTTTTGTGCATCTGTATGCGCCTGTATAAGTATAGTAATAAATCAATTAATATTAATTCATCCTATTCTTTTTCCTCTTCCACTCTTTAGCTACAAATACATGCACAGCACTACCACACATGCCGGGAGACAGGGCGGGCTCTTAGAGCTTGTTCCGGCTGGGGAATATCACTTTGGTGGCTGGCATCAAATTAGAGAAAATCCCGCTAGCCGACGGTAAGTTAACGCCGGTTGAATTTATCCAGGGCAGGAAGTTCACCGTTACCTCCCCAAAAACATTTGCTACACTTATGGAACGCGTGATCTTCCGGGGTTGGCGCGACCAGAATCACTATTAATCAACCTAATAACACTCAGTCCGTCTAAAAACAATGTTAGCTGCTAAACTGTTAGCCGATTTTCTCAAAATTGAAACTGAACGCACTGGAGGCGTTGTCAGTTTCTAACACATATCTTTATTGTTGAGAATTGTTTACATTAATCAGGCATTACCTTTTTGGCCTCTACACGAGTTTGATTAATACGGCTGCTATGTGGGTTAGTGGTATGAGTAACGACAAGTTAAATCTGAGGATATGAAATCTGGTCTCGGAGCGGAAAAAAGTTTCCTGGTAAAAACACTTTTGTTGGTTTATGTGGTAGTATAACATTCGTAGCTTTTAGAAACACTACGAGAAAGTATATGTTTTGGAATCACCATTGGTTTTTATTTTCTTTGGTCTAAGCTAGTTATATGGACTTGCCACATATTCTTGCTTGCTGATATCTACAGCCATCCAAAGTACTTTTTTTTAAATTTTGTCAATTTTTCGGTTTCCTAACGTTACAACCGATATATTACTTAACTAATATTATCAAATAGTAACACCTCCTCCTATTCGACTATTTTCGTTGAAAAATGTGCAGTCGTTTTTAAGACAATGGTCTTTAAGTGTCATTGTTAGTGAAAAATTTGTGGCTCCTTTTCATAATTTTTTTTAGTTCTTAAAAATCTTGATTTAAATCATTTAAGGCACATCAACATTCAAATGAAAAAACGTTTACAAATCTCTGAAATGTGCATATTAACTAGGTGAGAGGTATTTCAAAAATATTACATTTGTGTAATTAAAAAGAATACAGCAAAATTAATTTGATGTCATCTTTAATAGTGCAATTAGCACTCGTACGCACTAAAAGTTTCAAGAAAAAGTACTGGGCCGTTTTTGAGAAAGTGACATTTGAGCATTTCTGCAAATGCGAAATTTTGAACTTGTTTACACAGAAACTTATGAGTTTTCCAGAAACTTTGTAAGACATAATTTAGTGCATACGCTCTTTTAACTGAAAAACATTTATAAAACGTCGCAAATGAAAGTATTAACGACATGAGAGAGTCGACAAAAATTTTTATTTTTGTATTTTTTGGAAAAACAATATAATAGAGCAATATGGCAGTTATGTCATCTCATGGAGTGCATTTAGCTCAATCCATAAAATGTTTAAATAAAACATTTAAAGCCGTTTTTAAGAAATTCGTGTTTTTGCTATTTCTTAGAACTGCATATAATAAAGCAACATTGCACGAAAATTACTTAAATTGTCAAATATTGTACAAGATCTCATTGAAAGAATTAAGTAAGGAGAAAGAATTTACTTGAAGGAGCAATCTTTATTACAGTTTTTGTAGTTGTAGGAAAACGCCGAAAAAAATTCAATTTTTTGCAATTTTCAATACTTTATTTATCATTTAGGATTGAACCCATGAAATCTTTTTAAGAGTATTACGATCCTTTCTTACAATAAATTTAAAAAAATTGAAACGAATTTTGAGAAAAATCTGAAAATGTCTACTGTTTTTTAAATACGCAGAGCATCGTCTCAAGGCACTTAGACAGGAGTTTATTCAGTTTGGGAAAAAAAGATAGCATGGTTTAGGCGCTAGTGTTGTTCACATACACCAGACGGTCAGACAGAAACACGGACGGAAAGACAGACGGACGGATGTTTCGAAAAAATGACATTTTCGGTATCACAAGACCAAAAAACGGGTTTTTTGTTGTAATCTCGAAATCGATTTTCCTCAGGATTACATAACTTTCTCTATACTACGTATATTACTCAGTATATACGAAGTATGTATACGAGGAAACAATAATTGTGCTAAAACAGCACGTACTTTTTCGTCTTTAGTAATGGCTATCTAATACTATTAATACCGTAATTTCTCTGCGAATTAACACATCCCAGTTTGTTTAACTTAACTGTTCGACCTTTTCTCCGTATGAGCAATTTTAGTAGCTAAACTATTTGTACGAATTATTCGAAAATGCATAGGGAATGCCCGAAAATTTGTCCCACCAAAAATTCCTGAATTTTTGAAGAACATTCTTTAAGTTTTAGTGGTATTTCATTTGAAGTCCCTGGCACCTTTCTATAATTTAGTGAAAACTTGTTTAAATTTCTGTCTTTATAATACTGCTCCGGCAATCTGGTATTTATCGGAGAAACCAACGATAACTCCCAAGAATAATACAGAAAATATCTAGAATGCTGCTTCAAAACCTAGTTGAATTCGTTTTGGGCAAATTTTTCCAAAAGTTCTAATCGATTTAAATCAATTCAACGCCCTGTGAGTTTGAAATGGACGTTTTTATTTTAGGGGATACAAAATATCAAAACCTTTTTTACAATTTTCTAAAAAAAAATATTCTAATTTTTTTAATTCAACTTTGCACTCACGTATCATGAATTTCGATGATGGTCCAATTTTCGCTCAAATATCTTTCTTGGAAATTGCAAAGTTTTTCGTCGTCTTCTTACAACGATAATGTTGAAAAACGAGATCTGTCACCTTTAGAAAGACTGTTCTTTTGAATGAGATCGTGAAATAAGGCCATGTACATGTGTGTAAAAATGTGAGAAATTTACACCGAATTTTGTGCCAAATATAACCAATCTTCAAATTTTTAATAGATTTTTTTTCAAAAATGGCTTCTAAAAATTCTTCAAATGTCTTCTTCGTATGTATCAGAGGACGAAATTACAGGTACTACAGAACGGCACCGACTTTCTCGTAGCAAATTGTTCTAGTGTGGTGTGTCTTTATGGTCTTGCTCCATTCTCAGGCCAGTTGCCATCCATCGTCGCCCAAAGTACATTTTTTGACAATTTCTATACTTTTGCTTTCACTATTACAACTCAATCATTACTTTTAGAATATTGAAGAAAAGTAATATCTCGTTGTAAATAGATGTTTTCATTGAAAAATTCGTAGTCGTTTTTAAGAAAATGGCAATTAAGCATTACAAAAAATTTAATTTAAAATTTTTTAAAAACCTCATTTGAAGTCATTTGAGGTCTTTTCACTCACAAATGAAATATGCATTCAAATTGATGGAAATGTCTATATTAATGGCGTGAGAGGTATTTAAAAAATTACATTGGTGTAATTTTTGAAGAAAAAAAGAATACACAAAAATGAAATCTACGTCATATTGAACAGTAATGCATTCAGTCGTCGCATGACCGTCGTTGAGTGAGGACGTGCCGGAGCGCAGGTAGCAAAACGAGGCTTATAGCAGGTGTCTGGTGAGCGGCGAGTTCTGA
This sequence comes from Teleogryllus oceanicus, assembly GCA_964035755.1. NCBI lineage: Eukaryota > Metazoa > Arthropoda > Insecta > Orthoptera > Gryllidae > Teleogryllus > Teleogryllus oceanicus. The sequence goes on from CAXIVR010000010.1 coordinate 75,926,154, forward strand.
AGCTACAGTGAATTCCAGCAGCTTATTTTTAGGCAAGTAAACTTTCTTATACTCTCTTCTCCCAGTTTTACTATCTCTGATATCACAATATCTTATTTCTGTATCTCCGGAATTGTGTTATTCTCAAATTTTTGTTAAATTTATTTCTCTTGTCTATTGATTTTATCCCGTCTCACTTCTTGTCCGTTTCTGGTAATATATCTTTCTTTCTTTTATTTAGTTAATTTTTTTCTACTCTACCCTTGTTTCCTTCTCGGTCTATCTTCTTGCCTAGAACCTAGTGTTTTTGCTCGTTTCAACTCGTACAAACTATAATTTGTTTTAAGTGTGCTTTTATTTATTTTCATTTTTATAATACTCTTGTTGTCCGTATTTTCTCGTCATGGGTCAAGCTGCAAAAAACCTCCTCGAGAACAAGAATTTCATCGCTCAAGTGAGCGAATCTGTTGCTGCCCGCATAACGGAGAGCGTTCAAGAGATTAATCAGGGTCTCATCGAGGCGCTTCGGGACGAGCTCTCGAAACTTCGGGAGACCATCGAGCAGCAGAACCGCGTCATTGACGAGCAACGCCAGGAGATCGCAGCGCTAGGACGGCCCACATGGACAAAATGGACGAGCTGGAACAATATCAGCGGAGAAATTCTCTCCGCTTGTTTGGAATCAGTGAGTAAAACAACGAAAATACCGATACTAAAGTTATAGAGTTGGCTAAGGATATTGGTAGGTATAGAATAGGACCTAAGACTGATGGCAAGTGCCGCCCTATTATAGTGAAATTAGTATCGTATAGGAAAAGGGCTGAAATATTTAAAAATAAAAGAAAACTTGCAGGTAGCGGAAAAGTTATACGAGAGGATTTAACCTCACGTAGGTTAGAAATATTGAGAAAATGTATTTCAAAATTTCAGCTTAAAACGGGGGTCCTTGATGGGGCAATATATGTAAATACCACACAAGGGGAAAAAACGCATCACCAGAATGTGTGAAGTTGACTCGCTACCTGTAAATGGCGCGTAACCTTAGAATCTGTTTTCAGAAGTCTCTCTTATACTTAGATTATTGTTTATTATTTAATTTTACTTGTAATATATTAATTTTAATTTCTTTCTGCCTGTAAAGTACACACTTTCAAATACTATGTCAGAAATTTGGCAACCTGTAGATGACGAAGTCTTGCCGGAAACCGCGCCCCTGGACATACCTACCTGGGACATTGGCCCTGTCCGCGTTAAGCTTGCTACCTACCCCCCGAAGCCCTGCTACACTCTCCGATCTCAACGCGTCCATTTCGCACTTTCCTCGTGACTTGTCTGTCTTTCACATTAACGCGCAATCTCTAAAGAAACATCACGCAGAAATTTGTCATGTTCTCTCTGAAGCTAAACGCACACGTATTATTAATTAGTGAAACTTGGTTGAAATCTACTGCGCCGTCTGATCTTGTGTCGATCCTAAATATAAACTCATACGAAATGATAGAAATATAATAAAAATTAATTTAAAGAGAAATCCGGTGGGGGGTTGTATGTTTGTGCGTGATGATATAAATTGTAAAATAATAAAAACATCTACTAGTAACTCGCCGAACTTGGAATACATGTTTGTTGATATGGTAATTGGGGGAAAACATCTACTTGTCGGGGTTGTATATTGGCCTCCAAATACGGGACGGCTGTCAGAATTAGAGATTCACTTTCAGAATTTACAGATAAGTATCAAGATATTACTGTAATGGGGTATTTTAATTGCGACTTAAAAAATCCCATCACAAAATCTGCCACTAACTTTATTCATACTTTCAATTCGTATAATTTGCAAATATTAACATTGAATCCTACTCATAGCTCATCTAAAGCAGAATCGTGGATTGATCACTTGATTGTCTCAGATATTTCCAAAGTATTACTACATGGTCAAGTTCCTGTTCAGGTATTTCAAACCATGATTTACTCTTTGTTGTATATTCGGCTAAATGTACTAAATACAAAAACAAAACAATCAATTACCGTGATTACAAAAACTTAGATTTTACAGCATTTCAAGTAGACAGTGAACATGCACCTTGGCACCAAGTTTATCAACAATACTCATTAGACTCGAAAGTAAATATGTTCAATGAAATCATAACGAATCTTTTTGGGCTCCAGGGAAAACTTTGAGCGTCATGACTTGACCCCCTGCTCCGAAGAACAAGGTAGGAATAGGGGAAAATGGCTCCGAAAAACCAACCCCTTCGGGAAAGCCCAAAAGGGGGGGCTTGGGGGGGGGTGAAAAGCAACGGAAAAGCAGGCGCCTCAAACAGTGCGTGGGGAAAGATGACGCGGGAAGTCATGTGACTCGGGCATTTTGGGGGAGTGAAAAAACCCCGGGGGTAACATTTCTGGTTTCCTCGCGGCACAACACCCAAAATTTTCCCGGCCAAGTCTGGCGCGGGTGCTGTAGGCACGTGTGGTGTTCGAGTCTGGCATGTAAGTAGTTGATACTTCGGGCAGATTGTCTGCCGGGACCCGGGGCCCTTTTGCGTTGCCGAGTTGGCTAAACGCGGCGCGAAAGGGGGTGTTGGGAGAGGGGCTCCCAGGCGCCCCACAAACCCCTTTAAGGAGGTCTGTGAATAGTGTCAAATTTTTGAAAATTTTAAATCCCCCTGTGTCTGCCTTTGGGGTTTGGATCCTACCACGACTTACATTTCCCTTTCACGCGGCCTGTTTCCCATGGTTCAAATGAGATAAAGTTCATATGAAAGTTGAAACTCCGCTAAACCGTTTTAAAATTACTAAAACCGATAAAAATGAAAAATTAAAAAAAACGAAATTTCCAAAAACAACTCAAAACCCTAAGATTCGTTATTATCATAATTTTTTAAAAACAAATTCCATGAAGGGGTATGAAATTTTAAAAAAACTTGGGAAATTTTGAAACGTAAATCAAATGACAGTTCTTTAGAAATTCCCAGATGACCTAAATGACTATTTTGCTTCCCTGCACAAAAATTGACCCTATTATTAAAGAAATGACATTTTCTCTCTGGAATCACATACCTCGCACCCCTGTGACGATAGTTTCTATTTCAAAAAGTTGACTCCCAAAGAAGTAAAAAAGGAAGGCATCAAATCAAACAAAGGCTCGGATGATATAAGGGAAAAAGAAATTTAAAAATTGGTTTAAAAGATTCCCCCTTTTACCCTAAAACTTTTTTTTAACAACCGGATATTTTCCCAAGGAAACAAACCATTCGTCCCTCCGAAATGTTTAAATTCGTTAAAACTTTGTGATTATCGACCTATCCATTTACCAACATTATCCAAAATCCTCAAAATTGTACGTCAACAAAAAACAAGTATTTACCATAAATGTTCCTAATTTTTAATCTGGTTTTAGGAGGGGAGAAGTACGCAAACCTTTTTAGAGTCATCGAAAAATTTCAATCTCTGGATAAAGGGAAAATTAAAAGCTAACGCTTTTTGATTTTGCAAGGCCTTCGATTCAGGACCATGAAGGGTTTTGGAAAATTAAATTCTCGGTTTCTGATTCTATTTTCGGGGTTTCAAGTTATTTTATAATAGACAACAGGTCCAGTTGAAAAACACTTTCTCTCCTAAACCAGTTTCCGGGGTCCACAGGGCCCTCTTGGTCACTTTTTTTCCCTTTTTCTATTAAATGATATCCTAAATCTATAAGATGCAATCATCATATGTACCAGTGACCTACAGATCTTCGCGGGGAAACCCTGAAATGGCCCGTTAAAAAAAACAAAACAGGATTTAGCCCTTTTTCATGAATGGTCACTGGGAAAGGCCTTAAACTAAACCATTAAAATCTCAATCAATTATAATTGGCTCATTTGGTCCCTAAGCTAAAAACAAATATTTCATACAGACTGGGTAAAATCTGTTCCCCATGCTACAAGTAAAAACTATCTGACCATCGACAAATTCCTAAATTGGGAACCTCATGTTCGGGAAACTTGCCGCAAAGTGTATGCTTCAATGTACTCACTCAAATGTGCTTACAAATGCCTTCCCCCCAAAACCAAAGAACTACTAGTAAAATCCCTCTTACTTCCTCTGCTTGATTACGGTGACATTGTGTACGGTAATGTAAAGAAATCAACTGCTGACGCTCTCCAAGAGTTCAAAATGCGTGTGTTAGGTTTCAATATAATATCAGAAAGTATGATCACATATCGGATACTACAAAGCTAATAACATACTAAACTTGAAAGCCGACGCATGTTTCATATTTTGTGTCTTTTCTACAAAATATTAAATACAGGTGTACCTACTACCTCTCTCATAAAATTTCTTATCTTAAAACAAGAAGATTCGAAATCTTTGCTATGCAATATTCAAAAGCAACACTAACTTTTACAATAAATCTTACTTAGTAGCGACGACTAGAGAGTGGAATAGCCTTCCAGTAAATGTTAGGAAATGTAAGTCTGCGATCATTCAAAAACATTTAAATACTATTTTTCTGAGCTGATATTGTATGATGTGAAGTGTGTACTAAATGTGTTTAGAATAGGTAAATGTAATTTTTATATCGCTTTTTAACAGTTTTCTCCATTTCTTGTATTTTCTTAAGTTAGTTCTTAAGTGAGTTAAAATTGTAAGTTAAATGCTAAATTTTATAGGGCTTTTTAACAGTTTTGTTCTTTTCTTTGTTTTCTTAAGTTAGTTCTTAATTTAATTAACAATAAATATAATTAGTCTAAATTAAGTATATTATAGGGTTAAAAGGTTTTTGTATTATCTACCAGTATTTTCTAATTCATTATTATCTAACTTTGTCATGGCTCTGACTGAATGCGTCTTTTCCTTGGTACATGATGTTGAAATCTAAAATCGGCCTAGCCGTCGTCCTCGGTGGTTGTGTGCATTTCTCATATTGCTTTTATGATTCATGAATGTTTTTAGATTTTGTCAACATTTGATACGTATTGCTAAATTAATATCTCTTAGAATTTATATTTTCGGGCAAACCTTTAGCGTTTTCCTGAGTCAGTAATGTTTGTTTTGTTTTTAAAATTATCTTAATTATATTTTTTTTGTTGCTCAATGTTGAAGAGCATGCACACTTCCTTTGTTTTCCCTGGTTTCCCCCGGTCGCTTAAGGCGAATGCTGGGACGTTGTATTCTTGTCACGTTTGTGAGCCCAGGGGCATGACATCTGTAAGTTGTATTATTTACTTATTACTAAGTATTATTTACTTGTTTTTATTTACTAAATGTATCTATTAATTCAATTCTTATCTATAAATTTATGTATTACGTGGTTAGGCGGAAGAGCGGACCTGATGGCCCGAGTCTCGCCACATAAATAAAGTCATTATTATTATTATTATTATTATTATTATTATTATTATTATTATTATTATTACATAACAGTGCAATTAGCTCTATCCATTGAAACAAAATGAGATAAAATTTGGAAGCATTTTTAAAAAAAGGCGTTTGAGCGTTCCTGAAAATGGGGAATTTTAAGCTAATTTTTACAGAAAACTGTTGAGTTTTCGAGAAAATTTTATTCACAATATTTAAAGCAAATGGGCTCATAAATATAATAATATAAAAAATACCTATAATTTAAATATTACTGACGTGATATACAACTCAAATTTCATTTTTTTAAACAAAACAATAGAGCAATATGGCGTTTATGTCATATATGTATATGTTTGGAACTAACCCTACCAAAAATTAAAAAAAAATAATTTTCCCAAACAATCAACATGAAGTTATTGTAAGAACTATTTATGCACAAAAATTTCTTTTCACGACAAATCTCTTTCTTGGATTTCGTAGTCGTGGGAAGACTACGAAAGACTACGAAGTAAATTTCAAATTTGTGAAATTTTCGAAAATTCAGAGTTAACCGTGAGAATCAGATCTATGCCACTTAATAGGTGTATTTTACAATTTTCTTACAAAAAGTAAGAAATAATTTGAAATTTTTTTAAAAAAATTTTGAAACTGACCGGTGGCTTCTTGTAAAGTACTCAGAAATCTTACAATTTCTTTTTCAAAATCTCATAGCTACAAATACAGCCAGATCGACAAGGGTTTCTTAATTTTGGAACAGAACGTACTTGTGGTTTATGCGCATGTAGTGTTCACAGACGGACAGCTAAATAGACAGACATACGGGCGGACGTTTTTCTTCCAATTGCTTTTCACATCAAGGACCCTCAAAACTGAGATTCTGTCTACCCCACGTGTGTAATTTAACAACAGGCTTTTTGCACATTTTCATCACTTGAACCCGGAAATGAATTTTTTCGCTGAATATACCTTGTATTTTCGTGCAGCATTACATAACTTTCTCTATACTATGTATATTACTCCGTATGTACGCACGAATACGAGAAAGTAAACTAGAGGTGGTATAGATGTATATGAGTATGGCACAGACTTTCTGGAAGTAAAGTTGTCTAATTGTGTTGGTGAGGACTGGTACTGTACACTCTTGTCCCTCCTTCTTGCCTGCTTACATCTATTGCTGCACAAAGAATTTTTTTTTAATTTTCGCAACTATTTGTTTTCTAAATGGTAAAACCTAAAATCGCTCTAGTCAAAACTATGCCTTTGATGGGGAGGATTTAGGGTTTGAGCCCCGATAATGGCAGGATTTTCGACACTAACTAGAGAGCTAAATCTAAAATTTAATAGCAGTTAGGAAGAATATTCTAGAGGCCGGATGCTCTGATAGGTAGTTTTTTGCCGTTTCTCCGATCCACTCCAGGCGTATATTGGAGCACCCTATTAAACAGACCTTGAATCGCTGGCAATATGCCCTTGCACTTACTTGTCTTATACTAACACCATACCACACTTTTCACCTACATACATTACACAACAACGCATAAATTGCACCACTCATGTCGGGAGATAACTTAGGAAGCTAACTTGTATTTAGTCGCATTTCGAAGTTCAATTTCAGTGACTAGCAAATGCGATACGTAGTTTTCCCTGGTTTCACCGAATAACACAAGGGGAGGAACAGAGACATACACTGACAACACAACGAACGCTATCTTTCCTTCATCTTCTTACTCCGGTACCCAAGCATTACCTACATAAATGATTACATGCGCTACTCTACCACAGACGTACGCAGACCAGTCGGAAAATACGAGTTTGACCTGGTTGGATGTCTAGCGGGTGGGAGATTCCTAAAAGGGAAAACCACGCCAAACAAGGAGCAGATTTGTGGCGGATTTCCCCATCTAGGCAGTAACATCAATCACCGCTACCTCCCGTGAAGAAACCCTGCACTTCACTAACACGACTGATGACCATGACGGTAGACGGGACTCCAAACACGAAATACTCAAACAATCAATAGAAAATTCAGACAAAACCTTAAAAATCGGCTCTGTGCCATCTCCATTTATTCCTAAAATAAGAGCAAAAGCAATTAAAAATGGCACTGATTCAATTATTTTATATAAACTCTACGAATGTTCAAAAATTATAAAACAAAATACAATTCTATAAAGTATGTGCTGATGTAGCATCATTTATTAAAATTGATTTTTTATTTTAAAATGATCAATTTGTTTCAAGGGTTACATAAATCTTTTTACAGTTTTTCTTAAAAGATCGATTTTCAAACTTATGGAAACTGTTACACAAAATAGATGATTATAAATTAAAATTCAAAAGTAGTATATTATCTCCAAGTAAGATCTTTTTTAAAAATTGATTTAACCCTTGTGAATAGAAAACCATTATTCTACACATAGCTTTAAAACAACCTTGGTTTCTTCAGTTTGTGTCTCTACTGCAACGTCGTCTGTGAGTGCTAGAGACATCATTTCCATTGTCTCTGCATTCGAGCCATACATATCAATATTCTTACATTTAATTGGCTCTAACCTCACGTTTCAGGCACTTCTTCTTTTTGCGCTATTTTAGTATGTCTCACCATTCAGACCCGATCATAGTACATTCGCAAATTTAAAAAAAATTCATTGTCATTTGTTTCGCTTTTTAATTATAATTTCTACTGTTTGTACTTTTGAATATCATCTACACACATGTTGCCTTAGGAGGCGTCCTAAAGAATATGCATGTTTCTTCTTCCACTGGCCTCCATCATCCCAAGCTAATGCTTTATCAACCCCCCATTGTATGATCCCCAGTGGTCTTCATTACCTCCCACACTGAACAGGCCAATTTATTGGACAACCCCTTTTGACAACTTCCCCCTTGGACGATCCCCTGCCATCCATATCAACCCCCATCGGATGACGCAACGTGGTTCCCACCATGCGATGCTCGCATTCATCGGCCCCTCATTGGACGCAAACCTTTGTCTTCGTCAGCGCCTAGGGCCGCTTTTCACCCCCCTTGGGTTCTTTATTACCCAAGGCCCTCATGGCGACTCTCCTGTCGTCTTCATCAATAACTCATATGACAATGCTTCTTTTGTCATCATCAACCCCCCATTGGTCGATGCTTCTTTCGTTTCATCAACCCCCTTGGACGATGCTTCTTTCGTCTTCATTAACCCCCCCATTGGACGATGCTTCTTTCGTCTTCATCAACCCCCCCATTGGACGATGCTTCTTTCGTCTTCATCAAACCCCCCCATTGGACGATGCTTCTTTCGTCTTCATCAACCCCCCCAATTGGACGATGCTTCTTTCGTCTTCATCAACCCCCCCATTGGACGATGCTTCTTTCGTCTTCATAAACCCCATTGACGATGCTTCTTTCGCCTTCATCACCCCCATTGGACGATACTTCTTTCGTCTTCATCACCACCCCATTGGACGATGCTTCTTTCGTCTTCATTAACCCCCCCCATTGGACGATGCTTCTTTCGTCATCCACCCCCCTCATTGGATGATGCTTCTTTCGTCTTTATCAACCCCCCCCCATTGGACGATGCTTCTTTCGTCTTCATCAACCCCCCCATTGGACGATGCTTCTTTCGTCCATCAACCCCCATTGGACGATGTTCTCTTCATCCCCCCCATTGGACGATGCTTCTCGTCTCTAACCCTTGGACATGCTTCTTTCGTCTTCATCAACCCCCCCACGATGCTTCTTTCGTCAGCATCAACTCCCCATTGGACGATTCGTTTCAGTCTTCATCCGCCCCTCATTGGACGATGCTTCTGCCGTCTGCAGTAACCTGTTCATTTGTCGGCGCTCTGTCGTTTTACCAGTTCTCGTCGGAAGCGTCTACACATTCGTCATGTTCGTCGTCGTTGTCGTTGTCGTCGTCGTCAGCAAGTCTTACTCCTCCTCCATATCCTCCCAGTCAGCGTCGTCGCCGTCGTCGTCGTCATCTGCAAATAGCAAGAAACACGTTGTTGAAATTTCGAAGGAAACTCAAATGTAATTGCATTTTGGGAAAAACATCTAATACGATTCAAAATGATTTTGAACGAACTATTTTTAGAGCTAGTTTCCAGTTTCAGCTATTTAGGTTGTCAAGTTGACCAAGATACCAGTAGAGACATGAACATTAATTTGGCATAGTTCCAATGAATTTGTGGTACTATACGTAATACATTAAAAATAAGAGAAGGTAAAAACAAGAATAAAGTTCGATTAGACTATGGCTTTTCCAACTGTTCTGTACAGCAGCCAAAGTTGGGTACTAACAAAAATAACCGTAAGTAGAATACAGGCCACTGAAATAAAGTTTCTGAGAAGAACGCCAGGCTTCACGAAAGAAAATCACATTCGCAACGAGAAGATAATGGAAAAACTACTTGCCAAAGGAATTGGAAGCAAAATAACCAAATATCGAAACACCTATTATGAACATAGGCAAATGATGGATAATACATGACTAACTAAATTATCAATACATTATTAACCGCATGGAAAATGATACCTGGGCTGACCCAAAAAACAATGGAAGGAATTCTTGTGAGGCCGGAACACACTCAAGCCTAATCCATGAAGTGCAGAAGAAGAAGACTCTTCTGTTTTAATAAATATTAATAAATCATAAATTCAGATTCGCAGAAAATATGTTTGTTTTATTATTATTATTATTATTATTATTATTATTATTATTATTATTCAATAAGGTTGTTTGAAAAAGAATTAACTTAATAAAATATAATAAAAATTATTTTCTCAATACTAATCATTTTCTAATACGTAAGTACTTAAACACTTTATCAAGTGCATCAAGACCTTCGCTCAAGTCACCGTAGCCAATTACAGTAAATCATGGGAGCAGGCCGATCGGGAACTTTGAGCCCTTGAGAAGCCCGCTGTTTGAAAACGCATATTTTCAAATTTTGTGGCACTGTGTGCACTTCCCTACGAGAGACTACATTGCAGCTGGAGCTTCTTTAACCGTTTTCTGGGGGAAATTGAAAGAATATTCCGATTTTTCTGTAGATTTCGCAGCGTGCAATGTGTTTTAGTGACAACAAATATGCTCTAGAAGTGCACAAATATTTTATACTTGCTGTTTTAAATATGCATGAAAAATTATTAATTTTCCGCAGAACCGCGGAACAAATCATCATCATCATTATTATTATTATTATTATTATTATTATTATTATTATTATTAGGGTTCTAAATAATATTAAATTAATAATTATTATTTTTATTAAAATAGTATTATTTTTAAAATAAAAGGTGTTTTGAAATAGTGGGCTCAGTAGTCAGTGACTAAGTCACTGGTGAAATTATCAGTGAAAGATAGTCACTGTTTGATGATTTATCACAGTCTTTCACATCATCCCCATTATTAAACCTTAACATAAAGGTATTGGAATTCCGTGCAATATAAATAATGAAGGTAGTTAGGTGATCGATAAAGGGGGAAAGGAAATTCCTCAAACCTCAAAAATAATGTTCAAAATGCCTTCCATTTGCTAACAAATAAGTCTTAACTCGCCTGAGAACATTTGCTGCAACCAAATGTAAAGTTCGTTCATCAATCATGCAAATCGCTCCCTCCATGTTTCTTTGCAGCTCTTTGAGATTAGCAGGTTTGTTTGCATAAACTTTTGAGGCATCCCTAAAGATAATAATCTGGTGGTGACAAATCAGGCGAGCGAAGTGGCCACTAATATTAAGAAATTATTCTGTTCCCAAAAAATTATTTCGGTAATTATATTGTCGACTTGGCAGTGTGTACTGTCGCAATATCCTGCAGAAACCAACAATTTCTGTCATCGTTTTCCAGAAGGGATAGAAAATTTATCATTACATTCTGATGTGTATCCATCGTCACCGTTTCCTGAAATAAAACGGACCAATTATTTTGTTACGAGAAATCGCACACCATACTCCATTTTTTTTTTTTTTTGTTTTTTGAATGCAGTGGTCTCTCTACAGGTTTCTACCGGGAGCGGTAGCTTAGTGCAACAACTGATGTCACTGTAGCGCCTCTGACCGGGAGGTTCTAGATTCGAGTTCTGACGGCGGCAAGATTTTCGACACTAGCTTTTAAGCTAGGTCGAATTCTACCGCTGTTTGGAGGAGAATTCCAGCGTCCGGCTGCTCTGGTCGGTAGTTTTCAATGGTTTTTCCGATCAGCACCAGGCGAATGCTGGAGCAGTACGCTACCAAACGGGCCACGGACCGCGCGCCATCTGTCCTTCCCATTTCTTGTCCTATCCTCTCCCCTTACACACACACTTACATTAACATGCAATACACTACCACATCCCGGGAGACCGGTCGAGACCTGGTGGGAGAGTCCTGGTTAGGGGAAACTCCACTAGCCGACAGTAGGTCGGCGCCGTACCTCGCCATCCAGCGGGGGAAGATCACCGCCATCCCCCGAGAAAAAGCATTCAGTACACTAACGGGGCTTATGACCAGAGCAGTTGACACGCCCAGAAAAACAAAAGCAAACATCAATCTACTCTTTCCTTTGGTCTCTCAATACCCCAGAGCCCCCTGTTTTGCTGGTTAATTATTTATCCAGATGAAACCAAGCCTCTTAACTAAAAAATACGTTATCAAGTGCCTCAAGAACTTCGCTTACGAATTGGCGTAGCCAAATTACAATAATTCATACGAGCAGCCCCAAAAGGAAATCATAAGCTGCTGAGATGTCCGCAGTTTTAACGCACACATTTTCAATTTTGTAGTTGCACAGTGCGCATTCCATATGAATGATTACATTGCTGCTGTAATTTCCGTAATAATGTTTTCGGGGAAACTTCCTCTAGTTTACGCTGCGTGAGCACTGTAATTCAGCGGCTGCATTTCCGATTAAACATACCTCCTATCTCACGATAACCCTTCACTAACCAAAATATGGTACACTTGTTCGGAATAGACTCAAATGAAAATTTTTCTCTGAAAGCTGCCCGGCACTCTTTGAAAGATTGCGTTCGGAAATACTCCTCCACCAGAAAACGGCGTTTCTCTACGCTGAGGCGCATCATAAGTTAACTGTGAAAGAAGGAAACTATGAATGAAGACGAGGGCTGTTTTTTTGAGCAGGAATGATCAGCACCACAGGAAGGGGTGAGTGAAACGAAGGGGGCGGGGGTGAATGGAATGTCGCTGAAATGCAGTCGATAGAGCTGTCCCAGAAGCCGAATTGCCAAACTATCACTTTTCACACTATCAAAAGTAATCTTACAATGAGCCAATGCATTTTAGAATTAATAATTGGAAGTAGATGAATCGTTAGTGCTGTTGTGAGCGTATAAATTAGATAATAAAATGTGTGCAACTGCACTCAGATAGTTCAGATAGAACGCTCCCATCACGTGGCCCAGAACTAAACCGCAGTGGAACATCCTTCCGCCTTTTGCCAGCGCCCTCTAGCAAGATGCCTTCACTGGAACCGGAGCTGTTTCTATGGTTACCCTCCGGCAGAAAATGACGCGGCGCTTCAACTACAATGGAAGCCAACCCAGTGATTGTTGAGAAACATTTCTGTTGATGTAAAGGGGTGTATTGAACTGCTACATCTTCCTCAAAAGTATTTTGAGTTGAGAAATTAATTTGGTAGACTGTTGAATTTATGAACAGATTAACTTTCTCTATACTACGTACATTACTCGGTGTATATGGATGTATACAAGAAAGTAAAAATTGGTACTAGTCTTATTTCCGGTGAATTTTTTGAAAATTGGAATATTTTAACATTCAAAAATTACAAAATTGAAGATAAGGGTTTTTCTCCAAAGAAAATCTATTGGAAAAAATCAGCTCTTTAAGGTAGGTTGTGTACAATACTTTGAAAATCGAGTAAGTTTGCGGAATTTGTGCTTGTAAATAATGCAAATTATAAAAATTTCCCCAAAACGTTTCCAATTTTTTCCTCATTTTTTTCACGGATCCATCAAGGATCGCTGAAATAATGTGCAGGTCTCTGTTTTGCTGACCTGTTAGATTCGCATTTTTATTTTGACTAATACGGATGATCCTTGATGCCTTCAGAGGAGCCCAATATGTGTTTGTGCTTTATTGATATCCTTTTGCTAGGGGGCCAAATTGTAATTTCGTTCAGCCAGTTTTGTTACTCATTAGGGGTCTCAGTGCATCTACCGATGTTACTCCAGTGCTTCTGACCCGTAGGTCCTAAATTCGAGTCCCGACGGTGGCAGAATTTTCGACGTTTGCTCCCCAGCTAGGTCGAATTCAGTCACTATCTGGAGGAGAATTCTAGCGGCTGGCTGCTCTGATCGTTAGTTTTCCGTGGTTTCTCCGTTTAACATCAGGCAAATGCCGGAACAGTACATTAACAAACGGGCCACGGACCGCGCGCGATCTTTCCTTCCTCTTCCTTATCCTTATCCTCTCCCTTTACACGCACACTTGTACTAACATGCACTACAGTACTACATATGCCGGTAGTTATGTTAGGGACTTAGAACTTTTCATGGCTGGGGTGGTGTCCTGCTCGTGGGAGATACCTGGTTGCTGAAAACCCTGCTAGTCATTGGTAGATCGGCGTCGGGCTCGCCATTCAGTGGGGGGAGGTCACCGCGATGAAAAACAATGCACTACACTCACGGGACCAATGACTTCAGTGGTTGACGCACCCGGAATCAGTAATCAATCAATCAATGAAACAAAACAAATGAGAGCAACCAGTCACTAGAATTCTCCTCCAGAAAGCGACTGAATGAGACCTAGCTACGTGACTCGGGCGTTAGTTGCTCCCGGCCAGAGCCATGCCGTCTAGGCCGGCTGCAGACGCAGCAAGGCCCACTGCGCTGGCGGCGCTGCGCGCAGGCGCAGTGGGGCGGCCGCCTGCGGAGCGCCGGGAGGCAGCGGGCGACGCCATGGCGCTCGACGACGCCTCCGCCCGCGCGCTCCACCACGACGAGGTGCCCGTCGACCGGCGGAGGCTGGAGCGCATGATCGCAGGTGAGCGGCGGCTCGTATTGTGCGCGGCCACTTCCCGAGTCCCGTAAGTGTAGTCATGCTTTTATCGCCCGAGGTGGGGTATTCAACCCTGGATGGCGAGATCGCGCGTACGTGGTTTGCGGGGTTTTCCTCAACCAGGCATCTCCCGTAAGTGTAGTACATGCTTTATCGCGAGTGGTGTTATTCCACCACTGGATGGCGAGATCAGACGCTGTTTGACGTGGAATTGCGGGGATCCCCCCAACCAGGCATCTCCCGTAAGTGTAGTACATTATTGTATCGCGGGAAGTGGTGGTGATCTTCGTCAGCTGGATGGTGAGATCCGGTGCCAACCTACGTCAGCTTGCGGGGATTTTCCCCAACCAGGTATCTCCATCAGCGTGGCACCCCCCCAATGGGACAAGCTCGAGACCGGTCGCCGGCCGAAAGATTCCGACCGATCTCCCGACTAATGTGGTAGAGTGGTGCATATGTGTGTATGTATGTATGTGTGTGTGTGTGTGTGTGTGTAAGTAAAGGGGGAGGAATGGGCAAGGAAGAGGAAGGAAAGATCTCGCGCATTCCGTGAAGCGTTTGTAAGTGTACTCCTCCATCATTCGCCTGGTGTTGATCGTAGAAACAACGGAAAACTATCGATCAATGCAACTGACCGCTACAATTCTGCTGCAAACAGCGGCGTGGCTGAGCTGACGTAACGGTTAGTATCCATCTCCTATTCCCAAGTTCGCGGGTTGAAACCTCATCAAAGCGGTGGATTTTTAAGGACAAAAATATCCTTCGCCCGCCTTCTTTCGTATTGTAAGTTAATCTGGCTGTCACATGTTGTAGATTTCCATGTTGTAAATTTATTGCACATTAAAGATCCTCAAGCGTAGAAGAAGACTCTGGCCTAATTCAGGTCGCTAGTTTCCTCGCCAATGTGATACCACCTTGTTTGTGTGCTAGAGGATGAACGGAGCATAGCGAAATTTGTGTGGTCGGACGGCCGAGCAGGCCCGATGGCGTGAGCCTCGCCACGTAAAACAAGGCATCGTCCAATCGGATTAAATGGATTGGAATTGCATTGTTCGTTGGGATTTCCTCTGCTCCAATGGGCTATTCGGTTTAACGATTTTTTTTATTAATTTTTAACTTTACTATATCTTTGAACAATTGAAGACTTAATTTGCTAAGGGCACGTGTTTCCATTTCCATCTGTTACTAGTTTTATATGTATTTTCAAGGCGCTTCTCTATCATGCTGCCAAATATTGTGTCCAAAAATTTCTTTTTTTCTGCGACTAAATTTTCTATATGAAAACAATTCAACACTACCTTGAACCATAAAGCTGAATTGAATAATTTTCCCTACCTAAAAAAAAATTGTGTTTTATCGAAATATGTAACTTTCCAAATTAGCACGTCAATTCAGTCACAAGGCGAATTCTAATTGGACAATTTTAACACATACACATATCCGAAACAATAATTAATTTACAATTACAATAGAGATGTTATCCTTTCAACTCAAAATTCCTCCTTACTTCATTTGAAACTAGTATCTAACTGTAGTCTGTAGTCTTGACAGTCGCCTTGTTTCTGCGCTATTTTCCTACAAGTTCAGAGCCAGTAAGATTAGAAGATACTTACACTCATTGTCACCGCCCTAACACCAACTTGGGTCATTAATTTTGTCGGGAATATATCCTTCAGAAATAAACATGTTCTCTCGGAAATAACATTCTTTTCTTTATAATCTTCTTCCATTGTAATAGGAATATGTAATGCCTCAAATTGTCGAAAGTCGTTGTAAACTGAGTTTCGGATTAAATTCCAATTTGGGGTGACAAATTGAATAAGCTCCATGTTTGTAATCATTATTATTAGCTAATTATGAGGATACATTATAGAGCACATTAACTGCCCGGAATATCTTTCGTAATTGATAATCTAAATTTCTGACATGATGGTGCCAACGAGTATCAAATACAAGAGCTATAAAGTGACTCCATGAAATTGTTGAGTTTTGGTCTTCTTGGAAGCTAAGTTGCCACAACTCCAGGGTGTTATTCAGAAATCTCGGATTAAATTCCCAGTCGAGACTCTACTGCTTTGAAAGATTTGAAGAAAAATTTATGCAAAGAAACAAATCGACGTTTGCTTTGGCTTCCGCGGTGTCAAAAATAGTGATTTTGGCTGCCTGGAAAGCCACAAGGCCGATATGGCTCACGTTTGGTCAATCATGTTCCAGCGTTCTTCATAGATATAAGTCTGTGAAGCGTTGATTGATTGACTGACGATTACAGTCTACTGCTAAGGTCATTAGTCCCTTAAGTGAAGTCGATGTTTCTTATGGCGATAAGTGGCGGTAATCGTTCCCCTCTGTCTGGCGAGATTCGACGCCAACGTACGTCGAGTACGGGGATTTTCCCCAACCAGGGATATCCCACCACTGTGGCACCGCCCCAGCAGGAACAAACTCTGAACTCGCGCGGTCCGTGGCCCGTTTGCTAGGGTACTGCACTGGCGTTCGCCTGGTATTGATCCGAGAAAACACCGAGAATTGCCGATCAGAACAGCCGATCGGTATAATTCTCCTCCAGACAGCGACTGAATTAGACCTAGGGTAGCTAGGGTCAAAAATATCCGGCCACCGTCGGGACTCGATTAGCGGATTCTGTGGTATAACGGTTAGCGTATAGAACTGTTGTACCCGAGTTTGCAGGTTCAAACTCGATCGAAGCCGTGGATTTTTAAGGGCGAAAAAATCCTTCGTATGTCTTCCTTCGGAAGGGAAGTAAAGCCGGCTGCCCATGTGATAGATTTACTGCATGTAAAAGATCCTCAAGCCTAAAGGAAGCCTCTAAGCAAAATTGAGATCCACCTGTTTCGTCGCCCATGATAATACCTCCTTTCTCCGCTTGGTGGTGAAAGAAGCGTAGCGAAATTTGCATGGTTAGACGGAAGAGCGGCCCCGATGGCTCGAGTCTCGCCACGTAAAATAAGGCATTAACTAAAACTAACTAAAACTCGATTCATAGGACCTCCCAATCCGAGGCACTGTAGTGACATTATCCTATGCCCTGAGCCATTTTGCTTGTCGTTTTCCAAACACCAAAAAAAAAATCAATGGTTCCAATTAATATTATAGTTTGAAAGTATGAAATTTTTATATTCATCTTTGAAGTATGTGTTTTGTTTCAATGCACGGTCAAGAAAATGAATAAAATACATAATTCTTTATTATTTGCTAATCGACAGTTCCCGATTTCAGTGAACTTTTTTATTATTTGTTGTTGTTTTTTGTCAATACATAGATATTTAAATGTTTTTTCATACTTTACGCATGTAATTTTTTGTTACTTACTAACTTATTCTTAACTTACATAATACACAATGGGGAGGTGTTCCACTATGGGGGCCTCGAATCAGGTTCTACGGTTGCGAATTTGATTTTGTTCCATGGAATGGATATTTATTTTGGATTCTGATTCTACGGATTGGATATTTGTGTGTCGTCGAATTCGGAGAGTGCTGGAATTTGATGAATGTCATAATGCGAGGGCATTCAATAATTAAAGAGACAAATTGGTCTGGAAAAATAAACCTTTATTTTTACACAACAGGACTTCACTTTTTTATGTCCGTAGTCCATACCCCTTGACATTAAATAGGACCGTTGTGCTTTTTTTCAGTATTTATCGCTGTAATCACTCGATAGTTGCATGTTTGGTATATTTGTAATATAGTTATTTATAACTGTTTCTGCCCCGTTAAATTTGGCTGCGACTACTGGTATTGTAGTTCCTTTTCTTTTGGAGTCTGGTAATATTTAACACGAAAGAGTGGTGCTGTTTAAGGTCTTCAATAATATCCTGTTCAGTTGTAGATTGATGTAGATTTTTTAACGCAACGGAAAACATTTTGTTGGCCGGGTTCTTGTATTAGTGAAATTTTCGTTGGGTGTGTCCAAGGCACTTGATTATTTTCCGAAAGACTGTAGAGTTATTTGCATTTATCATTATTTTAGTGTTCTTTTTATGTTTCAATATTATTGGTAACATTGATTCTATAAGAAACAGATTTTTTTATGCTATATATACAGGTGGATTTTTTCTGTTAGCGTTTCATGTTTGACCGAAGTTACTTTGAATTTACTTTAAAAAATCCTCTAAAACTAAGTGTAGCCAGAATCTATGTTTTGTGAAAAATCGATTGTCAGCAAAATGTTTGTCTGTCTCTCCGTCAGTGGTGAATGCTAGCGCCTAAACCGTTCAGCCAATTTTCTCTGAAATTGATATTCCCCTACAGATCTGAATGAACTCGAAGCTTTGGAAATTTGAAGCAGATAATCTGATTTTAGAAGGTACTTTACATGAAACCTCAAATTCATTGCAATTTTGCCATTTTTGGGGGGACGTCTTTCTGCAACTGCAATATTGAAGTTAGATATATTTTTCTTAATAAAATCTGTTCCTTATATTAGACAGATCTTGAAATAAGATTATGTTCAATTTTTTGATAATATGAGTAGTTTTCGTGTAATTTTGCGCGAAATATAGGAAATTTTAATTATTTAAACAATTTTTTTAAATACCGCACGAAATTTTTTCTATAATTTTCTACTTGCATGTACCAAAGGGCGACAAAAAATGTGTTGCCAATTCGGCGTATGCTCTGTATTTTCGAAAATTACAAAACGTTAACATTTGAACACCACAAAGTTGAAGATAGACATTTTAGCCACAAACAAAACATATTCTCAAAAAATAATCTCTCCACAAAAGGTTAAATATTTTTTTTTAAGAAACGAGCAATTTTATGTAATTTGTTGTTCAAAATAATGCAATTAAAAAAAGTCTTAAAAACTGGTCTTATTTGTCTTTCCTGTTTATGTGTTGTGATGGTTTATCACAAAGGAGAATAATATAAATGTAACATATCGCAGTGAACACGATAAGCGCAAGAATGTCCGAAGGAAGTGAAACGAAAACGCGATCGTTTAGGAAAAATTAATACGAGTGATTGAAGGAGTAGCAGAACACGTAACTGTTTTGTTGTTGTTTTTTTTTTTTCAAGGAAGAAAGAACACATGAGAAAATCCGTGGGATAAGTAGTTCTCGAAAGAAGTAAGATGGCAAAGGTCAAGGAATAAATAAATTAACATGGACGAACGAACAGCCAATCAGGATAGGAGTTCGTGCGCGGAATGAAATGAAAGCGCACAATATGAACAAAAGAAGAGAACCTACCTGGGGCTTGAAGACAGAGAGCAGAGCTGAGGTTGATAGCAAGCGGATCTAGAGAGAGAAGGTTGCTCGCGATGTCGGCATAGTTAAGTTTTAAAAACGGTAAAAAGTGTAAACAGCGTGACTAGGTGGGAGGTGTTTTATACCACGTAACTAAAAGACAGTAACGAACGAAACTTGAGTGTGTGGTGTTATGGATATCGAGAGAGCATAAAATATGTTAAATGGAATCAGGACGAACAACACATCGGTCTAGAAGGCGGAGACTTCAGAAAGAGAAGTAAAACGGGGACGTTTTGATTGAAATTTTTTTTGATGATTAATGTAAGAAGATCAAGTCTTGGCATAATTAAAATTAAATTGTATTATCATATTTTAGAATTAATTATAAGGAGGGAACGGCCGAGCATGCAGTCAGAGGGGAGGGAATTGTATAAAAGTTATTTCGTAAATAATAACAAATTGTTGTGTCAAGTGTGTATGTTTGTTTTCTTTTGTTGTTTTTCTTGTTAGTCAGTCACAGCAAAGGTGACATTAGGTACAACTGGAACCGAAGCAACAGGAGCATAAAACATAATATTTCCTGTAATAAATACTAAGAGGGGGGATTAAAATACACGTACTGTTTTTGGTTTTAATTGAATTTCTGTAGAGTAAGACTATCGAACCCACGATAATATAAATTTACTTGATAACAGCTAATCCCTATATAATAATGTATATTAGAGGGGAAAAGAGCAGTTACAGTATATTAAACAAGGGACGCTTAAAGAACGGTACAGGATTCATTTTCGTTGATTACTCTGAATTTTTGAAAATACAAGTTGCAAATATCGGGTTGAACTGTCAGCCCGAGTTCGGAACTCACTGCGTTTTACGTAACGTATAGGTAAGGTTCAGGGCGAGTTAACTTACAGGACCTGAGTTTAAGCCTCCGTCCAGAAACAAATGTTTGCTGATTGAAAACACTTTTGCATGTTAATGTAGTAGTATAATACAGCGGAGCGGTTACCATTTATTTTATTGATTGGTTGATTAGGGATTCCGGTTGTGTCAACGGCTAAAGTCATCGGTACCGTAAGTGTAGTGCATGATTTTCCTCGTAATGTGGTGGTGATCTCCCCCCCCCCACTGGATGGTCAGATCCGGCGCCGAACTACCTGACGGTTAACCGGGTTTTTCCCCAACTGGGTATCTCCCACCAGTGTGGCACCACGCCAGTCGGGACGAGCTCTAAGCACCCGACCAGTCTCTCGGAATATGTGTTAGTGTAGTGCATGAACGTGTGTGTGTAACTAAGTGATGAGGATAGGACCATGAAGAGGAAGGGAAGGTCGCGCGCGGTCTGTGACCCGTTTGTTAGGACCTTCCGGTCCGAGGCACTGCAGTGTAATCAGTTGGTGCCCTGACCCACCGCTCCCGCTCGGAGCAGTTAAAAATAATGCAATAAAGTATGTGCTGTTGTAGCGCTACTAGTTTTAATGTACAGTTTGAATCATTGTGAACGGAAGAAACACAGCACCATCTCCTCCTCTATTAGATGAAAGCGTTTCTTTTATCATATTGCTGAGAAATGGTTTCTTAGTGCACAGCAGCTTCTTAACACATCTCCTCTTGATTGATTGATTATTTCTTGTTTTCGGGAGCGACAATTTCGTGGTCTTTATTCCCATTAGTGTAGTGAATGTTTCCACGTGGGAGGTGGTAGTGTCCTTCCCCCGCTGGATGGTGAGATCCAACTTCAACCCCCATTTCGGGTTACTGGTTTCCTCATTCAGGTATCTGCCGCCACCGGGGCACCGCCCCAGCCGTGACAAGCGTCTTGGTCCCGACTGGTCTCCTGACATGTATGGTAATGTAGTGCCTCTAAATGTGCGAGTAAGTAAGGGGTGAGGACAGGATAAGGAAGGGCAAGGAGAGATCGCGCGTAGGCCATGGCCCGGTTGTTAGGGTACTGCTCCGTCATTCGCCTGGAATTAATCGAAGAAACTACGGAAAACTACTGATCAACGCAGTCGGCCGCTAGAATTCTCCTACCGGGAGCGGTAGCTCACTGCATCAACTGATGTCACTGCACCGCCTCTGACCCTGCCCTAGGTTCGAGTCCTGACGGCCGCAGGATTTTCGACACTAGCTTTTCAGCTAGGTCGAATTCAGTCGCTGTCTGGAGGAGAATTCTAGCGGTCGGCTACTCTGATCGGTAGTTTTCCGTGGTTTCTCCGATCAACGCCAGGCGAATGCCGGAGCAGTACCCTATCAAACGGGCCACGTACCGCGCGCGATCTGTCTTTCCTCTTCCTTGTCCTATCCTCTCCCTTTACACACACACTTACACTACCACATATTCCGGAAGACCGGTCGGGAGCTTAGAGCTTGTCCCGGCTGGGGCGGTGCCCTGTTGATGGGAGAGTTCTGCTTAGGGGGACCCCACTAGCCGACGGTAAGTCGGCGCCGGATCTCGCCATCCAGAGGGGAAGATCACCGCCGTCTCACGAGAAACAAACATGCACTACACTAACGGGACTAATGACCAAAGCAGTTGACATACCCGGAAACACGAAAAAATCAATCAATCAATAGAATTCTCCTCCACTCAGCGGCTGAACTCAACTTAGCTATCTAGCTAATGACGAAAATCCAGCCGCCGTCGGGACTAGAACTCTACGACTTCTCCTACATAGGCATTGCATTGACATCAGTCGATACCATGTAAGCCGATTGTACATTTTATTTTATTGTTCATTATTTATTTGTTTATTTACTTATTTTTTACCATTTTCCACTTTACCATTCCCGAGCATGTATTCAGCCTTCCGCCTCGTCAAACTCACCACTCCATATGCCCTCGAGAAATCTGAGCAGCCAACGACAGATAGGCTGATAGTGGCAGCGTTCGGCCTGCACTGCTGTTCGTACGGTGATTTTCTATCTGTGGCATTGAACGAGGTCACACCACTCACAGACACAGTGTCTCCAAACCCATACTTTAAACACTTCACAGTTCCTAAAGTTTTGCCAACAAGAATGTTACATTCTGCCAATCGAGTTGTTGAAAAAAAAATGTAAATTGAAAAGTCCAGTTTTGCGTGTATGACCTTAGAGCCACAAGACGCGCAGAGCTCGAGTTATCAGGAATATCTTATATATTTTCATAAATATTTCGTTTTGTATTCAATATACGAAAATATTTATAAATTTTATGTAAAATTATTCACACACACAGTGACCCCTGGCTATCGATCTAGCTTTCAATGCCTGTACACCGTATATACATACACACACACACACACACACACACACACACACACACATATATATATATATATATATATATATATATATATATATATATATATAGTGTCGCAGATCCGCCGCCGTGGGGAATCGAACCCCAGAGCCTCCCGGTCAGAATCTCTTCAGAGACAATGGCAAGTGGCTCTGAGCTAAACCCACCCGGGTCCAACCGCTGGTGATCCCAGTCGGCGCGTGTGGGGAGGGTGCTGGTGAGACGGGGGGGAGCGTCAGCTGGGAGGGGACCTCAGGCGGCTGACGCACCGGACAGTCCTCCTCCCTCCCCCGCCCCGCTCTCCGAGTCCCCATCGATAAACCTCCCTTCGCACTGCTGGACCCAGCCACTGGTCTTTCCCGTCCCCTCGCATGCAGTCACCAGCGTCCTCGCATCTCTCGTTACAAGCACACACTGCCTGGTTTCCAATGACATACGTGCAATATGACAGATGTGACACATGCCAAGAGGAACTACTGGCAAGAACTGCCATTTAAAAGTCTACTTTTTTTTTAATTGATGAAATGACAGTTATATTAACTTTTTTATCTTCAACAAGATAGAATACGGAATATTATAATAAAATAAATGTTTATAGTGTGTTCATCGTAATGGTATTAGTAATAGTATCATCGCAATCGTAGTATTAGCCTTCTGTTAAATTATATTTCCGTTTACTTGAAGAATCCGCCTTTGGCAGGTATTAAACAGGGAAACACTATTTCGTTGCTTATTTTCTTGTTCTTTGCATTTACAGCATAACATAATTTTTAATTTTTTGTAAGAAAATATTGCATTATTTGAACGAATATTTAATAAATAATTAAATGAATAATTAAATGGTATGCTTGAAAGTTAGTACATTTTTAACTGTAGATTTTGTTTTACTCTAGTTCGTAAATCGCTGCTGTACACCACTATCACTCTGATATTTTCTGTTACATTATCAATATTGTTTCGTTGTTCCTCGTACCTAATGTACCTTAGCTCCAGAATTTCCAGACACATCTGCGATAGTATATTCGATTTATCAATTATATGTAGCAAAAATAGTATTTATCCTAATTTCGAAAAAAAATATAATAAATGAATGAATATGAATAAACATACGCGATTAGTTGTGTTATAATTTCTTGTGAATGAATTAAAAGGTAAATGGCTTGAAATTGAAGTCAAAAGCGAAGAGAGGTATTCCTTTTTCAGTTTTAAAAACAAACTAATTTTTTGTTTTACTTTACATGAAGGGTGCATACTTTTGTCCTCCCGATCAAGTGCACAAATTCTATTAACCAGATGTACAGCAAATATGTAATGGCTTAAACCAATGTTTTAATCTCTTTATTTCCAGGTCATTGCTTAAAATGATTGCTTGTCCATAGGTTGAATAACTACAGTCTATTATCAATGACGTTTCTTATTTTCTTGATATTTTCAAGATATTGTACAGATCCTTATTTCTTAAGTATCTCGGTGCATTTTCAGTTGATCTCAGTAGTTTCGCTTGAAATCTTTGGAGAATTTCCAGCATGTAAGTGCCTGCCACAAAGGTCCCAAGTTCAATGTCCTATCCATGTTGCCTTAATTATTGCGTTGTAAATATTAATTTTATTCATCAGACGGAGGATGGAGATTGCACTAACACCTTAGCCAAGTTTATTATCAAAATATTTTGATTTTAATTACTTTTAAAGAAATTTGTTTTGGAATCTCTATCAGACAAGTTGGCTTTTAAGAATAAAATTAAAACCGAAGAATCTTTTGAGTTTATGTAGTAGCTCTAAACATCAAAATATTGATTGATTTCATAACAGCTGCTAATCAAATTATCTTGTTATGACTTTGTAAGTACGTAACAATATGTTAACTTAATCTCTGGTGGAATGTTATTAATCAGTCGAATTTGATAATTAGATAACAATTTATTTTCTAAAAATATGGATGTTGCTACAAATCCATATAAATAAAAGTGAATCGCCAAAGTGTACGTAAGCGCATAACTTTCAAACAAGTGCACCAAATTGGATAATTCTTTATTGTGTTCGTTATTGTCAGGACAAGTGTAAAACAAAATTTAAAAAAATATAATCTCATAACATGAAAAGTGAGTGAGTGAATGAGACAAGACTGTAAGAGATCTTCAATATATTACCAAATTTTTAAAAGGGGAAATGGGAGAGAAGAAAAGAGATATGAAAAGAGACAAGAACGAGAGAGAGAGAGAGAAAGGAAAAAAGAAACAAGAGGAAAGTGAGAAAGGTGAAAAAGAGAGAGGTGGGAAGAAAGAAAAAAGAGGAATAGATAAAGATTGTAAAAGTGAGAAGATAGAAATGAGAGGGAAATAGGAGGAAGGAGAGGAGGAAAGAAAGAGAAGAAAGGGAAAAAAGGGGAAAGAGGGGAAGTTGGGGGGAAAAAGAAAGTGAAAAGGGCGGAAGGATAGAGAGGGAAAGAAAGAGGGGAAAATATAGGAAAAAAGACAGTGGCAAAGAAGATAGGGGAAAGTGAAAAAAGAGAAGTGGGATATAATGGTGGAAAGGGGTAAGGGAGAGGGATGAAGTAAGAGGGAAAGGAGAGAGAAGGCAGGACATCTGTCAGGTTCTGCTAGTTTATTAATAGACAAAGGCCTTACTTTCCTCGCCGACGAACACTTTTTAGATTCGGAAAATAGAGAATAAATGTTTTGAAACAGAAACTCATTAGAAATTTTCTGTATGAAGCCATTCAGAAATTTTTTCTTAATCTGAAACGATTTCCGATCAAATTGCTTTTATGCCCAAGGACCCCTTCTTACAGGCAAAAATAGACCCTGAACCTCTAGTGCAATGAGTAGAACACAAGAGTGGCAAAAAAGAACATTCATCCGGAGACCCTCCCATCACCTTTAAGCCTACAAGTATGTGATGGTGGGATTGGAATACACTCTATTTTCCTCTCCACTACCACTATGATACGGGTACATAGGATTACTAATTTCAGGCCAATAACCTAATCATCGTTCTCTTAATGTTTCTCATAATTCTTTACCGATTTGCCCTAAGATGCACTGATCTCCTAATGGAATTGTAATAATTTTCGAGTTTATCTAAAATTCTCTCACTAAAGATTCTCTTTTCGTTAAGCTTACGACGCTGATTAAATGCCGAGGCCATTTGCCTGCCGAGAAACGCACACTGCAATTGGTGCGCTTTGGATATTGATGAAATTAACAAAACTTTCTCGCACTCCCATGAGAGATAGAGACTCCCATTTGCTCCCCAATTTCATTAATTCACACATTTTCTGCTTTGTCGTTTTGTGTTTAATAACGTAAATTGTTCACTCTGGCGATACTTGGCTATGAGCATAACTTTTCCACCCACTACAGACCTGTGCACAACGAATTGTGCATTGAAACGTATTATGTGACTACTGAAATGGACAACAATCTGCCGTGCAGCTACGAAGCTTTCTCGACAAAATGACAAGGAAAGATTCTTTATCTCGTTTATCAAAACACTTTGGTTTGTTTCAGAGTAGATCATGTTCACGACTAGGAATGAATACTCTTTGCTATGAATGGCCATATCCAAAATGCTGTAGGTATATGTACTATTATCAAGCTCCTCGAGGGACAGAAATGTCGAACGAGAAGAAATAACTTTAAAAAAAGTTTTTATTTACGCTCGAAATAGATTACCTTATATAGGATTACAGCCAGAAGTAGTGAGTAGTCATCCTCTTCCCTGTCAATTTCCTTTTCACAGGAACTTCTGAGGGGTAGTTCATGGCCGCGTGATGATTGGGGAGTATCACGAGATAGCCAATTTATGGTTGCGTCATACTTTAGTGTTGCCCCACTTCTATATCTCCTTGTTTACCAAATAGAGTTGTCCTTCGCTTATGGTTTTCAAATGCTCCAGACATTTTTATAAAGTAATGCATCAATATTTAGCAACTTTTCATTCATTTAATTTAATGCAGCATGAAATATTTACAGCATGATTTGGACGTGACAATATGTAATTTGGTTCATTTTTCACGACGTTTCTCGTTTATTTTTAGTGATGAAATAGCCAGCTTGGTGACAAAAGACGTCACAGCTCCTCTTCATGATTCTCGACACCAGAGGATATCATAAAGCACAATCAGTCGTGATTACTCTTTCAAAGTATAACAATTCCGTTGATAACATTTTCTGAAAAGTGATTGAAAACACATTAAAAATATAACCGAGCTGTTCAAGGAAAAGTCTCTTTCATTCTCCCTCTCTCTCTCTTTCTTTCCTTCCCTCACCTCCCCCTCTCTCTCCCTCTCTAGAATATCAAGAATACTTCTCTGAATAATTTATGTGGGTGGAACGAATCTCCCTAAAAATGCGTCAGAATCCAAGAAATCATTATTTTACAGCAGATGATTTACGACATTATGACTTATGAAGTAATGGGTAAACGATTATATTGTGTTAATTGCATTATCAATTCGTGTGTAAGAAATTGCGTAGATTTGATTGGTTGATAACTGATTCCGACCCATCAACTGCCAAGATCATTAGTCCCGTAAGTGCAGTGCATGATTTTCCCACGGGAAGTGGCGATGAGCTTCTCCCGCTGGTCGAGATTAGGCAACAACCTATACGTTGGGTTGATGCCTGATCTCGCTACCAGGGAGAGCCATCTCCTGGGGAAACGTACACTAGGTAAGCAGGGTTTCCCTAACCAGGTATCTCCCACCATCGGGCTACCGCCACAGCCGGGACAAGCTGTAAGTCCCCGACCGGTCTTCCGGAATGTGTCGTTTTGAGTCTTTCTTGGCCCTGACGTAAGATCTCGAATGAGCTTGGAGATCAGACACAATCGGGCACAATCGAGAAAGACGCGAAAAGTCGTGGAAAATACTGCGAAACAAGAAGTGTACAAAATATTCAAACGGGGGGGGGGGGGTCCTGGAGCCATTTTATTTGTTATTCTGCCAAATATTCCATTTGATCTTTCACCCGACTATAGCCCGAAGGGAGTACCAAAACTGCCCCGTCATAATAAAATTTATTAGTGGGTCTGATAGACCGTCTATACAGATATTCGTTGATGACAATTTTACGTAAGTTAATTCTTCTGACGTGGAATTCCTTTATGAAACCCTCCTCATTGTTGTGAACGGTTTAGGTTCAAGTCCCTCCCCTTGCATGCATGGCCATTATCATTCAATTCCTATCCAGAAATCGCAAGTCCTATCAAGAAATTCTTAATTTATTACCCAACTTGATCTACCTATAAAAAAAACTAGAGGTGCTACAGAATGGCACAGACTTTCTCGTAGTATAGTTTTAGAATTTCCTTGGTGTGGTCTGGCTTTAAGGTTTTGCTCCATTCTCTGGCCAGCTGCCAGCTATCGTCGCCCAAAGTACATTTTTTGACATTTTTTAACTTTTTCCTTTCCTAGTTGTACAGCCGAAATATTATTTCAATAATATTAAAGAAAAGTAAAATCTCGTCCTAAATAGACATTTTCAGTGAAAAATTTGAAGCAGTTTTTAACAAAATGGCAAATTAAGCGTTACTGTAAATGCGAAATTTGAAGCTCTTCTTCACAGGAATCTATTGAGTTTTCGAAAAACTTAATATGAAATCATTTGAAGCACTTCCACTCACAATTGAAACAATAAATCGATGAAAATGTCTATATTAACGGAATGAGAGGTATTTCAAAAAAATCCACGTCATATTAAACAGCGCACATAGCACTATCTCTCAGAAAAAATTGAAGAAAAACTTTGAGCCATTTTTGATAAAATGGTGTTTGAGCGTTTCGGAAAATGGGGAATCTTGAGCTCATCTGTACAGAAAACGGTTGAGTTTTCGAGAAACTTTATCTGACATTATATAAAGCACATGTGCTCACAAATATAATAATGTAAAGAAATTGCCTTTAATGTAAATATCACCGACGTGAGAGACAAGTCAAAAAAATTTCATATTTAAAATTTTTGAAAAAGCAAAAGAATAGAGCAATATGGTGTTTATGTCATGGTATAAGGTTTGTTGGGGGTTTGGTAGGGTTTGTTTGGCACAAACCCTACCAAAAATTTAAAGAAAAAATTCTGTTTTTGAGAAAATATTGTTTTTGTAATGTTTTAAAATTTCAAATATTGCCTGCACTATTGCACGAAAACTACTTAAATTTCCGAAACAATGTACCTGACCTTATTGAAAGAGCTATTTGTTCACAACAACTTTTATTTGAACGAAAAAGCTTTGTGCTCAATTTTGTAGTAGTAGGAAGACGCCGAAAAATTGAAACTTTTGCAATATTAGAAAATTCGAGAGTTAACGGTGAAAATCGGACCTATGTCACCTTTATAAGTATATATTACTCTTATCTTCTAAGAAATTTAGAGAAAAAATTTGGAGCTATTTTTGAGACAATTTTGAAAATGTTGGGGGACTGTAAAGTACTCCAAAATTTTACAGAATGTTCCTCAAAATTTCAAAGCTTCAACTAGAGTCAGATCGACTGGGGATTCTCCAAATTTGGAAAGATCGCATGTGTGGTTTAGGCGCTAGTAGTGTTCACAGACAGACGGACAGACGGACGATTTGCTTCCAATTGGTTTTTCGGCATTAAGGACCCACAAAACAGCGATTCTGTCTACAACTTAGAGGATTTTTTCTCTTAATTTAGCAACTGGTTTTATGCACTTTTTCCCCACCAGAGCCCGACAATGAATTTTTTCCGCCGAAAATCCGCCGTTTTTTTCGCGCAGCTTACCCGAGGTACCCGAGATACGTAGTACGTGTACGAGAAAGTAAATATAATTTAATCCCTCCGTTAATCATTTTCCTTTCGTGCATCCTCTGCCTGCTTGACCGGCGTCCAGTCATTCATTCCAAGTTGCATTTCTCGTTCCGACCAATGGCATATGTTTCCTCCACACACGCATATTTTTATGTCCCCTACTAACATCATACGCATTCGCCCCTCATCGCGACGAAAAGGCTCGTTTCTTTATCTTACGTTCTCTCGCTCCTCATCTGTCTCCTTCCCTTCGCGAGATCGTATCCAAATAAGTTTATCTTCCGCCCGTTTTGCGCAGGCGATTTCCTTCCTAGCACGTATTCTAATTTGTGATTGGTCACTGGCTCTCTAGCACTGTATTTATTTATTCTTTGGTTATTGCTTCGTAATTGTAGTATCCAATCAAAGACAAGAATTCTTAAAACGATTTTTATTCAAGTCCAGGTACAATTGCTTAAGTGCCGAATCACAAGAAGAATTTACCAAAAGCGAAGCCGTGTTGTTGTAGTCCAGAAGTCCCAAAATCAGCCAAGTCGTCGAATATCCTTAATAGCACAGGTCGTTGTCGTAGTTACTCTCCACACCTCTCTCACCAATTCACTCGCCAGGATACAATCGCTAACACTGCCGCTCGCTATCTGCCCTGGCGTCGGGTCGGAGCCTCTTATAGCCCGCTAGGGCTATTGGCCCGCCGACTAGCTGCGGAGTAGGGGCGGTGGTGAGTCCCTACCCGCTTGCTCGGGCGTGACGGCCGCGCGCGGACAGGCCAGGCCAGCTCGCACCGGTTGCCTTCTTCTCGCCAGGGGCGGTAACGCCCCGCTGACGTCACTCGGCGGCGGCTCCTTTAAATGTGTGCGGCCGGTCACGACATTAATGATTTTCTTAATTTATTTTCTCATTCACGGAAATGGCTCATGTGTCCTTTCACTATTTTTATTAACCAAATACTTTCTATTTTCCTGGCCATCAATTATGTTGCCATTCCCATGTACCATTATTTTCTATTCGAATCTTTGCTTCTCTTCCATCACCCATTGTTGTTGACGTCCAGTTTATATATCTATTCAATATTATGGTTCTTATGAACACACCCTTGTGATAACTTATCACAATATAAGTGGCATTACTCTTACCTTTCTGAATAGTTAAAGTGTTTATGCACAAACTTGCACAAAATTTTTGTGTGTTGCTAAATACGTAAAACATTTTCTCTTATACTAGTGGCTTGCAGCAGCAAAAATGCTGCTGAACAAAAAAAATACTCAATTATTTTACGAAAAGTTGATTGATTGATTGATTGATTTTTTCGTGTTTCCGGGCGCGTCAACTGCTGCGGTCATTAGTCCCAGTAGTGTAGTGCATGTTTTTTTCTCGGGAGATGGTGGTTATTTTCCCTCGCTGGATGGCGAGATCCGCACCGACCTACCGTCGGCTAGTGGGGTTTCCCCCTAACCAGGACTCTCCCACCAGCGGGGCACCGCCCCAGCCGGAACAAGCTCTAAACTCCCGACCGGTCTCCCGGAATATGTGGTAGTGTAGTGAATGTTAGTGTAAGTGAGTGTGTAAGGGGAGAGGATAGGACAAGGAAGGGGAAGGAAAGATCGCGCGCTGTACGTGGCCCGTTTGTTAGGGTACTGTTCCGGCATTCGCCTGGTGTTGATCGGAGAAACCACGGAAAACTACCGATCAGAGCAGCCAGCCGCTAGAATTCTCCTCCAGACAGCGATTGAATTCGACCTAGCTGAAAAACTAGTGTCGAAAATGCCCTCCTGCCGCCGTGGGGAGTGGGAACCTAGGACCTCCCGGTCAGAGGCGCTGCAGTGACATCAGTTGATGCACTGAGCTACCGCTCCCAGTACGAAAAGTAGAACGCACGCGAACAATAAATAAAGTACTCTCGTGTACCACTCAAATGAGAACATCAGCGGCGTCTTCACTGGAGCCTTGTTGTCACGTGATGTCAGTCGTGTCGTAGTGATGCACTGCGTTTGAGAATTTAGTCGGTGTGCGGAGTATGAGCATAGGAGGAAAAACAGAAATAAACATCATCTCCTATATTATTTCAGTAGTATACATACCTTATGCGGCTCTCACACGCAACCAATCTTTATAAATGGGATCTCTAGAGAAAGATACTTTTACGGAAAGGTGACAAATTGCACTTTGGCTTTGAAAATATTAAGAATTTGTTTAAAAATTCATCTAAATATGCATGTCAAATGCAACCCGCAATACTCGATAGCATTTTTTAAATCTATATGTTAAAATAACTCCTAAATAAATCGTTATAGGGCCTTAAAAACTACAATCTTGAGGCCAAAAGCCTCAAATAAGCGTTCCTCACATTATAATCTACATGATGAGATCTTCTTGAACATTCCATTATATTTTTGCTGGTCCGGCGCTTCTCGATATTACCCCACCTGCTCAGAGACGCGCAGAATTTTCGACTGAATGTGAAATTAAACTAATTACTTGATTTAATACGGGATTTAATAACACAGGTGTATCTCTCTGCTCGGTAATAAAGTTAAATAAGAGAACATAGTTGGTATTGACAAGGGTGTATTGTATTGTTATCACTTTCAAGGAGACAAATAGTAGAGCAAGTGACGGAGGATTAGAGGGCCTTGAAGATATTCTTTATTTATTTATTTTACGTAAAAAAACAGTTGAAACTGCGTTTGACGTGCTATGGGGAGAAGTGAAGTCTGTGCACATTTTGAAAATTCTGTGATCCCTACACTAAGTCATATACAACATGAATTTTGAAATTTAAATTTAAAAAAAAAGCTGTATGTAATAAAATCTATTTTCAAGGATATAAAAGCAATAAATTTTGGGCTCTTATCCATTTCCTTCGTGAAGGAATAATACTTCCTGACGCAACATGGAAACGATAATTTGAATAACTATATTTCCCAATGAATTCTAGAAGACGTGCACAGATAATGAAGTTACATTTATGTCCAGAAGCAAAATAAGGGTCCATCTCAGCATTTGCTCAATGGATCAGGGAAACTGGACGAAAAACCTGATGGAGATGAGGGTCATTGACCCGGAGGCTGCAGTACAATACTTGTTACAGGTTGTTTATTATAGGCTTAATTTATTACAGGCGTAACATTACTTGTTTGTTAACAGACATTACTTGTTTATTACAGGATTAATATGGAAATGAAAAATTATGGAAGAGGATGGGTAAATGCGAGAGTTCTCGCCTGGGTACACTAGTTTGTATTATTCAGTTAAAATCGAAACTGTTTCATTGCTTCCCCATTTTCCCCGCGTTCCTGGGTAGCTAGCTCAACCATAGACAACTCTTACATAATCGGAGGTGCCAGAGTCTTCTTTCAATGTCTGCGTGCAATGGAATTTTGAAGCACAGATATACAAAATGCCCGTCAAAAATATTTCAATTTATTCTACTACCACTGCCTTTATTGTTGTCCGGGAGCCGGAATGAGATTCATAGGTAAGCGGTGAGCGTTAAGAACTGGCACACTAAGACCGCAGAGTTGTGTGTGAGAGGAAGACCGAGTTCTGAACAACATCGAGAACTGACGCTTGGTGATAATAATAATAATAACAATAATAATAATAATACAAATATTTTGTTTGTTTGTGGCGAGGCTGGGGCCTACTCTTCCACCTGACCACTTTAGTGAACATTTACAAAAATTAGAGTTAATGC
This sequence comes from Teleogryllus oceanicus, assembly GCA_964035755.1. Taxonomy (NCBI): domain Eukaryota; kingdom Metazoa; phylum Arthropoda; class Insecta; order Orthoptera; family Gryllidae; genus Teleogryllus; species Teleogryllus oceanicus. The sequence continues at coordinate 75,959,451 of CAXIVR010000010.1, forward strand.
CTTCGGACGTAAGTAATGTTAACTGACAATTCAAATTAGAGAAAAAAATTCAATTTGACACTACCCCATACATGAAATTATCTGCGCAAACCATAACTTACAAGTTAATTTTATTGCTATTTGTTGTTTGTTCTTGAAATGTTTGTAAAATGGAGAGATCCATGATGCAAAGAACATTCCTAAAAATGAGATAAAAGACTACTTACCACTCTTAAAATCTATATTTCTAAATTCGCTCATACTGGCATTATTTATACTCGAAGTGCCTTAACTGTGAACAACGAACAAAATAGACGTTTTTTTTTTATTTTTCCAATGAACATTGGAAAATAAAAATGCATTCATTAATGGTGAACTTAGAGCAATTGCAGATATTGTTCCATCTAACTATTTTATTAGTCTATATCGTATCATACAAAAAACAGAATTGCATTTGCAATACAACTGAGTTAAGGACCCATTGAGAACAAAAATATTAGTCCCGACATTCATCTCGCTTCAAAAATTCTTCTCCTCTTTCCCAACTGTAGAAACCTACCCCAACGTTACGACCTCACTGACCTGACCCACCCCAAAAATTATGCGCCAAACGATAACGTAATGAACTGCACTTGGTAAGATGAGGCGATGCAGGCCAAGGCTCCGATGCCACATGTAGAGAGGGCGGCGGCGGCGGTGGCGACGGTGGCGGCGGCTGCGGCGGTGGCGTCTGTTGCGTGAGGCGTCTGGCGGGCGCCGCCGCCCCCGCCCCGCCCCTTCCCCCCCCCCGCTCGCCTTTCCTCAGCCACCGCTCGCCCTCTAGTGCCGCCGCCGCCCCGCCTCGCCCCCCGCGTCAATACTGGAGACACGGAGCCGCCTGGCCGTCGCCCTCTCTCTCACCCTCGCCCTCGCCCGCCCCCTCCTCCTGCCCCCGCCCCCGCCCCCGCCCGCGTGACACGGTCCCGCACGCCACTTTCACCACACCACGCGCTAGGGAGGTACAGGTAGAAAAGCTTCGACTTTTTTTAATATTAATTTGAAGGGGACGACGTTATGACTCTATGCGTCTCGAGTGTATCAAGGATAGTGTGTGTTAGCTTTCTAAGAGGTGGTCCCGGATTCGACTCCCGGCCCGGAAAAAATGAAACTGAAGTTTTCTAAAAGAAATCGTTTCAGTTTCTTTAGCTGTGAAACAAATGAAAAGCTAAGGCAGTCCAAATACGGTAGGTGCGGTGATGGGAATACGGCATACTCGACACATAGCTCCGTTACTCCCAGGGTGGATAATAGATTTAAAAAAAGACCCAGCTCTGCGAACATCACTAGCTGGTAAAATTCGGATTAATCTGACTCTAAAATGGCAAATATATACATACATGTTTTCACTGTTCGTAGAAATGATACCGGTGACCGAGATCGCTAAGGCAGTAGGATCGTAATGATCTCGGACCAAAGGATCACGGGTTCGAGCCCTGCCTCGGGCATGGTTGTACTTGTGTTCGTCCTTTCACTCCTTGTCATCACCATTTCTTTTCATCTCCATAGTTACCATACCGTTAACTCCAATAGTGATCGCTAATGACCTAGATGTTGATGCGACCTTAAATAACAAAAAGAAAAAGAAATAAAGATTGTCCCAGTTGGGAATTGAAGTCGAGAGCGTTTGCACTTTGAAAACTGTCTTAAAGAGCTAAGAGCCCCTGACAGATACACTAAATATTTCACCAATAAATTTTACAATCAGGCTTTCATTTAAATGGATTGTTTTATTTAAATGCTTTATATTAAAAACTAGTTTTCGAAAAATGGTTCATGAACAAATGTTGACACTACTATTATTTAAAATTTTTAGATTAAAGAAAATTAAAAATTTTTTCCAAAGGAATTTTTTCTTTTTTAATTTTAAATCCTGGTCATACTCACAGAAACAATACATTTTTATGCGGTTATAAGGAAATTAATTATCTCTCGACTATTTTTTAAATATTTTTAATGATTTAGAATTGACTAGGAGAATAGGTACTGTTTGGGGAAAACGATGTAAAGTGAAGAAAACTGTTTTGATTGAAATTACATTTTTTAAATCAATTGATTAAAACAATGATTTGAATCAATTGAGGTATACAGTGAGAAAGGGAGCTAACCCACAAAATTCAAAACATCGATTTATTGACAATGTGGTCAAGGCAGCTTATTTTCACAACTGATGTGTTGACAACTAAATACGTTCACAAATCGATATTTTGAATTTTGTGGATTATCTCCCTCTCTCAGTAGATGTCTCAATTTATTTCAATCAATGTCGTCCTACTACGTGTACACACCGCAAGCGCTCACCCACCCTCTAGTTCTGCCTTCGCCGCCGCCCCCGCCCACGCCCCCACCCGTATGACACGGCTTTGCACGCGACCTGCCCCACCACTCCCCCGCCGATTCCCCCCCCGCAAAGATCGCTACCGCTTCTCCACGCCGATCCCTGTGGCATGGGTAGGATTACCCATGGTGGAAATACATGGGCGAGTTCTTCCGGCGCACCAATTCTTGCTCTTTCTGCGCACCACCAGTTTGCGTCACGAAACACGTGACCACAGCACTTCGTTTGAAAGGATGCTGGCCACTATGTTGCATGGCGAGCGAGTAGTGTTGAGAAACATTCTGAAAGTGGTCCAAAGTTTACAACAGTAACCAACCAAAACTAACACGAAGGTATACAAGATGCAATATTTAAAAGAAATGCTTCATAAATCTGTTTCAATGTCTTGTAACGATGTGATAATTTTCAGGTCTGGCTACATTGTAAATTACTGCTAATATTATGACGCAAAATGGTGTCTGAAGATCATTGGCGAAAGTCGGGTATCATGCGCCAGAGCCCCCACCTTTCCCGGGGTTTCCAGATGTTTGTATTTAGCAGGACATGTTTAGGAGGACAATTAGTTATTCAGAACATATTTAGCGATTGCCTTGACGTCCATACTTATTTTTCAAAATTAGCAAAATGTCCGTATTTTCGTGTTACAAATAGCGATCTCTTTTAAAGCACCGTAAACTAATGTTTTTTCTAAAATTACATTTGTTTTTCTTTAGTGCAATCTTTTTTGACATTAAGTTAGTGCAACATGTTCCAATTTTGCTTCGTGGTTCTTGGCGTGTCCATAGTTTCTATTTGTCTGAGCTTCGTTTCACACTCCTTATCTAGTTAGCAGTGAGCGTACCATTCTACAAGAACTTTAGATTTCACGATTAGACTGGTAGAAATAAACAGGAAGAAACGTCACCAGCACCATGGTTAGAACGTGTGCCAATTTCAGCATAGTTTATTCATTAACAAAACAGTGTTTGGTGTTCCCTATACGGTATAATGAAAAAATTGATGTAGTACATTTACTGCTGAGTCGGAGGTGAAATACAGCAATTTTGAAAAGAGTCGCAGAACATATGTATGAAATGCAACTAAAAGGCTGCCTTCCTACAACTACACCAAATAAAATAAATAAATCATGGTTGGATAAAGTGATAATATGAGTTGGGGAGTCCGATGTTAAGTAGTCATTGCAGTTATTTTCATAACTGTTTCTCGAAAGAACACCTCATTCGAATTGCGAATGACGTTTTAGAGTACTACATGGTGGAGTGGAGCCAAGTAAAGTTATGTCTTATGTAGAATATATATTAAAGCATATATGTTTGCGGGTATGAATAGTGAAAAATTACACTTAAGAAAAACTTTTTAACAAATTAAAAATTGAGATGAATACTATGAAAATCAAATGTTTCTGAAGACGTTATTATCGCGTACAACTTATTTCCATAAATTTTTGATTCTTTAAGAGGGAGCGGATTGTTGCTATTGAAATTGTTGCGCTGCTTTGATGTTTCGATAATTTCACTCAAAATACTTGGTCATATGTTAAATAAGATCAATAAACATAACTGTCTCAAATATGTTTTAAAATAATTAGAAATGTTCTTCAAAAAGACTCGTTTGAAAACCTGCCAACAACCCAGAAAAAGGTCTAATTCATTTTTACCCATCTAGATAAAGCGTCACTCAACGAGGGCCTCCAGGAAAAGATGCTCCCATGATCTAGAAAATTTACGGAATTATTTTTTTTAATACGTTTCAAGAAAAGCGCTTGGAAATAACAAATAGTTGGTGATTTATTTTAATTTTACAAATGGTCCGTACATATACGTACAATAATTAAAATAAATACATTTTTATAGATGTTGATTGTTGATAGTTATTTACGTATACATAAAATTTATTTTTTATTATTTTAAAAGTTGTTTGAATATTATTAGTATTAAATTTCTAATTATCAAAATTTTGTTACCGATGTTTATTAATTATTTAAGCTTTTTGCATATTATTTCTCTAATATATTGTAGCCTGAGTAAATTATAGATAAATGATACTTAACTACTTTCTCAAGTCGCGCTTTGTACCACTCACACGATCTCTTCTTCTTCCTGGTGAGCATCTTTCAGGAAGTGCATTAATCCTCTTGATTTCCTTCTCTTATGTTTTATGTTTAAAATCGTCATTCAACGTTGTATTTACAATAAATTTTCTTTCTGTTGCAGGCGGTGATGAAAATCTGGAGCCCGCAGAAGTTTTCTTCAAAAGAGTAAGTTGCTTATTTCTGACTACAGTAGTTAGTAATAAAATCAAGTCGAGTAAGACTTCTCCAATTTACCGATAGATGGCTCCCAAATTATTTTCCAGAGAAAGAGAGAGACAGCTAGGACAAAATTTGTCGTATATTTAAAATAATAATAATAATATAAGATCCATCTTTCTACTACAATAATAATAATAATAATAATAATAATAATAATAATAATAATAATAATAACAACAACAACAACTAAGTAGTATCAGAAATACTGAAAATGCAGTATTGGTTACAATTAAATATTTTCTTCTGATTTCTCTGTACTAAGACTGTAAAATATAATATATGGGCTTTACTATTGGCGAAATCCAAGGTATCTCTTCTGTCAGACTACCACGTATTGAGATGGTCTCTAAATTAAATATAATGTTAGTTGGCCACCGGAGAGTGCACAGAAATATAGAGGTGCTAAAACGGCACTTACTTTCTCACATTACTGGAAATATTTACATAGTATTCAAATATTGAAATGTCTGCCGTACTAAACTAGAGATGCACAGCACATACTTTCCGGCAATATTTCAATGTTATCGTTATGTACGACGGAACACCCATAAATGTTTAATTAATTTTGAACTGAAATTCCGCGAAAACTGCTGACTTTCACATAAAATTGTACATGACCTTTCCCAAGGGCTAATTTTGTACAACATATTTTGTCTCAGGCAAAAATCTCTATCTTCAATTTTTTAGTTGTGGATTTTTTTCAAATTTTGAAAAAAACGAGTAATATCCGAATAGCATCCGAATAGCTAGCACAATATTTTTTACAATCCCTTATTACGCATGTGGAGAAAATTTAAAGTAAAAATTTGGATTGTTTTTTGAGAAAAAATCGTAAGTTTCAAGCGCAAATTACGCAAAACTATTAGTTTTCCAAAAAAAGGAGTACATGTCCTTTTTTTAAAGAGATATTTTAGAGAAGAATTTTTATAGAGAAATTTTATACAACAGACTTTCTCTACAGCAACAATTTCTATCTTCAATTTTGTAGTTTTAATTTTTTTATTTTCTTATGTTTTTGCAATTTTCGAAAAATTAGGGATTTCAACGAAAGTGAGACTGTGCAATTCTCTCAAACATCCTTTGCACTATTCAACAACAAAATTTAATCAAAACATTTGGGGCCTTTTTTTATTTTGAAAATGTCCGAAGGGCTTCATGTAAAGTACTCCGCAAAAATAAAATATCGATTTCAAATTCGAGGGTCCGTGACATCAGTCAGAACGATTGTGGAATATCAATTTTGGAGAAAATCGGCTCAACGGTTTATACAAGAACGTTGTGCACACACGGACAGATAGACAGACAGACAGGCAGGCAGGCAGACGTTTTGCCGTCAATCGATTTTTTGGTCTGAAGAACGCACAAAATATGGATTCTGGCAATCCACTGTTTTGCTTCCAGGGTCCTACATTAAGAGTTTTTGGGTCGAAAATTCGCCGTTTTCCGGCGCACAATTACTATACTTTTTCTTCGTATGCTTGTAAGTGCGAGAAAGTAAAAATAAGTCATAACTTGAAAAGTTCAATTCAAACGAAGCGCCTGTGCCTGGAACACCAGTCGTTTCTAACTTATGCAAATAAACAAACATGAATAAATTTAACTACTACAGTATTTGCATCGCATACAGAAAAGAAAAAAAAATTCAAACAAGCTTGTCTTCATTACATTTAAGTGACCAAACATTTTTTTTAATAATAATCAATTGATCAACACCTCTTAAAGTAAAAGAAAGATATTTGTTATTTCTGCGGTAATAACTTCTACCTTAAATCTATTTCCCTTCATAACAATGTTATCGACATTGTACGATTAACACGACCGCCAACAATCACCAAAATTCTGAGAATTTCGAGCCCCCGTATTTTCATTTTGCGAAAGACATTTTGACGCGTCAAACGCGCGGGTAAATTCGAACTTACTATTTCGATTTTTTTTTAATTTACGAAAATATAGAGAGTGCTTCGAAAATGGAGCAAGCACCATTTTCTTTACCATTCCTTGCTTCTTACGTGAAAAAATTAATGATGAGCCGTTTCTCAGAAAATAATTGTTTAAAATTTTAAAAACTGATAATGACCCAAAAACTGAAATTACCCAAAATTACGCAAAAATACTCATATTTTCGGAAAATTGAACATGATCTTATTTGAAGTTGTTTTTGATGAAAACATTTCAATAAAAAGATTTCATCTTCATAATTATAGTTGTAGAAAGACGCCGAAAAAATCTTGAATTATTGAAATGTTTTGAAAAATTAGAGATTTCAATGAAAATTAGATCTGTTTAATGTCAGCTTAAACGTCCCTTACGCTATCCGACAACAAAATGTAATCAAAATCAATTTGGTGTCATTTTATTATTTTCAAAATGCCTCAGAGGTTTCTTGTAAAAAACCCTCAAAATTAAAATATCGATTTCAAATTGAAGTGGACGCATCATCAACCAGATCTATTGGAAAATTTCAATTTTGGTAAATATCCTGCTTATGGTTTCGTCGCTAGCGTTGTTCACAAACAAACAAACGTTTTGCCGTCAATCGAGTTTTTATTATTAAGAACCCAGAAAACATGGATTCTGACTACACAGCCTGTTAGAGAAAGTAATTTACTATATCTATGGACTAAATTTATCCAGTATTTCGTTGCCAGGTCTCGGCAATAAGATATTTTCTGTCGATAAGTCACCGTTTTTTACCCACAGCATTATAGTACTTGGTATATTTATTGCGAAAGCAATAACGAGAAAGCAAAATTGGAATGCCAATAATATTGTTTGCAGTGCATACCTATTTGTTTCAATTTTTGGACTCACTTCTGTAGAAATGAGTTACTGAGTAGTATGTAGCTCATAAATACTGCTGAGAAATCGAAAAATAGAAAAAAAACTTTTTTTCTTGAGGCAGAACCCTGATGTGATACTAATTCGATGTGTATAGTAAAAAATCATCCACTTGATTTAGTTTTATAATATTAAAAATTCATGTGCCAAAAACTTTAACATATTCCAGTTATTTTTCTTTCTCGCCCTTACTACTTAAGAAGGGAAAGTATTGTAATCGTTTGCCGGAAAACGACAAATTTTCGGCATGAAACCTCTTCTTGCCGAGCCCTAGTAACGCAAAAGTGCATAAATCTTGTTTACATAGCTATAGTTAATTACTTCCACTAACAAGTTCTGAGCCAGAAACAATGTTTTGTAGGTTCTTGATACCGAAAAATCGATTGGCAGCAAAACATTTGTTTGTCTGTCCGTCCGTTTGAGGTCAATGCTGGCGACTAAACCGTTCAGCCGATTTTCTCAGAAATTGATGTTCTCCGAACAATGTAAATGAACTCAAGGCCCTCGGAGTTTGAAACGGATATTTTTAATTCTTCACTTTGCCTAAATCCTAAACAACATTTTTATAATTTCCTCAAAAATGGCTTCAAATTTTTTGATTAAACTTTGTCCTCGGAGAGTGTAAAGAAAGATTAAGAGAATGGTGGATATCTCATTTTCGTTGAAATCTCTCAATTTTCCAAAATTATTAAAGTTCAATAATTTCGGCTTACCGGTAGACGTAAGCCGAACGGCGAATTAACTCGGAGGACTCGGTTCGAGTCTCGGTACGGAAAAAAATTGCTGGTAGAAAACATTTTTGCAGGTTTATGTACTAGTACAATATTGGGTAGTGGTTACAAATAATGCGAAAAGGAAAGTGCTGTTGTAGCAACACTAGTTTAAAACAATGGAAAAGGGTATTTTAAACATCTTAGCTTATACTTTTAGCAAGCGATATCAAATGTACCGCTATGAATGACGTGATTTAAGTTCATCACTTTATAAAATATTCGGATGAATTTGTCTTCCTTTCACTGCACACTTTTCTTAATACAGGTTTCTCTTCAGTTCGAGAGTTTTCTGAGCTCAGTCGTCATGTTGCGTGCCCTTATACATCCAGTAATTCCAACATTAACAAAAAGTCAAAACGACCTGTTGGGGAGGGGGAATATACAATAATCCTTCCTTCTATACAATAATAGCTTAACACATTCTAATGATGCGTCACCTCTCTAACTCTGATAAGTGGTAAATCTCTTGTCGATTGAGTTTTAGCAGTATGTGGCATGGGAGACGATATTTTTGAACTGAAATCAAAGGTGCCCTCATTTTGAGTAGCCTCTGAAAACACTTTTGTTTGCAAAGGATGGAAGCAGTTTCACGGCCTGTGATAAACTTCAACACAGAACATCACAAAGACAATAACATACCTTATATGTTACCGAACGCCTTCTTTTTCAGCAAAAAACTCGGTTTTGGTTGTTTTGGTGAATAATTAATGAATTTTTGCCAGTGAATATTTTACGAGATTTGCCAACGTACCATATTCTCCTATCTCTAAAATCCCTTTGGTTGCAAAGCCTGTTAATCAATTATTATTTCTATATGAAGTGCAGTATCTATTTTGTTTGTTTTAACACTGTTGTATTTTACTATTGTGTGCTTTTAGATTATGCAGGAGACAGGAGCAAAAATTTACTGGCCAAGTCATCTCAAGATCGGAGGAAAATCTAGAAAAAGTGAGTTTTACAGTATATTTACTATGCAAGGAAAACTAACTCTAGTTCATGTTTTATTTCAGCTTTTTTAAGAAAAAATGGTAAAAGTACACAGGGCTATGTTGAAGATAAAGGAAATGTCATTAAAAACAAATGACAAATAAATAAGATTTCACATAATATTATTGATTGGAAATAAAAAAGATTTCAGCTGAAACTACTAATATAGTTTACGCATATTAATTTTTGTTACTTTGTTACTCGTTTACACATTAATCTTTGTTTCTTTCTATTAACCTAACTGCTAGTTTCCGTGTGGTCATTTCGCAAGCTTACAATTATGCATTAGGTCATGTGGACCTGCTACTAAACTTGTTTAAAAATTATCTCAGTGTCCAATTGACTGAAACTAAAAGACGTAATAGTTCGATTCACCAAGTATTGATAGCGTGTATTTAATGGAATATGTCTTTACACGTTGCAGTCAAGAAACAGAATGAACATGTATTTTGCATCGTTGCTTTGCCTAACTGTAACTAAGTAAACAGATGTTGATTTGCCAGTGGGTCCCACACAATTTTATATTTAACAAATTCTAATATTTCTAGGTGTTTATTGAAAACGTGTGCTTATACCCGTTTGATTCAATTGTACAAAATATCAAACACATAGTTACATTCTACTTCGAATTGGACACCGGCTGAGGTGGCCCAGGGTGCAAATCGATTTCAATCGAGTAACTTGACACTAGCTTCTGAGATAGGTCGAATTTAGTCGCTGTCTGGAGGAGAATTCTAGTGACTGGCAGCCCTGATCGGTAGTTTTCCGTGATTTCTCCGATCAACACCAGGCAAATGCCGGAGTAGTACCCTAACAAACGGGCTACGCACCGCGCGCAACCTTTCCTTCTTCTTCCTTGTCGTATCCTCGCTTCTTACTTATACGCACTTACACGTACATGCACTAGATAAGCAAATATGCCAGGAGACCAGTCGGGAGTTTAGTCCTTTCCCCGGCTGAGGCGGTGGCCCGCTTTTGGGAGACGCCTGGTTGGGAAAAACCTGTCAAGGTATAATAAACCGCCGTGTCGGTAATCAGATAACATATAGTACAGTATAACCAGATCACGCCATCCAGCAGGGGAATAACATCACCACCTCCCGTGATAAAGCATGCACTACTCTTACGGGACTAGTGACCATAGCTGTTCACACGCCTGGAAACAAGAAATAACCAACTGAACGGGCATGTTTCTGGTCACCCACTGTGGAGAACCAGAAGAGCTGAACCTCCCAACCTATCCTTAGATTATTTTAACGTGGCATCTCAAGGTCACGCGCGAAAGAGGGAGAGGGAAGGCAAACTCCAATAGGGAGCCGTAAAAGTCGGAGTTGTAGTGACGTAGCAGCTCCCCATGGGAGTCTGTCTTCCCTCTTTCGCGCGTGACCTTGAGATGCCATGTTAAAAAAAACAAGTATATAAGAGAAGATCCAAGGTCATTTTGTTGATTATGGACTTAAGACCTGCGAGGACTAAGGAATACAGCTCGTAGGTCCCTAGAAAGTGATGTCACAAGTGGATAGGATGCACCCTTTCACAGTGTTACGCACTAACTATCAAAGGCGCAGGAGAACTTTCTCTGTCTCTTTAACTATACAGTATAAACTCGCTAATCCGAAACATGCAAATCCGAAATTTTGTATAATCTGAACAAAATTTGGAATGGTGGAAAATAAATAAAATGCTTATTTTTAGTGTAAAGAAAATATTTCATAATTACTGTAGAACCGAACTACTGTTTTGTAACACTTTCCTCGTTGTCAAGCCGCTTAAGCACTTCTTTTAGGGTACAGGAACTACGTTTTCGTACGCTTGACATTGTAAGTACTGTACGGTGTAACATCTGATTTATATTAACTAAATTTATGAACGGAAACACACGAACAGAGTGTAAGTCAACCCAATTTATTCTTAATACTATACGTAGAATGCGCGTTAACAGCAGTGACACAAACTATGCTTCAACTCTTCTAAACGATGTAGCAACCATCACCGCATGCGATCGGATTGATTGTATTCCGTTGTTCGCAATATTGCGACTTCGTCATGTCGTTACACTACGTTGCCATTTTCTCACATCACAAGTTACGTTATATTCTGTCTTGTTATCCTATAGATGTATTTAGAAATGTACTGTACTGGACTTTTTTTGGATAATTCGAACGTTTCAGAATCCAAAAAGACCACACCTCAATTAGTTCGAATTGATTGATTGATTGTCAACTACTGAGGTCATTAGTACCGAATGTGTAGTGCATGTTTTTTCATCGGAAAGTCGCGATGATCTTCCACGGCTAGATGGCGAGATCCGGCGCCGACCTACCGTCGACTAGTGGGGGTTTTCCCCAACCAGCTATCTCCCACCAGCTGGGCACCGCCGCAACCGGGACAAGCTGTATGCTCCCGACCGGCGTGTGTGGTAGAGTGGTGATTGTTGGTGTGTGTAATGGGGAGAGGATAGGGCGAGGAAGAGATTGAAAAGATCGCGCACGGTCCGTGACTCTTTTGTCACGGTACTGCTCCGGCATTCGCTTGGTGTTAATCGGAGAAACCACGGAAAACTACCGATCAGAGCAGCCGACCGCTAGAATTCTCCTCCAGACAGCGACCGAATTTAACCAAGCTGACAAGCTAGTGTCTAAAATCCTGCCACCGTCGGGACTCGAACTTAGGACCTCCCGGTCAGAGGCGCTGCAGTGACATCAGTTGATGCCCTGAGACATCCCTCCTGGTTTACCTTCAGGCTTGAATTCATTCATGATTCTTCGGGCAGGAAACATTTTACAGGGGGTATCTCTAGCGGGACAAGGCGAAGCGCAGACGAACGGTGAGGGATGGACCAGCCGGGGAGACGGCAGCACAGTAAAGCGGAGCGGATATGGGCGGCGTGAGACGGGCCAAAGACCGATTTGATTTCATTTGATTTTTTCTTGTTTCCGGGCGCGTCAACTGCTTCGGTCATTAGTCCCGTTAGTGTAGTGCATGTTTTTCTCGGGAGATGGCGGTGATCTTCCCCCGCCGGATGGCGAGATCCGGCGCCGACCTACCGTCGACTAGTGGGGTTTCCCCTTAAAAAGGACTCTCCCACCAGCGGGGCACCGCCCCAGACGGGACAAGCTCTACGCTCCCGACCGGTCTCCCGGAATATGTGGTAGTGTAGTGCATGTTAGTGTAAGTGTGTGTAAGGGGAGAGGATAGGGCAAGGAAGAGGAAGGACAGATCGCGCGCGGTCCGTGGCCCGTTTGGTAGGGTACTGCTCCGGCATTCGCCTGGTGTTGATCGGAGACACCACGGAAAACTACCGATCAGAGCAGCCGGCCGCTAGAATTCTCCTCCAGACGGCGACCGAATTGGACCTAGCTGAAAAGCTAGTGTCGAAAATCCTGCCGCCGTGGGGAGTGGGAACCTAGGACTTCCCGCTCAGAGGCGCTGCAGTGACATCAGTTGATGCACTGAGTACCGCTCCCGGTCCAAAGACCGACATGAATGAGAAGAGGGACAGTGCGCCCTGGGGAACCCGTGAGTCGGGGTGAGAAGGGACGGAACGGGGCCTATACTTGGGTTTTTCTAACATGGCGTCTAAGTGTAAGATCTCCTAGATGGCATATGGCACGACTTCTTGCGTCTTTCTCAGTCGTGCCACAAGATGTCACACGATCACGACCTATCAAGCAGTGCTGCAGATCAATCTACTCTATCGGCAGGACTGGTAATGTCTCAAAACGTCGTGATGAATTTCATCTTGGAGACACTATCCACGGATAGAAAACCCCAAGGGGCGGGCCAGAGCTTCGTAGCGCCTGGCAGCAAGCAACCCGCAGAACACGGACGGTTGCTCGCAGCCTCCGAGATCTGCCGGGTGATTGCGCCCAACAATCTCTTATCGCTCCATCGCCTCACCAACCGTCTCGCCTCGAATGCTGGCTCTGTTGTTCTTGAGATACAAATAGTTATTTCTGTCGGATATACATCGCTGAACTTACTTCTTACATGTCTGCGAACAAAGTAATAAAAACATTTCTGCAGTATGTCATCTTTGTGAACTTTCATTTTTCTTTCATACGTTTTCTCACATTTTACTTACCTTACTTACTTTACCACAATGCTCTGAAATGCGCCTTGCTCAGAGACACCAAAAGATTTTTATTTTAATTGCGTCAGAAAAAGAAATGGAGTTTTATATCTAATAGTATATCTACGTATTTCAGCAGGAGATAGAATAATACAATTTAACCTGGCATGTTGATGATAGATTATTCTTATTTTGGATGTAAATATTTCCGTATTTGGGGCTAAATAACTGCAGACGAACGAAGTAAATTTTTTTGTTAAAAAAGATATTGCTCATTTTCAAGTGCTATCGAACAATCGCTTTGGTGATGGCATCGATTTCATTCAATGTTCTTTCTAAGATCTCTCTTTCTTTTGCCAATTTCCAAAACAATGCGAGAGCGTTGTTTTAATAACAGTTTGTTCTCAATTTGACATTTAGCTAAAAGGCTGTTTGCAACAGTATTTTCATACTACGTATCTAATTTTCGTGTGTTTTTGAATGTACTGATGCAGATTTATTAGAACTATTAATTGTAGTATTATCTGGGTTTGTGGGTATCATTTGAATGAGTCAATGGCCGCTGCTGAATGATTTTATCCACATTCCTGCGTGTTTTTATTTAAATCCTATGTGTATTGACGTATGAAATTTTTTGTCTGCTGATAACACATGCCCAATTGTATAATCTAGCATCTATCTACGTGGAGATCTATTTCCACAATAATATCTCGGTCAATGATATCAATATAACCAAAAGACACTTTCACAAATGGTAGATATTTTCGAAGATCATCTGAGTTTATGAAAATGAAAATCGATAATGAATTTATAATATCTTCCGTCTTTTGTGAATGTTAAACTTATCCACTTTCAAATTTAGGATGTAGGCTTATAGAAAAATTCTGTTATTTCTGTTTATTGTTGAGTATTTGAGATGATAATCGGTTTTGCTAGGTATCTTTACGATCTCTACTTTTGAGCAGTCGCTCTTAAGCGCCGTTTGAATTTGCGTCGCTGGTTTTGAATAGTGGGGCGCTGTAAGCTCACGGAATCAGGTAACGAGAGAATAGTCACCATTTCAAAATGCCTGATTCCAGCGCACTGGAGATCGAAAACAACAAGGACAGCAATAACAACATATCATACCAGAAACACGATGAGGAAGATGCTGCATCAGGTAGAAAATCTAGCTAAAAGCCCCATATAATATTAATACTAATATTATCATTAGTATTAGTATTATAGGCATTATAGTTACTATTATTATTATTATTATTATTATTATTATTATCAATATAGTTATGTTTTTACAAATGGTGCTAGTTATGTTAAGAAGTCTCGTTTAAGGGAGAAATAGTGAAACTAGGTTTTTAAACATGTGGTTCATCAACTGCTGAGTTATTAACAACAATATTGTAATATTACAATAACTATTTGATAAATAATATTTATACCCCCAAAACCCGCGATTTTGAAAAGAATTACTTGCATTTCGGATGTTCTTTACACGCAGTCCCTAGTACAATGTCAATTTTTTCAAAAATGGTTCCAATTTTTGGTAAGAAATTTAAAGAACAGTGAAATACACTTACAAAGATGGCATAAGTGCACATTTCTATATTTACCATGAATTTTTGAAAATTGCAGAAGTGTGACATTTTGGGGCCCTCTCTAACAAATACAATATTAAAGGTAGTTTTTTCAAATAAAAAAATTGTTCTTCACAATTAGTTCTTTAATTAATATCATGTTTTGAAAATATTAGTATTTTTATGCAAATTTGAATGAAATGTTGACATTAAAAACAAGCATTTCTCAAAAACGGCTCTAATTGAATTGAAAACTCTGCAGCCATTTTTGAAAAAACATCGTTTGATTGTTTCTGAAATTGCGCAATTTTGAGCTCATTTTCCTAGAACACTTTTAAGCACTTTCCCTTTCAAATCCAAGAATGCATAAATAAAGTCTGTAACATAAATATTAACGACGTGAGAGAGATGTTAAAAACGTTATATTTGTGAAATTGTTTTTTTAGTCAAAAAAGAGTTGAAACTGCGTATGACGTGCTATGGGGAGAAGTGAATTCTGTGCACATTTTCAAAATTCTGTGATCCCTACACTGAGTCATATACTACATAAATTTTGAAAATAAAAAAAGCTCTAATGTAATAAAATCTATTTTCAATGATCATGTCCTTCGTCAAGGAATTCTACTACCTTCATACTACCTTCCGCGACAACATGGAACGATAATTTGAATAACTTTATTTCCCACTAAATTCTAGAAGACATGCACAGATAATGAAGTTACATTTATGTCCAGAAGCAAAACAAGGGGCCATCTCAGCATTTGCTCAATGGATCAGGGAAACTGGCAAAAAACCTTATCGAGATGGAGGTCATTGACCCGGAGGCTGCAGTACAATACTTGTTACAGCTTGTTTGTATTTATACAGTCCAAATTGTATTTATACACATTTTTACAGTCCAAATGGTAAATAATTCATTATGTATCATTGTTAAAATAAATGTTACTTTTCTTGTGATGCTCAGTATAGTCTCTAATTGTATAGAAACAGTTATGCAGCAGAAACGATTTCACTTTGAATTTAAACTTTTCTATTGAATTTAATCGTTTAATGTCATCTGGCAAAGTGTTGTAAAATAATGTACATGTATTGTATGTGAATTTTTTGTAATGAGCTGTTGATACTGTGACCTGATGAATATGATTTCTACGTCGAGTGTTATAGTAATAGACTTCGGCATTTTCTGAAAATATATTATATATTTGTTGAAAAATCGAAAGAATTTTTCAGTATGGCGTTAGTTCCATGTTATTCAATGCATTTAGGTCTATGTTAAGAAAAAGTTTAAAGAAATTTTGTGGTGCCGGTGTTGATAAAATTTGATTTTAAAGTTGCTTATATTTTACTCAAAATTAAGCAAAGTCAATTATTAAAAAACTATCAATTCAATCAAAATCAATTATTACTCAAAATTAAGCAAAATATTTTCAAAAATTTAATGTCATTCATTAAGGAACTAATTGTGGAAAATACATTGCTAATAAAGAAAATAAATCTACATTTAATAATATAGTTTTTCGAGGGATTTTAAAAATTACTAACTTTTGCCATTTTCGAAAATTGAAAGTTAATTGTGAAACTCACCGTTTGGAGAAAGAATGGGGAAAGCATGCAAGGAAACACCTAGATTTATAACACATGGTTTGAAGCATAAGCCCGGGTTAAATTTTTTAATCTAAATTACATAAAGTAAAACCATTTTAAACATTACATTTTTGGTGGTTTAATCTTTGTGTGTACATCCCACTCCATAGCACAATAGAAACGAGTAGAATTTCGAAATGTATGTAAAATTCAATTGATTGTTTTGTTCTGTGCAGCTTACAACACGTGTCTAAATGTTTATGTTACTTAATAATTAATGAAATTCCCTTTTAGCAATATCAGAATCAGTGGCGTATCCTGAACATTATTTTAAGTATACCGCACATTATGGAAACTATTGTCTTTTATTTTGAGCTTTTTTGAAATCACAATACTATGAACTTCCGTGCTTAATAATTGTTCTATAAAACAACTACACAAAGCACTAACTTTTGGTTCATTAACACACTCCATTTTCACAAAAACTAGAGAGAAGCGTAACTTACGAACGACCAGAGAAGGACTGTTCACCGCAATATTTTGCGGTGCCTACCGACCGTCTATAGACGCGCATCCTCCACTCTCTCCGCCCTTGAAACATGAGGAGCCTTAGGTTATCGCGGCTCGCATGCGGTGACTTCGCCTGCGCTAGCGAATTCTCTGGACAGCATTAAGAACTGTTTGAAACTTCTCACTCTACCGCACTTCACAGCGCGTACGGATGCGGAAGACTGACTGGCTCTCAGTGGCAAAACTGAGTTATTTTTTGCATCTGTTTTAAAGGTTTCAAAATTTCAATAACTTTTTAGAGCACTACCGAAATTATGAAATATTTATTATACACTTGGAATTACTAGGTATACGCGGTGAATTCGCCACCGATTCGGAGAATTCGCCACCGATCAGAAGATCTATCCACACACGGAAACCTATCTATATTGCAGTAACACATCAGTGATTGCTCGTTCGAAGTTGCGTTCTAGTTAGTTTAGCTCTCTTAACTTCTATGAAGCTAATTTCACTTCCAGAATTTTTTTAAATTTATTTTCATCTACAGATCAGCCATAAAGTATTCACCACGCAGTAGTTTCCGAATTACAGAAATATACACAAATCATTTAATATTTGTACGTTTGTGGTTCAAACATTTGAGCTCATGCAATGTTATTGTATTTTAATTATGCTTTAATTTATTAATTTGTTTCGATTATGTTTTAATTTGTTAATTTTTTGTATGGTTTGGTTGGCATTAGTTTAGTGGCGTTACAGGGGATAGAAAATATTATTTTATGACATCCAGAGTATTTTGTTTCTTAATTCTTAGGAAGCGTGATGTGTTTCCTAAGGAATGTTATTTGCACTTCAAGCCGAAGGGAGACTTTGTAACAAGTTACGATTTAATCTTTTTACGAATACTGCCAGGATAGCGTGCGTAGGTCGCGAGGAATTTAATAATTTCGGACAAACCAGGGAATATGAGTGAACGTTTCCGGGCTGGTAGGCCGTGTACTATTCCCAATAAAGCAATGTCTTGAATTTCCCAGCCTTTTGAATGACCTGGAAGTGTATTATCATTGCTATTTATATTAATATGATTATGATTATTTTTTGTCGCAAATCGATCATCTTAGGACAACGAGAAAGTGCAACTGTACCGAGGCCCAGTCATGTTTTTCCGTGGGTGAGCGCACACGAATTTTTATGGGAGGATTAACATTTCTATGCCGAATCCATTTTTTTACACTCTAAGGTTGTTAGCCATTGGGGGATGAGGTATGTAGCCATTGGGGGATGATGTTAGATGAATGGACAATTACAATCTTACAGAAACGAACATCCATGCCCCGGGCGGAATTCGAACTCATGAACCTTGATGCACGAGGCAGCTAAAGCTCTTCAGACCGGTAGCGGTAGCTCAACTGATGTCATCAACTGATGTCACTGCAGCGCTTCTGACCGGGAGGTCCTAGGTTCGAGTCCTGACGGCAGCAGGATTATCGACACTAGCTTTTCAGCTAGGTTGAATTCAGTCACAGTCTGGAGGAGAATTCTAGCGGCCGACTGATCTGATCGGTAGCTTTCCGTGGTTTCTCCGATCAACACCAGGCGAATGCCGGAGCAGTACCCTAACAAATGGGCCACGGACCGCGCGCGATCTGTCCTTCCTCTTCCTTGTCCTATCGTCTCCCCTTACACACACACACTTACACTAACATGCACTACACTACCACATATTCCGGGAGGCCGGTCGGGAGCTTAGAGCTTGTCTCGGCTGGGGCGGTGCCCCGCTGGTGGGAGAGTTCTGGTTAGGGGGAAACCACACTAGCCGACGGTAGGTCGGCGCCGGATCTCACCATCCAGCGGGGGAAGATCACCGCCATCTCCCGAGAAAAAACATGCCCTACACTAACGGGACTAATGACCGAAGCAGTTGACGCGCCCGGAAACACGAAAAAATCAATCAATCAAGCTAAGGCTCTTCAGCCTTAGCGACCTCGGCTAACTGGGGCGGCAATATGATTATTGTTAATATTATTTTTCATAGCTTTCTCTTCATCATATGTGACAATAATTAAGGGTAGGATGATAAATGATAGAACCTTTTCTGCATTTTGCAGAACCATATCCACAGAAAGCAATTGAATCGTTTATTTCAGAAACCCGTCAAACGCCAAATTTATCATATCGAGAAAATTAAGAAAAAGTGTCCCAAAATATGTTTTAATATTAAAGCAGTTAATAAATGAATATTATTCAGGTAAATATGGAATAAGTGATGTGTCAATCCTCTTGTAATAATATGCCACCGCTAAAGCGCATTTTAAATTTTGGCGTTTGACGGGTTTCTGAAATAAACGATTCAATTAATCTGTAATCTCAGTTTCTATAATTTTGAGGGTTAGTCCCTTCTTGCACAACACCATCTAGTTCTCATTCTGTAAGTGTCATTTTGCTTGAAAGAATTCACGGGGGGAGGGTGGGTATTGAAATTCGATCCTTGGCATACTTTCTTGCCCCGCCCTTGGTCTATCGAAGTAAAAAAAAAGCACGGAGTGATCGCTGGTCACGTGTTTTCCGCTGGTCTGCCTGCGCGTGCGGGCCCGTGAAACAGAAGACAGGCGAGCGAGCGCGGTGGTGGTTTGTGCCAGGGCCTTGCAACTCTCAAGTAAAACAAGAGACAAAACTCGAGGGCGCTACTATAGGAGGCGCTAGTGTCGCAGGTTAGGCTCGCCAACTTCCGCACATAAAAATTGGCGAATTTGTCAGATATACCAAAAGTGTATTCTAAATGTTCAATTATTCATAACGTATAAGAAACCGTTGAAGAAAGCGCGAACATCGACGCGATCTTTTGTAACATTACGCGCCTGCTTGCATCTCGCAAACCCACGCAGCAGCCACGTGCGTTTTAAGTATCGTTGGCAGCAGTTCGTATTTTAGTTCCTGTAAGACGGTGGTAGAGGAGAGCGCGCCACTGTGATGGTCTCCACCTCGTTGCAAGGGAGTTGAAAGGCCCTGTGTGGTTTGTGTGGTTGGCAGCG
The DNA here is from genome assembly GCA_964035755.1 of Teleogryllus oceanicus. Taxonomy (NCBI): domain Eukaryota; kingdom Metazoa; phylum Arthropoda; class Insecta; order Orthoptera; family Gryllidae; genus Teleogryllus; species Teleogryllus oceanicus. The sequence goes on from CAXIVR010000010.1 coordinate 75,979,482, forward strand.
CCGCGCGTGCACCTGGCCGGCAGCCTGCTGAGCGTGATGGAAGCGGCTCGCCGCGTGCAGGAAGGCCTCGCCGCGCCGGTGAGTACAATCCACGCTTTTCGATTATTCATTTGCATTGCATTTCTGGTTTATCGCTTCTAAAATGTTCTGTATTGCCTAAAATAGTATCTTAAGGTCCCTAATGTAATGTCCTCCTCTACTTGGAAAGTGTGAAAAAGTATTAAATGTTCTAATTTCCATTAGCTATTAAACTATTATTTATTTTATTTTAAACTATTCAATCCGCTTTTCTCTATCGGTATTTTTTAATATTTTAGTTACTTACTTTTGCAAGAGGATACCTTTAACAGTAAGCTTTAAATGAACTTTCTGATACATGACATTTTCATTTGCAACCAAATTGTTGTCACTTAAAACATATGTAAGATAAATTATTATATCTCTAAACTGTACATTATCGTTTTCTTTGGGAAATGAACCTAAATAATGTCTGTATCACTTTAACTTTTTCCAGCACAGTTCGAATATATCTGCAGAAATTCTTGAAAAACTGTGATCGATTGGTAAATTGTCTCCACAAAAAGCAATTATTGAAATATTTTATTTATTTACGGTCAATTTCTTGAAACAGAATTACCTAATTATTTTACGAAAAATATTTACTTTAAATATTTTTAGAGATATGGTTTTCTGTTTAATACTGCATTTATGTTATAATTCTTCGTGCTTTTATATAAAACCAATATTACAAAAAAATAAGATATTATTTGAAAATATAATATTTAATTGTAAGCATCCTAAAATTTTTCATTCAGGTAGAGAGCGAAATTATGATGTATAATTTCTTAAAGAGGCAGCGTAAATTAATATTTCAAACATATTTTATTATACTTTCAATTGTTTAATTAAACAATAAGTGCCCCATAACAAATGGGAAGCGGTAAAGTAAGTACTAAAACAGGAATGTCTATTTTCAGTCAAAAACGAAAAAATAATGTAGTTCAATACTTATAACTAGAACCTTTTACAATGACAGAGTACCTCTTCCTCTTCGAATGCAGATGAAGCAATACATCATGTTTATTTTATGCAAATTTAAACTTCAGTTTGTATGTCTCACGAGGAATACTTTCAAGTTTATTCTGTACGGTTACAATTACATCGAACAGACAGTTTTTTACAGAACGGTAAAGCATTTTTAGCCTTGAATGATATAGCCTTTTATTTTTGATGTCATACGATGACAAATAGGCATTTTAGACACTTATACATAATATGTATTTTTGGAGTTGGTGACAAGAAATGTATTCATAACAAAGTTGTAGGGTCTATGTCGAAAAGTGTAATAGGCATTTGCCTAAAAATCGATTTATGTTTGGGGCATTTTAGGATTGGATTAATCCGACTTTTGCCAACTAACGTTGTTCCCAGGCCGGAATACTGTTTTTATTTATTATCCATGCCTTGGATAAGGGGGGCATGTGGCAATCATGAAGTATTCCCTTCGATGCATCTAGAAAACTCCACCTGTCTGAGATTTTTATTTCGAGACCCAGCTAGAGAAACTGAGACGAACGTAACAAAAAGCTACAGCTCTGTTTCTGCCCGACCGAGAATCGAACCTGAGATCGCTCCACGGAAAGCTAAACACGCTAAACATTAGCCACCTGAGGTGTCCTAAAAATCTAAAATTTATTATTAATAGAAGAGACGGTGTAAAAAGGAACTCTTTGAACAATTTTTAAACATTAAAAAGTAGATTTCGAGATCAGTGCTAGAACGCTTTAAAAATGTAACTATTACACTACTAACTAAGACACTGTTTCACATTTTCTCAATTTGCTGATTCCTGATTGTAGAATTGAAGAATGACTTTAAGAAAATTATAGAAGAGTAAAATATAGTCGTATAATCAAATTTTCATAAGAATATTTGAAGCCGTTCTTGAGAAAATGTTTTGAGCGTTGCTAAAAATGCACAATTTTGAGCTCATTTTCTCAGAAAATTTTTGAGTTTCGAGAAACTTATTGGGAAATCATTATAAGGGAATATGGAACCCTCTGGCAATGTCAAATGTTTTAGTCTAAGTTTCGGAATCTATTGAAGGTAGGCTTATGAAAATTTTATAGGTTGTAGATATGTCACTCATAACAACACTGAAATAACGGTTTTGAAAAATGTCTGATATTTTTATAGATAAGAAATATTTTCTCATGTTGCAATTTTCTAAGTTTTCTAGTTAATAAAGTTCCGTGGAATGGATGATGATGATGATAGTAATAATAATAATAATAATAATAATAATAATAATAATAATAATAATAATAATAATAATAATAATAATAATAATAATAATGTAATCAGAAAAACATTGTTTCAGTAAATGTAGGAGATCGTTATTAACAACTCAAAATGTTCAGTTTCCTACTAAAAGTGTAAGCTGAGAAAAGGACAATTTAGTATCAAAAATATCAACTTTCCGGAAATGGGCTTTAAAGATTCAACCCTCAGAACACGCCAGATCATACTTGCCTCATCATAATAATGATTTTCCAATAACTACTTCCTTTTCAGAGTTTTTTTATGTTAGTTACCTTCACAACATCAAGCTACGACAATTTACTTTCTGCATGTCTAAGTCTTTGAGTATTTATGCACTGCATTTATGTATTGTAAAAGTATTGGAGCCAGCATCTAAACTCAATAAAAGGAGGATTTCACATATAAATAATACAAATAGTACTTGTAAGAATTATATCAACATATTTCAAATGCCAATTTATAAATAGAAAGTTATGAAAATTTATAGAAAATAAAACACCAAAAAACTATTTTTTTACCTCAAGATCATTTCATTTCCCATTAAGCATGTGTTCTTGCAAACGCAATAGTGATAAAAACACACGTATTCTAAAGATGAATGACTTGAGAGATATTTCAAATAAAATACATTTGTGTAATTTTTGAAAGGTCAAAAGAATACTTCAAAATGACATTTATGTCATGTTATGCAGTGAATTATATATTCGTACAAAAAGAAACAAGTCGAAAAAAACAAAAGAAACAATTTGGCGACCTTTTTGATAAAATCTTTTTTATATTGTCTTTATTTCACCCAAAATTGTTCAAAACGTATTCATATTTTTGAAAAAGAAATGTGCATGAACTAATGTAAAGATACAATTTTGAAAAAAAAAGATTTAGTTTAGATTTAGTTAGAAATATTGGAGAGAGACAGATGTCTCTCTCCAAAATTTTAGTGATAGGAAGTCGTAGAAGAAATTTTAAACTTATCCAATTTTCGAAAATCCAGAGAATTGAATGAAAATAGAACTTGCGCAATTTCATAGAGTTTCTTTGCTCTGTCTGAAAAAAGAATATTCAAAAATGTTTAGTCCTTTTAAGAAAAATTGAAAATGTCCTTGAGGTTTCATGTTAAGTATCCCTCAAAAATTATTATGTTCATTTTAAATTTAAGGGGCCATGACAAATTAATGGTCATATTCAAAACAATCCAGCAAGCTGAGTAGCAATAATAGTATTAATGTATTATCTCAACACCTGTTTTGTAGTGGGTGTTATCAATATACTAGGCCCATCGATATATAATCACGTCTGGAGCTGCTTAACCTCTGTAACTTCACAGAGCGAGGTTGAGCAGTTCGGCTACCGGCACCGACCAAGCGAGTGTCAAGTCACGGAATCACTTTCAAGGTTAATCATACCACAAGAGAAGTGTTATCTGACCCTGCAAAATATTGTCTGGTCATATTTATCATTTCCTCCCTTGATGTCTAGTCTACTCATCGGACAGTGAGATCTCTCCTCTGCTGCCTGAATTTGCCAAGTGCACCTGCCTCATTCCAGGAGATATCGATATGTTTTAGATATTTCTAACGGTACAAAGAAGCGTCTTTGCTTACGGCCGACGTCGATACATCGATCTTGTCGCGGTTTAAAACAAACCTATGTATTTAAATGTAGTCGTACATGCCGGGGATGCTTCCAATTTCATCGAAGTCTACCGCAATGTCGCGGTACAAAAGTGATCTTTTGATTATTCTATGGCTCTAGTGAGGACGATATAACGATGTTTCGCATGTGGTATGTGATCATACCACCCAAGAGATGTTACCAGTCGGCCTGAGGCGAACCCAGCCATCGCCGCTCTGAAGACTCGCTGATGGTGGAAAAATATTTTACCTAATATCATTTGGAAGATCTTTCATGCATTGCATGCATAGATGGCTGCTAGGTCACCGATGGTTTGATTAAAATAATGATACAATTGAATCGTTAAGGAAATGGCTGATAGTCATGTTGGTTGGAGACGATGGCAGTAGCTTTTCCAACAGGCGACTGGAGCCTCAGTAGTACCAACGGTTTCTAAATAAACGAACTTTATATTCTCCTCTACTAGTTATTTACGTAGTAAAAAGTATTGTATTGCAGTGGAAAGGAGCGATTTTTCGTCAGAAAGAAGCTCTGTGCTGGCGTGTTATCGAAAAATAAATAAATATTGTTCCTATGTAGTAAAATACTTCCTCTAGCATGTTGGGTAGTCAAAATCCTCCTTTAATGACTCTTTGATGCCGAAAAATTGATTTACGGCAAATCGCCTGTCTGTTGTCAACGAAAATAGTTTTGAGTCTTTTTGATTTCTGGTTCTAAAAACAAATATTTGTATGCATTTCGATTAAATGACTCTGGGACTGGTCAAGAATCTCTAAAAGGTTCCATCAGTGTAAATCTGAAACTAGTATCGGAAAAGCTTTTATTTCGAAGTAATGTGGTCATAACGTAACACGATCCGTCAGTGCCTGACGAGCATAATGTTTCATCCTGCAAATGGAATTTGATATTTAAACTCTCACCGCGTGATATTGGAAAATCGTAATGACGTGTCAAGAATCGCCTCTCCCGTTTCCTTCCTTTGTTTTAAACTTCAAACAAAAGACCAACTAAACAACTTAGCGCCAATAATAGTTTTTTGTATAACCGCACTATAAACAGTCCTTTTCGATGAACAAAATCGTTTATAATATGGCTTATTATGGCACGAATCATTACGTCATTGCTATTTCTGCACGAAATATGAGTCATCACTGACATAATAGTCACAGCTCACATTTATCTTCCAGCTAAAAACTATAAAGAAGGCAGTGGTTCCATGTAAATAGATTGTAGTGTTCGCAGTAAAGTCAAATATGTTGTGGAATAAACTTGCACTTTTAAAAACTAAGTTATTAACTTATTACTCCTTTAAAATTATATGTTGCTTTTCGTTCGGTAATATTTAACAATAATAACAAAGAACATCTAATTATTCTCTATGAATATGAATATTATTAGTACAGGTGGATAAATTAGTCAAAGACACTCCAGAAGATGTATTTAATTCCAAAGTGCTTGTTTTTTCTTTAGTTTCTGCACTAACCAATATCTGGTTAGTTATTTTAAACGTTTTATTAACTGATTCTTCAATGTAAGATTCAGCTACATTTCAAGATTGTCACCCACCATGACATTTAAGTGCAGTAATATCCGTGATGTTTATCGGCGAGAAACGTCACGGATGTCCTCCTCAACAAACATACATATATACACATTACCTTTAATTTTGAATATGTGCACCACAAAGTAGACGCTTTTTTTCTGTGGACTTAATGGTTAAAGAAGCATAAATACTGTCTCTATTCTAGCATGTGCATTGTAGTAATTTAACCAACCTACAGATAGGAAAAAACAACAGCCCTTTATCCTCCCTCTAACACCCCCTCTTCGGACTTCATCACTGGATACACGGTACTACTATTCACTTGATTGCAGCTTCTCGTAAATATTGTAATATATACAATGAACGTATTTTATATTTCGAATACAATTCTTGTGTGTGATGAAGACTAGTGTGCAATTACTTCTGCAGAAGTAGAACCTACTTTAACCAATTTCGAATCCTCTTTAAGATTGACGACGTTCTATGCTCGGAAAATGTTAGTAGAGAACAATTTTAAACACAATAATTAATTTTTATTTTACATATTTTCTATTTTTTCTTATATATTTTGGAAAAAATAAGTACATAAATATGTACATATTTTGCATTTTTATTACAATAAATTCCGTTCCCTATTCATCAGGGTCCGGTCTCCCTGCGACCGAGCAAACATAGATCAGCAGTAGGCAGTGAATGTCCTGCACGAAGTGCGGAGAGCGAATTTATCAGTCATTTGGATAATTTCTTTGTGCACCGTGCCTTCATCAATATTGCATTTTTTACCATTCAAGGGGCTTATGTGAAAGGACTTAGTAAGTGACATTTTCTGTTATCCCATCTGTACATTCCTGCTATGCATATCCCTCCTGTGCAGTTGTGGATGAATGTGAAGATCAAATTTCACAATCGAACTTATTTATACAGAAAAAATCAAATGGTGTCCACAAAAGTCAATTGAAGTCTCTTATTACAACGCCACACTTTTTTTTCTGGCGTGACGAGAAAATCAACTAATGTGCAATTGTTGCCAGACCTGATAGAACGCTGCAATGAAGAATTCCCGAAACGATTACTGTTAAATAGCTTGATTTCGGTCATTCGCTGATGAAAGTGAACTTTTAGAAAGAAGAAAAATCCGTTTCGCAGCTAAGGCCGCAAGTACTTTGCGCGAAACCCGTAATGTTAGCTTTCTGACTTGCCAGAGTACAGCGGGTTGCCTACTTGTTATAGGGACTAACCTGTTTTCCCCGCTCATCAGTAGCAAGACTTCATCCAGGCTTCTTTAATACGTCTCTCGATTTTGTTTTCGACCGGCAATTGCTTCATATCTTTTAAAACATGTATATGGACTGAGGCTGTTGTCGCTCAGCATAGGAGGCAAGCTATCTCTATCATCCGAATTTCATATATTCCCAATCCATTTCATTTCCAGTCGACGACGGTTCCTATCGTTCATCTGATATTTATGCTATGCATATGAATATTATGCATCTTATTGCTCTGATGTTCCACTGATATACCATTATCTGATATACTATGCATATGAATATTTGGACAATTGCTATACTTTCAAAATTAATGCGCTTTGAAGGAGTGAAAGTATGTTAAATATTTTCCATAAATTATATTTATCAACCAAGAGTATTTAACAAACTGGAAAACAAAAGTAAACAAATAGCACCTAAAACATCGTTCTCGGAAATTCCAGGCAGGCTTCCATCCACATTTTCATCATTAAACATTGCTCTGAAATTGCAATATTCGATGACATTATGGTGCCCAATACGCTTTGTTCAGTGTTTCTTTTAATTATCGTTTATGACTGTAGCCTTATTAGAAGTTTTCATGTCATTAAATTTTAATCATATATCAATCTTGCGTATGTAAAATGGTTTTCTTCAATTTTTGCGTAATTTTAGTAATAAAATATTAAGAAAAATGCTTATAGGGTTCTGCTGCCAATGTAGGATAGCAACTTCTTTTGAATTATTTGAAGTTTTCTGAAGTTTATTTGCAAATTTTAAATAAAGTCCTACATTATACTATAATAGTTGTATTTTTACTAAATTAATTGATTCATAAAGTAGATTCTTAATGACCAACAATAATATACTTTTTACTTTCTCTATACTATGTATATACGGAGTATAGAGAAAGTTATGTAACGCTGCGCGAAAAAACGGCGGATTTTCGGCGGAAAAAATTCAGTGCCGGACTCTGGTGACAAAAATCCAGTTGTAAAATTAAGGGGAAAATATCCTCTAACACGTGGTGTAGCCAGAATCCATGTTTTCTGGTTCTTGATGCCGAAAAACCAATTGGAAGCAAAACGTCCGTGCGTCCATGTGTCCGTCTGTGTGACCGTCCGTCTGTGAACACTGCTAGCGCCTAAACCACGTATACGACCTTTTCCAAATTGAAGAAACCCCTGTCGATCTGTCTCTAGTTGAAGTTTTGAAATTTTGAAAAACTTTCTTTAAAATTTTGGGGTACTTTACATGAAGTCCCCCGTACATTTTCAAAAATTTCTCAAAAACGGCTCCAAATTTTTTCTTTAAATTTCTTGTAAGAATAGAGTAAAATACACTTATACATCTCTGGAGGTGGCGTGAGTCCTATTTTCATGGTTAACTCTGAAGTTTCAGCAATTGTAAAAGTTTGATTTTTTTCGTCGTCTTCCTACACCTATAAAAGTTGACAGATTTTTCCTACAAATGAAATTTGTTACCCATAAATGGTTCTTTTATTAAGGTCATATACATTCTTTTGAAAATTTTAGTAGTTTCTGTGTAATAAAACGTGCAATTTCAAAAAATTACAAAAAGATTTCCTTAAAAACGGCTCCAAATTTTTTCTTTAAATTTTTGGTATAGTTAGTGCCCAACCAACCCTATCCGATAACATAATTACCATATTGCTCTAAGGTTTTGTGTTTTCAAAAATTCCAAAAATATAATTTTTTGAGTTGTCTCTCACGCCGGTAATATTTACATTAGAGACACTTTCTTCACATTATTAGATTTATAAGTACATGTGCTTTAAATAATGACAAATAAAGTTTCTGGAAGACTCAACAGTTTTGTGTAAACATTAACTCAAAATTCCACATTTTCAGAAACGCTCAAACGCCATTTTCTCAAAAATGGCTACAATATTTTCATCAAATGTTTCCAATATATAGTGCTAATTGCACTGGTCAATATGACATAAAGTTGATTTTGGTGTATCCTTTCGTTTTTTTTAATTGTGCAAAAGTATTTTTTTTAAATACCTCTCACACCGTTAATATGAACATTTCCATCGATTTGAATGCATTATTACATTTGTGAGTGGAGGTGCTTCAAATTACTTGAATTGATGTTTTTCGAAACCTCAATAGATTCCTGCGAAAAAGTTCAAATTTCGCATTTACAGTCATGCTTAATCGCCATTTTCTCAAAACGGCTTAAAAATATTCAATGAAAATTTGTATTTATAACGAGGTTTTACTCTCCTTCAATATTCTTAAATCAATATTTCTGTTCCTCTATTAACAAACCGAACAATTGAGGAAATGTCAAAAACAAATTTCGGTGACGATAGATGGTAGCTGACCAGAGAATGGAGCTAAAAACCATAAATCCAGTCCACACCAAGGATATTAGAAAAAAATGCTACGAGAAAGTCTGTGCCATCCTGTAGTTTAACACTCAATGGAATTAGTTGATTTTACTCCCTAGAAATTCAAGTTTTAACTCCCTAGAGAATTAGAGTTAAATTATTCGAAAGGAAATTAAATTATTTTTTCTCCCTAGTGAATTAAAGATGTTTTGCTCATTACAGAATTAAACTAGTTTTAACTCCCTGGGAAGACAAAGTGGCTTTGAAACCCTCCTTTAGCATGGTGTACGTAGTATCGACCGAAGTATCACGTTGCGTGGGTGTGTCGCGCAGGAGGAGCGCGTGACGCTGAAGCTGGACCTGTCGCACGCCTTCCACTCGCACCTGATCGGGCGCGGCGGCGCCGCGGTGCAGCGCCTCATGCAGGAGACGGGCGCGCACGTGTTACCGCCGCCGTCAACCTCGTCTCCGCCGCGGGACCGCTGCGCAACGTCGAGCACGCGCGACGCCGCCTAAGGGTGAGTACGCGTGACGTCGCTTAAAGGAGAGAACGCGCAACTCTTCGTAAGGGTGAGTACGCGCGACGCCGCCTAAGGGTGAGTACGCGTGACGTCGCCTAAGGGAGAGAACGCGCAACTCTTCGTAAGGGTGAGTACGTGCGTCGTCGTCGTCTACGGGTGAGCACGTGTCGACGCCTAAGGGCCGACAACGCCGGGGGGTCAACCCCGTTTAATGTTGAGTACGCACGACGATGCCCGAGAGTGAGTACGCGCGACGGGGCCTAAGGGTGAGTACTCGTGACGATGCCTCAGGGTGAGAACGCATGACGCCGTGTAAGGGGGAGAACGCGCGACGATGCCTAAGGGTGAGTAGAGTGTGTGGAGCCGCCATAAGGCGAGCACCGAATGTTCGTCGCTTGGCAAATAGTAAGCAACCCATCCCGACTACTCGGTATTCGGCAAGTGGTGGAGAACTGTGGAGCCGCCTTGAGACCAATGAAATGTTCGCTGGCTACTCGCCGAGTTCCGAATTGTGGAGCCGCCTTGAGGCCTACGAAGTGGGCGAGTGGCACTCTGTTTCTTTTTAATTTTCCCCTCGCCAGTTCTCCTGGTGCGGCGGGAATTTATTCAAATATGCGGAATACATATATTTCTTCAGCATTACTGCTTATGAAGATAGGGACAGGCTTTAACTTAAATATTAACTTAACCTAACTTAAAACTAACACATTCCGCCACTTTGAGCGATTGTTGTGTTTTAGTAAGAAGTTATTAATTGTTTTGACTATGAAATTGTTTAGATTGTTCTTCTTTTTCTCCTTTCAATTTTCATTATCACATTCACGCTCTCATTCATTCCTAATCTATTTGAGGAGCAAACCTTCAAAAAGTGACATGTCCACCTCACACTTTTCCAATAAAAACGAAAAGTATAGCATAAATTTTACTCCTTTTCAACATCGTCTTTAACTCAACGAATAGAGGACTATTTAAGGTATATAAGACATCTCACTTTTTTTTTCTTCTGGAAATAAAAATGTAGGTAAAACAACAGAATAACTTAATTGTCGCCGAATGGACATGTTATCTTTTGACTGTTTGACCGGGAGCGGTAGCTCAGTGCATCAACTGATGCCACTGCAGCGCCTCTGACCGGGAGGTCCTAGGTTCGAGTCCTGACGGCGGCAGGAATTTCGACACTAGCTTTTCAGCTAGGTCGAATTCACTCGCTGTCTGGAGGAGAATACTAGCGGCCGGCTGCTCTGATCGGTAGTTTTCCGTGGTTTCTCCGATCAACACCAGGCGAATGCCGGAGCAGTACCCTACCAAACGGGCCACGGACCGCGCGCGATCTGTCCTTCCCTTCCTTGTCGTATCCTCTCTCCTTACACACTCACACTAACATGCACCACACTACCACATATTCCGGGAGACCGGTCGGGAGCTTAGAGCTTGCCCCGGCTGGGGCGGTGCCCCGCTGGTGGGAGAGTCCTGGTTAGGGGGAAACCCCACTAGCCGACGGTAGGTCGGCGCCGGATCTCGCCATCCAGCGAGGGGAAAATCACCGCCATCTCCCGAGAAAAAAACATGCACTACACTAACGGGACTAAAGACCGAAGCAGTTGACGCGCCCGGAAACACGAAAAAATCAATCAATCAATTGAATGTTTGCTCCTCATTTACATTCATTCACATTCTTTCCCGCATCCATGCGGCGTGCGCAGGAGCTGATGCCGCTGGTGTTCTGCGTGGACGTGGGGGCGGAGGCGGGCGCGGAGGGCGCCGCAGCCGCGGCGGCGGCGGCGCAGCGGCGCTTCGGGGTGTCCGTGCGCGCGCGCCCGAGCGGCGGCGACGGCGGCGGCGGCGACGGAGGAGCGGAGGCGGCGTGCAGCTGCAGGTGCGCGGCGCGCAGGAGGACCTGCCGCGCCTGCGCGCCGCCTGCGCCGCCCTCGCCCGACAGCTGCGCCGCGACCACGCCCCCGAGGTCAGCGCCCCTCCTACACACTCTAGAACAGTTTTGGTCTTTGGTTTTTAAAGACAGAACTTTTGTTGTATTAATATTTATTACATAATGCACAGCGCAACGTTTCGGAAAGTAGTCGTTTCCATCGTCAGGCTTAATTGAAATAAATAAATAAATAAATAAATAAATAAATAAATAAATAAATAAATAAATAAATAAATAAATAAATAAATAAATAAATAAATAAATAAATAAATAAATAAATAAATAAATAAATAAATAAATAAATAAATAAATAAATAAATAAATAAATAAATAAATAAATAAATAAATAAATAAATAAATAAATGAATAAATGAATAAATGAATAAATGAATAAATGAATAAATGAATAAATGAATAAATGAATAAATGAATGAATAAATGAATAAATGAATAAATGAATAAATGAATAAATGAATAAATAAATAAATATATTATTTTCACAATGGTCAGTTATAAACAGAAGAATATGTTGTTAATGTTCACAAGTCTCACTAAACTGCATCTTGATGAATACTCTATGAAAGGAAGTAGTCAGAAAGTGGTTGAGAGGCACATTACAAAATTATATATGGATTACTAAGTAATTTTTCTAAAAAGTAGGATATTTCTTTTACTATTAACTTATTTCTGTCTAACTAATTGTACTTTTGTGTCAACGTGGGATCTGGCGCTGATATACACGTCGGCTTGCGGAGATTTTCCTGTCCAGGTACCTCCAGAGGGGTACCTCTAGTCGGGGTAACCTGTAAACTCCAGACATGTGTGATGTAATTGCATGTAAGAGTGTATGTGCGTGTAAGGAGAAGGGAGGGGGCAATGATGAAGAAGGAAAATTCGCAAGAGCTACGTTGCCCGTTTGTTAGGTACTGCTCCGGCATGCCCTAGTTTTCCGTGGTTCTTCCGATTGATGCCAGGCAAATGCCGTAGTAGTACTTGGGAGCTTAGAGCTTTCCTCGGAAAGGTGGTGCTCCGCTGGGGAGAGACCTGAAGGAGAAATTTCCCCATAAACCGACGTGTATGGATCTTGCCAACCAGCAGGCGATTGATTAATTAATTGTTAGTGATTTTGGACGCGTCAACTACTCAGGTCATTAGTCCCGTAAGTGTAGTGCGAGGTTTTTCTCGGGAGGTGGCGGTGGTCTTCCCCCGCTGGATGGTCAGATCCGGCGCTGACATACCGTCGGCTAGCGGGGTTTTCCCTAACCAGGTATCTCCCACCAGCGGGGCACCGCCTCAGCCGGGACAAGTTCTAAGACCCCGACCGGTCTCCCGGCATGTGTTGTAGTGTAGTGGATGTGTAAGGGATGAAGATTGGACAATGAAGAGGAAGGAAAGATCGCGCGCGGTCCGTGGCCCGTTTAACTCCATTTAACTGCTCCGGCATTCGCCTGGTGTTGTTCGGGTAAAACACGGAAAACTACTCATCAGAGCAGCAGGCCGCTAAAATTCTCCTCCAGACAGTGACTGAATTCGACCTAACTAAAAAGCTAACGTCGAAAATCCTGCCGCCGTCGGAACTCGAACCTAGGACATCCGGGTCAGAGGCCCTGCATTGATATCAGTTGATGCACTGAACCACCGCTCTCGGCCCAGCAGGCGAGGTACATCGCCATCTACCGGGATAAAATATTCAGTACACTAACGGGACTAATGGCCGTAGCAGATGAAGTGCGCGGAAACATCAACCTAATGGCGCGTGTATGTGCGTTTTGCAGGGGTTGACGCAGGTGCACTCGTGGCTGCAGATGTCGGCGTACAACGCGGGGGCGGCGCTGGGGCGCGGCGGGGAGACGCTGCGCCGCATCGCGGCCGCCACGGGCGCGCGCCTGCTGCCCCCCGCCCCGTCCACGTGAGCGGCTCCTTCGACGCCGTCTTCCTCGCCAGGCAGCAGCTGCTCGTGAGTGCACTCCCCCTCCCACTTCCTCTCTCAGCCTAGCTATCACCTTCGCTTCTCTCCTCTTTTCTTTTCTCTTTCCTCTCTTTTCACTCCTCTCTCCTCCTTCCTCTCTCCTCCTTCCTCTCTCCTCCTTCCTCTCCCTCTCCTCTCTCCCTTCCTTCCCCTCTTCTCCCTCTGTTCTCCCCTACCTGACCTCTCTCTCGTTACCTCTACCCTCTGCTCTCTCTCTTCTCTCCCCTCTTCTCTCCCCTCTTCTCTTCTCTCCTCTCTCCTCTCTTTCTCTCGTCTCTCTCCTCTCTCCCCTCTCTTCCTCTCCTCTCCCTCCCTCCTCTCTCTCTCTTCTTTCTTTCCACTTTCATTTCCCCTGCCCTCTCCTCCCAGTCCTCTCTCCTTTCCTCTGCGCTCTGCTTTCTCTTCTGTCCTCTCCCTCTCCTCTCTTCTTTCCTCTCCTCCTCTCCTCTCTTCCTCTCCTCTCCTCTCTCTTCTTTCCTCTCTTTTCCTCTCTCGCTCGTCTTTCTCTATATCTCTCTCCTTTCTTGTCCTCACCTCTCCTTTCCTGTTCTTTTCTATCTTCTTTCTTCTGACCACCCCTCTCTCTCTCTTGTCACCTCTTCTTTCCTCTCTTCTTTAGTCTGCTGTTCTCTTAGCTCACACACCTCTCATTGAGTGTTTTCTTTAAGAACGACGAAAATAAGTAACTCTTCTTGATGGAATTTTGCATTACCCTTTGACAAAAGATGTTATTTGCTTTTATAGGGATCACTGCCTCTGAAACTTGTGTTTGACATTCCTGAAAACTTCCCTTTGGATGGAGCGTTAGTGGTGCAATTGATGAACGTTCTTGGTGTGAGCATCACAACGTTTCAGAAGGAAAAGCAGCACCTCACCACAGTCACCATCAGGGGCACCGAGCGCTTTGCCAGTGAGTGAAATTCTAATAGCTAGGATTTTATGCCCAAAAAAATTGAAATATGCTTTCGAAAATATACATTTGTAACCTAAAAATTCTGAACAATCCACCTTAATATGCAATTAAAATTAACAATATTTCATTTCCCTATAATCTTTTCTTAATAAAATTCCGGAGAATCAAATTTGGAATGAAAAGATATATTTTGTGCAAACGTAATATAATATTCCATACTTCGCTTGAGAAATGATTGAAGTAACTATTCAAATATTTGTGAAGAACATTGTAGGTCTTGTATTTCTTCTGACTGGTTTAAAAGCTACGTTATCAAGAAATATCCTACTTTTTTTTAGTTATTTAAGGTCCCAACAACATCTGGGTCATTAGTGACCACTATTGGAGTTAACGTTATGGGTTATGGTAACTTGTGAACATGAAACGATATGATGATAAGGGGTCAACACAAGGACGAACACAAATACGAATATGCCCGAGGCAGTACTCGAACCCGCGACCCTTCGGTCCGAGATCGCTACGACACTATTGCCTTAGCGATCTTGGCCACTGGATCGGCTAAATATCCTTTATTTGCACAAGTATTTTATCATCTGTAGAAACAAAAAAAAAAATGATATGCTCTTTCGAATCAATGAACCTTCACAAATAAACGTACGAGTAAGATGTTTTACTTAGACATTACTAAGACGTCTAATAAAAGACGCCTAGTAAGGCATGTGCCAGGTCTGCCAATCCCTGATTACGGCACAGTATATTATTTACCATGACTTATCATTACCAATAAATACCAAGAATTTGTTTGTTTCTTACAACAACTTCTTTTCTTTCAGCTAACATCTATGAAGCTAGGAGAATCTTGCTGGGAATAACGGAAGCGCCAGTCATTGCTGAAATTCCAGAAACATACCATATCCCAACAAAGCCAAGTCTCATGAATGTTCCAGTTGTAGGTTCCATTCCAAAATGTGAGTCATGATATTTTCTTCGCAATCGTTTAATTTTTAAAAAAGCTCAATTGTCTATCTTGTCATTTGATAAACAAAACCTAATGACCAATACACAGAACTCATTAATAAAAAAAGTGAATTTACAAAATAAGTTTTCTTTAAACTTTGATAATACCATTTGCTGAATATTCATTGCTCGCTACTATGTTTGAATTCTGCACTTATCATTCATTACATTTATTGTTTATATTTGACACGTCTCGATCAAGATTTAGGCTTGTTTCAAAGCGATCCAGAAAATGAATCTTCAGATGGCCTATTGGTATCGTCTAGACACTAAAATAGTAAATGAAGCTTCGCTCGCATGTTTACAGTTAATATATTCTTCTTCTTTTTCTTCTTCTTTTTCTTCTTCTTCTTCTTCTTCTTCTTCTTATTATTATTATTATTATTATTATTATTATTATTATTATTATTATTATTATTATTATTATTACTAACGCCATCAAGCGGCCGAGAGTGCAAGAACAGCACATTTAGCATGGCGGGAGATTCGTATCCCAGCACAGGACGAAGGCTGCGGATCTCCGACGTCACCACTGCAACGTACTGGAGGAACATCCGCACGCATCTAGTGGGATATGTCTCCACAAAAGCAGAGGGACATGAAGTAGCAGAAGGAATGGCAGCAGGCCTCCCAAAGACAGATCAGGGTGGACATCAAAAGCGGACTGGCCAAACTCTGAGAGAAAGTATTCAAAATTTATTGCTATTTATCCTTGAAAATAGATTTTATTACATGGGAGTTTTTTGTTTTTTTTCTCCCTTTCAAAATTCAAAATTTATTGCTTATTTATTTTTGAAAATAATTTTATATGGCAAAATTTAAGTAGTAAATGACTTAGTAAGTAATTTAAGTAGTGTAGGGATCACAGAATTTTGAAAATGTGCACACAATTCACTTTTCCCCATAGCACGTCATACGCAGTTTTTAACTGTTTTTTTGACGTAAAATAAATAAAATAAATAAATAAATAAATAAATAAATAAATAAATAAATAAATAAATAAATAAATAAATAAATAAATAAATAAATAAATAAATAAATAAATAAATAAATAAATAAATAAATAAATAAATAAATAAATAAATAAATAAATAAATAAATAAATAAATAAATAAATAAATAAATAAATAAATAAATAAATAAAAAATAAATAAATAAATAAATAAATAAATAAATAAATAAATAAATAAATAAATAAATAAATAAATAAATAAAAATAAATAATAAAAATAAATAAATAAATAAATAAATAAATAAATAAATAAATAAATAAATAAATAAATAAATAAATAAATAAGGTACACGAGAGTAGAAAGACCAGGAAGCGCGTGGCAAAAATACAGAATGTAGGAAGGATAATGTCGCAGGAAATGAAGACCCAAAGCGATGCTGCAGCGGACACCGATGTTGAAGAGATGAGATCACGAGACGAGAAGGCGCACCCACAAGGGAGCCACACAGAGGACCCAGAAGAAGAATGGACTCTGCTGAAGGCGAAGAAAATGGACAAGATCAAACCTTTGGCGGACGCAAAACAGCTTCAAAAGACGGGGAAAACCGAGAAGCTGACACCGGCCATCACCAAAAAAGCAATAAGCGCTACAAGCCAAGTCGCAATGCGGTGATTATTATCAGACTGGCCCAGGGAAAGACAAAAGTTCTCGGGGAAATCAAAAAGAAGGTAAAACCCGAAGACAGCCAAATGGAGATGGGATTCGTCAGAAAGACGTCAGATAGTCTCATTCCATTGAGCACGAAGCCAAAGAACACAGAAGACTTTGGCAATGTTCTGAAACAGTCGTTAGGAGAAGCGGGTAGCATCTGACATCTGATGTCAAAATTGGTTGGTGACACGTTCTAGGGGGAAAACTGAGACAGTACTCTAATGTTATCACGTCGAAAATCCATTTCAAAATTATTTTTTCTATTTGAATGTGGTGTTAGAATTGGTACCTAAGAATTCATCTATTTTCCTCCTCTCTCGCAATTTTTTTTCAGCCTGACATCTGCTAAGGGGAAAAAATAAAACATGGAAAACACTTTTCTCATTGTATCTCTGCAACAGATTTCCCCTAGGAGGCTGTTGTTTTGGAATCTACAAAATTTTTATTCTCTTTCGTATGAGCATCGCAATTATCGATTTGGTTTGAGAGCAGTGTTCTCCACCTTATTCGGCTGTACTCTTTTATCGATGTAGTCAGTGGGCATCTTGGGGGATGAGCCTGTCACATTATGGCTAGAGTCAGGCGAAGCAACTCGTCAACAATGTGATCTTACAATATGGGCTAGCACAAAATAAAACAGAGTGGAAGTGAATCTCTTTGAAATTTTTTGCATTTCCGGACACAGTCAATAGGAGTTTTTAAAAGGAGCCTTATTCTTTGGGTGGTTATCATCTGCCACAGAAAAGTGTTTGAAGCGTATTAACTCTGTAAAATCAAATTATTATCCACAACCCATGGCGAAGCATTACTGCTTTGTGAAATTGCCAAAAGGTAGGGCCAATCTTCCTCAGTCTAAGGTGTTCTGTCCCTTGTAATATACAAATTATGCTCATTTTTCAGATACTTTCTGCCTGAAATTGTTCAAGGAATCGGAACATTCGTAGGGAATAATTTGAATCAATTGTTTTAGAAAGTTCCAATTTACCTCATCCTTTTAAAGATGATAAAGGGTTTTAGTGATGTGAGACTTTGAATAATGGTGTGATTTATAATGATACATTTAACTATTGGTATGTGAAAGATAATAGGTGGTGTAAAGATAATAAATAATTTAGGTAGATAATGAGAAGAATTGTAATGCAAAATTGTACCAAATTAAATCAATTATTAGTGGCGGGTTTAAGGGGCAAGACTTGTTATCTCCAAAATCCAATATTTTTTTTCTATAATTTTATTCAATTTATTCAAAACACTTACTAAATGTTGATCACATCAAATTCCAAAGGAGTTTTTCCGATACAAGTACATTTCCAGCTATTTTTTAAAATTTTTTTTAATTCCAAAATATTTATTGGAGGCAGATCAAAATTGAATTCTCCTTCCCCCTCCTTCCATGATAGTGTCTCAATCTGCTTCTGATCATAATCATTCGCATCTTATATTATTATCAAATTATTATTTAATTATTGATAGTTATATTATATTATTACTATATTTAGTATATTATTGAATTATTTATTATATTTTATTACTAAGTTATTTTTTATTTTTATATTATATTTATTATATTACTATCTTATTTATTATATTATATTATTAAGTATATTATTACCATATTCCTTAATTACAAAACTGTGAAAACAATGTAATAATAACTATTAACAACTATAATAACTATTGTATTAGCACAATAAAATGTGAATTCCTTGTTTAAATCTAAAATTAATTAATTTTCATTGAAAGTGAAGGGATGAGTTTACTTTATGATGAATTATAAAAATCACATCAAGATTGCTATTTCTTTTCTCAGGCTACGGAAGTGATAGTTCTTCTGAATCTTGCACCAACAGAAGCACATCAGACACATCATCAAGAGTATCAATAACTGCAACAGGGAACAATGGAATTCAAGGTAATATAAATGATATCTGGACCAAAAAGTAATTTATAAGATTTCACAGATTTTACTGTAATGAAACAATGTGAACATTTTGGTGTTGAATCACTTCTTGTTGCCTCATAGATTCTTTTAAATGCATGTTCCAAATGTATATTTAAGAACTTCAGCCCTGGGAGACTGCAGGAGTTGAAATCCAACCGACAACTTTGTATAATTATTGTCAAAAATGGTTATATTTGATAAGAGTGGAAAAAGCTAAATTGATTTCTACATTAGTATTATTTCACCCCAAATAGAATACTTTTGGATCATATTCCAATTCAGAATCTTGGTTGTTCAATGTGTAATTGTTTCAGAATGAAATAAATCTTGAGAAGTATTTTTAAATTGATTAGGCCCTATATTTTCTGTTGACCTTGAAATTAGAAACAAGATTTTTTAAATTTTCTTATTTTCTGTAATTCAGGGGATATATAGAAAAGAACAGTTTTTTAAGAACTTTTCTTCTAATTTCTCTACAAATCACAATTACCTGAATATTATGACAAAGGACTACTTTCATAGTGTAAGTGCCTAGTATGGTTAGCTGCAATCTGGAGATCCAGATCCACAGGTCCGGAGTTTGATTCCTTGATAATTCTATGATCCTGGGAAATTTTCATCTTAGAATTTGGTCTGAAATGAGATGTACTCAGTCTTGTGAGTAAAAATTGAGGAGCTACCTCAATGTGGTGTCATCATCAGTCTAGTAACTAGAGATAGGAGTTAATGGAAGCTGTTGTGCTGAACATGCATTACTTTGCAAGTCCCTCTGGTAAACAGAAGGTCAACCCTCTGAATCTGACTCTTCATGAGTTTTTGTGCCAAAGATGATGATGATGATGACAAATGTGCAAATCTACTTTCAGTTGAAAGGCACAAGCCACTACCGTCACATCATGAAGGAAAAAATTTGTTGACCGAACTAATAATCTAATAAGTATGACAAATTACTGTATTATGAGTAAAAATACAGTAATTTGTGTATGTATGTCTGTATATGTAATTAGTAACATGCATGTCTGTATATGAGTCCAAAAGGTTTTCATGGGAATTAAATTTCTGGAATTTGAATTATTTCAGGAGCACAAGAAGTTCTATTAACAGACTCTGGAGGCAAAGGAATACACTCTTCCTGGCTAGAGATGTTGAATAGCCTAGATTTTATTCAGAATTGTTTGAAGACTGGGGTGAGTACTTAAGCTTTCCTTTAAAAACTTTTAAATTAAGATTTAAATTAGAAAAGTCTTACTCAGCAATGAAAGTAATTTTTAATTTATTCTATACATTATTTTATTATTTGAATTGTTTCTACAATTGACGACAAAAATTTTAAATTTTTTAAATAAAATTATCTTTATTATTCACATTGTATGTTATTTATCAAAATAAATTTTTGTAGTTAAGAATGTTTAACGCCTTAAGATTTCAAATTCTTTTATTTTCTAATGTGCTCAGGCATTTAACTATATAGTTTAAATTTTTTATAAAATAAACTATTTGGGCTTCTGCTGTCTTTCTTCCTTCTTCTTCTTCTTCTTCTTGCAAGTTGTCTACAGCTCCTGGGGCCGTCTCTCGCATCCCAATCTCCATGCCTCTCTATCTTCCCAATCGTCTTCTTCAAGGCCTCTTTTCTGCATGTCCTTCATAACTTGCTTTTGTCATTCTTCTCTGGGTCTACCTCTTTTTCTTCTGTCTAAGGGGAGCCACTCAGAGATCTTTCTGGGCCATCTCTCATAACCGAGCCTTTTCACATGACCAAACCATTTTAATGTGTTTCCATTTCCTCTAAAATCAATTTCTGTATTTGCATTCTTTTCAAAATTTCATCATTTCTTACATGGTCCATTTTAGACACTCTACAACTTCTTGTCGTGAAATCCATTTGCAGGCTTTTTAATTTGTCTTTTTCTCGTTTTCTTATTTCCCACATTTCTGATCCATACAGCACTACATTTTGTACAATGGTTTCAAACAGCCTTTTCTTAGTTGATCTGGATATTTCATTTCCTCAAAGTAGAGAGTTTAACTTTCGAGTGACTTGTCTCCTTTGTGAGATCTTTGAGATAGTGTCTTCTTTGGAGTTTCCTTCTTTACTGATGATTCCTCCTAAATATTTAAATTCATATACTTCTATCTGCTCTTCATTTATTGGTAAGCTGCAGCCTGCATTTTCTCCTACCACCAGATATTTTGTTTTGGAAAAATTGATCTTCAAGCTGGACATCTCTATGCTCATAGAAACCATTCATGATCTTCAAATTATAGACCTTACATATTTCCATCCATCTGTTTCCATTTTCATTTAAACAATTTTCTCCAAAAGCACCAACCACTTTATCATTTACTTTTCTCCCTATCCTAGCATTCATGTCACCCATTATTATCAGTTCTTTTCTACTACTTATTGAATCAAAAAGAGCTGCGAATTCATTTTCAAATGCATCCTTTAGAGTTTTATCTGCATTCTCAGTTGGTCCATACACTCCAATTATTACTATATTACATCCTATTATTTCTAATTCTAACATCATAATTCTTTCATTTACTTCTTCCCAGTTTTTAATATTTTTCTTCCATTTTGGATTTATTGCTATTGAGATGCCCGCCTTTGCTCTTTTATCTTTAGGTACACCACTATAAAAATGCAAAAAAGTTCCCTTTACTTCATTTCCGTGACCTTTTTTTTTCGTTTCAGAGAGAACGGCAACGTCAATTTCAAATTTTTCTAATTGGATAAAAACTTCTTTATCTTTGGTGTTTAGGCCCTGAACATTCCATGTTTCAAAAATCAAAGTCCTTTTTCTAGCGCGACTTTGTTTCCATGTACATTTCCGAGGCTCCGTGTTGGGACATTTTGCAGTTTGGATTTTTTTATTGGTAATGGGGAGCAAGCCAAATGCCCAAACCCCCAACCTGGAGGACCAGGGGTTTTATTTTCGAGCTACCCGTGCCCTAGAGGAGTTATCTTCTCCATGACTTAAGAGGCTCCTCTCCCCTTTTCGGCAAGTCCTCTTCTCGTGTTGAGGTCCTCTTCTGGAGTACTTCTTCGTCTGCCCCCTCCCCTTCAACCTGTCTGGCAAGGAAGGCCCTACCAGTAGCTCCTGTAACTTCTGGCAGTATATTGTTCCTAAGTTAGAAAAGAGAGAGGGGAAGGGAGAGAAAGGTGAGAGGAAAAGGAGCAGAGAGAAAAGGGGAGACGAACACAAGGGCTGAGAGGGAAAGAGCTAGAGGAAAGTTAAAGGGAAGGAGAGAGAGAAGAATTACATTACATTGCAAGGGTGTGTTATTGCATTTAGCATATTGGCTACAAACCCTCAATTATATTATTTTTCTATATACCATCTGTTTAAATCTGTGGTTTTATAATTAGGCTGCAGATTTCTGGGCATGAAAATCTGTAGAAATAGGCAGGCAAAAAAGTTATTTAATAATGTAAAATAGGCATGCTGTACATAGGCATGATGTACTTGTGTAGTAAGTTCTTGAAGTAAACATAATATTGTTACCTTCATGGAATGTTTGCTTTCATTATTGTTCTGACAAATCTTCGTAGAATCCCTTTCTTTCATTAAAGGTCTATTTGGACAAAAAATCTGAATAGCATTAGCTACCTTTTTGCTTTTCATTAAATACAAACTGATGCTCTAATGCTTCACAGTATGATCTTTTTTCCCACATTTAATTTAAACTTAATTAAAAACATTGTATGATTTGTGCCATGCATAACACAAATGTTGTAACTAGTGGTGTTAAACAGTAATACTTTCTTGCATTATATCTAAAAATATTCAAAATTTGCAATTTCTAAATATTCAGGGAATTCAAAGAAAAGGCCTTCCATGGAAACAAATTGATGAAAATGATTGAGATTTTTTTAAATGATTCGTATTAATTTCAAGCAGAAATTCTATACAAACCATTCTTTTCCAAAAAACATACATTCCTTTTTTAAAGATCTGATTTTTTAGAACAGATCTCATTTAAGACCAAAATCTGTTTTAAATATTATACTTTTGCAATGTTAACTTTTTTCAATTTTAAAAAATACAAAGAGTTTGCAAAAAAAGGGACCAGCATCAATTTTTATACCATACTTTTATGCATACGAGGAGAAAATTTCAAGAAAAAATAGGAATCTGTGCTTGCGTAAAAAATTGTTTAAAAATTCAAAGGTAAACGGATTCAATGGTATAACAGTCAGCATACCAGACTGTTCAAACCCGATCGCCAAAGCCGTGGATTTTTAAGAGCGAAAAAATCCTTTGTACGCCTTCCTTCAGAGGGGAAGTAAAGCCGGCTGTCCCATGTTAGTAGATTTACTGCACGTAAAAGATCCTCAAGCCTAAAAGAAGCCTCTGAGCAAAATTGAGATCCACCTGTTTCGTCACCCAAGATAAATACCTCCTTTCTCCGCTAGGTGGTGAAAGGAGCGTACCAAAATTTGCGTGGTTAGATGGAAGAGTGGGCCTGATGGCTCGAGTCTCGCCACGTAAAATAAGGCATTAACTAACTAACTAAAAATAACTTGACTACCACTAGCGATTTTGCACATGTTTCATAAAACAAAATACCCACAATGTGATGGCAGTAAAACAGAACAAAGATTTATCGATCATTGTTTGATTTCTCTGTACTCTGCAGGATAAAAATGAAAAACATATATTTTTTAAAATCTTTTATTAAGAATAATTGCATTTTGATCAATAAATACAAGAATAAAAACATCTAGGCATTTAAACACAAAATAGGCATTTATTCTGAAATAAACATTCATAGACATTATCAAATTCTCAAATAATACTCCTAATGTCTCAAAAAGAATAAGAAACCTGAAAGATTGCTTTTTCCATTGAAAGAAAAGAGGTTAACAGGCAAAAGAACACAGCTTAGATATAATATGCTTTAGGTCATTAATTTTATTTCTGCTATACCATTTTGACTTAAGCAACAACCTTTATTCTTTCTTTATTGTAGAAATGTTAAGGGGCTCTCAATCATTCTTAACAATTGAAGAGATCAAAAGAAAGAGAATTTGACTAAGAATTGAAGTTTTTAGCACTTTCACTTTATAGGTATGAGGATTTGTTGTAAAAACGTTCTCTAAATTAGGCAGGCATAAAAGCAATCCTGCAGCACATTGCTCCCCTATTGGACTGTTCCTTAACTTAGGTTTTCCGGAATTCTGTTGCATTTTCGAAGAAGACTGAATTTAATTTTCCTACAACTTCATTTGATTCCCATTATCAAGAATCAATAATATCACCTCACAAATTATATCAATAAATTACTTATTTCTCTTTGTTTTTTAATGTATTAAAATGAAAATTTTGAAACTCTGAATTTTCAAATTAGTTTGGAATGTATTGGGTCTTTGAGTTGCAACACTGATATACAAACTGTTTTACAAATTTGAGTGTAACAATGATTGTCTTTTAGGGAACTCAACTTGAAGTAGAGCAGTGTTCCTTAAAATATTATTTACAAATGTGATGCTAGAATACAAATACAACACTACAAAAAAATTGTAACTTCTCTCTTCTACAGTTTGCTGATGACTTTGTTGTCATGACATTAAACGTAAGAAAATGTTTATCTCTGCCCATAAAATAATGATGTATCTGTCCATTAGTGGCAATTGATATAGTTTCAGAGATACAGGCTTATCCTCTATAAAGTTATTTTTTTTAAACATTTCACCTTAAAATCCCAATTTTCTCTTCCTTGAGTTATAACAGTATTCTAGAAAAGCAATGATCCAACACACATACAAAAAAAAACAATGTATCCTAGAGCCTTAAAACCTGGTTAGGGACTTGAGTTATCTTCCTCACTCCGAGAGCCAGATTAATATCTCAAACAGCTCTGTTTATTTATTTATTTTTTATTTATTTATTTTACGTCAAAAAACAGTTGAAACTGAATATGACATGCTCTAAGCATGACAACTCATTGTGTCCTTAATAATGTTGAAACATTGAACAAATGAATTTGAAAATAAAAATGAATATCAAAATAAATCAAGAACTTTGAAATTGACACATTTAATATTAAAATATTTTTACACATTTCCAATTTTCAAATCAAATTTTCATCTCCTGTTTCCATCCTCCTCCAAATTTTCACACAATAAAGTTTTCAAACAGATTTTTGAATCCATATTTCCAATCAAATATGAATTATGATTATTATTAAATAGGAATTATTACACTAATATGAATTTTTTATTAAAAATATTGGAAGCCCTTTCAGGAGCTTTGTCTGTACAAGCATTAATACACCTCTACCCATTCTATAATCTACAAAATAGATATTTAGATGTATCTTCATAAATTTATTGGAGTTCAGCTCTTCCAGATGTTCCTTAGAAAGGATAATGCAAATATACAGTATTTATATTACTAATATGCAAAGCAAAATTGAAAGAAAACTATAGAGCCTTCAGTAATGAGAAAGATGTCTATGGTTTTGTTAGATGTCCAGAAAGAACATCAGAAAAAAATCAAAAGCAATTAAATAGTTTTGGCTTTCACCAAAAAAATACAAATATTCAATTGTGTTATTCCAGATACTCTCATACTTACTGGCTGTTTTCTATTACTTTGAGCATCACTGCTTGTGACACAGCTGGTGTCATGCAACACCAAGGCTCCAAGAAAGAGCCCACCCTATTAGATATTTTCTATTTGCATTTGCATTTGCAACAACTATTTTAGATTCTTGGAATGTAAAGAACAGTTGTCATGTGTATATTCTACATATTCTACTGTTATTGCAGTATTGTGAAGTCTGATTTTGTTAAAATATTTAATTTATTTGTGTGGTTTTCTCCAGCAGTATTTTTGCTGCTGCTGCAGAACGTTGTTCAAAGATAATTCACTAACATATTTTTCCTACCATAGGGATGTGTGAGAAAAGTGCTGGAGATAGGGCTCAAGTTTTTACTTGTGAGATTTCTCGACATGTATGATAGTTGTGAAATTTTGTGAAAACTCATAGTGTTTCAGGTGTGCTTTAAATTATTTTAATGCTTGTGTAGTGCTGAATTCCCTCATATTGGAATGCCATTTGGAATGCCCTACACACATGAATGAACTAGTTTTATTGATTAATATTATTATAGGCAACAATTGAAAATAAATCTAAAATGTTGAATATACTTATATTATAGCACTTGATGAATTTCTAACAGAATTGCATGCTCTGAGAGTGACGTCGTGAGATGATTGTTCAGTGAATCACAGTGGATCTGCTTTACAGATTGACGAGTTCCCATCTGTTAACACATTACATTCCAAACAGAGTTTCCATGACAACAATGACCTGTATTGCCAAATGTGTCTTCACTCGAAGATGTATAATCATGCAGAGACACTGACATGCAGTTCAAGGGTAACCATCTTCAATAAATGTAGCCTATTCACTAAATTGGTTTAATATAAGACATTTATAGTGAAGTGAATAGATTCCCTGTGATACACTTTCAAAAATTCTTTCTCCACTTAAGTATTACATAGTCTAATTAATCTTGGTGAATATTTTTGTTCTTTTCAGAATCCTCCTCCATTTGAAATTGGACAGAGGCCACTTAGCGCACACAGCAAGAATTTCCCAGATATGCAATTGGTGACTAATCCTTCAACTGGTGAATGCAACATTGCTCTTGAACATTCTCAAAACTTACAGAACAGCCACTTTGGAGTAGACACACTTCTGCTCTACATGGGATTACAGAAGTATATAGGTATAAAGAAAATTAAATTATGGTAATTTTTAGTGATTTCTTAATTGCTTGGAAGCTAAAACTTTACTGAAAAGAATTATAAATTTTCTTATTTTTATGATGGTTTAATGCTAAGTTGAATTTAATTTTATAAGTTATATTTTTGCTTTTATATTAACATTTCTTTTAATTCTATAATTTTCATACTATTTAGGTATCATACCTACTTCTTAATTTCGTAGTAAAAACCTTAATATTTGTATATGTTTGTGTACAGTAGGTTTTTGAAAAATTTTTCATAAGAATTAGAGTAAATTGTAAGAAATATCCCTATCGTACCCCATTATATTATTTTAGTAGCAGTATTTCCTATCACGTGTCTGGCATAATGAAATAAAGATCACTTTATTTCAGCCTAATAATAGAAAAGAAAAAAAAGCATGTGTCATGTGAACAACAGTATTTATCATGTGATTTTCTGCCAAAAAAATTCCATTAATTTTTTAAAAAAATTTTTCACATGTTTATGAATTAGATCTTTTGAATTCATACAAAAAATGTTTGATTAACTATATTTCTCTGACCTTACCAATATTGAACATGTTTTCACATATTTCCATGAATTTTTCGGGAAAACATATTATTGCAGATTTTAACATTTTATTAGCAATCTGTTCCATATTTATTCAAAAATATTTGTGGAATTTTTAAGCTTTAATTGAATATTAAATGGTGAATCAAATTTAGCAGTACTTCTGAAGTTAACCCTGTAAGGTTATGTGCGGTTCAAAGTTGTCCCCGTGAAGTGGAGTTTTTGTCAGTACAAAGAAACATTGAAACAAAAGGCAAAGATTCACATTTGAAAATTTTAAACAATTCTTTGTAAATTAATGTTTCGTAAATGGTGGATTGTCACAAAAGAGCTTGGAAATTTATTTTCAGCAATACAAAAATGTTCAGACTATTTTAGTACTACTCTCCTTTGGCTCATTCTATTTATCTTTGGATCATTCTATTTATCCAATTATTCTCTTTGGATCATTCTATTTATCCAATGTAAACATTTGATTAATATGTTTTATTCTTTATTTTTATCTTTTCTATTTTCTTTCAATTCATATATTCCTTCTTTTTTATCATTTTTAGTCTTTTTTTGCATGTAGTACATGTTGTTATGTATGAATCGGAGCCCTGATTATAGTGTTAGTAAATTTTAACTTTGTATGTAATGAATATGTTATAACCTGTTAATTTACTGCTTAGTGCAAAACATAGTGCCTAAATGATTAAAAGGGAAAAAAAGTAAAACATTTGTTTCCAAATATAGGTCAATAAACTGAATATGTTTCAATTTATGATTGTTTTTTAAAAAAATTAGAAAATTTGACTTCGCTTGTTTTACTTTTTCCCATAAAAACAAAACAAAATATGAATGCCTAAAAAGGGAAATGCTTATCAAATATTCATTGTCAGAAACATGTGAAACAAGTAGATGAAAGGCAACAATAATTGTAGTTTTGTTTTCACTTATAACTACAGTCAATATTTAAAGATTTTTCAGTATTACTACAACATTAATCACAATATTTGTTGTGTAATCATTGAACTATTTTATGAGAGTAGCATTACCTTCCAGATAGAATGCAGAAAGAATTGCTTCTATATTTTGAAAAAACAATAAAAAACTGAACATACAGTAAGTATTATACTTTAGTTCTTAATGAGTACAGTACTAAGAATTGAATAATTATTTACAGATTTATTCCATGCTGAGGAGATTGATTGGCCTGTATTCCAGACCTTGAATGAACAAGATTTGATTAACATTGGCATTACAGCGTATGGATCAAGACGCAAAATATTGGGAATTATTGCTGGTTTGTAAATAAGATTTTTTTTTTTTTCTAATTCTAAAGCTTTTTTATTTTTTTCATTAACAGTTGTTTTGTTACTATTTTGGACTCTACATATTTTCCTAGTATTATGTTTCTGTAAGATAAACTTCTCTTAGTGCTATTATGAATCAAACAGAAAAATCTTAGAAGTAAGGCAGATCATCTAGATTTATTAAAAGATAACAACTTCTTGAACCTTAAAATACAACATAATATTATTAGATAGAAATATCTGAATACCATGATTCAAAAATGTACTAGAAAGTAAACTAACCAAATAAATCTTAAAACTGAAATTAAGCAAACATTAGCAAAGAAAATACATTTGTATTTTCAAAATGCTCAAGAGTTATTGCAGGTTTGGAAAAAAACATCTTTTTTTCTTCTTTTCTTGTGTGATATGGTTTTATTCCAAATGGTGTTGTTGGATACAACTGAACTAATTAATATTTTAATGCTAACACTGCAAACACTGAAAGTGAAGCAGAAGTAAAAGAAGCAACATTTAGTTAACAATAATGGTGGTCAGAAGTCAACAACAGGTGAACATGAGTTTGTGGGTCCAGTGGTGTAACAGTTAGAATATTGGACTGTTATACCCAAGTTCATGGGTTCAAACCTGATCAAAACAGTGGATTTTTAAGGGCAAAGAAATCCTTCGTATGTCTCCTTCAGAAGGAAAGTAAAACCAGCTGTCCCATGTTATAGATTTACTGCATGTAAAAGATCCTCAAACCTAAAAGAAGCCTCTGAGCAAAATTCAAAATGCCTGTTTCATCGCCCAAGTGATACCTCCTTTCTCTGTCAAGTGAAAGGAGCGTATAGAAATTTGTATGGTCAGGTGGGACAGCAGGCCTCATGGCCTGAGACTTCCCATGGAAAATAAGGCAACATTGAATTGAATTGAATTTGAACAATATATGTCAGCCAATGATGGTCAGTCGTGAGAGAGGACTCAATGAGTCAGACAATGGGGAGTCATGGCACATAGGAGAAATCATTCATCATTCTAGCCTATTTGCGAGTCAAGAAAGAAATGAAAGCCAGACCTGGCCAATGGGTTGTAGTTTGGAGACCCAAAAGAAAAGGCAACCCAAGGAAATTATAGAAGAGATATTTTGAACATATGTAGGGACCTCTGGACTTATGAAATTGAAAAGAACACCTAATTTTAAATACCTTCTGTTCATGTACGAAGAAAATATTAATATTAATGAAGATATATGTTACTGTGAAAAGTAATATATTTTTGTTTATAAACAGAATGAGTGTTTATCATTTAAACAGGAAGAATAACATTTTCTGAACAGAGTTGTAAGACTTTGTCAGTTTGTAAATACAGTTGAACTTGACTAAGTGGAATTTCAAGCAACAAAAGTAATTCTCACTTGACGAGGCTTCTTACACTATTCTATGCTGAATTTCTCAATTACTCCAGTTAAAAAAATGTTTGTGTCATTTATAGAGGAGTTCATTTATACCTATTTAAAGCCTATTTGTTTCAGTTACAAATCAATGTTAAACAAAAAATGCAATTATTTTACAAGAAGCTCCATTTGTAGACAATGTGCTATGCATTACATTTTATTTCTTCAAAGAAACCATAAGTAAAAATTTAAAAAAAAAGAGTTTATTTTGGCCCTTAAAAAATATTTTAAAAGTTTTTCTTATGGCTTGCCTTTTCATTTTCACATAATACCTTTAATTTTTCACTCTGATAATAGTTTTTACTTTGCTTCAACATTGGCAACATGCATACAAGAGATTGGATATTCTTGAAAGGCTCACCACTCTTCAACAGAATTTTTGGTATTTGTTAATAATAATTCGCTGTAGAAACATCCAAAAATGTTAGAAAATGCTGACTTTAGAAGAAACTCTTTTAGAAACATCAAGTCTATAAGCAAACACAGAGAAAAATGTGGATGAAACTGAATGGACTCAGGATATCAGATTCTTATTAACAGAGGTTTTTATTTAATAAAAATGTCAGATCATCATAATTAGTCTCACCCACAGATGTTTCCCATTTATTTAAGTCCCAATTATCCAGATTTCACAGTTAATACTACATAAGATATTTTGTTTTTGACATTTTAACATTCAGCATCCTCATTTGAGAACATACATTTCTAAATAATTGAATTTTATTTTTCCTTTTCAAAAATTTGTGAATTTTATGTTTTCATTAGATATACACAACCTAAATATACCAAACAAGCTGCTATATCTGTGATATTGTCAGAGGAAGAGGCTAGTTTAAAAACATAAGGTCTGCAAAAAAGCTGATGTTCACAAGATTTTAATTGTAAGAAAAAAAATTATGAGTTCAGTTTCTGTAAATAATGTAATAAAAAAATGTCTGGAGCTTGTGGGGTCCCCAAATGAATAAAATACATTGATTTTTTTAAATGTCGGTATTAAAAACATTATTGGAAAAAGATGAAAAAATTAAACTTTGTAAACAATATTTATATTTTTTTTAAAATTAAAGGAATTAAAAAGCATTCTTTAAGCCATTTATTGAAAACATTTTCCATTGAAACAATACAATTTTGCTTTCAAAATTACCTTCATATGGAAGTTAAGGCATTGCACTAGAATGGGTGTGTTTGTACCTTATACATCAATTTTAAAGAATAAAAATAACATATTAGCATGAAAGAACTTTATTTCCTCATTTTTCTTATTCATTTCCAATTGAGACTGATGTCCCACAGAGGGTTCAATCTTAGGCCCTCTCCTCTTTTTTTTATAAAAAGTCCATAATATGTACTCGTCCATTAGAAATGAAACTGCAATGTTCTTTAAATAATGAAACAAATATTCTTTGCAAAATAGAAATATAAAGTAGTATGATTTCAGATATTTTAAATTGGCTTTGTAGTATCTAATTATAAATGAATAGAAAACAGTTTCAATGCAGTTTTTCACTTCAAATAGGTTACATGCACCCTTAAAAATGTAAAATATGCAATTGGCTTACTTCATTATAACATTTTTGGGTCTCTCAATTCAATTAACCTCAATAAACTACCATAAAAATGAAGTAAAGACTTAATTACATTCTTAATAATTAATTAAGTTATACAATTTTCAAATTCAGTCAACCTTCGTACAGTTCATTCATTGTATGTAAGTTACTTCGTGAATATATCTTCCTGCCTGAGATATGGCAGAATATTCTGGGGAATCACATTCAATATTACCTACATATTTATATTGCAGAAAATATTGTCTGAATAATAAACCAATAGTATCCACATGATTCCTGAAAGCCACTCATCACTGAGCTTGTAATACTTCCATTGCCATGGCAATTAATTTACAAATCTGTAGTTTTCATTAAAACTGACTTACAGTTAGCAATATATTTTCATGCAAAACAGAATTATACATCATAAATTCATCAGGAGTCAGTATCAACAACTTGCTAAGAGAAATCTACATACAACACATGCATGTTTATTTTAAAATCATTTTCAAGTAATGCTAAACAATTAAAGTTGAATTGCAAGTTTAAATACCAACTAAGATATCTTCTCTTGCAAAAGTGTTTCTAAACAATCAATGTGTGACCAACAAAATCAAAAAATGATATATTTCTAATAATTACATAAATTTAAAAATGTATGTTCACAACCATTTACACTGTATTATTCTAAACAACTAAATAAGCCTGTAATAAGAATTGTACTTGCCTGTTTTCATTTCCATCCCGCAGTTCCTTTGGAGCTTGTGAGTAAGATAAATTCCCCAAATTGGGCTACCAACCCTATGTTGGGTTTGCTGGGTGAAGGGGTTGCCTTCTTAGGGGGCCTCAGCATCCTCTCTTATGTATTAATCC
Source organism: Teleogryllus oceanicus (assembly GCA_964035755.1). NCBI lineage: Eukaryota > Metazoa > Arthropoda > Insecta > Orthoptera > Gryllidae > Teleogryllus > Teleogryllus oceanicus. The sequence continues at coordinate 76,011,994 of CAXIVR010000010.1, forward strand.
CAGAAGGGCTACCTCAACTGCCTTTTAGCCATTAAGGACTTTCTTCTTGTTACCCCGAAGAAGGGTCTTCATTTTATCCCTGAAGAATTGGGGCCTCTTCCGTGCAGTCCGCCCGTTGAGGTCTTCACCGTATCCCTGGTAAGGGGCCCTTACGAGGTGCTACCAGCCAGGCCAGCTGGACCAAGGTTGTTTTTTTAAAAGAGGTGTTACTCGTCTATCAGTCCCCTCTTTGTCCTGGCTTGTGACAGGCAGAGCTTGGCTACCTAAACATTTGGTCCAAGTTGGCAGGGTTAAAAAAAAACATTTACCAACATTCTACCTGTTCATCGACTATGAAAAGGCTTTTGATAAAGTTAGGAGGAAAACATTAAAATTATGGAAAACATTAAAAAAGAAAGGAGTACAAAAACATCTAATAAGAGCTATACAGAGCCTGTATAGAGAAAATATAATAAAAATAAGGACAACAATAAATGGAAAACATGCTGCAATTATTAATCAAGGTGTAAGACAAGGGTGCCCATTGTCACCTATTTTATTTAACATATATATTGACGAAGTCATAAATGAGTGGCTACAAATTTTAAACAGACAATTTTTAGTAAATAATGTATATATTACCACAGTATTGTTTGCAGATGATCAAGTCATTATAGACTCCACAGAAGACAGTATCCAGGAAGTAATATATAAATTAGATTATATAGCTAAACAATATAATATGACTATATCAACAGATAAAATCATGACGTTTAGGGGTTCCCAAAAAAAAAAAAAGGAAAAAATTAAAAAAATTTAAAAAGTGGCACAATAGCTCGAACTTTAAAAAATAAAGTTAGAAAAGAAACTATAATGAAACTCTATAAAACAATGGTCCTACCCATGCTGTTATATGGAAGTGAGTGTTGAACATTAACCAAAGATCAAATTAGAAAATTAGAATCGGCAGAAATGAAGTTTCTTCGAACCAGGCTATACACTTCTTCATCACAAGAAAAGCAAAGAAATTAGAAACAATCTAAAAATTTTAAGTGTGAATGATATTATGAAAGAGTATAGAGAAAAATGGAAAAATCATGTATTAAGAATGCCCGAAGAAAGAATAGTCAAGGTTGCCTTGAACTACAACTTAAAAGGCAGAAGGAATGTGGGAAGACCATTGAGAAGATGGAGTGAGCAGTTTTCAGGAGACGAAACAGACTGACCAAGTCTAATTCTTGCAGTTGATGATGATGATGACCTGCCAGTCTGGATAGCTGAGGTTACTAAGGCTGAAGGGCCATAGATGTCTTGGCTTGAAGGGTTGCGAATATGAATCTTGCCTTGAGTGCGGATATTTGTGTGTGTTTGTGTTGTTCTTACATGGTCTTCCTAAAGTTTCCTCTACAGTTAAAACAATCTCAGTGGTTGCTATATGACCGAGATGTTAAAAAGCAACCTTTAAAAAAGAGAAGAAAAAATATATACCTCAGTCAATGACCCACATATTTTAACCAGATCTTCTGATCAATTTTTCTTCATCTATTGAGAAAATGTTGAGAAGAAACCTTGTTTTACTTCTGGACTGTAAATGTAGATGTAGATAAATCTATTTATGTGTACATTTTGTTGAGCTCTCTTTTTGTTAGTTGCGGTGACAACTTGCAGGAGATACTTTGTCAGCAATTCTATAAATTAAGTTTATAAACTAGTGGCAGAAAACTTGTGAAAATAATGGAGAAAACATGTGAAAAGAGTGGACAAGCAATGTCTACCACAGATGGCATTAAACTATAGATCGAATGGCAAGAGGGATAGAGGCAGACCAAGAAGAAGATGGAACCAGCACAGACACTTCACCACATAAGGAATACTGCTTTACTGCCCACTAACAGGACAGAAGTTACTGCTCCTAAACCGAGGGTGTTGATGATGATAATAAACTAGTGGCATAGCTTGCATCCATGAAATCTCCTATACTACAAAAATATCCAAAATTAAAAACACAGCCATGTTCCAATGCAAATAGAAGAGGCAGCTTGTGGTTTCAAGGTTGATGGTTCACATAATAATTTCAGTGAGAAGGGGACTTGTCAAGCAATGCCCAGAAGGAAGGGGGCAGCTGGGGCAACTTGCCCAGGGCTGTAGCTTAAGGACTTCCAAAGTTTTTTTCATTGAAAATCTATAAAAAATGTTTTAACTTTTAATTCAAGTTGACTCTTGTAACATATTTTGGTTGCATCGATACATTAATTTATATTTGGAGGAGAGAAAATTTTACTCGAAATGAAGGACCTCTGGGAATCTAATGCCACAGGCCTTGTTATTTCTCTGGACCTCTGAACTTGTCTACCAACAGGGTTGGTCAGTATTTAAATATTTGTATTTGAAATATGTATTTTAAATACATTTTGTATTCAAAAAATCTGTATTTTAGAGTTGTTTGGATATGTATGTATTTTGGAGATGTATTTAAATACATAAAATAAGTGCATTTAAAAAAAAAAATACTTAAAATACTTTAAATATAGATGAAGAAGAAGATAACTAGAGTTTTTTTTGTTTGATTCCACTAGTGACTGCACCTTGTTGTAACAAAAATAAAAGCTCCTTTCAGCTGTTTAATTTGAATTTTCTTCATTTTTAAATGATAAGTCACAATCATTAAAAATGCTGGACAATTATCCAACAATAAAAAAGTGATTATTCATTATAAAACTAGTTTATGATCATCCACAATGTCTGTTTCCTTTGAATGAATGTCTGCTTTCCTTTGCAGGTTTTATACGTTTGCCAACTAGGAGTTTATTGCCCAAAGATTTGTTTAAAAAATAATTGAATTAAAGGGAAATTATGTTTTTATTTGTGCTAGGCATATTTTTTATTAAATTTTAATTGAAATTATACTGTTGCAATAAAAATCATTTTTTTTTTAATTGAAGTATTTTAAATACGTAAGTTTTAAAATCAAAACCTAATGAGTTTTGAGTATATTTATTTAAATACTTATTTACAAAGTATTTTATCTAAGTATTTAAATACTAAATTTAAAGTATTTTGCCCAACCCTGCCTACCAACAAAACCTGCCACCACTCAACCATTTATTGTTTGTGGCTTTATTGGCAGGGACAACTGGGTTGGTCTCCATCTCGTTGTTAACTACTCTTGGGTGCACCCATCATCACTGATGATGCAGTGTGATTTCTGTGACCCATATCTCTAGCTCTATTTCTCTATCTCTGAGTACTGGAGATAAAATTCTTGTTCTTTGTGAATCTGGCTTTGGGGAAACAAGATTGTAGGGTGATTGTTTCCCACGCATCTCATTTTATTATCTACCTTGTCTACTTCATCTTCTCACCTAAGCACATATTGTACCATTTTCCAAAGTGATCATTTTTATTCTGTCATCTTTGTATAGCTGGTATAAACAAATAAGGTGTATGATGGGTTAAAACAGTACGTTAACCACTTTGAAATGCTGTTGAACATTCACACCTCTCTTCGGGGCACACAACATATTGTATTTAACTACATATTTTTCAAAATTTCAGCTTTGAAGAAATTCCAAGTTCCCTTCTCTGGAAGTGCAGCTCCAGGGGCGGAGCGCAGAGGGCCTTTGGACATGCAAGAGACAGGAGCGAGTCCTTGGTGAAAGGGGAGAAGAAGATTCTATTAAAATTATCATCTTCTATTAAAGTTATTATCTTTCAGTATGGATATATTAAAATGCTGAACGAGTAAATATTATAGTTAGAGATGGATGATAAAGAATCTTTGGAATCCATTGTATTTTATGGATTCACTAATTCTTCATCTATTTCCATTTGTTAATCTGTTGATGAGTTTGTACAGAATCATTCATGAGCTTGATTATAAAGCTATTTAAATGTTTTTGAAGACTGCAGGGTATGCTATATTGGAAGGGCACAATTTTACATGTGGAAATTGCATTTTGCTAGCTGTAGAAAGTTTCTTCAATATTATGATAATGTTTCACTTTCTTAAGTAAGCTTGAGATAAATCTGCTGTGCACATTTTCTCATTTTTAACTGAAAATGACAGAATTTCTATAAACTTTCCAGACTGAAATTTTGAAATCATGATATCTCTTCTATGTGACTTGCAAGTTTTCCTCCATTACACTTAATATTTTTGTACTTCTAATATTCTTTTCTATCATATTCTCTGCTTTGGTGGACAACTTAATCAGCTGTTTACAAGCTAAAGAATATGAAAAATAATAAGAACTTTATTCTTATAAATTTTGAAAATAATGATCAATGAATATTATTGTACAAATTTCAAATAAAAATTATGTTTGTCAATATATAAAGTTTCTAAAGTGACATAGTGGGCGCTCAGTCAACTAATAGAAATCTGTGATATATTTTGAAATAATAAGTAAATTTTCAGACAGAAGATCTTTGCTCAAATGAAAATTTGAGAATGACTGGTATTTAGTATCTTTTATGATTGTGCCTTAAGTTTTTATTAAATCAAGAACTGACCGCAATAAATTACTGTTTGTAAAGACTGTATTAATTATAATGAATTAATTGTATTCTTCAAAATGTTTTTGAAAGAATTATTGACAGAAAGGGTATATGGGTATAAACATTTCACTACTTAAAGAATTTGTGTAAATACATTGTTAATCTTTATCTTTATGTCCGACTGTGTTTAGAACTTGATTTTCTCTCTTATGAACTAAATAAATTACAGTAAAATTTGTTCATAATGTGCAATGTGTTTGGAGCGCATGTTTTTATTGTAAAATCATGTAGCCTACAGTACTAAAATTCTTTGAGAAATCTGCAAATAATGAGGATAAATCATTATTTTGATGTGAAATATTGATACATTCATTTTTGCAAAGCTTGTATATCCAGTTTCAAAGAGTTCTTCTAAAAGTGACACATGCTGTGAACATTAAAAATAAGTGTAATGGATCTGTAATCTATTATGTGCATTAATGAAAGACATGAAGTAATTTTCATATTTTCTCAAGGTACTGAAGCTCATCAATTATTGACACTTTATGCTTGTATTGTCACTGATGCTACTTGCAAATCCCACATAATTATTGTGGAAATTTAACATTTGTTTATCAGACAATTTTGTATCAAGACACTAATTGCTAATACTGTTATGACAGCTGGAGTAATTATTCCATTGCTTCAATCAAGACATTGCTTGTAAGGAGCAAGCAGTCAAAAGATGAATATTTGTTACAGTTTTCCAGACACAATTTTGTAAAAGTATGCTAATAAAGTTCATTTCTGGATTAAATTTTCATGTACCATAGTCATTTTTCTACGTTTGTTTTGTTAATAAGTATTTTAAGATTCAAAATTTATTCTTGGGTGATACATGTTTACTTTCTGCACATTAAATTAGATTATTTTGAAAATTCATCAATGAATTTATTTAGGAATCAATAAAGAATGTATTAATTTAACTAATTATTATTCCAACTGAAATCAAATACGTCAGAATGTTAAGTAATATTTTGACTAAACGAATAACTAAATCTACTAAATTTGGTAATTTTATCTGAAATTTCAAAAATTTGCGCTTATAATTTCCCAAAATATGATTTTCTCAGCATTCTCCGGCATTCCGGCGCGATCCCAATAGAAGGCCGTGAACCATTTAGTCTCTGGTGAATAGCAGATAGTCGATCCAGAAGGCCGGTGCTTTCGCTGACGTCACTGTCTATATGGTGCAATTTTTTGCTGGAAAGTGGGCTGTTTTCATGTTTTAGTGAGGAAATGGACTTGGATTATAGAATTGCAGTTTAATTGTGCTTCCGGAGATCGTAAAATCATCAGTGAACAAGGTACAGTACATCCTTCATTTTCAAGCTTCACTGTGCAACGATTTGTGTAGCATTGAATAAGGAGATGGATTTTGTGACCGGAACCATTGATTTGTGGAGTGACACATGACGGTCCGAATGTTTGAATGAAGTAATTCGATACGATGTAGTAAATGGTTCGGAACATTAGAATTTCCGCGATATTTTACTCTTCATCTCAACTTTCAGGGAATAATTTGACATTATTCAAGTCGACTATGTTAGTTCGGATTAAGATTTTGGGATGTTCGATACGAGTTCGTCAAACGTGAGAAGTGCTTTAAATACGTAGTTTAAAATCAGTTGTGTAGTTCTATTAATATAGATTTTAACATTTTAGGAGTTACCGGTTAAACTTCTGTCTGTGGTTAAACCGAGTGGCATGTTTAATTTGACACTTGGCTCACTGAAATTGAGGTTATTTTACGGTTGTCTCATGTTATTTGTTATTTATCCAGTGACCTGGGGTACAAATTCGTTCTGAAAGTTGCTTGCAATCTTCTATTTGTAAAGATGGATAAGTCTTTTGTTTCTTGGTTACTAGGTGTAGAATATTTGGGGCCTCTTTCAAGAATTGTAGCAGATGATATGGGGGTTCTTTTGTGAATATTTTTGATTAAGGTTTCACTTTTACTTTGTATGATTATAAAACTATTGTTGGAAATAAACACAGTGCAGGCATTGATATTTATTTTTATGTTAGGTTGAATGAACAGTTGGTGAATATAGTCAATGTTTTAGAATTTTAATTTACGATGAAAATAATCCTTTAGAAATTATTAATTTGAATACATAACTCATGTGTTACATTGATAAAATAGTTTATGTAATATATTCCTTTGATGACATAGACACCAACAATATTTTTTCTGTGGTTATTGCCTGAAATTACTTAATCTTCATTGGTTAATTTATGTATGGTTGTTTCTGCTTTTAAGTTAATTTATTTTAAACTTAAAAAAAGAGAACTGATAAGGAGTAATTTTTGTAATGGTATACATATGAAGGTTTTCCTTAACAGAATCGCATAACTAAATTTTTAGGTTATTTGAGCACATACATTTTATATTTAAATATTAAGAGTAGTCAGCATGAACCCCAATTTCTGTTGTGTGGATCATAAGAATATTTTGTTTTTCTGTAGAACAATGTATACATCCTATTCATTACAATAAATTGTCAATCCATTCACAATTGAAGTGAAGAAGAAACAGTGAAGAACTTAAGAGATTAAAGAATGAGAGGGGAAGTTTGCTTGCTGATCATATGATGCATATTGTTCATTTGCTTAGACTTTGTGATTTCTATTAATATTATTGAATTGGTTTTTTTTTTTTTTTTTTTTTTTGTCATAATGTGATTTGGGAAACCATAACATCTTTTGAATTAAAATGCCTAGCTTTAAAAACAATGAGTAAGGTGTTTTCCATTATAGCATTTAAATTACTTTATAGAACAATAATGTAAACGGATGCATTAATTAGGAAATTAATGTATGCATTAACAGTACTTGAAATTATTTGTAATGGTAATCTATTTTCATCCTTCGCAGAAAGATTTGATATTCTAGGTGGCAAGATTTTTTTTTTTTTTTAGTGGTGTACTGTGTATACAATTATAAAATGTTGTTATTCAGATGATGTGAGCAAACAATTGAATATTTGGAAGTGATGTAATGCACCACGAACTCATTTAATCATATCTATCATTTGAAGAGTAAGACATCCAATTGTGTGAACTTAATTTCACAAACGAGTTAGAAAATTAAAATTGTGATGAGACTATCATCCAACTTCATGTTATTTTCAAAGCCTGTAATTTCTTATACTTCACCAATATTCTTTGAGTGTCAGTGCTGATGACTTTCATAGTCACTCTATCGACTTCCTTTCTGGGGTCTCACTTAGGTGCTTGATAGGCAATCGTGCTTGTTGATGAGGTTCACTGATGATATTAGCAAAGGAGAAGCTTTGAGTTTGGGACACAGGAGTAGAACATTATTACATAAATTGTCAACTGTTTTTCGTAGCATTACTTTGTTCTCAATAGATTTGCCTTTGTCTTCCCAACTTGTTGAAACGAGACGAAGTGAGTTGTTTTTATTTTGTTGTGTGCGGTCGTAGTGCTGTGACGGAGGCCGGGGTGGGGTGGTGGTGGGGGGAGAGCCATATGATGAGAAGTTTTTGACGTCTGGCGGCCTAGTGAGACTTGCTGAAAAAGGAGGGTGGGGGGTAGGGGCGGATCTGGAGTGTACGTGGAAGTAGACGCTTTTTTCCGGGGGAGTTAAAAGAGGCTGTTCACAAAATTCATCTTAAAATTTCGCTGTTCCCCTCCACCTCCCACCCCAACCTGCTCCCGTATCCTTCCCATCTTACTCCTTTTGAAATGAACGTTCTATTTTGATCCTCCCCTTTTCCCTAGGGAAATAAAAGAAATTCAATTGCGTGAATTTTATTTTTACTTTAATGCAATTATTTTTAAAATTAAAAATTATATATTTTATTAAATTCGAGAATCTACATTTTATTATTATATTAAATAATATAATAAATATTTCAGAAGTATAGTGAGAACGTTCATGAAACTGACTGCAATTTTCAAATTAATTATTGTGGATAAACATAGAAAGATACCGATGTGGAAAATGTTTTTCATTTATAAATTCGATTCAAAGAGATGACAAAACAATCATTGCCGTTCTTGCCCTATTGAAAAATTTCATAATCACGGCGCTGTTCAGTTGTCATGGTTTGGTTAATAGTACTCTTCAGATAATCATAACGTCTCAAGTTCTGTTTATGTGGATGGAACAACAGGTTGAATGAAACCTTTCGACGGTCGTTCGATGTATAATATCACATCGATTGATCCGAGTGGATGCTTCGGTATTTCTGGAAAACTGTGCCCATCGCTAGGTTGTGTAGGGCTTTGCATCTGGATGGTTAGCTCGAAAATGAATTTTCCCCTAACCACAAACGGGAGGCAAAGTGACTGCTCACCTGGCAAGAAACGTACGAAATGTTTTTAATGAAAAGAAATTGGTCACTCACGTCGACTGGACAACCTCATTTCTACTGGGAAAATACTGGGATGAACGGAGGCGAAAATACCACCAAACGGAAAATCAACAAAGTAGATTCGATCGGTGATCCTGAGACCAGTTCTGAAAGTCCTTTGTCCTTGGTCTGATATGGCTTGCCCCCACATAACTTATTTTGTTTATTAACGTTTCCTTCTAAATTCGCAACTAAATAAAATGTGTTCCAGATTCCTAAGGAGCAGATTCAGAGCCTGTGGGTACATCTCCAATACTTAGCGTAAAATATGGGGTGTTCTCAATAACCCAATGCCTCGCTTTTGCCAGTCTTTTGAATGACTTGGGAGTTTAGACAAATTCTTGTATAAGTTTTGCGGAACAAATTCCAGAGCTCCAATAACTATCCGAAAGACCTGTACCCCCCCTCACACACGCACAGCCGGTCGACCTCCAACCCGAAACTCTCAACATTTCTTTCCTTTTGATTACAAAGTTATGATCATATGGCATAGAAACAACTATAAATACATGAATATTTCTCCAAATCTCGAATAACAATAACCGGGCCGCTGTATGAATTTGTTCGTCATTCAGTTTTGTATACAGTCCAATAGAAATCAGTGAGTTTTCGAACGCTGGAACTTGGAGGGTGTTACAGATAATTAGTACAAGTAGTTACAAACTTTATCGTGACTTTTCATGTATTTGGACAAGCTGAAACGATATGATTAATTGTTTTTGTTTGTCCTGATAAATGCGGCATTTACTATCCGGGGAAATTTTGAGAAACGCTTTATGAAATGTCTGGTTCTCAACGTTTAATCTTGGGCAGCTATTACAACTGCTTTCGATTCGATTGCTGTCTGCATTCTTCTCGTTTTAGCCAGCATAAATTACTGGTTTTCGTTGATCCGAATTTTGTACATTCTTGTTATGTGTCTACAAGTGGTTTGTGTCTCCACGATTTCTTACATTCATGTCAATTAGCAGCAGAAGGTTCTTTTGTGTCTCTTGCGTAGTTTTCTTCGCAACGTTTCTAGGTAATCTTACAATATCGCTATTCCTCTTTTTCGGTGCTTTTATTGGCCCGCCTAACTTGTACTCTGCTACAGTCACTGCCAAACTATTGTGGAAAGTTTTATTCCTGGAGTGTAGAGTGCTATCAATGACGTGCATTACTCTTTAGTAATATTCCATTGATATTCTCTTTTTCATCGGGTCGTTATAGATGTCACACTTTTCAGTGACTTTGTGGGTTTTGCCAGGCTCAAGATCTTGAATCACTGGGTGCATATGAAATTGAATTCTCTTTGTCATTGCCACTTTTCTTCTGTTTAAGTTGACTTTGCATGTTATGAACAATTTCAAGCGATTGTCTCGCTAAATTCAATTATCAGCGACAACAGTTGAGAGAGAATCCTTTCACTTCTAGTTTACAATCTGCGATCATCCGGGTAAAACAAATGTTAGTGATATTTCATCACCATGGAACTTGTGACCAAATCAATGTGTCAACTATGTGAATCGACTAATGAGACTAGAGGGATCAAACTAAAGCAAAGAAGCAGAGGAAATAGTGTTGTCCTGAAAAGTACCGTGTTAATTTGAATATTTCGTATTTTTACTACATACTGTCTGCTACATATTAGTAACTTGGTTCTTCACGACTTTAAAGTAGCCTTAAAAATTTCAGTAAGTCTAGGTTGAAATCGATATATCTGTAGGGTCTTCAGTAGCCACTGTCAAATGCCTTCTGGAAATTGAGCCAAACTCAAATTATATTTTCGTTTCGTTATATTTAAGAAGACTTGAGTAGCAAGATTTTCTTGCAGACGTATTAACTTTTACAGCATCCGTTCTGTTCAGTTGACAACATTATTCTCCTGGAGATGTCTGTTTATTTTGTTAGCTGTTGCTGCAGTTACGACTTAATGCGAGTGGAGACAAGATATTGGCCTATAATTCTTTGCCAAGTGCTGCCTTCCCCTTGGTGGCATATAAGTGATGCGTTTGGGTTACTTGGGAGTTACTGTGATTTAGCTAAGGTTCTATTAGCAGCCTTTGGCAGTTGGGAATGTAATGCTGTCAATTTCTGAATCAAATAATTTGGAATCTTATCAAGACCTGGAGATTTTTAATTCTCCATGGTTTTAATCGCTTGGACGAGCTCTGTCTGCTCTGAGAATTAATTAAAATGTTCTGTAGTTTCCTCAAGTTCATCTGCGATATCGGCAGAATGTAACCAGAGTCGTAGAATCTGCCCTCTCAGATTCCTGTCCAATAAGTCTCGACTTTATCCTTTGCAGAAGGGTCAACGTTGTCCTTTTTTATCGTGATATTATTATTATTATTATTATTATTATTATTATTATTATTATTATTATTATTATTATTATTACTTGTTGTTATTATTATTGTTAATAATAATAATAATAATAATAACGTATTCCTATTTACCTTAAGAATGCAAAGAACTTTGTTGCACTTATAAATATAAAGTTCCTCAACAATGTCCCAACCATCCGTCCGGCCCCTCGAATTTTAATCGAAACATGATTTTTTGGGGAGGGGGCATTTTACACGAAGCCCTAAGGACATTTTATTATTTTTTTTTAAATACGGTAGGTACCAAATTTTTACTGTCTCATATCAAGTAAATTAGCATATGTAATGCTAAAAAAAAATGTATCTCGAGATTTTCATGGAAATCCATGTTTTGGGGGCTCCTGATAACAAAAATGTGGTTTTTCAAAAACATCTATCCATCTGTATGTGGTCAACTTAGCGTCTGAATCATTCTCAGAATTCTCTCAGAATGAATATTCCCCGGACGTTCTGGCCGCTTTCTTGGCCCTACGTATTTGAAATGGATTTTTGGAAGAGAGAGAAAGAGCTTAGAGAGAAGTACGTTTATACCAACGACGCAAGTTCGATTTTCATTGAACCTCTGAAATTTTGAAAAATTGTAAAAGTTAAACATGGTTGGACCCCTTCTACATTAGCAAATATATGCGTGCATTGTAATATAAATAATTATATAATATATTGATAATAAATACAAAAATTATAATATATAATGTAAATAATTATATAATATAAACAGTAAATATCAACATTAGCAATAATATTTAGAACGAAATCTGTTCTTCAAAATTAGCTCTTTAAATAATGCGAAGAAAAATTGTTTGAAAATGAGTAGTTTTCACGTAATTTTGAATAAAACCGTGACGTTTAAAAAGTGCTCATGATTTTTCTCCAAAGATAATTAAAAAAAATCATTGAAATAGAGCAAATTGCCGTTAATATTTCACAGGACCGATTTTCATTAATACCTCTATAATTTGGAAAATGGCAACATTTTTTCTCTCGAATCTTCATCAAGCATTTAATGCGAGCTACCTTATCATCCAAGTTTTTGAAACTGCTACAAACTTGTTGCCTCTTGCTCTCACTAACACTCCGCGCTGTTTGAAAAGTGTAAACCTTCCAGATACTGGCGTCGGTAGCCAAAACGGCTTAACCATGCTCCGTGGAGTCACGGAGGTTCAGCAGCTCGATACTCCCAGGGTCCGTGGATGGGTGACCGTCTAGGTACTCCGGACACTCACGGCCCCGAGCCTCTTGCGATAGGGATAAAATGCAATGCCATTGTGGCAAAATTACTACGTTCGAGGAGAATTGCTGTGTGCGATCAATGCCGAATAAAGGCTTGGAACATTGTTACAAGGGAAACATTTTAAAGGTGTTTTCCTCTGTTCGCTACAGGGTTTCTCGGGAGCTTTGATTGAGATTTCGTAATTTAAAAAAAAAAAAAAGGTTGCTTTTTAACTGCTTGGTCTATAGTTACCACTGTGAAATTTAGTATTGGGGTAAAGGGAACACTCAAGGACAAAATGAACATACTCATGGCCGGGGCGGGTTTCGAACCCGCGAGCCAACGCAGCTACGGCCCTCCAGTCTTAGCGACCTTGGCTGAGCAGGCCGGCGGTTTCGTAATTTTGTTCCCATTATTTTCATTTTTAAACACATCTGAAGGGGAAGAGTGTCATATTTGGCATGACTGTCGCCATAAGAGACAGTACTTCCAACCGATTTTGTTAAAAAATGTTTGAACTTTGTAACGTAACAGGTAAAAAACGCAAGATAAAGGAATCCTTCTGAAATTGCACCCAGGCCGATGTGACCCACAGGGTGGTGAAGGTAGGGCTCCTATTCGTCGCCGTCGGCTCAAGGAGGAGGTTCTGTGGCGAGCACAACGCTCCGGCCGCCTTTACCCCAGGAAAGATCCTGGTACTCACCTAGGAAGGAGGCTGAGTCGAACTTAGAGCCACCTACGCTGGGATTCGAACCACCGTAACAGGTTATTGATAAAAATAATTTATGAACTTGTATGACTTCAAATAAATTGTTTATTTGAAAAAGATCCAACGAACCATTGTAAGAAAATAGAGGTCTACTTAAAAAAATCTGAATATTTAAAAAGAGACAGACAATTTTCAAAATATTTCAAAACTTCCAATTGAAGTTCAGGCGCACCTTCAGCAACGGTCGCGCTTTCCCCTTTAGCCGCCCCCACCCCACCCCACCCCCCGCCCTTCGCAGAATCCGCTCACAACTCACGTCCACTCCAGGCACTGCGCCCGCGTCTAAGGCAACAGCGTGCGGTACGGGAACGGGGATTAAATTAGGGAAAAAGTCTTAAAATTGCTCTTACAAGGCAAGACATTACTGAACCTAAAAGTTAAATGTTCATTTTTTAAAAATGAAAGTCTACCGAGGCGCTTCTGGCGGATATTTTCATGATTTCCTATTTGCGCTAAGGAAGTCCATAGTCAAAACAATGCAATGTTATCTGACCCGTCTACCCTCGGAATAGAGTATCGATAGAAGTGCTTAAAAAATCGTACATTTCATTACGTAATTTGGTTTAACTATCGCCAGTCTTATCCATCGTGTTCTATGGAGTCATATTATTCCGGAAAGACAGTGTAGTAATTAAGGCCATCATGCGCTTTGAATGCACTTTGATCCCTCCTAAAAAAGTTTTTGTGAATTTTTTCCCTAAAATTTTGGAAGGAGCGAGCTAAAAATGTGCTAATCGATTCGACTTGCGGAGGGGAATTGAATGAGTCATTGATCATCCCTGTGGGTGCTTGAAAGCCCTTCAATCGCGTTTTAGATGCCAAAGACCTCCAAAACACATTTTTTCAATAATGTTCATAGCATGTTCTCGAATTGGGTTCCGATAATGGTGAGTTTTCACCACCAGTAGACCTAGAAGCGTCAAATGACATCTCCTTTGCCCCGAGTGGTGGACCGGAATAGGTGTAACCTTGAAGGTCGACACACACACGCACGCGCACACGCACGTACACGCACACGCACGTACACGCACACGCACGTACACGCACACGCACGTACACGCACACGCACGTACACGCCCCACGTACACGCACACACGTGTACACGCACACACGTGTACACGCACACACGTGTACACGCACACACGTGTACACGCACACACGTGTACACGCACACACGTGTACACGCACACACGTGTACACGCACACACGTGTACACGCACACACGTGTACACGCACACACACACACACACACACACACAAGTATCCGATTACTGCATATAAGATTATTTCTGTAAAATCAGTCGCAGTATTCACAAAAGTTAACAGAGTATTAGCTAGTTCTTTGCCAACATACAGCACTTCGTAAATATCGTTTCAATAAAAGATAAGATAGCTTCGTACTGGATCCTAACTTCGTACGGCCTAACCCTGAACTGCACGGCTGGTCAATTGCAAGATACCAGGCCGAACTGCCTGCGGGCGCCCGCGTTCCAATCCCCTTTCCCTAGACTAGTCCCGATCGCTCCAAGTTCTCCTCCTCTAGCAATGCAAGCTCCACCTCCCTCTGCATTCCCCGCCGTCGGGCTGACTCGACAAGCAGCAGGACGCACAGGCTGCCCGCAGATAAGCATTGGCCCGGGGCATGCCAGGTGGGCGACTGCGTTTTAGCAGTATTCGCTCGTTCTTGTGGGTGAGTAAACATTCGAATATCGCGAAAATAATGGGATTAAATTGCACGGAAGTGAAAATAGTCTCTTTAATTGTGGAATGTGATTTCTGTCTCTATTCCTTCGATTTACTTGATACATTTAGACTATCGAACTACCCTGGTTACGGTGTAGGGGTTTAGAGAGTCCAATCTACTTCATTGCCCACAACTGCGCTAGGTAGACATTTAGATAGAAAAGTTGCTAAGTTCATATCGATGGTACTTCCGTTCTTGTGGAAATGAAACCACAGAAAATTATCTAATTTGGTGTGTTTTCGTTACCTGGGAAATTTCGATCTGCTGGAGTACAAAACCGATAGTCGCACAATCCTTACTTTTGCTTCCCACATTTGGTTCCTAGATTCTTTAATCGCTAAATTCTCCAAATTGTCCAAAAATTAAGTACTTAAAATTACTAATGCTCTCTAGTTTTTGTGGTAGTCTCAATTACATTAAGACAAGAAATCACACCATCTGTTTCCTACATCCCTTAATTTAATCCGTTTTGTGTAATCTTTCGCAAACTTCCAATTCCGTATGCAAAAATTTAGCCATAAAGTCCGTAAATCCACTATCGAAAATAAATTCCGACGCAAAGGAGTCTCCTCACAACTATAATTCCTTCTCAGAAACTCTCATTATCTCCAGTTCAATATAACTACGTAAATACAAACAATTGTATAAAATTATACTCCCTGAAGACACAAGAAGGATCTCAAAGTACTGGTACTACAACAGCACATACTTTCTCGCGGGATTTGTAACAGTTGCATAATGCTATGATATTAGTTGAACCCGCAAAAGTGTTTCCGACGTGCGAAAATGATTGGGAGGGCTTGGGCGCGAACCTACGTACTTACGAGTAGATTCCGCAGGCGACATCTTAAGCTTACATATCTGAAGTCAGAGGCAAAGTTCTCGTATAAATAGTCCGCTTTTTCATTTCAGAAAATACGTTTTCAACGGAAATCAGGCCTGCCTCCTTATTTGTGTTTATTGACATATTCGAGCAAACAATCTGAAGAAAAATTTTGGAGCCATTTTTTGAGAAAATTTCGTAAATGCCTTTGGGCATTCGTGTGAAATACACCTAAAAATTATTTTATCCGTTTCAAGTTCAAGGGGCCGTGACATCAGCCAAATCGATTGGAGAATATCCGATTGGGTGAAAATCCAGTGAACACTACACTGTATAGTAGTTTATGAGAAAGTCAAAAGTTAACATATTTGAAAACTTTGTTTTCTCTAACACGCGCGTATAAAGCCATTAAGCTAAACAATATGGGGGACAAAATCTGTTGAGGATCTGTTGACTCCTCCTCTGCCAAGTTGTGCCCGCGTGCCTCGCAGAGTCTGCGACTGCTGCGGCTGGCGGGCCAGGAATGCAAATTAGGGCTGCGCGACCTCGGCGGAAGAGGTGGGGAAAGAGAGAGAGGGGGAGAGGGAGAGAGAGGGAGAGGGAAAAGAGTTCGAGAGGGGAAGTGCCACCGCTCACCATGTGGCTACGGATACTGTTAAAATAGCTTATATTAATAATATCGCCCGAAGACCTCGACTAATTATTAGTAGAATCGTATTTCTTTTATATTTTTACCCGACTGCGCGAACGCGGAGAAGGGCCGTGTGTCTGGCTGTGGATTTGGGGTGTTCGTTCTTTGCCTCTCAGTGCTCAAAATATTTGTTTTCGTTTATGGTAGGGTCTGGTCAGAATGTAAACCATTTTACCTAGGGAGTGTCGTAACCTCGGTGTTATGGCTTCCAATGCCAATAAATAAATTGCGTTAGAAACAATACAATACTTTTGCGTTCTTTGATTTTTTTTGCGTACTTTTGGCAAGAGATTTTAGCAAATCCCCGCCATTATCGGTGATGTACAGTTGACTCCGGTTATAGTGAGCTTCTGGGGACTAACATGTTTGGTTCACTATATCCGATGATGTCAAAATTAAATGGAATTTCTCGAAAATGATTGATTTTATTTTATTATTTATAGAGATACAGCTAAAATCATTAACAGCACGAATTGAAAATTCAATATCTTTATTTGTACTTAAAAAATCAATTAGTTTCAATTGCTTACTTCGTACATTTTTCATTAGTAATATCTCTCTTTTTTTTTTAATTTATTTTCTTCCTGTTCCGCAGTTTTGCCTTTCAGGGGTTTGAACTTTTTTTTTTTTTTTTATTTGTAATATATAACGTTTTGGGCATTCACGTTTGAGCATACAACCTCTCACTCTTGTATCTTACTACTAGCTAATTTACAGGATTTAATGGTGATGATAAGGGGTAAAAGGACGAACACAAATACAACCATGTCCGAGGTGAGACTCGAACCCGCAACCCTACGGTCCGAGATCACTACGACACTACTGCCTTATCGATCTCGGCCACCGGGCCGACAGTAATATCTTGCTCCTTCTCTAGAGTTCGTGCTCTCTTCATACTTGATTCTGCATTGACCTCTGAAGTATCGTAGTGCAGTCTAGACCCTTTCAATGCCTCTCGCACTGTCGGAACACCGTCCAGCTCTCTGAAGGCCCTTTTAATCGCCCAATAACATAAGAGATGCAATCAATTTCCAGAACTTACTTCCTGCGTTCACTTTATCCGAGGTTCAGGTTCACTATAACCAAATCTTCTTATGTTTATTTGTAATGTAGGTGAAACGGGACCAGTGACTTTAGTTCACTATAGCCGAAGATTCACTATATCCCATTTCACTATTACCATAGTCGACTGTACTAGCTAAAAACACCTTTCACTTCGAAATTACTATCATACCAATCAGTAGAGTGCAGGAAGCCCGCAGCTCTTTGACGATAAAGGAAACGACCGAGAAAGCTCTAGTTTTCCGTCGGTAGTGATAAGGTCTGAAGCTATTGTAAGAGTAAAACTTACTTTTTTTTTTATTTCTTGTTTGACAATACAGTCTTTCAAGGTTTTTAAAAATACGTAAGATTTATATGACAATTTTGGATTGGCCATCCATAAGATAAGTGATAAACTCTGATATAATTATTGATTTAATGTTATTGTTAATTTAGAAGAGCAATGAATATGATTATGTGAAGGAGCTGAGGGTATAGTGGTTTACGGGGTTTGAATTTGTCTTTGGAAAATCTTGACGTTATGCGTTGGTGGACCGCATTTTTTCCCATGTTAAAAATGATTGTACTTGGTGAGGTATGCAGATTGTTGTGAAAATTGTTAGCTAATTTAGCTATTAGTTTCTTCTAATTTTGTAATTTTTAATTCTCGATAAATTTGTTCATTTTTAATGAATCAGGGGGAATTTAGAAATATATCTTAGGAATATATTTTGGATTCCTTTAATTTTATTAATATTGCTAAGAGCTGCACCTCCCCAGGTTGGGCATCCATAGGTTATGGTAGGAAGGATAATTGATTTGAATATTAGCAGTCGGCATTCGATTTTCAATTCGATTTTTCTTCAGAACATTGTCATGTAGATGCATCCTTTTGCCAATATTTTTTTCTTTATCGAACGATAATTCTTGGTTTTCTGAAAACAGCTGAGTACTGTAGTACTTTTCAATGTGTATTTTATTGTTAGGCCGACGTATTTTAATTCTCATGGCGTTCGTAAAGATGGGCCTTACCTATCATCAGAATTGGCTTCAATTGGCTTTTTGCTATAAACAAAATTACGATCGGGACTGCATATTGGGTGGCTGTTGCAAGCGGACGTAACGAAGAACAAGGAAAAACGCCCATGTATTAAAGGTTTTCGTTTGCGAAAATGCTCTGTGTGTAAAGTGTTATTGATTGCCATAATTTTGCAATGGTGGGTAGTATTGAAAGGACTCTTGAGGGCTCTACTCATTATGCATAATGAATAGAGCCTGGAAGTTTGGCAAAATGTCTTTTTGTTATTACTATTTGAAGACTTTTAACAATAAGAATCACTTAATTGTACTTTTGGGGTTGTTTTGGTAGATTTTCATTTTTCCTTTTTTAACTTCTATTGCCTATTTTTGCGATTTTGTCTTGTTTTGCCTTTTTCTGCTATTAACATAATTATTTTGCTTTTTTCTTCTCAATCAAGTTGGCACCTATCTGAATGAAGTTGGATATATAGCCCCAAGCCTGGACAACACGACGGCGCGGTCGTGTTTTGTCTTAATGTGGAAGCAGAGGCGTTAAAATCTAAATGAAAAAGGAAGATGGTACCGGTCAAGACTATTTTTTCATTGATGCTGAGAGGCTTTGTTCGCTCAAAAGGAATCTTTTGAGTGTGGCCTGCGATTCCTTTTGAGGACAGATTTCTGCATATGTTGTACCTTTCTTAGTGCTGGCGATTACACAAGTGCCAAGAACGAAAAATATAATTCCGTTTTCCCTGATACCATTTCAAGATTCAAAAGGATAAAAAATACAGAATAGAAAGAAATAAAGGAAAAAACTATAGAATTTCGAAGAGACAGCGTTGCGAATAAAACAAATTCGTAGCCACCATACCGGAAGTCTATGTGGAATGAAAATAGCAAAGAAATGACCGTTGCCTTACACGTTAAGAGCTAATATAAATTTTAGTTGGAATAAAAATGTAATTAATTTTAATAATTATTTTTTGCGATAATTTTTTTAAAATGTGATTTTCATTGTTTACATGTCTTTTTGCACCCATACTTTAGCTAGAATAAATATCATTTTTGAGGGCCTATTGTAGTAAAATTAAATGTCTCTTTGCCTGCCTGTTTTAAGTAAAATAAATGCTTGTACTTCCGAACTCTAATAATGACATTTCCCTAATGGAAATTTTGAATTGTTTTTAAGTGAAGGGTTTTTTTACAAGGATTTCATAGTTTCTTACTTGGGGATTATCGAGTATTGCTAATTTGTCAATGTCTGGAGAGTGATATCTTTTAAAATCCTACTATCCTAATCAATTTTAGGCAATTAACATCTCTTTACCTTGGGATTTTAAACACTATAAGCTCTCGAAGTGAGCTCAAAAGTGAAGGTAAGGTAATTGCGTAAATATGCAAATGCAATCCTGAAACTGGATATTTTTCTAATATTTTCTGAAAAGTTTTTTAAAAATAGAACAAAAATAGAAAAATGATTTTAACAATACGATGGAATAACGTAATCATTTGAAATAGAATTAAAGAAAAGTAGCATTAAAGGGTACGAAATAACAGCACTGTACTTTGTAATGCAATGTTTTCATTTCATTTCCTTTTCTACGCGAGGGTTATTTCCGTTATTTCCTCTTCACTTAGAAGACTCACAGTGGGTCTCATCAACAGATCAGGGAGGTCACAATCCGCAGCCGATAATTCTTTCATCGCAGATGACGGGAATTTTGCGTGCTAAGCTGCAGCAAGAGAGCCAGAACGCACTTCGGAGGTCCCCGGAGTGTAACAGGGCACGTAACAGGGCAGCTGCACGTTCCAGCGACGGGTAGAGGCCCTAGCCGGGGTCGGTGTCGACCCCTTGGAAGTAGATGAAATTTTGAAGGGGGGAATTAAAGAGGTCGATGGAGGGTCAGTAACGGAATATGAGCCGACGCCTGATAGGACAATCAAAATCCTATTTATTACAAAACACATTAATGAACTTAATTCACTTTTCTGATATAAATCAATAAAACATGTGATACTGAATTTCAGATTCGCTTCTCTTCTCTCTTATGTCGGTCATCCTTGGGAATTACGATGGGTAAGAAAACTGAAAAAATTATAAATACGCATTCATAATGATACTCTAACGCCCAAGGAAGTACTCTTGGCAATGCGCATTGGAGTAACGTTTTTAGGACATCCAAAATTTTCTAACCATTGCGTGTCAATGAAGATTTGAAACTCAACAACTGAAAAGCCGAACGCCTTCAATTATTGAAAAATCGAGATCATTTCAAGAATATTGATGTAGGAAATTAATTTTTAGGCATTTATATGCAGTTCTTTATGTCATGATTAAGTATGCTATATTATTTAAAGAAAACGTAAGGGGTTGACGAAGCAAACCATTTGTAGAAAATGGGTTGATCAAAGAAAATGGTTGTGAATCTTTGATATAGAGAGTAGCGCAACTGTCTCCATTTAATATCCTCACTGTCGATAGCCCCAGCACACAACCTCCAGGAGTTGAAGAGGAATGATTACAATTGGAGGCATATTTAAACCGGAAGTCTTGATAATATTGTATATGACTTTGTAAAAGGCCGAACCTAATAACGGCAACAGTTTTAAATAAATAAAATAAATTCGAGTGTATATAGGTTCTGAGCGTATGTATTAAAAATATTTCATGTTGTTGCTTCACTGTGCTTCAGGGAAGCCGTATATTGGGACCTTTGGTCGATGTTCCATTCATTTCGGATGTCGCAATGATTCAGCCGTGGTTGAGGATCCTTCCTCCAGGTTTTTAAGCAAAATTAGAGCTCCAGGGCTACCACGACTGTGTATTTCGTTAAACGTAAGAGGACGTAGGCTACACAATTTAGACCACTGTTAAAAAATTTAATGTTACTTGTACCCTGAGGAAGGTGAAATAAATTACCAAGTACGAAGTCTTAAAAATCCATAAAATTATTTAAATCTGGACGCAGAGGTGTTTTCAGGCCAGAAATATTATGAATTTGTGTGAGGACTAAGAACGCCGAAGGGCTGTGCGCAGGAGGCTGGCCTAGGCGAGACGATATGTGATTGTCAGATCGTCGTCCATATGCGGAGAAGCCGTTAAAGGAGAGTATTAAAAAAAGCAGAAGTTTTGATAATACGTGTGGTTAAAACGAATTATTGGCAGCAAGAAAAAGTTAGATTTTCCCCATGTGACACAGTAAGTAGACCTGTGTGCCATTACATTTTGACCACTTGGAGGTACGATTGGGTTTTAGATTTGCTCAATGAACAGAGTGCTGTGAAATCTCGTCCTGGGCACGAGATTTGTGGCTGTGAAATTACCCGAAATGTGGTCCTGCGATCATTCGTAACGTTGCGCTCAGCCTCCGCTTACCTCGATGGGCCGTGTTCGATGCTGGGATGGGCGACGGCCCGTAGATTCCCCGTCGGTGCGCCTCTGTTGATTCATGCTCACAACGTAGGCACGAGGACACTCAAACCGTTTCCACTGGTATTACCGCGCAGCCTTTCTTGAACGCTTACTTGAAGGGCGTGTAGAGTGGAGGGTATGAGTTACAATATCAGCCACAGCCTCACAATGTCTTTTGAAACAATGGCAACTCCTGGAAAGTCAAACCTTCTGCTGTCGCGGCCATATCGCCGCACTGGGTAGGCTATAGCAGGGACACTATGGTTATCCTAAGTTTTTCCGAGAGGATACTTTGTCTCCTTTTTTCCAACTCGCATACCTTCGCAACTGCCTTGCGATTTTGCGTTCGCCACTATTACAAGTTATCCAAACTTTCTAAGATGTTCAAGGTATCATTTGTGAAGAATCTGGACCTGCCTTAGCCATTACAGTAGATGTTTTTGAAAAAATCAACAAAAAACAAAAATAGTCGAAAATACGAAAAGTTCTCAACTGCAAATGGCTTCAGAGTCGCGCCGAATTGTCAGTGCTCACTACACACTGTTTTACTTTCAACAGTGTTCCAGAGAGGGAAAGGTAGATATTTGCTCAAGAAAACATTTCTTTTTTAAATTTGTTGCTCTTTGTTGACGCAACGCATCTCTGTACCTGTGTTTGGGCGTTGAGCGCTGGTATGGAGTAATCCTCTGTTATTATTTTTGTCAAGTCTCGTTACGTCGCAGTCAGTCAGTGCCTTTTATCCCTTTGGTCAGGGGGTCGGAGATCCTAGACGGTCACCCAACCAGGAGTCCGCGAAGTCTCGAATTCGCTTAACCTTCGTGACTTCACGGAGCGCAGTAAACGAATTCGGCTGGCGACGCCGGCGTGGGGCACCGTTCCATTTGACATTATATCAAATTCGGATAGACGGGCAGCTTTTCCCCTTTTCGACATCGCAGACTGCTCACAGAGAGTATGTGGAGCTACATTCCTTATTGCTAGTGCGTCGCGGGTAAACCACCTCGTTCTAGACGCGATTTGATATAGTCGGGGTTGTCATAACGTATTGGTAAAGGCTCACTGGTGTATTGCGCTTTTGAGTTGGCTCGTTCTGCGGTGGGTCTCGACCAAACACAAGTTCATTGATGTAGAGGAATTTAGGGAAGTGGGATGAAAGTGTACATTTGTGTTAAAATGTGAACTTTTCAATTCTGTTGTATACCGCCGTAAATCATAACTATTGGGAATGTGTGGCATGCCGAGACTTTTCCCTCCTCTAAGCGTCGCAAGTTATCTTATTCGACAACGACTCTTTTTCTAAGTCCATGCCATCATTTAAAGATATAAAATTGGTGGAAAAATTATAGAAAGAGAATAATCTATTGCTTAAATCGACATGCATGACAAATTCGAAACTAAATTTAAACTTTGCAGCTTTTAAAATTTCAGAGCTTTTATTGGAAACAGGAATTATTTGATATTTATAAACTCAGCTTCTTCAGTTCCTGCAAATAATAATAATAATAATAATAATAATAATAATAATAATAATAATAATAATAATAATAAAATGCAGTCCTTTTTCGAAAAAAATGGAAATATCACAGGAACTTCCTGTAAAGTACCCTACAAAATGAAAATATTGAAGTTATTTCCGTATCGGCCAAGGTTGGAAAATCCCGTTTTTTTAAAAAAAAACTCAACCTACTTTTTTTTGGTTTAATTGTTGTTTTTTTGTTTAATTGAAGGGGCGTTTTGATCGTCATTGATATATGATTTTGATCATTGATATGATTTATTACACAGTCTAACGTACTAGACTCTCTCTTATTTGAACTACTCAAATATATAATGAATTTTTGTCTTCTGTAAATGTACAAGCTAAATTATGATAATTACTGATTCAAGGTACGTTTAAAATCATTCACATTTTGGCGGGTTGAAACATTACTGTTCACATGTAAATCGGTTTGAACACGATTTTTCTTAGTGTATTCGAGCACAAACATTTTCAAACAACAATAATGGCTTCACTTATGTCGCCTGAATTGTCTGTTCTATTTTATTATTAAAAAATATTAGTGCTCAAATACACTATTAGCGTTTTCGGTTTAGAGGTTATGAACTTCAAAACCAGGATTCCAATTACTGCTTCGCGCTAGATTTAAATTTTGAATAATTTAATTACAATTTGAAAATTAAAATTAAACATAATAATGATATAAAAACTTATTTTTTAATTCATAGTTCAAATGAAATTCCAAAATGCAATCAAAATTATTGTAAATTCAAATCTTTCACATAACAGCAATAAAAATTGATTACGAAGTTTATAACCTGCTAAACTGAAAACTCCATATTTAATACCAACCGAAATCAATATAACTAACAATCAGACATTCTGCAGATGAAATTGTTGGTAACAAGTCCCTATCAAAGACTTGTGTGATTTGCTTAATACAAAAATAAAGTACGTTGGTAGAAGTGTTGTTTGTTCGTTCGTCTGAAGTTACTGCTGTTTATCAACTCACGATTTATTTTTACAGTTAATCCGAATAGTTAAGTAAATCAGGTAATGTCTTTTACTATATGTATTTGAGATATATTAATATATTTATTGGAATGGAATTTTTGCCTATTACATAACCTAAAAAAAATAGTAAAGAAATATATACACAATAATTCATTTTAGATGATTTGATATTGTTTTTCTGATAAATGATTGTCAAGCAATAATGATAATTTGCAATTTGAGCTACACAATTGTTTTAAATAAAATGAAATACTTATTTTAAATGAAATGTTTTTGTTGCATACAATATTTTTGTTCAATTTACTTTATGTTCAATTAAAAAAGTACTACGATTTTTTATTGTATATATCTACATTTAGTTATATTATTCATGGTGACAATGCAGTAATGTATTTTTATAGTTCGCTGCAGGAGTGTTTTGAATTGCACGATGCCATTCGGCGCTGGAAGCAAAACTGCTCCCGAGCACGAGACGTACTTGAAACGGAAAATTCGACCAGGGTTACTTGCAAATATTGTGACATTGAAATTAGTGCTAAAATTGAAAGAATTAGAGGTCATCTCGAAAAGTGCAGAAAAAAATCCACAAGTTGATTCTTCAGTAGCAGTGCAGGCTTCGTCTGCAGCGGGGTCTTCAGTCGATGGAGATCAAGGGGTCAAAAGGAGACAGTCGTCACTCGGTGAATTCGTCGTGAAAACACCGAATGTGCAAAAAGAAAAACTGGACTATTGCATTCTTTTTTAGCAACAATGTGTGCAATTCAATGCTGCGTCAAGTCCAGAATACGCTGAAATGCCGAAGGCATTACCAGGTTATACGGACCCGGATCGAAAAAAAAAAAAAAAAAAAAAATAGGTGGCCGATTATTGGATAAAGCTGCAAATGCTGTCGAAGAGGAAATAAAAAGTGCTGTTGCAAATAAATCGTCCAGCATTACTTTATTTCAAGATGGTTGGTCCAGCATCGAAAACGACCCAATTTTGGCAACTTGCATTCACACTGGACAAAAAACTTTTTTATTGAATGCTGAAGATTGTGAGGCACACAAGAAGACAGCTGCTGTAATGTAATGCAAAAGTCAATAATTAAGTGTTCGGAGTGTTACGGAAAAGAAGTATTTGCCGTGTATACAGATAACGAGCCAAAAAGGGTAAAAATGCGCGAATTATTGACCAAAGATAATCCTCGTCTTGTCACATACGGATGCTCGGCTCATTATATCAATTTGCTGCAGAAGGAAGTCATACCAACCTCGTTAACAAAACACATTGTGGAAGTTCAGAAGTACTTGCGAAATCACCATCAACCACATGGGTGGTTGAACGAAAAGGAAGGTTGTATGCCCCAAATTCCAAATACTATCCGATGAAATTCATACAACGAATGTTTACGAACATTTACTGAGAATTACAGTAAATACGTTGAAATTCTCATTGAAAATGGAGATGAAGTACCTGTCAATATTTCATTAATTTTGCAAAATGTATCCATTCTCAGGGAAGCTACAAACCTGTATAGACAGTTATCTGAAATTGGACGCGTACTCGATAAGATGCAAGCGGACTCAACCAATTTAGCAGAATCTGTAGAACTGTGGTTGGACATGCTTGGGAATGGCGATTTAATGTGTCATGAAAATATAGTACAAAAACGTATGACTAACGCATTAAAACTTGTCATTTCTTTGCGAATTTAATGGATCCACGATTCCAGGGGAAGCGTCGGACTCAAGAACAGGAAGACTTAGCTGAAATTTGGATTCTTGAGATAAATGCTGATTTGCTGCCCTTTGTTATGGCGTTCAGAATCGAAGACAACGACTATTACCCGTCATCAATGTTTTCTGATTGTCAGAAAACAGTTTACGCCAGCAAAATACGGGTTACTGATGCAATCGAAATGCTTGAAATCTGACAAAATTCCTACTGAGTTCTTTTCCTTTATGATTATCATTTCAAATTGTCCAGAAAGTTCTGCAGCGATCGAACGTATTTTTTCAACTTACGGTCTTGTTTGGTCAAAATTACGGAATAATTTGGGAAAAGAAAAAGCGGCGAAATTGGTCAAAGTTTACAAGCACCTGAGAATGCTTACCGCAGTTTAATTCAGTTTTTATCGTAATTATAAATATTAGATTTATAGATCATATTTTAAATTAAAAAGTTTATATTTTGTGTTCAAAATATGTTAGAATAATATATGCGTTGTTAAACATGTATGTATTACATTATTTTATAAATAAATATTCTAATATTGATATATTTCAACGAAAGTTTGTTCATATTTTTACAGTTTTTTTTCTGGGTTTTATTGTTTTTTTAAATGTTTTTTTTAAAACCAGGTGGTTTTTTTGGGGGGTTGGGGAAAATTGAGCTAACCCTAGTATCGGCACAACTAAATACTACTCCTGACATTTTACCGAGTTTCGCTTGAAAGCGTGTAATCTGACAGTTGTGTGTGACACGTCCAGACAGGCACACACATTTTCGGGAATCTTGTGAGTGTATCTCCTCGCTATCACCACCAATTGTTGCCAACTTTGGAACTGCGCTACTGTACCATAATCCTCATGTGTGTGCGAACTCCTTGTTCCAGTTCGAAAGAACCGAATGTATAAAATTAATTACATTTTTGATAACGGGTTACATAATGATTCTTGAAGTTTTGAAATTTCAAATAATTTTAGTTATAAAATCTACTGAGTTGTAGGACATTGATTCTGGTGCGTAGTATTAGCAAAAGCCTAAGCAGGTCTGTGTGCGTGGGGGTAGCTCTGCTCCTTGGGCTGGCTTCGCCCGAGAGGTTTAATATCCGTTGCCTAAGTCGCTGCGCCAACACGCGCTATGCGGGAGGCTTTGCTCTGCGCCTTTCCCCTCCCCCCCCTCTCCCCTCCCCCTTCCCTCCTCCCACAACTCCACTTCCCTTTGCCGGCGGCGTCGGGCGTCGGTTTTTCTATTGGATGCGGCATTTGAGGCGATGAGATTCTGACATATTGCAGAAATCGTGTTCAAATACTCCATGGCGTTCGATCTCTTCTGAAGCTTACACGCACAATATTCTTCGTTTTGTGCTTAAACCGAAAGGATTTATGTTAATAAAGAATTCAATCTGCTAATTTGGGCGAGGTTGTGATTTTTGTAGTTGAAAGGTACAAGAGGAGCAGCCGTGAAATCCTAAGGAATTTGCCGACGTAGAGTTTGCATTTCTTATATCCTGTGCCAAGGAATCAATTTTTTTCTCATTCCGGCGGCTTCCAACGAAGAAACAAAGAAAGAAATCCGAAATAAGTTAGTATTTCATTGTTCAGTATCATGTTAACACCGATAGTACAATAAAGATAATTGTATAATTTATAACTTGTGACGCATAATTCAATTTTACTTTGTATGAAAACGTGTGTTTTCGTGGACAAAACGATTTTAATGTCTATAACAATCTAAAATATGGCCTAAAAAATCTTAATTTCAAATTGTTGAATTTTTAAATTCCAGTGATTTTAACATTTGGTCGACGACAGGTGACTTGCGAGGAAAGGCAAAGAGCGTCCTTTTTCATGTGGAAAGAGCTTGGCGGAACCATTGAATGATTTTGCTTGTGCTCACGCAGGTAACTTCGAATTAGCAGTTCACTCCACTTGCAAATTAAGGATTATGTACATTTTAAATAAAGAAACAATGTTCGAAAAATTGCATCATCATTGGGGGACAAGCATTTTCTTCGTCCTACTCTGTGGATGACTTAGACTGTGGGAAATAAATGAGTTGCAACTCTTGACGTTTTTCGTGTCCGCGGGAGCAGATCATACGTAGTTGTCACTACTTTTTCCTCAGAATGGCCATTTTTAGGAAGTCACTGTTCTCACCGGGGTGTGATGGCGCTTCTTTGCTTTAATATACGGACTTGTAAACTTACTTGTATACTTAATATTACTTGTATACTTAATATACGGCATAAGCATAAGGTGGGAAGGGGGTTGTACACTGACCGCTCCACGCAGGTGTCCCTTTGTCCCCTCCGCCGCCGTCTTCCACTGGAGGCATCGCGCCACCGCCCGCCCTCGGCCCGCCCGCTTTCGCTTGTCGCCAGGAACCTCCCGCTCTCAGTGGCAGATCAATAGGAGAGCGCCTCGCTCTACGCCCCTCGCCTCCACGCCTGTTTCTGCGCTCGCGCCCGCCCGCGGCCCTCGCCCATGCCAACGCCCCACGCCCGCGCCCCGAGCCCTCTCGTCCAACCCCCAACCAATGCCATGCCCAAACGTCTCTCACTCTTCCCCCCCAAGCCCTTGCCCAGTGCCCCACGCCCTTGATCCAAGCCCTCGCCCAGTGCCCCATGGCTCGTGGGCCACCCCCACTTCAACTCTTCAGGGTCTATCCCTCTCACCCACGCCCAAACTTCACGCACTACGCACACCTCGCCCAACCCCTTAGTCCCACGCCCTCGCCCAATGCCGTTACGCACTTCGCCCTCGGCCAAGCCCCTCACACACGCCCGAGCTCCTCGCCCTCGCCGACGTCCCGTGCACCACGCCCAATCCACTGCATTTCTCCCCTACGTCCTTCGTCAACGGCTTTTTCTCATGCTCTTCATCGGTCGTCGACCTCTTCCTAGCCCTTTGCCCGGGCCCCTCGCTCACGCTCCTCGCCAAAGCCCTCGCTCTTGCCCTTGTCCGCGGGTCGGTGCTGGGGCGTTCGCGCAAAGGATTCATGAGAGGGTAAGCGATAGTGGCAGCTTTACCACGCACCAACAGTGCAGTTAGTTGAACTTGTCTTAGAGTACTGACGTGATCTCTACAGTATAACGCCTCGCAGTCAAAACCCCGTTCCCAATCACTAAATTTGCATGTTAAGTTATTCCCTTCGTGCACCGTTATGTAAACTGCAACCTCACACATACGTCTCGCACTTCCTGAGCAACCACAGTCTTATCAGGATGAATAGCTCTATTCATTGACTTAGTATTCGCCAGCGACCATGAGAACCGAACAGGCAACACTCACCAAGCAGGTCAGGTCGCCAAAGTAAATTACCAGAGAGGTTAACACAAATTTAATTTCTCGAGTCATTCCACCGAAGATGATCTCGCTTGTTTCACATGCGTCGCGTCCTAACCAGTATTGTAATTGAGTTGGTCGTTACACCACCTCCTTCAGACTTCTTGCAGTTAACCACTTTAACCAGAATTATTAATAATTTATTATGATGGCAGAAATTATGTTGTGTCACCGTACCTGGATTAGTAAGTGATTTAATGGATGATTATGACGGGATGAGAGAAGTAATGGAGCGATGGTAACATTGAGGAAACGAGGGATCTCGGGAATACGGGACGATGGGAATACGAAGGAATTTTCCGTGAACACGTTTGTCCGTAAATTCCATATTCATTGATCCGAGATTTGAATTCCGGAATAGAGGTGGAAAGCTGCATTTTTCACTGGGGAGCAATATGTAAACGGGAAGCGCAGTGTGTAAACGAGAAATAGGAGTTATGCCTATGTCTTGACACCAATTTCCAGACGAAACCAAGCACAGGCCTTCTGTGTAAGCAAGTGTTGTGGAACACCCCGGGGAAGTGGTCAGATGCCACATAAAAACCTACATTTCATAGCATTCTGCAGAAAGAAAGTTGAAGATCAAACGAGCTGGTTGAAGATCTCGGCGTCGCGTTGGAGTTTTCCTTCTCGAAAGATTCTGCGAATTTAAAACCTGTGCTTCCGCAATCTAAATCTCTCAGCGCTCCTGTGGCCAGAAAACCTTCCGTTGTAGCCCAACGTCTGGGGTGATGGTGCCTCCCTGGACGCCATCTAGTGTCAACGCGTAACTCGTGATTTCTCTTTGCTCTCACGTGTGTGATGATGCCACCACACTTCGACAATTCAATTGATGCCTCATTTTACGTGGCAAGACTCAGGCCATGAGACCTGCTTTTCCGTCTAACCACGCAAATTTCGTTCCTCTCCTAACGGAGAAAAGGTATTACTTGGGCGTCGAAACGGGTGATTTGAATTTAGCTCAGAGGCTTCAATTAAGGCTTGAGGATCTTTTACTTGCAGTAAATCTACTACATGGGACAGCTGCTTTTACTTCCTTCGTACGTCTTCCTTCGGGGGAATGTTTTTGTCCTTAAAAATCCACGGCTTTGATCGGATTTGAACTCACGAACTTGGATATAACAGTCCTAGACGCTAACCGTTACACCATCGACGATGAGGGCCAGAATGTTGCAAGCGGCTGGGTAATTTTACGCCGTGGCTTGGCGGAAGTCCGGAAGAAGGGGCAAACCGAACCGAAAGGTCTGTCCCGCGTAATCCATTGCAAGTCGTCGTATATATTGTATTTTCTGTAGGTGTCATTGAAAATTCTTTATGCAGTTGACTTGTTTTATCTTCGTAAAAAGTGCTCGAGGCTTTTACCTTTAGTGGTCGTGATGTTGTCGGACACACGATCAGCTATTGTGTCGAACGCAACAAAGAAACTGAACCCAATATACAGCCTCACAGTTCAACATAATCTAACATGTGTAGTTTAAAGCTTTTAGAGGACGTCAGTAATGAAAAGCTAAGCAATGGCATTGATACGAACTTCCACATGAGGAACATCTTGGTTTAACTGAAACAAAAGTCCAGACGGCAGCATTTTCGAAACCAGCTAGATAGCTAGGTCCAATTCAGCCGCTGTCTGGATGAGAATTCTAGCGGTCGGCTGCTCGAATCGGTGGTATTCCGTAGTTTCTCCCAGCAACCTCAGGCAAATGGCGGAGCTATAACCCAACAAACGTGCAGTGGACCGCGCGCGATCTTACATTCTTGTTATTTTCTCTCACACATCCACACTCAAACTACCACACATGTTGGATGACCATTCGGGAGCTTAGAGCTTGTCCCAGCTGGAGCGGTGCCCCGTTGATGGGAGATAACTGGTTGGGGAAATACCGCCAGCTAATGAGTAGTTTGGCGTCGGATTTCGCCATCCAGCGGGTGATAATCATAGCCACATCTCACGATAATGAACATGTACTACACTTTCGGGACTAATGGCCTCTGCAGTTGACGCGCCCAACGCTAATCAATGAAACACCGACAATTCGTAATTTTTCTTTTGTCCCTATTTTTAAATTTTAACAGCTATTTAGCCTCAATTTTTGTCTTCGAGCAGTGTGTTTCATAAATATGAGAGTCGTAGTTTGTTTGTTTCTTTTCAATAAACGACACCCATTGTTTTTCATTTTTAATTTTGGTGAAGCCCCCATTTTCATTCTGCACGACACTAGTAGTATTGAATGTGGATGGTGTGGCACTGGGTAAATGAACCCCAGCAATGCGACTGCGGGTTCCTTGCAAATATCTAGCGCATCAGTTGTTTTCCATACATCGTCTGTTAATTTTGCGTGCGGGAAAGTTACTTCACGTGGCCTGGAGATAGCGCCGTTTCGACGGTCTTTCATCTTGTGCAGTTTGACTGCCTGCAGTTCCGCGTTGAGAAGGGCTTCGCGCCAACTTCCAACTCGTGCGGTCGAGTTCAGGAGCGGCAAGAGTTTGTGACGCGGCTCAAGAAAGTTTCGCTTTCATTTCATTTGCTCTTGTCTTAAAATAACCATCTGATTCGTGTTTCTTAGTAGATTGCAATCCATTCACCGTGTTTACTTACGATATTTCGTTGCCATCAGACATTGTTTCTTTTTCATTATGCAATTTAATGGCTAAAAGCAGTAACAATATAAACCACACTAGATACAAGCCTCCTGTTGTTCGTAAATGTTAATAACTCGATTTTGGTCGAATGTTTCTCATCTCTTCGAAAAATATGAAGGTATCTATAGTAACAAAATTCGCCACTCTTTAACCAAAATGGAAATATTAATATTTACAAATAACTGGTGTCTTACTCGGGTTGTGTGGTTTATCTTGGTGTAACCCTACGCACTGCAATTTGTTTTTTTTTTTTTTTGGCTCTCGCTCTCATCACGCATTCTTCTCTTGTATTTTAGTGGAAGACTTTTCGTTTTACGTTAAATCTCTGAGCAATTGTTCGTTTAAGGCCGAAATAATTCGTTCGTGGTATAAAAATTCGTTATCCGAGCGTTATAAATGTCCGTATTACCCTAATCTCTTGATCGGACCGAAGTTTTATCCGTGTTACGGCGAAATTCGTGTTAAGCGAGTTCATGCTAACGAGGGTTTGTTGTAGTGTGCAAACACTTGCCCAACAGTGTGTCAGGCAGGGCGTGGTTACGCATGTGGTGGATTGCTTTTAGTGCATCAATTAGTGTCACTGCAGTCTCCGACCGAGAAATCCTAGGGTTCGAGTCGCGGATGTGGGAGAATCTTCGACAGTGGCTAAGTTGAATTCAGCCCAATTCTAGCGACTGGCTGCTCTGATTGTTAATTTTCCGATGTTTCTGCGATTTCCATCTGATGTATGCGGGAGCAGGACCCTATGAAACGGGCCACGGACCGCGCGCAATCTTTCCTTCCCCCTTTCTCACTCCTAATGGGCACACACACTAACATGCTCTACTCTACCACTCGTGTTGGGAGACCAATCGGGAGCTTTGAGCTTGTCTTCCGGCTGGGGCGGCGCCCCGTGGGTTGGAGATACTTTGTTAATGAAAAACCCGCAATCCGTCGAGTAGGTCGGCGCCAGATCTCGCTATCCACCGTCACCTCCCACGATAAAACATTCGCTATTCTTACAGAACAATGACCTAAGGAGTTGACGTGCCCGGAATCTCCAATCAAGCAATGAAGCGTAGCGTGTGTTATCCCCGCGGTGGCGTGAAGTGGTCGGGGATGGCCGTGGGGCAGGGCCAGGGCCAGGCACAGGCGGCGCGTGGCAAGGCGATGCAGGGGTGGTGGGCGGGCCAGCCAGCCGCAGCGCCCCTAGGAGCGCGCGAGGTCGCAGCTGCTGCCCGGCCAGAGCAAACGGAGCCTTATTTAGAGGGTGGGATGAGCGTCAGGCGCAGGGGGCGGAAAGGGATTCTCTCGGCCGCGAGCTGGGTTTCGTATCTGCAACGTTCTCATTGTTTCGTGCAGTGACGTCTGTTGTGCCGATCAGTATTTTCTAAAAAGAAAGGAAGAGAGAGAGAGAAAAACGGAACAAACAAGGAGCCTGGCTCGGCGCTTTTTGTTTTCTCTTGTTTCGTCTTCTCCGTTTGTAAGCCGTTACACATCTGCGAGCTGTGTGCTTGCGTCACAGAAGAACCAGCAGAACGAAAGCTGTTTCTTTTTGTTGTACGTAGACGGCGATACCGGTTAACGTATGCGCTTAGCCCCAACTGACGCCGAGTTGAGGGTTTTTATTTGTCGGGGTGAATTGTCAACGGGGAGAGAGGTCTACACAATCATTGTTAAGAGTAAGTCACGCCAGGGATGTCAATATGAAAGTTAATGCTGAAACAGTTCCAAGGAGGGGGAGAAATATTCGACCACCACAAACTACTGACTGGTAATTTTCATCAAATCGGCATAATGCTTGGTCGCACGTACGCCTATTTATTCTGTTTGGAAAAAGTTTGTTGTTAAAATATAATTAACTGTGGTTTGTTTGCTCTTTCAGTATGTTATCTTTTTAACATTTTCGGCCTAAAAATGATCAGTTGTTTTGTCGTTTCTGATATGCCATTTTGCCAGTCCTAGGCTAGAGGTTTTATTCAGATGTGGTTGCTGTTAGGGCAATTCCGTATGCTGTCTTCCAATTCCATCCATACACGTTCTTTACGTTTTATTGGGAATTTGAGTGGTATGTAGTATAACCAACCGTAAATAATTTCTTTAGAATACTAGCGTTATTATTTTTGTTAGCAATAAGTTATTTCTCGGATTTTCAGATGTTTGAACATCATCATTAAAGGCATTCCTGATTTTTTTCAATTATCCGTTGCTACTTCTATGAACCTTGCTCTTCATCACCGAAGTACAATACCGTAATGTCGTCATTCTCTATGTTTTGTATAGCACAGTCATTTTTTCTTAGGCTCATAGGCTTCGAAACCTGGGTTTCGTAATTGAACCCTGATCGCTAAATAAGTCTTCGTTCCCAAAGTTAAATGTCCTATCCACGTATTGCCCGTCCTTTATATATTATTACTTCTTTTTTTCTGCTTGTACCGACGCTTCTGGGTACCCTAGCTGCATAGACTGGTCTTTGAAGGTTCAAATTGTAATCAACGTATGAATAGAGATGATAAATATCGGTGCAATTGGCATGAAGGGTGAAGATGAACGAAATGGAATATCTCGCACATTGTAGGGTGGCACTGAGATAATTGTTGTGAAAAATAATTTCTGGAAGTGGTAAATGTAGCAGGAGCACATCCTTTCAGCGATTTCTGTACGTACTCGTACTATATCCAGAGTGGCTTGCGCCATGCGTGGATATTTGTTTTACTTTGTTTATAAATTACTTTTTTCGTATTGAGAAATGTCATTTTGTTTCTCTTTTCAACATATTTTGCGGGTAAAAGAAGGAATTGAACGAATGAAAAACACCTACTTTTATATTTGTGTAAATAAATATTACGAATAATGTGGCAACTTCTTGAAGATTCACTATTGCGCATCGACAGTTTGTATCGTGTGGAGTGTAGGAATTACGGAGGTGTCGTTGGTGCGTGGGGTGGCTGTAAACGCTGCTGCAGCAGCAGCAGCAGCAGCAGCAGCAAGAGAATGCCGATTCGGCTGCAAACATTCCATGTGCTCGTCTCTAATGACTTCGGGCAGATGCCATGCACACAGCGAATAACTCAACCTAATTGGCGCTGATCAAGATAGACCGAGTGGAGCGAGAGTACAAAGGAAGTGCGTAAGTGGACGCAAGGGAGACCCGACGGGAAACACGCACCCATGTGCTTTCTCTTTAAGGCGAAGTGCACTGAAAAATGCCAGAAGGAAATTTCAGTAAATGGCAGCAATCCATATGACCAATAACTACTGAACAGACGACTCGACTTGGAAAGGTAAACAGTATTTGTCTAGTTTTTAATGTAGAATGTGCGATGCGATGCCATTTTCCGAAAAAAAATAGCAGAACCAAAGTTTTTAAATTGTAATTCATACTTTGGGCAATATTAAAAAAAAAAAAAAAAGTTGGCTAATAGCGCGAAGGCGTCCATCATCGAATCAGCCGCCCTAATCTGATGAATAGGTGCGTGGTAAAGTGAAATTTAACAAAATATGTGACTACCCCACCCCCTCTCGCGTCGCAGTGGTCTCCAGCGCGAGTGCAAACCTCGCCTCGGCGACTATACTTCGATTAAACCATTAAGTCCGTTGACATTTAGTCAGCTGTGACGTTGTCATCCAATCGGGAGCTTGTACATCGTCATTTTGACGTCACTATTGTGACGTTCAAGCTCCCGATTGTATGACAGCGTCACAGCTGATCAAGTGTCAACGGACTTAATGTTTTAATCGAAGTGTAGCATTCGCGGGCCGACTTGCATTCGTTAGTGCTTTCGCTATTGTTCGCATCTCAATTTAAAATTTTGTGGACATTTTATATGAAAGAGGTTTGGCTCCAGAAACGAGAAAAAAATGTAGGTATTGTTAGTTTCGACAATATACCCAGTCCTTTACTTCGATTTATTTAGATCTCTTATTTAGATTTATTTAGATCATCAGCTCTTACGGTGCCATCCAATCAGGAGCTTACACGTTCGGAGCGTTCAACCTTCGATTGGATTACACCGTAACAGCTGATTTACATCAACTGATGATACGCTTCAATCTAACTTTATGTAGTGTCCTAGATGTCAGCAAGTCTCGTGAAAAACAAAACGAAATAACTGTACGAGTTTCTTTACAAAGGAGAAATTAAGGTAATAAAAAATTGAGACCTGAACATTGTGCTTTGTGATTCTATTTGGACTTTATTATGTTGTTCCCAATTGGCAATTTAAATAGGAAAGCATGGTTGTAACTATCATGGTGGTGTTTCAATATGGTGTCTCATCCAGTTATTAAAACTTGAAAAATAGTGATTTATAAAAAACCAATTGGTAATAATTTTCATCAATTTCTTCATGCATTCTTTGATGAAATTTTTATTTTGCTTCAGCATAATACTGTGCGTTTGCTCCAATCGTATTTTCCAATGTTCTGCAAATTAAAAGTCTCTATCCAGTATCAAGTGTTCTAGAAATGTAATTGATATCAGCAAGATGTATGTATGTAACATCATAGCGCTGAAATAAAACTGAAAGAATATATAAAGTAAGTAATATTGTGATGGTTTAAGAGCTTTTCTCTGTGAACTTCGCATTTCGCAAAATGAAGATTTACAAAGATCTTACCGGAAGATTATTGAGATAAAGACCGATGTATCTCCGTGGAAAGATGTAATGATAGGGCACTGCCTTGCATCTAGAGGACTTTGATCATAGTTGACATATCACACATTCTAGTGTTTCACACTAATTTACCGAGATAGGAATGGGAATTAATGGAAATATTAGTGTTATGATGCATGGTGTACTAGGAATGCGCACCACGGTTGAACACATTTGAAAATGTCTAAACCATATACGTAATTCGAACCCACGGTTTGGGTCTTTCGCGTAAACACACATGCTCTAGTAGCACCCAATGCTGGAGTCTTTTTTTTAAATATAAAATAAATTGTCTCTACGATCGGAGATTTGCGCTTCCCA
Organism: Teleogryllus oceanicus; assembly: GCA_964035755.1. Classification (NCBI taxonomy): domain Eukaryota; kingdom Metazoa; phylum Arthropoda; class Insecta; order Orthoptera; family Gryllidae; genus Teleogryllus; species Teleogryllus oceanicus. The sequence continues at coordinate 76,049,124 of CAXIVR010000010.1, forward strand.
ATAGAGCAAGTCCCGTCCTCGCCAATGTATGTTAGTTCCAACGGTTTTTATTTCGCCCCATGAAGGTTGATTTGTTAGGGGAGGAAGCGGCGTCAAGTCCCTTCCGTCTACTTAGCTCCCGTCGCCGGCGTCGCTCTCCGTGCGCTCTGCACAGTCGGTAGCTTGGAGCGCGTTCGCTTGCCGACGACATCGTGGTCCCGCCTACCGCCCCGCACTCAGATTCTCTTCGTCTGCCCCCCTCCGTCCTTCCCCACTTTCCGTCCCTCCCTGCCCACCATTACGTTCTTCGCTCCACCTTTTGCCCAGCCTTCCCTCCATCCTCCGCCCCGCACTCAACGCCACCCACAGCCCCGCCCTACCGCCTTCCCCCCCCCCCCCCCCAGCCCCCCTCCCTACGCCACATCTCCGCTCCGTCCTACGCTTCGCTCTCTGCGCCCTCCTCCCGCCATTCCGTTTCCCTCCTCCCCGATCTCCACCCCACCCTTACCACCGTCCGCCCCGCCCCGCCTTCCGCCCCGTCCTTCGCCCCGTCCCGCCTTCCACCCCGCCTTCCACCCCGCCCTCCGCCCCGTCCTTCGCCCCGTCCCGCCTTCCACCCCGCCCTCCGCCCCGCCCTCCGCCCCGCCCTCCGCCCCGCCCTCCGCCCCGCAGTCCGCCCCGCCCTCCGCCCCGCCCTCCGCCCCGCCCTTCGCCCCTCCGCCTTCCACCCGCCTTCCGCCCGCCCTCCGCCCGCCCTCCGCCCGTCCTTCGCCCGTCCGCCTCCCGCCGGCCCGCGCCCTCCCCCGCGCTAATCCCTCCGAGCTGCCATCTTCCGCTCTGCCGCCTGTGCCAGCCAGCCCGCCCCTCGCTGCTTCTCGGGGGAGGAGCGCCGCGAAGGCCGAATTTTTCTTAAAGGCGCAAGTCCACCCCTCGCTTCTCCTGCCAGACGAAGAAGCGGTTGCTGTTCAGGATGTCACCTCGAGTGCCTCAATGCCTCTACCATTTCTTACTGAGTACTTAAAGGAATAATGAGGAGAGCATTCCTTACGACTAAACAAAAGTAGTGTAAAATACGAAGCCGGAAGAATTCTTTCGACCAAGGTGTATTAACAACTGAGGTGTCGTTCGTAGCGGAGTCAAGGTTGATAATATTCTTCGCTTGAAAAGTCACTTCGCGGCCGAGGTGCAGACAATTTTTTCTCTCTCGCGCGCGCACGCCCACGCCCACGCCCCCCCACACATTCCGACTTAAATTTACTTTGTAATTTACTTCACAATTGTGTAATCCTGATTATCGTCAGGAAGATTACAAAATTTGTGGCCGTTGTATAACTAGACATTATTACTCAAAAAATTAGTTCAAAAAATGTAGTAACTCGGTTTTTATTTGTTGAGTATTTTTTAACGTTTTTAATATCAGGCTTCGTGTATTTTATTTTTAAAAAGTGTGAAGTACTCTAATATCTTACCAGTGAACTTTTTTTAATTCTCTGGAAAACTGGGAAGAGTCAGGGAAATTTGTTTCAGGAAATGAGTGGCCACCCTGTGAAAAGTCTTCTTAATGAAGACGTACGTCATGGACCTCGTGTTGTGAGCAGTTCTCAGACAGGCAAATCTGTTGTGATTATGTTGCAGGGAGTTGAAATACGAAAGAAACAATTCAGACCTATTTCAGACTTAGATAATGCGAATAAAAAGTTCTTCAGTGTTGACACTCGGTGTACTTGAAGGTGATTTGAGAATAAACGTCATGAACTCAGCAACCTTATTTCATTCAGTCGTGAATTATAGTTATTATTTAAATGAGCAATATAACCGAAATATAAAATATATGCAGCAAAGTAAATACAATTTGTATTGATTTAGTTAATTTGTGATATATTTTTTAATATAACGTATGTTTATAGTAAAAATATAATGCAGCATAATGTACGCACTTTTAATTAGCAAATAAATTAACCACTGATTTTGTAAACTAGAGTATTTTGTTTTGAATTCTAATAATCTAATTAGTCTCTTATTATAATTTTAATAGTAGGGAATTTTGAAAGGAAAAAAAAATTTAATAAATGATTTAAATCATAAAACCTTATATAGTACATACTTGTGAAATATTTATTCTTATTTTGATTCTTATTTAATATTCAAAACTGATATTTGGTCTCGCATTCACTGAATTGATAATATCGTGGACGTACAAAAAAGAGTCGGAATAATTTTGATGTTTGAAAAGTACGCAAACCTCACGCTGAATACTCCCATACAAACTACAACGCTGATAACTCTCCTGTTATCTCACAGATCGCAGCGCGGGATAATCTTTCCCGAGAAATTTCCGGATTTCGGGGACGTGCGAGCAGCGTCGAGTCTCTGAGGAGCCTTACCCGCCCCTCGCATAGAACCACTGGAGACGCATTATTAGTGCAAGCAACTGGCGTTGTTTCATTGCCCGGTGTTGTGTTTAATTACGTACGACATTTGCGTTTTTAATATTAGTGGGTCAAATTTAGATTTCTAGAAGATTCAGAAGTTATTTCTTTATTATTGTTTTTGAACACCAATGTAATTTAGCTTCAATAAAATATTTTCAATTAGGTTTTTTGTGTATTGTGTTGATAATTACTGCATGTGTTTACGGCCCAGGCTGTGAATGTAAGGCTCTACATACCGTCATTGGCATGTGAAATCCAACTTCAGAGGTGAGTATGAGAAAAAAGGGAGATAATTCATTGGTAAAATCTGGGATAAATGAGGTATCAAACCACAATAAAGACTGAATAATTTTACTTCACATAAAATTAGGCCATACACGTGTTTCAGGAGTGTTCTCCCATCATCAGTGGCTCCAGTTAACACAGATTAAAGACTTATAAAACCATTATGAAATTGTCCAATATGACGCCATCTTGTGCATCGTACGATGTACGAGGGCAGACTCTGATGATGGGCCACTGATGATGGGAGAACACTCCTGAAACACGTGTATGGCCTAATTTTATGTCCCTAATCCCAGATTTTATCATGGAATACCACAAAATCTCCGCTGCCACCACAGAATTAATTCATTGGATTAACCGATTCCTTGTAAGGAAATGGGAGAATGACCACGCACATTTCTGATTTTAATGTTTAATCCCGAGCTCTTGAGAAACTTTATGAAGCAGTCATACAGGCGAAGGCGTGAGAGGAAATACTGAAATTTCTTTGGACGTTCCAATTATAGTATTTCTGACCATGGGCTAGCTTGCTTTCGTGTAAATATTGATACCAGCACTCATGTGCCATTGATTAGGGTAATGAAACAGATAGTGTTTTACACTTCAATTTACCAAAAACAAGTACCAACCTTAATGAGGAACCTGTTGGTTTCTGAATCACTGAAAGTTCATTGCTGAATTTTTTTGTGGGCCTGAAACCTTCCAATGGTTTCTGTCGCAGCACTCGTAACGAATCTTCCTAATTTCTCCATCGGTGGCTTCAACCGTAGTGGATGCCTCCAGCGGTAAACAATCCCTGTGGCTCGAATGAGGTAGCTTTTAGTAATCTTTAGTAGTCACAGCAGCTCTCAAATTCGCAGCTCTATGGTGCGGTCGATGTACACAATGCAAGTGTTTGGTCTCAGAATAATTTCCTGCGAAAACGTACTTGCATTGCTAGTAGCGATAGTTTTAACCCTGCAATACTCGCGTCCAGTTTCGTAACGCAGATGCTCCTGCGGGGTAGTTATATAGTCCAAGATAAAATCAGATTTTTTTAGCCATTACGGTTTCTTTAATATTTTCCCAACAAGTAGTCTTATCTCAAAATCATTATTTAAATATGCGAGTATCATTTAAACTTACTGTACGACATATCTGTGTGTTTCTGATGAAGAATGGGGATAAGTGACGTCTATTAATATACGAAATATTTTAACTCTCCATTGATAATTTATCTTGATTCATTCAGCAGTCATGACAATAGTACGAGTATGTCAGTATAGTACATGATATTAGTATATGACTGACACAATAGTATATCGTCTTTCGGATCTCCTGCAATGCAAACACGGTTTGTATCATCGATAGAAACCGGCGGAAACTACATTAAAAATTTAAAATATATCGTGATTACCTGTTTCAGGTGTCAGTTATCTTTCATGTCTATCCACAAAGTAAGAAAAATCACCTTTCTTATAAAATTAATGAAACGCCTGGTAAGTGAAAGTAATATCTCACTTACATATACAAAATCGAAGGAAAATGTAGAATTGTCTACAGAAAATGAAATGAAAGAAGTCTGGTACGACTGTTCCTCCACCATCTTCCCCAAACCGTGGTTCGTACTTTGAAAGTGCCAAACGCAAAAGGGAATACAAGCAGGAACTCGTTAGTTTGGACCACAATTGTTCAAGGGCTGCCGACTCCGGTTATAGTGAACTTCTGGGGACTAACTTTTTTGGTTCACTATAACCGTTGATGTCAAAATTAAATACAATTTTCTCCACAATGAATTTTATTAATATAAAAACGGGAAAATACAGAAGCAGCACCAACTGAAAATTTCAATATTTTTACTTGACCCTAAGAAATCAATTATTTTCCATCGTTTGCTTCGATTGTCCACTGTCTTGCATCGTAATGCAGTCTTGACACCCTTCAATTCTTTTTGAACTGTTGGAACACCGTGCCACTCTCCCATTTACTTGCCCAATAACATACGAGATTCTTACAGTAGCGGCAGGCGCGAGCAGCTCGTGAAACTGATCGCTAAATGAAACATTCCGAATCCATTACCTCTATCTCAGGGGAGACATGCATTATGACCTTAGGCCGATGAAAGTTTTACCAAGCTGCCTAGTGTTGAAATTTGTGTCATTAAGGCGTTATATTTTTTTTCAGGTGAGAATTAACTTCCAGGACGTATTTCCTACGTTGACTATAGCCAAGGTTCGGTGCTCACTGTAACAAATTTTCTTATGCCTATTTATAATGTAAATGAAACGAGGTCAATGACTTAGGTTCACTATATCCGAGTTCACTATAACCGGAATCGACTATATATTTAAAAGTGTAGAGAATACACAGTAACATAGTGTTCGTAAAGTACTGGAGTATGCTCAGTAGTATCTTTTGTAACATCCTAAATTTTTTCTGAAAACTTGAAACTTGTAAATAACGGTCACTTAATTTTCTCTCAAAGCCTATCTATTGTTGAGCAATTTCTGTATTATTTTTCCGCCGCGATGTAATGAAAAGATGTTCGCAATGGACTAGTGATGACCCCGGATGTACTGTGCTAGAGTCGAACTGTGACCGTCCACTTCAACAAACTAATCTCTCTGTAACATAGCGCGGAATCGCAGAAATGTTAGAAGATAACTTCGTAGAACGAAAAGGGACCTAAACCTTATAATTATTATGTGTTTTTTTAAATAAATGATTCATATAGTCGAATTGTTTGTAACATTAGCCTTCTAGAAGCCAACTAGAGAAATGAAATTGATTTATCCGTGTAGGGAGACCGCCTGAGTTTCACTCAGCTGGCATTAACGCTGACTACAGCGACTCTGATCGGGAGGTCTTCGTGGTTGAATCCCGACGGTGGAGAATTTTCGACACCCGCTATGAAGATAACTTCTACTTCGAATACGTCGAATTCAGTCGCTGTCTGGAGGAGCATTCCAGCGGCCTCTTCTTCTGATCGGTAGTTTCCCGTGGTTTCTCTAATCAATACCAGGCGAATGAGGAAGCAGTACTGTCGGAAATTCGCCGCTGACCGCACGCGATGTTTCCTTCCTTTTCCTTGTTTAATCCTGTACACTTACGCGCACTTGAGTACCACACACGTCAGGAGGCCAATGGGAAACTTAGAGCACGCGTATTGATGGAGTCCCCCGCAAGCCGAGGTGTTGGTCGACACCGGATCTCTCCATCGAGCGAGGAAGCCTCCTCCCGAGTTAAAACACAGTAAACTAATGCCCTTAGCAATTGACGTGCCGGGAAAAAAATCAATCGATCCGTTTAGAGGGTGAAACTACTATTCCCAAAACGTGCAGTAAGAGCGTTAAAACACCTACACATTTCTCGAATGCTTCAGTTCCTCCACACTTGTTTCCCCAAAAGTATGCGTATGCGAATGGGCGTTTAATTTTTGTTCCATCCCGGCGTAGGATTATGTCGTTCCTTCCGTGGCTCGTTGGTGCGCTGGTGGCCGCCGGCGCTGGGCGTGTTTCGAGTGCGGTGGCGCGGCGCCGCCCCCCTGCGGTGAGGCCTGTGGGCTGAGTCTCCAGCAGCCGAATCGATAGCCGCGTTGTCTGCCGGTAATTGGATCGCCATTTAAATGCGGTGGCGGCGGCGGGGGCGGGGGCGGAGGCGGTAGCGGAGGCTGCGGCGCGGAGGAGGCACGGACTGCAGCTCGCTCGCCCGTCCACTCTGAACTTGCGGAATCAAAGACGCGTTCTGTTCAGATAGGCGCGCGCAATATGAAGGCTTCGATGCCAGTGAGTTCAAAATGTTTGCTGGGGGATGGTTGAAAGGACAGCGACATCGGACGTCAACAATTGGGTGGTCAATCGTAGAAATCGCACGAGGTGTTTCTGTACTTGACGACCGTCAAACTGGTTGAGTTTAGCTCGGAGACAGCATTGCTGCTGTTTCTGCAGCTACTGTTCGACAGGTCCTAGGGTTCGAGTCCAGACGGTGGTTAGGATTTTCGACACTAGCTAAATACCTAGGTCGAATTCAGTTGCTGTCTGGAGGAGAATTTTAACGACTAGCAGCTCTTTTCCGTGGTTTCTCCGATTAACGCCAAGCAAATGCCGCCAGGCAAATGCATGACAAACGGGCCACGGACCGCTCGCGATCTTTTTTTCCTCCCCTGGTCATTACACACACACACCCACACACTACCAACATATCAGGAGCTTTAAGGTTGTCTGTGCTGGGGCAGAGCTTCGCTTGGGGAGATACCTGCAGAGAATATTCCTGCAACCTGACCTGTAGATCGACGCAGGTTCTCATCATCCAGTTGAGAATGAATCACCGCCACATTCCGTGATTAAACATTCACTGTATGAACGAGACTAATTACCATAGAAGTTTTTCATTCTCGAAAAAAAAAATGAATTAAGGACAGTTAAAATGCGAGCATTGGCTTGTATTTTAACGATCGTCGAATACACGGATATCACGTGTAAACTCTAGGAAATATTGCTCCTCGCGGAGATGAGTGAACGAACGTGTGAGTGGTTGTGGGGTTAGGGGCTAATACTGGCTCGATTCAGAATTCACAGCACGCTGCTGGATAGATGGGAAGAACTATCATAGAACACTTAACTGTCCAGAAAACTAAAATACTTGTCACTACATCTCAAAGGCGTTGTTTGTATATGTACGTTTATGTGTGTAGGCGTGCGCGAGTGATATGTGAATGCCACATCCTTCTTTCGCTGGCCCCCCGCATTCCCCCCCGCCCCGGCCCCCCTTTGCTCCCTGCTCCGTCCCTTACTCCCGCCCGCTTGTCGCGTCCCCGCCCGGCCTCGGCTAAGCTTCTGCTATTGGTCCTCGACCGCCTCCACCCCCGTTCCGTCTCCATCTCCGCTCGCCCCGCCCCGCCGGTGCACCTGCCACCACCATGCCACTGAACTGACTTCTCCTCCGTCTTTCCTCTGCCTGTGTCATTAAGCAACACACAATACTTAACAAGCAGAAGGAGAAGGTTGTATTTGAGTACAGTCCTGTATTCCATGGCAAAGGTTTGGCTCTGGATATATTCTACGTCTCCTCGAGTTCATTCGGAGAAATTATGTGATGAATATGCCACAGTAAAGAACAGACGTTTCCGAAGTAAATATCGTTTGTTACACCAGCAACACTATACTTTTTGTAATAATCGATATTACGAGTATGCTTGAACGATTATCGTAATTTTGACAGAAATATTGTATAGGGCTATCTAGAGCCCAGGTTTTTATTGAAAGTTTTATCAGGGTATTTGTGCATAGATTAGACGACTATTGCAAGGAAAATATATTTGTTACTTCATTGCCATTTCCCTTGGATGTTTTCGTAATGAAAACAGGAGAGTCGATAATTGAGCCCTTTTGTAAAATTTAATTTATTTGTCATATGCTTACTATTTGTGCAATGAATCTGCATCTTACCAGGTCAACGGCTCACATTGAGTGTGTAATAAGGTACTGTTTGTGATAAAGAAAATTCTACATGGAATAAATTAATTTTTCGCTTTATTTTGTTGTTTTGGTTGTAGCCCCCATTGAAGCAATGAAGTTCATTACATTGTGATTATATCCTATTATCGTATTATTATTATTATTATTATTATTATTATTATTATTATTATTATTATTATTATTATTGCGAATAAGTCCAATTGGGACTACGCAGAGTTCTCAGATGTATTGCTTAGCCTTTCTTTGTGCTCATCTTTCTTCCATCCTTTGGCTGTGCGCCTTTTTTCTCTCTTCGCTCCAAGCTTTTCCTGTTCTCCACTGTGGTACGTTTTCCAAACCAATCCTCCGTGACTGCACTTTAAATCTAAATGTGTTTCTATTTTGAATGTTTACTTCTGTGATACCTGATAAATTAAAGTTCTTTTAAATTTAATTGATCCATTTTATATTTTATTATGATTATTATCATGATTATTATGATTATTATTATTACTATAGTGTGATGGGATTGGACATTTGTCTTGTGTGATACCTCGCGATGACTAAAGTGGGAATTGGGATGTACAGTCCGTGGGGCGGGGCGGGGCGGGGCGGTTTATGAGGGATGGCGATGAGTGCTGGTGGCGGCGGCGGAGCAGTCGGGAGGGCCGCGCCGCTTTTAAGTTGGCTCCCGAGGCCGCGAGTTGAGTTGCGGCGCCCGGGCCGCTGGGGTCGTAAAGGGCGTCTCGCCTCGCCTCGCCTTGCCTTCCGAGCTGCGGTTAAGGGCTGCTGCGCGGCACAAGACCCCGCCCCCTCTCCCACCTGTTGCCCCCTCTCCCGCCCCCACCCACACTTCTTTCCCCTCCCACCTTCTCCCGCCGCTTCCTCCTTCACCCTCCCGACCGGGAAAGGTGGCTCAGGGCATCGACTTATGCAATGCCTCTAACCGGGATTTCCTAGGTGACAAGATTTTCGACGCTAGCTACAGAGCAAGGTCGACCGCCGCTTTCTGGAGGACTATTCTACCGGCACTCTACTCTGATCGGTAGTTTCCCGTGGTGTCTCAGTTCAACACCAGGCGATTACCGGAGCATTACTCTCACAAACGGGCCACAGATCTCGCTCAATCTTGCCCAGTCCTATCCTCATCCCTTGCTTACACACATTTACACTACGTGTACCAGACATGCCGGGAGACCGGTCGGGAGCTTAAAACGTGCCTCGGCTGGGGCGGTGCCCTGCAGGTGGGAGATATCTGGTTGGGGAAAACCTCGCTAGCCGACGGTAGGTTGGCGTCGGATCTCACTCTCCAGCAGAATAAGATCACCGCCATCTCCCGAGAACAAAACGTGCACTACACTTACGGGACTGGTGACATAACTTCCATTTCTTCCTCCGACCCTTCCTTTTCTTTTTTCTCCTGCCCCCTCCCTCTTTCCCCTCTCCCCCCCCCTCCGCCCCGCCAATCGTTCTCTATCGCCTCTTCCTCCGCCCGCAACGCACGCTCTGCCACGTCCCCCCCCACTCTCCGTTCCTGTCACCAAACCTTCCCCCGTCTCGCCACATCTAGACTTGAAATGTAGAGTATTATAAAAAGGTAGATAAACAATATTTGATACCCCACGTTTCTGTGTACAAGATTCAATCAGAGCGATTGAAGCAAAATCATAAATATTTATTGATCAGTGAGCGATACATGAGCAGCGTGTCTCCTTCTCTGAAGATCTAGGAAGTGAATCATAGGAAGTGAATGTTCGCGTGGCATTGTGAAGTGGGTTCACGGTGTGTGGAATGCTGATGTATCTTCCAGCGATGAATAACCTATACGCCCGTCGTCACGAGGGGAAGCTCTTTGCATCACATTGTCTAGGGAAATGTAGAAAGGAAGCCTAAAAGACTTATGAAAACTGCATACAGGTTTAATAGTTTAAACTGTAGGTTCTTATCTTTTTTATTTTAATTTTAACACAGTTTCCTGTCTCTATGAAAATATTAATATATCTCCTTACGTCGAAACGTTCTTGACTGTCAGAAAGATTTACTGTAAAAATTAAAAAAAAAATTCGGCATGTCCCAATGTATTTCTAAATTGTGTGACCGTTCTAGCAAGTTCACACCGAAAGCTGTGCAGTTACGGGTAAATATTTGCCGTAAAAGTTGTAAATGTCTGTGATCCCCTTGTGGTTCAAGGGCGTAGTAAAACCATCGAGTGTTCTGTTTTTTTGGACCACGTTTGACACAGGACAGTGAACGTATTTGCCATCCTGACCCTGATGCCCCTGACGAATTTTCTCTTCTTTTTGATCTATCTGGTTTTATTTACAAATCCGTGAGGAAATAAGTATATTTTCTACCGCGTGTCTTAGTTTTGCATGAATTATTAAAAAACTAAATGCAATGATCATTATTTGGTGATTGTCGAGAACAGGAGAGGAGAACAGCCTACTTTCAAGAACGAGCGCATCTGTTGTATATCAAATGTTGAATACTTGCGAATTATCTAAGTCTGTAGAACAGATACAAGCAGTTCTTTAAATTTAGTGTCATTGCTATAAAACTAGTTAATTAGAGTAAGTGCGAACACATCTGGGATACATTACTTTTCATTTAAAGAAAGAAAAAAATCATGCAATTATTTAAGTGCAAATTTTAAAATATTTTTCAAAACGCCCTTAGTGTTTAAATACATTGATCCTACTAGGCATCAACTGTTTTCCGATAACATTTAGACATCCCCACATTGACGTTTTTAGCTGAAAGAAATTACAAAACATGTAATGGCACCAGGACCTTTCCACGTCTCGGCGAACACTGGGAAACATTGCTTTCAACAGTTTTGTTTCTTTCTTGTAAGTTTTTGTAAAATTCGTATTAATGAAGTATGATGTATGGTAATATGGCTTTAGAATATTGGAACCTAACTGTGTAGCCGAGATCACTATGACGGACGCGGCTTAAGTTTCCCGCCTCGGGTATGAATTGTAGCTTCTGTGGAGTGTCATGGTCGGGCTTTGGCAAACCGTCATGTATCACCTTTCTTTCCCGTCCCATCCCCCGTCCTCATCAAAAGTAGGTAGGCGATGGTTGGTGTGGTGGTTTGTCTGCGGTAAAGCGCCATCAAGGGGTTCACGAAACGCGACTTGCGCGCCCCCTTCGCTCCCCAACTCTAAAACCGGGAGCGGTAGCTCTGTGCATCAACTGATGTCACTGCAGCGCCTCTGACCGGGAGGTCCTAGGTTCCCACTCCCCACGGTGGCAGGATTTTCAACAACTGCTCTGATCGGTAGTTTTCCGTGGTTTCTCCGATCAGCACCAGGCGAATGCCGGAGCAGTATCCAAACGGGCCTCGGACCGCTCGCGACCTGTCCTTCCTCTTCCCTGTCCTATGGTCACACCTTACACACACACTTACACTAACATGCACTACACTACCACACATTCCGGAAGACCGGTCGGGAAGTTAGAGCTTGTCCCGGCTGGGGCGGTGCCCCCTGGTGGGAGAGTCCTGGTTAGGGGAAACCCAACTAGCCGACGGTAGGTCGGCGCCGGATCTCGCCATCCAGCTGGGGAAGACCACCGCCATCTCCTGAGAAACAAACATGCACTACACTAACGGGACTAATGACCACAGCAGTTGACGCGCCCGGAAACACGAAAAAAACAAACCAAACCCAACTCTAAAAGCTACCAAGAGTAACGGTCGGGCCCGTGGGTTACAGGCATCTCTGTATGTACTAGGCCTCTGTGTGTCTTCCGGCTTGGCTCAAGACATCAATTGGTGTCGTTGCAGTGCCTCTGATCGGGAGGTCCAAGGGTTTAAGTCTCAATTCTTGCAGGATTTTTGAAACTAACTAGAAAGCAGGTAGAATTCAGCCGCTGTCGGGAGGAGACTTCCAGCGGCTGCTGCTCTGAACGGTAGTTTTCCGTGGTTTCTCCAATCAACGGCTGGCGAATGCCGGAGCAGTACCCTAACACTCCGGCGCGATATTTTTCCTTTACCTTCCTTGCATCCTCACCTCTTGCTTACACACATTTACACTCACATGCACTACACAACCACACATACCGGTTGGGAGCTTAGAACTTTTCCCCAGGGGGGGGCGGTCTCCGCTAGTGGAGATACCTTGTTAATCCTCGTAATAATAATCCTCGTAATAATAATCCTCGTAAGCCGCCGTAGGTTGGTACGGGATCTTGCTAGTCAGCGGGTTAAGATCACAGCCACCTCACGCGATGAAACATGCAATACACTTACGGGAGTAATGACCTTAGCAGTTGTCGCGCCCGGAATCGCTAATCAAACTATATATTGCTATGTTTCTATGGACCTCAGCGGTGCGAAGGAATGGGAGGTTGATGCATGTGCATCAGGATGCCTAAGGGCAGTGTCACATACTAAGGGCAGGCGACGTCAGTGAATTTCTAGCGGAAACAGCGTCGTTGAAATGATGATGTTGGTAATGATCGCAGAATATTGTTTTTATGCATATTTTGTTGGTAAAGAATATGATATTCCAATACCCTTAGTAATAATGTATTGTTTTTTTTTATTTCAGGTGAGTGAGAGGGCAGTTAACGCCACGGTGAGTGGACGTCACCGCTGATTGTACCTTTGGCTTTATGGTGTCCATTTACGTTCGGCAAACATTAGTTTTACTCCTATGGGTTTGCGCGTCTCGAGTTTAACCGTGCGGTTAATGTGGAGAATAGCGACCCCCCCTCGACGAATGCTATTTTTATGTAGAGTACTCTTACATTACCTTCTGTTAAGTAAGTAGATTAGCTCACCTACATTGGAGTGTGTTTCAAAATAAAATACTTGAAGCGATTCTTAATAAAATATCCTCTCATAAACGTACAAACTGTAACGTTCGGTGTACGATACAGTTTATCCGTAAGACTTTGTGCGTCTCTTTGAGCGGTAATATGGAGGTTAGCGGCTCCCCTCCATCTTTTTCGTGGCAGCAGGATATCCGATCGAACATTTCATTACAGATCTCAAATGTTATCTACGTTTCCATGTCCCTAAAGTCATTAAGCTCACTATAATCTACCTACTTAAAATATTTGACTTTTTTTGTACGTCATTTTTTTTCTTTTAGGGCATTTTAGAAGCATTTGAAGAGCATTTTATTGATGATTTCTTTCGGTGTTTTAGGTCATCAGAATCCGCCCCTTACTTATGACTCATACGAATCTGCCATTGCGTAGTTTGCAAGTTTTTACTTTGTAAATTAAATAAGTAAAATTGACAATGTAGTCCTATGTGTAATATAAAAGTGCAAAATCCCTTATGTCTTTTATTGGGTTCGAAGGCGATTACCTGCCTGCAACAGTTGATATTTTGATTGTTTGATCTTCACCTGTTCGTTGCGGGAGCGGACATTAATTTATAAAGAAGTTGCAACTTTGGAGCAGTGTAGTTTCATCCAGCTTGCCTATGCGACACAAGAGGCCACTAATATGAGTCGCAAGAAAATTGAAACGGATGCGTACTGTAAGAGCTAGCAAACGATGGTTTCCTTGTGGATCCTAACCAGTGAAAATTTGCGTTTTGCGGTATTCCTTATTTCCCACGAGCGAGACACTCGACAGATCGTTCGTGTTGTTCAAATGAGGGAAAAAGTTAACCTTAATGAAATACACTTGAAGAAAATTATTTACCAAAATGGACTGGATTTTAATCTTAATAATATTCAATATTACTGTCCTTCTGAAGAAATATACGCAGATGCGAAAATAGAATGACAGTAGATTAGGGTTTCTGCCTCTAACTTTTAATTCAGACAAAACACTGTGAACATGAGTCTGATCTATGTTGACTCTTTTGCATCACTTCTCACCGCCCAATTTTGAAAGGTTCTCACGGTTTATTCTTAACTCTGCCTGATTTATTAGTTATTCGCTGAACTTTTCCTGATGTATCAGTTACCAGCTTGACTTAAACCGTCGTACCTTGCGTAACGGTGCTCGCCTCGCTTTTTCTTTACTTTGACGATAGAATCGCATTCATTGTGGGCTCACGGGACGACGCGGGGGTTGTGATCCATTCCGAAGCGACCTGACCTATTCGTTTGTTCTGCCTCGCCGCACCGGGTGTCGAGCGCCTCTCTCGGCAATCCCACACGGGCTCTTTCTTGGCCCAGCAGCAGCAGCGGCAGCGGCGGCGGCGCCCGTGTGACACTTCTTGTCGTTCCGTTTCCTCCTCTTTCTTATCTGGCTGTTACCCCTTTCATCTCCACCCGCATGATATCCTGTTTTACGATTTGCCGCCGCCGTCGCCGCTGCCGCTGCTCAGCGTGCATCCGCTGCCGCCGCCGCCGCCGCCACCGCGGGATCGATGGCGCCGTGACGTCAGAGACGCCCGCGCGGGGGCGACGCGGCCGGGCTCCGTTGTGGAGGGAGGGGTGGGTTGGGGGGCGGGGCGGGGTTGGGCTGTGAGCGCTGGGCGCCAGCGGCGGAGCGTGGCGCGGCGGAGGCTGTCGACCGCTTATGTATCGACGCGCCCTGCCGCCTTGTTCTGTAGCGCTGGGACAGGGGGCTTTTCGCGTACAATGCGTTTTCTTGCGTCTTCTGTCTGGGACCGAAATGGGAACGCCAGAGGAATTTTTAGACAGAGTTTATGAACGGTGGTTATTTATAACATATTGAGATCCGATTTCTATAGATAAGCACACGTAGTGAACGTTGTGCCGGAGGGAAAGGGAGAGTTCAAAGCCGCAGACACCGTAATCCCGAAAATCTTTTTAAACGTAGCGCAATCATAAATATCTATATTTAAATGATTGAAAAATAAAAGAATTAAAATAAGGTTATATTTTTATTGTGAAGAGTTCTTGACGACCATCAATGAATTTTTTTTTTGCAGGCAGGTTAACGAGGCTTGGTCAGAATTTTTTTAAAATTTTTCTGACCAAGCCCCGTTAACCTGCCTGCAAAAAAAAATTATATTTTTATACATACTTTTTATGATGACATCTTATAAAAGTTTGATGAAGTCTGCATCAGCGCTGGGAACCGCACAAAATAGTTTTCTCCGCTTTAAGGGGCTCAGGGCATCGACTGATGTGACTGACTACAGTGCCTCTGACCGGGAGGTTCTAGAGTTCGAGTCCCGACGATGACAGGATTTTCAACACAAGCTAGGACGAATGCATCCTCTCTGGAGCCCAATTTCAGTCGCCAGCTGCGCTAGGTAGTTATCCATGGTTTCTCCGATCAACACCAGGTGATGCCGGAGCGGTACTCTTACAAATGGGCCACGCACCGCGCGCGATCTTACCTTCCTCTTCCTTGCCCTCCTCTACAGACACACACACACACAACCACACACGTCATGAGCATAGAGCTTGTTTCGGCGGGTGCGGTTTTCCGCTGGAGGCTGCAAAGATTTTTTTCATTTTTGCTCCTATGGAAATTAGTAATGTAGGTAATCAATGAGTTAAATATATCTGCCTGAATTAGCCTTAAATTGGCTAGTGCCATCAATATTCACTTGCGAATAGTCTTGACCGTAGTATGTAGATTGACTAACCACGTCACACTAGACTGTAACACTCGGTTGATTGAATCATTGATGTTTCCGGCCACGTCAATGAGTATGGTCAATAGTGATGTATGTGTACTGAATGTATATTCCAGTACGTTACGAGATCCTTTCCCAGCAGGATGGTGAGGTCCGGCGCCCACCTAAAAAGTTAACTTGCCGGGTTTTCCTTATCCAAGTGTCTCCCAATAGCAGGGCTCCTCTCCAGCCGGGACCAGCTCTTAAGCTCCCGATCGGTCTCCCGGCACGTGGGGTACTATAGGGCATGTAATTGTGTGTATAAGGGGAGAGGAAAGGACAAGGAAGGCGGAGGAATGATCGCGCGCAGTCCTTGGCTCGTTTGTTAGGAGGGTGGTGGCGTTTCGGGCAGCTTGCCTCCGAAGAGCGCCGCCAGCCGCGGTGTGCCTGCTTTCTTGCTAGCTGCTGTGCGCCTGGGTCACTGCGTGAAGCTGGTGTAGATTACTCTAAGAAGGGGCCGCTTTGACACTACCTGCTTGGCTACTTCTGGCAACATAACTACAAGTTTTGTCCACACTCTCGATTCGTCAATGTGTTCGTTTGCTGTTGGCTCATTTGTGAAACTACCTCTTACAATGTCGTCATTCGACATGACGTTCATTTTTTACGCGTCTTGTAGAACTGGTCCCCTAATCGGGAACGGCAGGATTATATCTCCGACCCGGATGCAGCAATTTCGTAACTGGTTGGTTCGTGATGTGTCAGGGACAGATGATCGAGAACAAAATTAACAAATACAAATTATTAATATCGGATACGTAAACAGTATTGTTTGTAAAGAGCTTTAAAGTGCATGTATTGATTGTCCTTGCGCTGACGTCATCGGGTGATAGCCCCCACCCAAAAAAAGAGAACTGCCTTGAACATTAATATATAATCTGTGGTTTACGATGTGTGAGCACGTATGCGGTAATTCCATTGTAGTTTCCGCGTAAAAAAGATAGAGCTGTGATTTCACACAAACTTTACCAACTCTGATTACAATTAATGTTTGAATTATAATGTAGGCTGGTTCATGGGGCTTGGACAATAGAGGAGAATAATAGACAACATCTAGCCGAAATGAAATTGCGAGCTGGGAGATAGGATGACCGACAAGGCCCGGGAACGCCTTGGAAGTCGAAGCGTCTCGGGTAGGCAATCCGCAGTGCTTCGGTAACTCTTCAGCTCTTGTGGCGTAATCCTTGCCCGGGAAACCTGCCGCCTTGGCCCAGACACGGTCTCTGCTTTGTTTTTTCGGTCTTCTTATACGAGCTGAGATTTGCTCACAGCCAGCAATCACGCTGACTGCACTGACTCCTCTGATGGTTCTACTTTTGAGTCAGGTCGGTATGTCGGATTTTGACACTCCCTACGTAGCCAGGTCCCAATCCAGCCGCTGTCTGGGAGAGAATTCTAGATACTCAATGCTCTACACGCTTTGCGTGGTTTCTCTGATCACTAATAAGTATCGATTGCCGGAGCAATACCGTAACAAATATGCAGCGGACAGCACGCGATCTTTCCTTCCTCTTCCTTGTCCTATCCTTTAGCACTTCCACAAACACACTTATGTTTCCTACATTTCGACTCGTGTCGGGTGCTTGGATCTTGTCGCGGCTGGGGCGGAGCCCCACTGGGGGGTTACCTGGTGGATGAAATCCCTCGCCAAC
Organism: Teleogryllus oceanicus; assembly: GCA_964035755.1. Lineage (NCBI taxonomy): Eukaryota > Metazoa > Arthropoda > Insecta > Orthoptera > Gryllidae > Teleogryllus > Teleogryllus oceanicus. Next base: position 76,066,471 of record CAXIVR010000010.1, read on the forward strand.
CAACACGTAGCCTGGGGAGGGGGGAATGCCGTCTCCTCCCAGGTTACAACACTCACTACTCGAATGGAACTGATGAGCGTAGCAGTGAACGTGCCTGCAAACAATTCAGTCAATCAATCAAACCGTCCGTGGTAGTGATGGTTCGTTCTAAGTCAGACAACCTCCCTTTTGACGAACGATTTCGGAATCTGGGGCGCTCGTGCGCATGCGCACAGCGGCTCTGCCGCCCCAGAAACTGCAGTGCACACGCGCGCGTTCGCTAAAATTCTGGAAATCGTTCGCCAAAAGGAAATATAAACCGGGTGTAGGAGTTTGGATCTTTTGTGTTTGTTTCGCGCATGGGTCAGTGCAATAGAATTTAGATATCGCGACATACGGGCTCCTTCGACCCACGTCTTGCTGTTTTAATGCGGCAGAGCTCGCGCCGAACGTCCGATAGGGAATTCTCTGGAATGGGATAGAATAAAATTCAGTGCCTTGCGTCATAATGTAGTTTAATGGCTCCAGTTTCTAGCGCAACTGTAAATAGCACGCATTTCGACTTTGGCGACTTCCTTCCTATTCACTCCTGCTTTTTTAGTGTTCTTTACCGGTATCGTCTTCCCTATAAATGTTCATGTTCACTTTCATGTTCATCTATTCCAAGCTTACTGTTTCAATTCCGGCTCCCAAAAAGCTGATATTCTCTTTGCATCCTCTTCGTGTCAAAGCTTCAGTTCCTTTGAAATATATTAAAAATATAGGCATATATGTATAAATCTGTACACACACACAGATATATGTATATATACTACGGTAATACGGACATTTATAATATTCATTTAACATGAATTTTTAAAACACGAACTCCGATAATTTCGATCTCTTGGAATTCGTGTTAATGAGGGTATATATATATATATATATATATATATATATATATATATATATATATATATATATATAGACTGATACCTCAATTTTCCCATTTGGAATCCACCATCAACTGCATGATCAACCGTTTCGAAATTGATGAAGGGACAAGGGATTCCTTTAGGGGGGAGCGCCTTTATGAGGAGGATGTTGGCTATGGTTTTCCATACATTCTCTTTCATCATATCCTTCATTAATCACTAGTTTGCCATTTTCTATAATTGAATATTTATTCATCAAGAAAGCATAATCTAAAGAGACCCTGTTACAATCACCTGCATGATCTGCAGTCTTACATGATATTGCATCACTAGAACTTAATATCTAATTTTGATCCTATTACTGGATTACTCCGACCAATGACTACATGAATCTGTTGCTAATCAGCTTTGTAATCATGATTGCAACCGTTATAAATATTGTATGTGTATCGCATTTGCTTATTCCCCTACCTACATACCGATTCATTACTACGCCCTACCCCATTAATACATTTCCTGGCCAATGTGGCTGTGCTGACTTCACTGAAGTTACATGATTATTAAATGTTCGTCTACTCAGCCTGGATTTCCCGCCCTCTTGGGCAGAAACGCAGCTGCGGTTGTTCAAGGCCTTCACGCCACGACGTGGCCCCCCGCGCCCAGCGGTTTTCTGGGCGTCACTCCGATTCCGGGGTTTTCGTTGTCCGATCACACGCCTTCGACGTTCTCGTGCGGTTCTTTTCCTTTATCGCTCTGTCCATGGCTGATGGCCCACACGCACTCACTCGCCACGTGTTTTCGTTTGCACTCGATTGTTCATCACTCGTCAGCGTTTATGTTACAGTTCCTTCGGCTAATTTAACTATTCACTGTCTCTAATTATCGTTCACTTCATAATCAACACTTCTTCCTATTTAGATTTTCCGATGTTAGCCGATTACACGTCCATTATTCATCCACATCACATTTCCCGTGCGCGCCATCTCTACTCCCTGCCCTCTCTCCTTTGTTCCGCCTCGCGTCTCCTCTCGCCCCGCGCGACTCGTTCCCCGGACTCGTTCGTGACTCTCCTGTCCTTCTGCGCGCCCGATTCAAATAGGCATCGTTTTTACTACTGACTGGTGGTATGACCATTAGGTCATTATATATATATATATATATATATATATATATATATATTTCAGTTACTTAAAACATAACTCAGAACGTTATGAAGTGTTGACAACAACTCATCCTCCTAAACCTAAATTTAATAACAAGTACTCGCTTGAAACTTACAACGCAATAATATTACTAAGCTACATGAAACAATAAATTTCTATCCGACAGCCTTCTACGAAGAAACAATTAATTGACTTGGAACTCAAGAGATCCGTCGTGAGCTGTGTCGATGTAAAAATATCGTCTTTAAATGTTGCGAAATGTGACACAAAGTTTCTGGCAAACCGCAAAAAGGCGAGCTATTTTGATCCAGGAAAGTGGGCTCCTTTATCAAGGCAGGAACATTTTGAAGTGGTTATCCCTATTAGAGTGGTTGACTTTGAAAGAACGTATCCGTGCATGGTATACCGTCGTTACCCCTTTGATAATCGAAGGTTGTAAAACAATTAAGTCCTCAGAGGGTTAAGTGGCGTCCGAAATTCGCCACCGTCGAAACCGTAACCTACGATCCCCCGGTGTACGGTACTAGTTGCAGTCTTTTGTGTAATCGAAAAAAAAGTTCTCTTTCTCTCCAATCTGGACCATAGTGCGACGTCCACAGTGATGGAAAACCTTGACACTTGTGAGAACCAGTTGAGTGACGTAGAAGGAAATTGAAGCAACGTTGCAGATTGCATCGCGGATTGCGAAATTCTACACGATTCGGTTGGACGAAGGAACGTTCCATCCACACGAGCACATCGTGTTTTTTACCGATGGGACACCGCATTGGCGTGAGAAGTTTCTACGCTGTAGATAGATCGCGTGATAGGCGGAACGTTGAAGGCTGGGCTTGTTTGTCGGGGATTGGAGGAATGTAATATCATCTGCTCATTCTGCTAAGGTGACTCCGGGAGTGTGACATCCTAGGGTACAAGCATCGACGGTGGTGGTTTTTCGACTTTTAACCTCATGGCTGGATGGAATTTTTGCTTCTGTCTGTAGGGGAATTCAAGCGGCCGGCTGCTTTGGTCGGTACATTCCGGTCTTTCTTCGATTAACACTAGTGGAATGCTTGAGAATACCTTAAAAACCTGGACACAGACCGCGCTGGATCTTTCCGTCCTCATCGTTGACCTAAAAAATTCCATTCACACACACGCACACACACAAATACATATGCATACGTACATATATGTCCATATGCACTCACACTTGCTTAAACCACACTTGTCAGGGCCAGTCAGCTTAGAGCTTGCCCCGGCTGCGGCAATCCCCCTGCCTTGGGGGCGATACCTGGAAGAGGAAACCCTACAAACAGCGTGTAAGTCTGCGCCGGATATCATCTTCCCGCGAAGAGCACAGTGCCGCTGCAGGGAAATAACATTCATAACATGTTTGAGTCTAATAACCGTGATGATTACGTAGGCTTCCGCGGCCGGAGTATGTCTCTTGGCTGTCCGGGACAAGCCGCGTCGGATTGGTCGTAGCTAACGTTTTTCGGCCAACATATTGTGGCCTTCCTCAGAGCGTACGTGGCCTTCCTCAGCAGTACGCTCTGAGGAAGGCCACAATATGTTGGCCGAAACGTTAGCTACGACCAATCCGACGCAGCTTGTCCCGGACAGCCAAGAGACATAATAACCGTGATCGTTGATGCGCTCGGAATCTAAGCAGTCGAATAAATTCCCCTATTGCAGTCCGTTACTCCATCGATTACTCATCATAGATACCAACCTTTCATCTAATGACCTTTATAACATAAGATATGGAATTTTAGCTGTCATTGCTGCAATACAAAATTGTGTTGAAATTGGAGTTGTCAGTACAAGCTAATGAAGATTGTGCTTTATTGTCAGTTGATTTATTTTGTACTTGTGTTGTTTTTCACATTTGTTGGTATCCATTGGTAGTGATTAAATTTGGGTTTTTAATGAATATTTTTTGCTGTAAAATTTTAAGTTTTGTCATTTTATTAGAAAAATATTTTTTTTAAAAAATCATTAAAAATGTAAAGAAATTTTTATGAAGTTATCGATCTTTTTATGTGGGCTGTATAAAATCGGGTGTTGTGCAGCTAGCCCTGGTTTTGAAGCACTTTGGGTTGTCTACATTCTTTGAGAGATTCCCTTCTACGAATGGAAAGCAGTGGTTGTTTCAAGTGCCTTGCCGCTGCGCGAAGTGAGAAGCCAGACAAAGACTTGAGCCCCAACGGACTCCGAGGCGTTTGCCGTGGAGGCGGGGCGGGGCGGGGTGGGGTGGGGTGGGGTGGGGTGGGGTGGGGAGTGGCGAGAGAGCGGTTCGTCCCAGAGGGGAAGGGAGGTGTGGCCCCAGAGTGCCCAGGCCCTCCCACCGCAAAGCAAAAGAGGTTTTATGAAATATTTTCTTTTCTCCTTTTCGAATTCTTTTCCTTACATTCGCGAGATGATACTACAACATTTCTTCCTTACAATATTATTATTATTGATTATTTTTCCAATTACAGCCAGCCAGTTGTATTAAATTGCAGTGAAGTATGTTGGTGAATTATTTCACACGAAAAAAATCATCCTCGTCTTCTCTTCTAGACGAACAATTGTTTCCCCCCGGCATTTTGCTGAGAAACGCTTCATTTTTGCAGAGCAGTTTCTTGACAATTTCTCTTTTATAAAGTCCAGAAGGTTGTGCTTAATAGTAAGTCGAACATTTGAGGACTGTTCTAAGTATAGACGCAGCTAAACTCAACTTGTTTTCGTATTTAAACGAAGAAAATCGCAAATTTGTGAACAATCGGGAAAAGGCTTCAAATAATAGCACCCCAATATCGCATGTGCTTCATTGAAAGGCTGTCAGAATCTTAGCCCGCCAGTAGGCCGTCAGTACTGAATTACTCGCTGCTCACAAATGGCGCTAATGACTTCCCGAGTCTACAACATAAAGTTGTGGTGATATACGGACTGCGACGACCGGGAGAGGTGGAGTGCATCAACTGATGTCATTACAGTGCCTCTGACGTGGAGGTCCTAGGTTCGAGTCTCGACGGACTAGCTTGTCAGCTGGGTCGAATTTAAACGCTGCTTGGAGGAGAATTTTAGCGGCCGATTGCTCTGATCGGTAGTTTTCCATTAAACACCAGGCGAATACCAGAGAAGTACCCTAACAAACGGGCTATGGACTGCGCGCGATCTTTCCTTCCTCACCCTTGTCCTGTCCTCGCCCCTTGCTGACACAGAGTTACACTAACATGCACTACACTACCACACATGCCGGGAGACTGGTCGTGGACTTTGAACTTGTCCCGGCTGGGGCGATGCCCCGCTGGTAGGAGATCCCTGGTTGAAGATGACCCGGGCAGCTGATGGTAGGTCGGCGCCGGATTTTGCCCTCCAGCGCGGGAAGCCGGCGCCACCTGCCGAGGAAAAACATGCACTACACTTGTGGGACCAACGACAGGCGTTGACGCGCCCGGAATCTCTAACAATCGGCGTCGAAATTGAAGAAAAAACTATACGTGAAACACGTACGAGAATGATGTTTCTGAGACCGCAGAGCCATTGCTACTAGTAGTATTACGAGGAATGCACTGTTTTTGTTTTTTTTTTTTTTTTTAGAAATGACGCACTGTTTGTTGTGTGAACATTCATAAGGAATTAAAAATGAGCTTTCATTTAGCTAGTTATCGGTAGAAAGGAACTGAAAGATTTTCGTCATTCAGGTGAAAAAGCTTAATGGGGAATTCGAGGCACTATCCTTATGGTTGACAGCAAAACTGTAAAGGAGTTGGTGGTGCTCGGTGGTGCTAAATCGGGTACTGAGGTTAAATGGAATTCATGAATGGGAAACACGGGGTGCGGTCGTTACGACTACGAAAATGCGCTGCTGACTATATTTTGCTTAGTGCTGGTGTTCTAAGGCGAAGTTCTAATGTGTAAGCAGAAATGTGTTTTACAGAAACCGAGAGCCAAAGTGTGTCTAGTTGTGGGCACTGCTGGTGGCCGCAACGGCTGGCTTTTCTCCGCAGCCTGGACACGTTTGTTGTCATCTCGTCGTTGCGACTCATGAGCTGGGTGACCGATTTCTGTAGAAAAGAAAGGAACGCTGAAAAATGGAAGAGCAAAAAATGTACAGGACTTGAACCTGTCGCCGCCTCGGCGCAGATGACGGCTGCGGAAACAGCTTACGCCACGGGCCGGTTTATTATTATTATTATTATTATTATTATTATTATTATTAGGTTTTTTCAACTCAATTTTAAGTAATGTATTAAAAATTAGAAAAATACATTTTCTAATTTCATTTTTATAATCTTTACGAAATGTACGATTTTCCTATATTATTCTGCATAGGCGCAGGGGTTGTTGAGTCATTTATAATCAGATTCCTGTCGGATTTCAACAATTTCAAAATTCATTACGTAATTTAAAAACATGAAATGGAACATGTTGATTTTAAAGATAGCAGATGCTGTGGGCTTCTTTGCTTGTCTTGTTTTTTGCTTTTTGTTTGTTCCTTCTTCATTAAGAGCGTTCGCTGTGCTGTGCTGTTCCGTCGTCGCCGCCGCCGATAACGAAGCGAGTTAGCGAGCGCTGCCCGTCGGCGGTTGGTGCCGATCGAGACATATCGATACGCCGCGCGCCAATCGCGAGACGAGACGAGGCACCACCTCCTCCGCCTCCTCCTCCTGCTCCATCCCGCTTTCGCCTCTGCCACGGAAACGGAAGGCGCAAAGGCGAAGGAACGAGAAGGAAAATGGAACAGCGTGGTGCGCGTCTGGAAATTAGATCCTCCCTGTCCTCTCCTCTGCTCTGCTCCCGCGGCGCATGGCGTAGATGAAGAGAGCTTTTTGATCGGGGAGGAGGAGGGGTGGTGCCATGTTCTCACGCTGGGGCTGAGGGAACGGGAGAGCATCAGTGTTGCACATGGCTCCACAGCAACGTCGGCAAAGGAATCTTTTCGGTTTTGTCCGCACAGCAAACGCTCGGAAAATTGTTCTCATCTTCCGCCCCGCGGGGGCAGGGTGGGTGGGGCGGATTGGGGCCGCCTCACGTGGAAACGTCCTAGCGGGGAATGGAAACTCCGGGTTCCCGGTGGGACCTAAATTGTTAGGCTGAAGGTGGCTGTAAGCAGTCGGATGGGGACTCGTTGCTCCGTGGGTGTAACAGCTCAGGTGGCCCCCAGTAGGGATTTTGGCTTCGTCGTGGCAGGGCCCGACACTCGTGGGTGTTGAGCAGAAACTGTTCCAACGCAGGAAACCGCGGAAAACAATTCTCGAAATCTGGTAAGCCTCGAGCTGGCCACATCCAGGTTATGGGTAGATTTGCACATCGTTTTCTGACGTACCCGGATTCAAGTACAATATCAAACTTGGTAGTCCATGACACACACACACACGCACACACACACACACACACTCACTCACTCACTCACTCACTCACTCACTCACTCACTCACTCACTCACTCACTCACTCACTCACTCTCACTCACTCACTCTCACTCACTCACTCTCACTCACCACTCTCACTCACTCACTCACTCCTCACTCACTCACTCACTCACTCACTCACTCACTCACTCACTCTCTCTCTCTCTCTCTCTCTCTGACACACACACACATGCACATCAATGTTACTTACATTTCGCTAAGGGTCACCCTGTTCTGGGTAGGTTGTGGAAGTCCAGGAGGCGAAGGTGGTAGCTGGGACTGAAGAAGCTGAGGAAAGCGAAAACAATTGGAATTTGTAATGAAAGCCGCTATATTTTCATTATTTTTAATGTCAATTCGGTTAGGAAATGTTCGATATGTTTTTATACACTAAAGTTCATTTCCAATTTAGAACATGGCGACCCTCAGCGAAATGTAAGTAAAGTTGATTGTGTGTATATGTGCGCGTGTGTGTGTGTGTGTGCGTGCGTGCGTGTGTGTGCGTGCGTGTGTGTGCGTGCGTGTGTGTGCGTGCGCGTGTGTGTGTGCGCGTGCGCGTGTGTGCGTGCGTGTGTGTGTGCGTGCGTGTGCGTGCGTGCGTGGTGCGTGCGTGGTGCGTGCGTGTGCGTGTGTGTGTGTGTGTGTGTGTGGATTATGAACTGCCAAGTCCTCCATCCTTCTGTACTTTCGGGCAAAGCGATTGAAGCACTTGCGGCGAGCATAGGCATATTTCGCGTACCGAAAGCCTTGCGGGAACACAATATGTAGCAGTTTCAACATAAGTTTTGAAGTAAGAGAAAATTTTCAATTTCCTTAAAGCTCTCTGTTGTGTAAAATATTGGACTCGAGTTGTCGCTTGGCGGACGAAAAGGCACGAGTAACATGCGGAAGTAACTAATACCAAGAAATGTGTAAGTAATGCTAAAACAGAATCTGGAAGATGTACGTTCTCAATGAGGGAAAACAGAAAAAATAAGTATCTTGACTGCCGGCCATACTCCTCGGTAGGCGCGAAAGAAATGTTCGATTGCGTCGGAGTAGAAGTGATAATCGAATTGAAGAGTCAGGTGACGGGGCAACATTATGTAATTCCTTCTTTCACATATCCAATTTTTTTTTTACGTTTAATCAAAATATCTTCAAACTCACATGATCCGCCGTAGAAACGAGTTCTAGAGCTAATTTATGTGTACAGAAAACAGTAGGATATGTATACGAGTTTGTTGCAGATAATATCCGATTCTAATTCGCGAATAAACTGGTTAATGCTCGAAGTAGAAGCAGCCTCGGTCTCTCGTTGTGCTATGTTTATAGTAAAAAACGCGAGATAGAGTAGATGAAGTGCGTAATTGTATCGAGAAATAGCAGATACTTGGAGTTTAATACAGGATATAACTGGCAGAGGGAAGTTGGGACAAGATGTGTAGTTTCGAGATCCACGGTGTCAGCGGTAAATTTCTATTTACGCGACTCCACTTAACGTAACCTGACCCTACTGAAGTTGACGCCTCGCTATGCCTTTCCTACCTGGCGACGAGGCTCTGCCCGTCGCGATTTACATAAACATTCTCGAGTTTGTGCAACGCGTGTTTAAGCCAAAATTACTTCATGCGAACAGACGCCTCGTACTTGGACAATTCACCTCATTGTGAGAATTCACTTAATTGTGAGTGTATTGTGAGTTCTTTTTGCAGACTCTGAAATTAACTGGCATTAAAAAAATGTTTGCGAGAATCTCATAAAAGATAAGTATGCTATGCAACTTATCTTTGTTTCAAATAAATCTTTGTTGGGTAATTGTTGAGCTTATTTAAGATAATATCTCCTGAAACAGTGACATGAGATTCACACTTTAAACTTTTTTATTCTTCCACCCTTAAAAGTACAAATGACAAATATATCTGCATTTACGGCAAAAGTGGGCCAAAATATGACATTTTACTAAAAAAGGTGTAAATATGACTTTTTATGCCCAATATAATACATTTTTCTAAAAACCAATTCTTAGATTCGTGCGTACGTACAATTTTGTTTGCAATCGCGAGACGTATGTGCGTACAAAATTCACCCTAAGCTTCAACAAAAATTAGACTCATTAAAATCTGAGCTCGAGTTATCACTATACCCCCATCGGTGAAAATCTAAGTCGGCGCTTTTCGGCAGGCCATTTCGTTCGAAATGAGCGGGGAAAGAAAGTTGCAAAAAGCGATGGAGAGAGAGGTACAGGTATTTTGCCTTGGATATCTGGCATCTGTTCGGGAAGGAGGCGGAATAAAGAACGAAACTCTTTCTCAAATCCTTTTAAAAATAGAAACTATGGTCCTCTTGTTTTTTTTGTTATTTTAAGTCGCATCAACATCTAGTTCATTAGCGACCCTATTGAAGTTAACGTTATGGTAACTGAAGATGAAACGAAATGATGATAAGGGGTGAACGGACGAACACAATTCAACCATGCCCGAGGCGCGAACCCGCGATCCTTTGTTCCGAGATCACTACGACACTACTGCCTTAGCGATCTCGACCACCGGATCACCTATTGCCCTGTTGTCCCGTGTTAACCTCTACTCAAGCCGGTTCTTTTCCTGGACTGTTTCGTATGAAGAATGCCACTAGTGATGTTTTTACAATTCTGTCCCTGAAACGTTGGTTGTCACGTCTTGTGTTAAACTGCTTCGCTCCGAGTGCTTTATGAAGAGGGGGCGGCGTTGAGCGGTGTGGGCGGGTGTGCCCGATAGCGCTGAGGCGTGTCGATGCTACCTATCGATTGTAGCGGCACAGGAGGGGAGGGGAAGGCGTCCCCATCCTGGCGATGCGGTGCGTTTTCCCTTTCGTTTTCGGCTCTAAAAACACGCAATGAAAATGCGTGATAATTAAGCCACTAAGTTTATCGTCGTGAATATTTCTTTTTCTTTCATATCATGTATTATATTTTTATAATACTGTAAAATAGGAAATCGTCGAAAAATAAACCGGAAGCGGTAGCTCAGTGCATCAAGTGATGTCACGGCAGCGCCTCTGGCCGGAAGGTCCTAGGTTCGAGTCCTGACGGCGGCAGGATTTTCGACACAAGCTTTTCAGCTATGTCGAATTCAGTCGCTGTCTGGAGGAGAATTCTAGCGGCCGGCTGCTCTGATCGGTAGTTTTCCGTGGTTTCTCCGATCAATACCAGGCGAGTGCCGGAGCAGTTCCCTGCCAAACGGACCGCGCGCCGTGCGCGATCTTTCCTTCCTCTTCCTTGTTCTATTCTCTCCCCTTACACACACACACACACACACACACACAGTTACATTAACTATCAGATATTCCGGGAGACCGGTCGGGAGCTGAGAGCTTGTCCCGGCTGGGGCGGTGCCCTACTGGTGTGAGAGTCCTGGTTTGAGGGAAACCCCACTAGCCGACGGTAGGTCGGCGGGATGTCGCCATCCAGCGAGTGAAGATCACCGCCATCTTCCGAGAAAAAACATGCACTACATTAACGGGGCTAATGATCAAAGCAGTTGACGCATCCGGGAACTCGAAAAAATCAATCGATCGAAAAATAAGGTTTAAAAGATTCAATTAAATTTTGTATTGAAATTGGATTTTTATTTAACAATATATGTATTAACATACTACGTTTTGGATCTCTTAATGATTTAAAACAATACTATTAAAACTAATTTCTACTTAATTTTTAATTTTATCCCGTCGTCATATGTCAAATTTTTACGATTAAATGGATATTCGATGTGTTTGTACTATTTTTACTCTGCCGCATACTACTTGTGTTGTAAATACTGGTATGCTGCAGCGATTTTGGCGATACTGGATACTGGTGATTTTTTGAAGGAATAACTCGTTTTGTGGGTCCCTGATACCGAAAAAGTGATAATTGTTTCTTCGGTATGTAGCAAGTAAATATCTCTTATAGGTTGTGTAGACAGAATCCACATTTTGTCCGTTCTTTATACAGAAAATGTGATTTTCGGCGAAACGTGTCTATCTCTGGGCTTCTCTCTGTCTCTTTTTATGTCTGTTTCTGGTCTTCTGTCTCTTTTTGTCTGACTCTGTACCTGTCTCTCTCTTCCTCCCTCTCTCTCTCCCCTCTTCCCACTCTCTCTCTCTCTCCTCTTCCCACTCTCTCCTCTCCTGTCTCTGCTCGCTCTAGTCACTCTCTCGTCTGTATCTGTTTCCGTACATCTGTATGTGTTTTAGTAGAATGGCGTGTGTCAATTCCTAGTAAGAACATTACTTCTTGCCTTTGGGGGCCGCGGGAACTTTCGGTGTGAGGCATCACAGGGAACAAAGAGAACAGTATGTTGATGCCAGGACTCGTTTTCCATGGCTCCTGCAGAAGCATCCCTGTTGTTATTATCCCCTTATTTATTTTTCGTGAGTGCTAGATTCTTGTCTGAGAGTAAGCAAGGGACGAGAATTACACCTTCACGTTCTTCCTTTTCCTGGGCAGTAGGTCATTGTAGAGGTTTGCCTTTGCCTTGAATATGAAGGACGTTAGCGTGATCATTAGGGAGAGGATTTTTATGCCCTAAAAATCTTGAAGTACACTTTTAAAAATATGCATTTATGACCTAAAAAGTCTGAAATATGCATTTTAATATGCAAGTAAAATTAACAATATTTCATTTCCTCTATTAATCTTTCTTGATAAAATTCAGGAGAAGCATGCTTGGAATGAAATTATCTATTTTTGTGTAAACATAATGTAATGTGCCCTACTTCGCGAGAGAAATAATTGAAGTAAATATCCACGTCAGTGAAGTACGTGTGTGTCTTGTATTTCTTCTGACTGGTATAAAAAATAGGTTATCAAGAAATATCCTACATTTGCGCACATTTTTTTTTTTCATCTATAGAAAAAAACGCGAATTATGACAAGCTTTTTCGAATTAGTGAACACTCACAAATATAAAGAGTCTACAAAAGGATGAAACGTTTTATAGAGAAGTCTCATTTTAGCTAAATATGCGCCTATAATTACACGAATATGCACCATCAGGAAAAGTCGGCCAAATATTAAAAAATGTGCAATAACTTATTAATTTATATAGAATTAGATTCTAATCAAATGTCAAGAAAATTCACTTAACTATGCAGTGAAACGACGGACAAAAATGTGCAAAATCATATAAATCCTCTCCCTAGTGATCAGAAAGGGGCAAACCACAATGATGACAATAATTGTGAATGAAGTGGTACAGTAAGCCAACCACGATGTTAGTACCATGGAAAAGTATAAGTATTTCATCAAATTCGACCTAGTAACATTAGTGTCCGTGTAATTGGGTGCTGGTCCAAAAACCTGCATCACGGATTCTGCCTTGCGTTTATTGACCACCAGAATTATCACCTCCAGAAATGAGACACTACTTTCGCGGGCTTAACATTTGTATCCTTGTGTGGTAGGAGCATGCTGCGAAGGATAGGTTTCAGTGTTTGACCGACACCAGCAGCACGGTGTCATTGTTATGCGCGAAAGGCTGACCGGACAAAAATTCCTTAAGATGTAAGAAAATATAGAAACCGCGGGTGGAGTTCGCGCGAAAGAACGGTCGGCCACACACGACTCGGCTCACAACATATCGTCTGCAGCAATTCCGTTGCGAGGTGTTTGACCATCCATCCTGTAGTCTCCCAGCGATTTCCTAGTACGGTGAGAAACCTATAACATCAGTCGATTTTCAACCTGTTACAATTTTTGACGGTACCTTTCCTTAGAAGGACGAGTTGTTCGTTCGGAGTTGTGTTTCTGTGTGAGACAATTCTCAGTTTTAAAGCAGTGATTTGTGAAATGTAGTTTTTTCCTGGGTTCCAAATACTTTATTATTTACTAAACACATCATAAAGTGAAGTGGTATGCATTTGGAAAAAAAAAGTACAGCCAGGATTCGATGTATCGCGAGTTGGGAGAGAATATGTGAATAATCTTCTTTTTTTTTTCCGATTGTGCTGCTGGACGCATTGGGTCCATGTCGTCGTGTCGCCAACGGGGATTGCCCATGTAGCTGTCACGGAGGGCAGCGAGCGGAAGCGTTGACTTGGGGAGGGGGTCGTCTCTCGAAGAAAACTGTTCGCCCAGAAGGGCGTGAATATCTGCTCTCTAGCTCAATGATCCATGATCTGAGTGCCATGATTTCTGATTTAGCTGTTGACGGCTGTGTTTACTTTGTTAATCAGTTATCATCGATTGGACACATTCCTCTTATCGCTTTTTTTTCTTTCACATAACACCCTCTTCCGCCAGGTTCCCAATCAATCTAAACAAAACGTGTATTTTAACGTGGACAAATGTATGTTTTGCTTAAAAAGAAACTCATTGTCAGTTCACAATTTGGAGAGTGATATGTTGTTAATTGATTGTTGTTGTTTTTTGAAGAAGTGCTCTTGATGAATTATTTGACTATACATAAAAAAGGTAATATTCTCATCTCGTTTCTTTGTGTCCGTCAGAATTACGAGAACTGCAGAGAATATTTCAATGCGATTTTCATCATTGTCAAGAATAGGGTTTCCATGATTTAAATCCTTTGATTGAAATCGCGATTAAAATTGAATTTTTTTTCAGTTCATTGATTTAAAGCTTTGTTTTACAGATTGTTAAAATAAATATTTATTTTCATGTGTTAAATTCAAACAACTAAGAATTATGAAACATCAGAAATGTGGGTATATAAATAATACGGATACGTAACTAAAATTTTTATTCAAAACAAATTTAATTTCAGAAATCTATATTTGAACACCACAATAATCCTAAAATTTTACCAGTTAATCTTAGATTTATATGTTGGTTTATAAACAGTTGTTGAGTCAGTGGTGAGTTGTTGTTGACATTTACATAATTGAAATGATTGAAGGCGTTGTCATTGTCAACAATAGTACTATACTATTGTTGACAACGCCTTCAGTCATTTCAATTATAAACAGTTTGTCAGCTTTTTCAGTTTCCAAGTGAGGCTTTACTGGAGGTGCTCCTCTCCGAGAGAAGGAAGTGATGTCTTCGCCATAGCGCTGCCTGAGTTACTCTGTTGTTTGCTAATGTGCATGAACAACTACAGGATATTTACAGCATAAACATAAAGCCTAATGACCGGGAGCGGTAGCTCAGTGCATCAGCATCAACTGATGACACTGCAGCGCCTCTGATCAGGAGGTCCTAGGTTCGAGTCTTGACTGCGGCAGAATTTTCGACACTAGCTTTTCAGCTAGGTCGAATTCAGTCGCTGTCTATAGAAGAATTCTAGCGGCCGGCTGCTCTGATCGGTAGTTTTTCGTGGTTTCGCCGATCAACACCAGGCGAATGCCGGAGCACTACCCTAACAAACGGGCCACGGACCGCGCACGATCTGTCCTTGCCATTCCTTGTCCTATCCTCCCCCTTACACACACTTACACTTACATGCACTACACTACCACATATACCGGAAGATCGGTCGGGAGCTTAGAGCTTGTCCCGGCTGGGGCGATCCCCGCTGCTGGAAGAGTCCTGGTTAGGGGGAAACCCCACTAGCCAACGGTAGGTCGGCGCTATCCAGCTGGGGAAGATCACCGCCATCTCCCGAGAAAAAACATGCACTACATTTACGGGACTAATGACCTAAGCTGTTGACTCGCCCCGAATCACTAACAACCAACCAACCATAAAGCCTAATGTCAAGATGTTCTCAAAACTAATTTCATGTATTTTTTTAAAATATGAGATTACAATATGAAGATTCTGTTTTGTGTTTAGTTTTTTTAATGAATAAATTTAACAGGAGTCAAATATTTTTTCACCCAACGATTACTTTTATGCTTAAAAAGAATTGTGCACGAAAGCCGTGCATTACATGTTTCAAAATTTCATGTATGCGTATTCTTAATACAAGTGTTGTAATAATGACACCTGTTACGCACAATAATACACAAGAAATTAAAACTAACCCAGATTTTAAACCCATAATGTTACAGATTTAAATTAAAAAATCCGATTTAAATAACAAAAGCCGATTTTTAATTTTTTTTAATAACGACTTTTAGGTAGTTGACGTTAGTGAGACCTTTTGACCTAGTTGAGAACGGTTATCTCAGAACTTATGTGTTCATCATCACGCTCTTCACTGAACACTATTTTTTTTCAGAGAGCTGTTTTCCAATAAAATAGAGGTAAATGTGTCATAGTTGTCTTTACCTCCAGGAAGCGTGCAGAGAGGGTGGCGTACCTCCAGGCTGCACGGAGTAATGGAAAGTTCGATTTACTAAGACAGTTTTTCCCAAGGTGGTACTTCTGAGTGACAATCCACTGTGACATTCTTTTCTTATTACGATAGTTTCGTGTACTACGGGTTCTCCTTATCAGTTTATTTCCATTTCTGGAGAGCGTCAATGAGAGCATCATGCAAAACGGGTGATTTGAGAGAGTTTTAAAGAGGGCAGATTGTTGGTGCGTTACGTGAACCATTGAGTAGTTGTTTGTAGCAGTGAGTGCATCCTTATTTAGTGTATGGAGGAACGCAATGTCCAAGGTTAATTCGCCTTACACGATTCAGGGCACGCCGGCATTAAATGAGAGGAATAATGATCGGAAATCACTCCTGACAGGGAACGCCGAACATTGAAAAGGATTGAAGAACCGTCGATCAACCACGGCACAAGTGATTGCTGAGCTTAATGAACACATTGAAGTATATTGCCACAAAAACGAGAGCTTCGTAAAATCAATACGTTTACTAAGTCTGAATAGTTCTTTATTGAAAACAGCTCTACAGCGAAAACAATTGTGTATGGAACATAACCCAAGTGCACTGGATGATTAAAAGAAAGTGAGACCGCCTGATGATGATTACTTCCAATGTTAATATTTTAGAGAATCGTGTGCATAAAATGATATACATTTTGTTCCTTTTCAAGGATGCAGTGTTTTGTGATAATGCCTCAATTATTGTCAATTCTAACTGTTAAGGCACGTTTTGAAGACAAATGCCTCCAATACTTTCAATGGCCATCACTAACACCCGACCTGAACATTATTGTGCCGCTGCGGTCCATTTTAGAAACCAAGATAAGATTTTCCTCTCGTTCAGCGCAGATACTGCGTGATGTTTTGAGAAGGAATGGGGCAAGTTTCCTGTTGATACTTTTCAGTATTTGTATTAATCTATGCCAAGATGAATTAAATTGTATTAAAAGAACGAGATTGTACAACCTTGTAAAGAAATATGTAACATGTTCACGTGTTTACGTTTTTTGTTTCCCTTTGTGTATAGGTTGTCCAGGGAGGAAACAGCGAAAATAAGATCTTAAGTCAATTTTAAGCATATTTCGTCAAATAAATTTCTTTCGATATTTCCAATGGTCGAGCCGCATGCTTAAAATTGAATCAAAAGCTTGTTTTCGAAGTTTCGTTGCGTCGTCCTTAGACAGCGTATATAAAAAGAAATGTAGGCAATCCGCAATGCATCAAAGCTTGGCAGAACACGGCAGGGCACGGTTGGAAGGTTCTGGGTGGGGAGGCATGGAGTGGAACTGGAAGATCTAGAGTGAATTAAAGAAATAAGGCAGACCTTATCAAATTCACACCAAATAGCTTTCAATATGTTCATGGCCTCCATTAAGCATCTGCATTCGGGAGCGTTTCTCAGGAACGACCCTTGAAGTAGGTTCCGCTCTAAACGACGATGAGTAGTGTTCGTTTAGTGAAGCTCACCAGGAGGATGGTAGGTGCGCGAGGCCGTCGCTCAAGAAGCCGGAAGGCCGAGGGGGAGGGGCGGGCTCAGCAGCCGTGCGAGCTTCCTCAACGTGGGCGGGCGCGCCCTGGCCCCGGCCTCGCCCCCGGACCCCGCCCCTCGCTCGGCGACTCGGCTCGGCTCTCGCTGTGACGTCACGAGCTCCCGGATCGATGCCCCGCCCCGCTCCTCACCGCTGGCGGGGCAGGGCGGGGCGGGGCGGGGCGGCGCGCAGGACCCGCCCTCTGCCGCCGCATTGCAGCGGTCGCCCCCGCCCGCGCTCCGCCCCGCCCTCCCTCGCCCCGTTACGCCTCCTCGCCTACTCGCTCGTTGCACACTCCTTGCGCGCGCCGCCTCTCGGATGCCTCGCTTGTAGGAGGTGGAGGAAGAGAAGAGAAGCGGGGCGGAGACGAAAATGATAATCAGGAAGCGGGAGTCATTTACAGCTCAGAAAAGAATATACGCGAGGGACAAATGTAATAATTTGTCACATTTTTTCATTTATCTGCACTTTTCCTTTCATTCCTTTCTTTTTCCTTTCTTTCTTTCTCTTCTCTCCACCTTTTCTTCCCCGTTGCTTTCGTCTCTTTTTCCCAATTTCCTTCTCTTACTCCTCTCTTTTTTTTTTCCTTCTCTCTTTTCCCCTTTTCCCTTCTGACTCCCCTCTCTCTTTCCCTCTTCCCTTTTCTCACTCATCTCTTTTTTCCCTTACCTGACTTCCTCCATCTCTTCCCCACCATATCTTCCGTCCTGTCTGCCTGTCTGTCTTTCTTTCCGTTCGTCGGCACTGCGCTCGCCGTCTCTTGTGGAGGAATACGTGATCTCGCCTTGAGCTGTGGAGCCTGCGTGATTAGTGTAGAGGCCCGCCCCCTCTAACGATCGCGTCGATAAGATGACCCGCGAGATAAGAGGCTTCGCTGCTAGATTGCCGTCTAAGAAGCGAATGGAAGAGAAATAACTGAAATTTTCCTTTTTGGCTCAGTCGGGATTGTTGGTAGCGATAGACCCTTTTGCATTCCATTTCCTGCAGTTTATTCCGTTCTCGTCTCTTGTCTCCTTTTGCACCGAGCACGGTGATAGCGTGTATTCGTGTGTGCTATTTACGCCCTCCGGACAATGATGACAGAAGTATTTCTGTATTAAAGACTCGATCGATAGTGGTGATATTTCCCAGAGTAGGACAGCCATTTGACAGAGTAGGACAGCTTAACCCTTTGAGGACTGGGTCTTTTTGTCTCCTCAAGTATATTTTTTAAAATTGCAAAATAGCTCCGATATTTATTGCCTAGTGTGAAGTTTGCTATGTGTTACATCTACTCTCTAGTTTCTTATACCTCAAGAGAGAAACACATCTCCAAATTTCTTTTTCAAATGATCGATATCAGGAGTGTCAAAATTACCAACATCCACTTATATGTTAAGTATTCTTTCTTTTCCTTCAATATGAAAATCAGTTTAGTGATGTTGGTGCATGGTTTGTATCAACCGTGCGTGGTTAGATCTTCATTTCGTTGTTGAATGGATTTAATGTTATATATTTTTGTATTTATCTACAACATTTCGAAAATAAGGGAATGTGAAGCCTTCGTACCTTCTCTTGAACGTAATTTTTATTCTACAGCGCCCGAGAGGTCTGTCGGGGGACCGCTGCACGCGCGTGCTACGCGTGTTGCGTTGCCCCTGTGACTCCTCCCCCCTCGTCCTGTACTGCTGGAACGGAGTACGAAACACGCTCCACTCATTCGACTCGACTGGACGCACAAGCTTCCAGTTGACAATACCGAAAAAGAGTTTTTAGTGTGACAAAGTACTACCTCGCTTCTGGTATAAGTAGAACATTCTCGCGCTGCAATCTGCGGACAAATAGCTACTGAGAAAAATTACTGTACTTGGGTTTTTGTAACGTGGCGGCTGAGGGTAGTATCTGCAAGGTGGAATTCGGCCCGATTTTTTGAGTCATTCTCAGTCCTGCCGCTAGAATCGCTTGATCTTCAGCACTGCTTGATGCGGTCACGATCATGCGACATCTTGCGGCAGGACTGACAATGACTCAAAAAGTCGTGCCGTATTCCATCTTGGAGATGCTACCCTCAGCCGCCACGTTAGAAAAAAAAACAGTATAGTGTATGTGGTAAGTAATGAGTTCATACTGAATGAGTGTGTGTATATGAGTTACCGAAACGTTGACATCAATTTTTTCTTGAAACAACTTAAATGTTTGTTGGAATCTTGTCATTCCATACGGAATTTCATATCGTACTTACGTCTATTATTGTGTGAAGCCGGTATACTCACCTGCTGTGACAGAACCCTTGCACTCTTGCTCTGCAGAAGCCCTAGATCGTTTCAGTACTATACTTAGTGCAGTAATAAAATGCTGTGTAAAATGCAAATTGTACCAATACTGATCATGAGAGAGACCCTTGAGACGAGACCCTTCCCCTGCATGAGATAGCACATAGTGTCTTTTCGACCGGTTTTCTATTTCTTTCAAGCGTCCTGGTACCTGGTTTTCGATTCACCTATAGTAACCTGGTAAGGGAAATTGTGGGTACATGAAGGCAGCCGGGGATGACGCACACGAAGCTGTGAAAAGTCCTCCATATCACGAACATGCATCTTTGCGGAATCCGGTTCACCTTCCCCGTGTATTGTTTTCTGCCTCAATGCTTGTTGTTGGCACACATATATTGATTATACTTGAAATTTTAAACTTCGATATGTCTTGAGCGAGCAGTGCTTTTCTAAGATGACTCGCGGGCGCTTTCACGTGATGAGAAGCTCCGAAGCGTACCTTAAGAAAAGGAAGTTGAATGTATAGTCGGAAGCTGACTTGTTTGCGTGCGGGGAGCGGGGTGTCTTTGGCTTATTTGTTTTACTTATTCTCGTTTGCCTTTTTGATTTTTGCCTCTAGACACTTGGAGCAATATATTTGGGACAGATAATAATTGCGGACTAGGCGGGGACAGCTTCCAAGACCACCAGGCGCATTCCTTAGCCTTGTAATCGAGTCGGTTCCCAACTATAGGTGCTATAATATTCTACTCATGACCCACAACGTTCGATATTGGAAACACACGTGTTAGGTAATTTGGAATTAACTCCCATTTTTCAATTCTCATCTGAACATATCTTAATTTTCGAACTGTTAATTCTCAGCATCATGCAGACGTTTCGAAAGATAACTTACAATGCATCAAGGAATTGACAACATGGAAGGCAGCTTTTGCGTCTCTAGGTGCTGCATTGCTTGATGTAGGACCTGATTCATGAGAAAGGATCGTGAATTTTATTCTCGCTTTCGAATGCACTCGGATATGAACTATCGTTCCATTCGTTGTAACTATCCGGGTGAGAAATATTGAAGTGAGCACATGACCCAAGCACTTTTGCGAGACGTAGTTTCTATTTCTCTTCTCGGTGTTTTCCTACTCGCTAATTTTTATCTGTTTCTAAATGACCAACTTGCCTCTGATGGACAAGCCGGTGGTTGACAAGCTCTTTCGCTTGACAGTTATGATTCAGTTCTTTGTTGAATCAGAACAAGTAAATGAACTGAAAGGGAGCCCTACCAGCGACCTTTATATTTTTGGAAAATTAGTTTTTCCGGGTTGCCCCATTTCGTAACTGTGTTATACAGGGACGTGCTTAATCTCAAATTCTATGTAGAATTAAATTCACTGTTTCACATTCTGTGAGATTTAATCACACGGGTTAAGGCACCTCTGCTGTTAATAATCACGTAGAATTTAAATTTTTACTTGCGGTCAACACCTGCCTGACATAATGTAGTGCGCAAATTTCAGGTCCTGGCCGCTCGAGTTTGGAATCCAGAAAAAAGCGATTTTCGTGTTTTAAATATTAATTTAAGGGGAATTCCTTTTTAACCAAAATAATTCTGATTCTTGCAAGATGTTGCATTAATGAATGATGTATCATCGTGCTAATCGTTGCAACATCTTCCAGTCGTCTCCTTTATTCATACGATATTGTTTGCTTAGCAGGGAATGCGTATGTGCGGACTTGTGGTTCGAAAGAAATTTCACTAGTCGCCAAAAATGCCTTTTGCTTGCACAAAATGCTAGGAAGTCTATTGTTGAGTTATGTTTTCCTTTTATTAGTTGTTGAAAGCATTATCATTTAACCCAGTCCAACGTTTGAATTTCTTTCAAATTGAAAGCTCACTGTGGCCGTTCTTCTTGCGATTCAGAATGCCATATAGCTTTCAAAATACATTGATCACGCCGATGGCTTTTCAGAACTCGACCTGGCACAAACGAAATATTTTAACCTTGTTTCTTCTGCAAAAATGAAGCTCAGTTACTTGTTGATCGTCCGTTTTTGCATCTGTGCTGTTAACAGTGCTTGATTTATAAAATGTTAAGTACCCGAAAGCGCCCCAAATTAATTAATTTAATTAAAAGTTATATGTATTTATAATATAATTTAAAAATACATTCCCAAGGTACCGGAACGCCGTTCCGTCGCGTTCCACCAGAAATCAAGCCCTGACTGTCAAAAATCAGGTAATGTATCGATACCTACTTGCTTCGCGACTTCCAATTGGAACGGAGAGGCGTGAGTTGTCGCTTCTCGCTGTCTACTGTGTTTTGCTAAAATTCTGTTCTCTGAGACTGCCGCTAGCAAACGATGAGCTGGATCATCTGGAGACATTTTACCCACTTGCCATTCACGATGAAATATTTTAGCCTTTTGTGGTTTTCAATACTGCAAGTAGCGCTGTAGTGTTTTTGAAAACATACTGAGAAGTGAATGCGTCCTAAATGCAACCGAACCAGGAAATAGCGGTATAGAAAGACTGAGGAACATGTTTAAGTTTGTGAAAAAACTTGGGTGAATTTGTTGAAGCAAAGGAAGGATCAAACTTTCGCCGGTAAAACCGATGCAATGTGGAGGGGTAAATTGTTATATATTTTTTTTAATTTCCCCAGTCGCACCTGCGACCAGTGTATGTATCGAAAATTCCCAATGCTCTCCAGATATTCAGTATCTGGGGTGTATGGTATCGAAAATTTCTAGTGTTTTCGGGATATTCAGTGAGATATTTAGTATGTCGGGTGTGTGTTATTGAGTTTCCCCATGCTCTTGGGATATTTCGTTAGGTATTTATTATTTTGGGTGTTTGGTGTCGAGTATTCCCAATGCTGTCGGGATATTTAGTTTGGTATTTAGTATCTGCGGTGTATGATATCGAGTATTCCCAGTACTCTCGGGATATTTAGTTATGCATTTAATGTCTCAGGTGAGTGGTATCGAATGTTCTCTCATGCTCTCGGGCTATTTCGTGAATACACACGTCAGAGCACTCAAAAAACTATTCAATATTGAAATAAGACGAAATAAAAATAGTTTTTGTAATTTTAATAAACTAGTCAATTATGAAAATCTTAATGCACTGCCTCATAGAATGATTTTGTGTGGAACTAAGGAAGTGAAATCATAATGTTTCATTTATATTCTAAAATATCTATGTAACAATTGAAAACGGATGTAACAATAACACGCAACATTCCAAGAAACAATAATTTATTACCTAATTAATGACTATTTTAAACTTGATGTTAAATAATTTAATGAATAATTATTAAAAAACCGTACCAGTAGCCCAGTCACTAAAAAAGTGTATCTCTTTTTTAAATTTTATGTAGAAAGTTTACAATTGATTTAACTTCTAGTACTGTTTCAAAATGTTTTCTCTGTTTTCTCATGCTGCTTTTGGGCTTTGAATTGCGTATTTTCTCTGTCTGCTTGTGAAGTTTCATCAAAACATTTCAATAGCTTTATTACTTATAGAGTTTGTTTCTTTTCAGAATAAAATGCTATACACTCTCTCGCGAAAATGTTTGAGACTAATGAAGTAAGAATAAACAGGCATATGTACCGTAAAATACGCTGAGGATACTTTAATATTAGGCAAGCAGTGTAAAGTGTCACTGTTTGCATCAGAATCGGAAATGTTATAAGCGCATTCTCATGATGATTGTTGCGGATATCTCCGTTGAGTTCCTGACGTAAGAAATAGGGCATAACTTAAAATTTTTCAGACCTCGTTCTAAAATGTTTCAAAAGGTTCTCTATCCCGTTCATTCCCTCAAGTTTCAAATCCTATAGTAATACCAGAGAACCCGTTCTATCATGTCTCATTTTGTATTGCTCATTTTATTGAGATGAATGTTCATCATCAGTTGATTATGATTTCAACAGAGTTTAATTTTCTCCAGTAAATATTTTTTTCCAATATTTACATTTCGAACTCCTAAATTGAAGGTTCATAAACGTGTTGTAAATTGTGTGAATATTAATTACGTGCGGTAATTTCCATTTGACCTGCACTTTCACCAACATATGATTTATTGAAAGTTGATATTAAAAACGGTAAAATATGTCGTATTTGTTTCTAGTAGTAAATACACAGCATAAGTAGCTGGACCCATGAGAGCATTCCGTACCGCGTAGATCTTTGTTTAAAAATAATAATAGTTTAGTACTGGAACGCAACATCGGACGTCCAGGTTTCGCACTCAGCGTTACATCATCGTATATACCCAATATACAGCTTTTATCACATTAAAGTAGTGTACACATTAAAATATGCGTAATGATTTTAATACATGCGGAGTTCGAAGTAAAGTTGATGATACTAAATAAAGTATGATAGAATATAATACGAAATGTAATGAAAATAACACACCGGCATTTACGTGACGCAGTATTCAGGGCTTGAGCTTAGGAAGTTGGGTTTCTGTATAACCCTATTTTATGTTTTAAACAATGATTTACAAGATGATGAATGTTTGCTTGTGTTCAGTTAGTGAAGTAGTTTTAAATAATTTTACGCATTCAATACATTTTTTTAAAAAATTTAAATGTACACTCGTATACTTGTTCATTAATTTCAGTTAAAGAATCACCTGAAACAACTTTCAATGTAGTGTATGTATATAAGTATGTCTGTGTTGATATTTGTGTCGTTTCCTTAGAACTATTTGGAGCAAAGCCTTGAGTATACCTCTACTAGATCGATGTTTGAGAGTTGGGCGCACTGAAATGAAGGAACAGTTTCGCGTCGCGTCTCGCAAGCTGTGGGTTGTGGTGCGTTCAGTGTTGTTGTAGCGCATTCTTTCTCTATTGGTTCACGTGCGTGAAATTCGGTTTTCATTCCATTCCAGTCGTGCTTGCGCTTGGCGCACGTCGGCACCACCGCCGCAATCGACTGTGTCGGAGGACGCCTCGCTCCCACATCTGCTTCTGTGCTTTGCAGGTCTCTCTCCTTGATAGAATCAGGTGACGTTTTGTGCGGCTTCTTTCGCCGGATTTCGTTGCGCTTTCTTATTGGGTTACCGCGAGCGAAATCTTTTGGTGCACGTGGAACGGAGTTGTCTCCGAGACGAACAGACGACACAAGGTAGTTTTTGTCTATCCATGTGAGATGTTCTATCGGTTTCGTTTGTTGGGTTGTTTGTGTGGGTTTTTAGACGGAAATGAAATTAGCAACCCTTCAGATCTTCCTTCCTCTTCCGTCCTTCAACACTAGAAAGACGTAGTGTGTCAAAATGACACGTATGTAATGTTTAACACAGCGCGCTTATTGACATTTAGCAATTAGAAAACTGGTTCTTTGAAAGTTGTTTTATTAGTGCAGGTACTTTGTGTTGTAAAGCGGAATCCTGTATTTTTCATAGAATTGAAAACAGTCTCAGGTATACCTTGAAGAATCGCAATATGTCATTTTGACACAGTATTATGTTTGAAAGTTCCACATCATCCAGTAGTATTATTTGTATTATACTTCCGTTTTCTGGAAGAAATATTATATCACTAGTTATAAAGATATCCATTTTTGGTTTGATAAGACCAATGTTGCTTTCTTGAAATTCAACGAAAGTGTGTTGCGGAGCGTTGACATTATACTTCCTGTTTTTTTTACCTTTTTAAAAACCTTTTTTAATATTATTACTTTTGTTTTGTTCATTGTTCTGTACAGTCTATATTTCTTCAAATTTTGTAATATTTTTTTCCAGTTAGGTAATTTGTAATTTAAATATTTTATATTAAAAGGTTCCAGAAATCGGTGCGTTTATTCATTTATCTATTTTACATTGCAGTAAGGGAGAAAAAATATTTTATTTCAAATATTTGTTGTTACATTATTTAAAATTTTAATTAGATACCGTGTATCAAAAGCCACACAACAGTCGTTGTAGGTACAACCAAAAGCCGGTTCTTGGAGGATTAAATGTTTTTCTTCTTATATAAAAAGTAAGCTTGTATCTCAGAAGCTTCAGAACACAGAAAACGAAATGAGATTTTTTACCGTAATCCGCAGCCCGTGAGCGGGTCGATACTCCCAAGCTTACAGAATGTGAATGGTGTCCAGTAGTGTGGACTTTTCGTGTTGGTATGTCAAGTTCTAAGAGTGTTCGCTAACTTTCTGGGGAATCGCCGCCTGAAACTCAATTACCACTGGGACAAATGTGACCCCCTTTTTTGCTTTAAACTGTGTATGGAGGTCATGATATGTTATATTTAGGTCTCCTAATCCACTCACGAATTTGCTGGAATGACCACGTTCACAAACCATACCTACTTTTCTTCAACGACACACTGATCTTGTAGGTTATGATCCACTCGATGAATTGTGTTTACCTTGAAATCCGAGTATTTTCTTATCGGATTTTCGAGCACCGTGTGCATGCTGTTTTCCGCTATTGATCACTTGTCTGCAAGCTTCACATATTTTAGATAAACATGGGGAGGGGCAGTGGCAGTGGCATGCCGTTGTTTTACATCTGTACACTCATGAAGCAGTAAATTGTTACGTGATTGTTTCATCTTGTTCATTGCATTGTCTGCTCTTGATGTGCTTGCTTGCTTATTCTTATCTTCTTCCAGATGAATGATCTTAGTCCTGAGGACCTGTTCTTGGGTTTCTACGACAATTCCTTCTGTTTCTTTCTTAAAGTAGCTATCTCGTGAGTAGCTCGTTGAGAGAATAGCATCTATCTTCACTTCGGTGTCATGAGAATATTGTGCATGGAGCGGCTTGCCGTGGCCATCGTATTTGGAGTAGCTGCTCTTTCTTCCACTCTCTATTAATGGAGCAGGCGCTTCACAGCTGCAGGATACCGTCCTTAGGTATATGGTTGAGCTGCGACTTCCTCGAGTCCCAGGTTGAATTCTATCAGTGGTAGCTCCTCTGTTTGACACGTCTTGTTTATCTGTGCGGTCCAAGGCGATGATCTGTGAGATAGAGAAATCTTGTCGACATCGCTCCGCGGTTGGAGTGTGCAAGCAGCTGTCATTAGTTATCTGGTCTGTCGATCTAGATTATCCGGCTCTGCGTGCGTCCAGTCTATTATTCCAGCAGAGGACCTGATAGCCTCAGTGAGATTTCTGCCGCCGAACTTTGGGGTTCTGAGAAGCTTTTGAACATTGCGCTTGCATTTGGGTGAGGCGGGAGGTCTTAAGTCGGTACTGGCAGATGTCTGCGACCTGTTGAAGGCCGAGGTAGTTTTAGACTTCCTTAAGGTTAAGCATCTTCATTACCGTCTCGTAAAATCGTTCAGTATTTGAGGTGTAGGTGATTTATTATTATTATTATTATTATTATTATTATTATTATTATTATTATTGTTATTTCTCATCTTCTTGACACATTTGAATGAATTGCACAGATATACAAAATCGAAGCACAATACATCAATTTTTTAAAAAGAATTTATACTACATTGTTTCTCATGAATTTCCGCACTGTCCTTGTTGTTGAAATAACAACTGCCTTCTGTGAAACCCGTCCTTGTACAAGTCTTCATTCAAACCCAGTTGCTTAAGGCCCCATATCACACTCCTAGGGATAACTCCAGTACTTGAAACAATTATCGGGATATTATTATTATTATTATTATTATTATTATTATTATTATTATTATTATTGGAGAGAGGATTTTATGCCCTAAAATTCTAAAATATACAATTAAAATCAACAGTATTTCATTTCCTGTATAAACTTTTCGTGATAAAGTTAAGGATAAGCATTCTTAGAATGAAAATATATATTTTGTGCAAGCATAATAAAACTTAGCTTACAACAAATAATTTAGGTAAATATGCACATTAGAGGAGTACATTGTACGTCTTGTTCCGTTTTTCTGTCTGTTTTAAAAAATATATCAAGAAAGATCCTACTTTTTCACAATAATTTTATCATTAAGAAAATGAAAACGTTAAAGCTCTTTGAACAATGAATACTCACCAAAAAAGTCCATGAAAACATGAAACATTTTACAAATAAGTTTATTTTAACGAAATATGCAAAATATGCTTATATAATTTCACGAATATGCACCAATAGGAAAAATCGGCCGAATATGCACAAATATGTACTAACATATTAATCTACATAGCATCCAATTCTAACCAAATGTCAAGAAATTTCACTTAGCTACCCTGAAGCAACGGACAAAATATGCAAAATTATAGAAATCCGGTCCCTAATTATTGTCATTATTATCAGTAGTAAGTTTTGCAGTAGTAGAAACAGCAGCCTTTCGCTGAATTTGATAATACGGCACTAGGCCTTCTTATCCTCATAAGAAGTTCCGAAAGTTGCATAGTCTTCAAATTATGTTATTATATAATCATTACTAATATTACGAGAGAGTATGAGCTCTTTTAGCACCACTGATTTATTTAGTATAAGTGAACATTGACATTGTCTATAAAAACAATTAAGCAACCTAGAATATTTTATTTTAAATAGTCCAAGAAATTTGTATTTAATTCTTTCGCATAGTAACGTATTTTGACGATAGTATTCTGATGTAATGTGTTATGTGGTTTTGTATTCCTTCTGTTGTTTTATAGTGTTTTTCTTTTTCTTTGGACAAAGTAGTAATCTGATTGAGGAATTTCTACATTTCTAGTGGATTTGTGAGTTTTACATAATTATTTTTGTTTGTTGCAGGTAATATACAGTTTCGAGCTGTCTTCTTTTCAACAAACTGTCTTGTTGTTGGTGAGTGAAGATTTTTAGACCAATAAATATGCATCAGATCCGTCAGTCCAAATGTTGATGTTGTTGATGATGTTGATGATGATGTTGACGATGTTGACGGGAAACGCCCAGAAACATTCTCCAAATATTGAGTCTTGGTGCGTTAGTGTTAGTGCAACTTCCTATCTAGAACTACTGTTCTTTTTCGAATATCTCTAACCGTTCTCTGTGCAAATAATAAAATCACCAACGAGGATATTGGAAGACTGGTGGACAATTGAAAAGTCACCAGACTTAGATGGTCCGTTCATCGCAGTGCAGAAGGATTTCGCGTGCTTTGCTCTAAGAGTGATCCGGAATGTATTACAGGTGTCTTGAGTGTATTGATTCAGTGGTGAGTTGTAGTTGACACTTACATAATTGAAATGATTGAAGGCGTTGTCATTGTCTACTATTGTTGACAATGACAACGCCTTCAATCATTTCAAGTCTTGCGTGTAGCCGGGTCAAGGGTCTACAGGTGCGGCGCTGTCTGTACGTGAGGAGGGCCGAGATGAATCGAGGCAGAGTACGGGATATATCGATGTTTCGATACATCGCTAAAGGGTTTTCGATGCCGATGAAAACATCGATGTTTTAATTATAGACTAATAAACATGCTATTTTCGTATCCATTTTTAATTACAGTACGTAAAGGGATATATTTTGTTTGGTTACCAGCATGTTAGTAGTATGTAAAAATTATTATCGAATGTAAAGAATAAAATTAACAATAAAGAACATAGTGTTTTTGCTATCGAATTCGTGTTTCACTGTCGATTTCGGCAATGACATGCCTGGCGATAAGATACATTCATAACACGAGCAGCTTTCAAAGTTCCTCTGAGAGTACAGGCGAAATGTGTAGGGTGATAAAGAGGAGGACGCCAAACCACGTAATTGCTTTGATTTGCTGCTACTGTACAACGTGCTGAAACCCATTTATTAAAAAAACATTTTAAAAATATTAAAATTAAACACATGTTTTTGCAACAAAATATCGATGTGAAGAAAACATCGAAAACAAAATATTGATGTTAATGTATCGATGTTTCTGGTGGAAAACATCGATGAGTTTTTGCCATTCCTAGTACGGGATCTCGGAGAGACTTTCTAGGCAGCAAAGACGGGTCCGCCGAGAGATCCGCAAAGGCATTTTTAAATTGAATCCCTTGTTTAGCAAATCAGCCACAAACATGTGTTAATGGTGGAATAATTTTCTAATCTTCATATATTTTTTCATTTAGAATTATTTGAATAAATTCTACTTTCACCGGGAGCGGTAGTTCAGTGCATCAACTGATGTTACTGCAGTGTCTCTGACCGGGAGGTCCTAGGTTCGAGTCCTGACAGCGGCAGGATTTTCAGCCGCTGTCTGGAGGGGAATTCTAGCGGTCGGCTGCTCTGGTTTGTGGTTTTCCGTGTTTTTTTTTCGATTTACATCTGGCGAATGCCGGAGCAGTACCCTACCAAACGGGCCACGGACCACGCGCGTTCTTTCCTTTCTTTTCCTTGCCCTGTCCTCTCCCCTTACACACACACACACACACACACACACACACACACACACACACACACACACACTATCATACCTACACTACCACATATTCCGGGAGACCCGTCGAAAGCTTAGAGCTTGTCCCGGTTGGGACGATGCCCCGCTGGTGGAAGAGTCCTGGTTAGAGGGAAACCCCACTACCCGACGGTAGGTCGGCGCCGGATATCGCTATCCAGCGGGGGAAGATTACCGCCATCTTCCGAGAAAAAAACATGCACTACACCAACGGGACTAATGACCAAAGCAGTTGACGCGCCCGGAAACACGAAAAAATCAATCAATCGATCAATTCTACTTTCATCAGAAAATTAAAATCGTGTCGAAACATTTGGTATGATGTGACTGTTTTTTAAGTTGGGTATATTGGCGGTAGAGTCGTTATTGAAATAAATGATTCAATTGTCCTCCTCACCGCAATTTTCCATCGAAGCAGAGCGGGCGTAGAAACGTGCACATGTGTGTCCGTTTCGCCCCCAGCGTTGACACATGATCTAAGCGCACGGTGCTCTGTGCAGCCAGTGGGGCCAAAACGAAAATGAACACTATAAACATTCGCGTGCAGCATTTGCGTTGTTAGCCGGTCATGTGGGCGAACGTACGTGTGCACCGCGGCTGTCACTTGGAATTCCGTGCAAGAAATGAATGTTAGCGGTTGTGGTTGTGGCATGTGGGTATTTCCAGTTTCTCGTGTATCTACCTGTAGAGCTAATTCTTCGTAACTAATGTGCTAAGGAAAAACTAGTGCATTCCGAAGAACCGGCTCCCTAGTATCGATATTGGTGTGATGAGAAATATAATTCTTAGACGTGCCTTCTCAGCAGCATAAATACTACGAAAAAAAGCAAACAAAATGGTTTTCTAAGAGGTAGCATGCACACTACTTAAGAACACAAGTAATATACTCTGGAATAGCACTACAATAAATTATATATTTTATCAAAAACTGTCTGAACGAATACTGAAATAGCAAAGTACAGTATATAAAGTGAAGAATAGTTCTTTACATACAAAGAAAATATAAAAGGTGCTGTTTCATAACGCAACACGCGAATTACAAATATTTAATGGAGCGCGGCCTTTTGTCGCACTGTCGCAATTCATTCAATATGATAGTGGGCGAAACACCACCGTCAAAGTTTTGCATTTTTTGTTCAAGATCAAAATTGTTTAATTCTTGGATTTTCCGTGAGGTCTTGGGTATGTAACGAAACCAGAGACACTTCTCACGTAGCCGGAGGCTGCATGATGTTTTTTTGTTTTATTTTCCTAATTTCTGCACGCATTGGAAATTAGCAATACTGAAATAGCAAAGTACAATATATAAAGTGAAGAATAGTTCTTTACATTATTAACTTCCCTAATTACCTCTCAGAAAACTCCTGTCTGGGCCGACGGTCGCGGTCGCGGTCCCTTTTTACTACACTAGGAGCAGAGCTCCACTTAGGAGCAGAGCTGGGGTAAGAGGTACTTTTTTGTTAGCAATACTGTAAAAGTCAAATCTAAGGTTCGTTTACCGATGCAAATGATTTATCTAGAAACTCGGGAGCGAAAATATCTAGTTTTAAATGTTGCTAACCTCGCTTTGTTGCAAGGTTTTAATTAGTCATTCAACCATTCATTTGGTGGGGAAGAGATTTTGAAGATGCAGAAAACTTGCTGTAGGTTTATACTTTTTCATGTCAATACATCTTTTACTGGTTTTTTTACAAAATAAATCAAATCAAACGAAAACTCCCTCTGCCAGCCTGGGAGAATATGGTGCATTCGCATCAGGCGTCACTAATGCCTTCCATGGCAGCCCTTAAGTACGGTCGGATCACGAGAACCACCCTTTGTTCCTGAGCCCACCGCCCTTTTGGCTGTCCGTTGCTGACAGCTTGCAACGCGGGGCACGACGCCGTTGTATTTTTGGCTCTACCTATTGCGCGACACACGTCTGGTATGGTCTGGGCTTGCTTCTCTCGGAACGCCTGCCACGTGGCTTCCCTTAACAGCACGCAGTCCCATGACTGTGTTTAAATGCGCTAATCGCTAGAGGTATTGAACCAATTTCCACGAAACGTTCATATTAGTGTCGGTTGAAGGCTACGATATACAGTCATAGACATTAATATTCGAGACCGTCGAGAAAGTGATGAATACTCTACCCAGTATTCGTACCTGAAACTTCAACTTTTTTCTTCACGGATACATACTTTTTTTTTAAATTGGTTATTTAAGCATCAACATCTAGGTCATTAGCGACCACTATTATGGTCGTAGTATGGTAACTATGAAGATGAAACGAAATGGTGATAACAAGGGGTGAAAGGACGAACACAAATACAACCATGTCCAAGGCGGGACTCGAACCCGCGACCCTTCGGTACGAGATCACTACGACACTACTGCCTTAGCGATCTCGGCCACCAGGCCGACACCGAAACTACTTTCTGTACTAGTTTTGAAAGTAGAAAACAAATCTAGAAAACAAAAGACGTGCATACTCCCCGAACCGAAATTTAGAATATCTCGTGATCGTCAATTAAATTTGTTTATCACGCGGACAAATTGTCATAAAAATTAGGTCTTCACTATAATTTTTTGAATTACGCAGCAAAAGTGACTTTCCATGACATGACGAGCCTATCGGCCTCGTCCGGGAATTTTCTCTGTTAGTCATGGAAACCTCCACTTTCTTGCCTTGTAATGCAAATTACTCTTACAAAATAATTACTTTCCTAAACGTTTTACGCCTACCGTTGCATCAGAGTCACGAGTTTATCATGCGATCATTTGAGTTGCGTGCCGCCAGATAGTTCAAACCTCCTGGTGTGGGACCTACGATTATATGTAATGGTAGTTGCCTGGTCATGGCAGAGACGAGACTGGTGGTGCGGTGGGGGCGAAACGTGCAGTTGACGGGGTGCAGTTGGCAGGTAATTAAAGTAGTGGGAAAGCGCGTCATATCGAAACTTTTTTCTCTTAAAGTCATCTCGTATTTGTTTTTTTAAAAAAATGGTGACATCACTTAAAGATATGAAATCGACGAATATATTGCATAGAAAAATAAATCTCTGGCTTTATAATGGGAGGTGTAGGAAAGGAACGAAAATAAATTTGAATTGTGCAGTTTTAAAATTTCATAGGTTTTAATGAAAATCGGATTTATACCATTTTTATAAACTGACTTTTTCTATTCGAGAAAAAATTAAAGATATAAATTGCAGGATTTTCCAGAAAAGTAAGAAAAAGGTTTAGGGGCTTCATATAAAGTACTCCAAAACTTAAAGTTACGGTAAAACTAGATCTTACTCCTGTAGTATTTATCAAGTTTCAGCTAAAAAGCTTCTAATCTGACAATTATGCCTGACGATTACTTCCATCCACTCATACAGATATCCGTATTGTCGGATACAAAATTGCATGTATCTCATGCCACACCAATCTTAAGAATCTCTGGAACAGCTCTGTAAGACCTTAACCATAATGTGTGTGGCGAGTTACAAGCTCAAAAGAACATTAAACTCATCTTTTACGACCTAAAATTTCCGATCCTATTGTCGAGTCGATTCCATTTCTTTTCCTTCCTTTACTACATAACTTGCATTTTATCCTTGAGATCTGGACTGTCGAAGGTTCTCGCTCGTGTACTATGGCTGGGCGCCCGCGAGAGGCGCTCCCTGCTCCCCTTCCACGGATGCGAAGGGCAATGTGTAGGAAGGGAATTCTGGAATGGAAGGAAGGACGTTGCAGAAGACAGTGCGCTTGGACGCGAAATTGATTTCTGTTCAATGTTAAAATAGTAAACTCCGGTAAATTGACAAATATTAAAAATGGGAATAATAAAATGTGAATTCGTATAGCTACTTCCATAATTATTCGTTCTGTAGTTTATACAAATCTGTTTTGGATGTAATATGCTTTTTATTAGATAAACTTACGTCTTTTTACTTAAGTACATAATTACAATACTATAGAGTACTACAGCTTATTTACTTTATTTACAAGAACATACATATTTATTTACTAGATCAAAACTTGGATATAAGACAATGGCTACCACAAGAAACGACTGGTTTTAAAGAAGCATCAGACATGTTCTGTTGCTGTTTTTATGACGGTTCATTGTAGAAAACAACTTCTCATAAATGTGCGTAGAACCGACACACACACAAAAGTCGTACACTGTCAGAAATATTTGCATTACTTTTAATGTAAAAGTACATGAAACTAATTATTTTGTGAGCACATTAAATTTAAAGTACGTGTACAATTACATTTAATGTACACGTGCACATTCAAATTACTGTTCATGTTCATTAGATTTAATGTACACGTACTTGAAAGTTACTGTACGTGTACATGAAATTTAATGTGTGTACATGATAATTAGTTTCGTGTGCTTTTACATTAAAAGTAATGCAGTAATTTCTGACTGTGTGCTTTCTACTTCTCCTTTAAGTACAAATTCTTCTACTCCTAACACGACATGCCAACCAGTACGGATGAATGATGTTACATATTTACATATTTCGTATCTTTCATGTGGAATAATGAAATGATAATTTAATTTGGGGGGCCAATTCCTTAAAAAAAATAAAATGTAGGTGCCACGGGGGTTAACTTGCTGTAAATATCACGGGTGACAAAAATCCTTTTTGTTGCTAGTATCATTTGTAATGGATCATTATAAGTGACGATAAATGTAAACGAAAGTATATATGACTATAGTAGCAATGGTGTCAGGAAAGAATGCGAAGACTTGAACATTTGAATAGTAACAGTATAAATTATTAACAAAGTGAGTATTGTTAATTCTCAGTACAGAGAGAAGTATTTTTTAAGATCCCACATCGGAGATTATAAATAATCGCGTACTTGTAAATTGCACTGCCGAGATCTTGTATACGCGTCCTATCAATCCTGCAAAATAAAATTATCATGGCTGTATCATTTCGACATAACTAATGTTAGTGAAGGGGTCAAAGGGGAAAGACAGGTTGATGTATGATATTCAGTTTGAATATATAAGTAGAAGTAAAATACGGTTCACATTACAACCCTTATAATGCCCTTGACGCAGAAATAACAATTAACTTGTATACCAAATATTATTGAATTAATTTTACCAAAAATTTATTTATTGAATATGGAAGAAGGAATAAATATTTTACTTTTATTAATGAACAAAATTTTATTTTATTCAAAAATACGTAACTATAAGCGCTTGGTTAATGAAAAATTCACAAACTTTTACTATGTACACTTCATTGTATTTTGTCCATGTTTTTGGCCAATTTAAAAACGGCAGAATCAGTTTTTCCACTCTTTTTTTGTGGCCTTTTGTTTCCTGTTGGATTTATTTTCATAATTTCCTTGAAAGTAATATATTGTTAATAAATAATATTTATTCAGCATTACCTTTTTACACAGTTCAACAAATAACAATAAAAAGAACTGACATAGGTAATGGATTTGTTTGTACGTAAGAACTGAATACAAAAAGGAGAAAGATACGTGCACAATAAAAGAACCAAATGAGAAAAAATTGATTTCAGTAAAAAAACTATTAGTAATATTATTACTACATGGTAATATTATAATTATATAATGTTACCTATCTTTCTGCTGTGGTCAATCTAGGAATTACTTAATTCCGTAAAACTGTTTGGTTCGTAAGGATACAATCAATTCTCTATATAACAATATCAATTTTGGCAATGTTTTCTTTAATGCAATTTTACTGTTACTCGAAACTGAGACCGTTGCCAAAATATTAAAAATTCTCAAGGATGTAATGTAACTACTTTTTTCTCAAATGTTCTATCGGTAGTAATTATTTGTTTAATGAAACAATTTTTAATTTAGTCCGTAATACTCGTAGTAATACAACTCCAACTTACCTTCGTGTGAATTGGAGAGTTGTATCAAATTTTGCAGACTACGTATATCCAAAAACGTAATAGTGGGCAAATACTATCACACCTTCAATAACGTCTTTACAAAATACTGAAACTTTTTGTTCCAGTATCAGTTATTGACTTTGAACTTACTATGTAACATTCATTTTCTGAACTTCAGCTTTTTGTCGTATTTTGTTTGGTCCATTAACAAATTTCTCATTTCATGAAAATAATATTAATAATGAAAATACTATTAAATAAATAATACTAATTAATATTGATCAGACCCTACCTTCAGAAATCTAATGTGCTTCAGCTTCTCTCGATGTTAACCGCCTACCGCTGTAGGAAACCGCTGTGATGAGAACAGGAAGAGAGGAATAACATAAGTTTCACACGTTTTCATATGAAAAAGTTATGACGTTTCTTTGATTTTGCATACGTTTTAGGAATGTCCACTATTACTCTACCACGCAAAAACACAACTACAAGAGCTTCAGAATACGAATGAATGCCAAACACTTTGAGTACCTGAAAAAGGCAGGCTGGGAAACCCGTCAGCCTTTGTTTTGTCTTCAAGGGACCGGAAGGGTTCGGAATTTCCTAAGCCGCTCCCAAAATAAACCCAGACGAGACCCTACATCAGGCCAACGTTGCAAAAATGCAGCACTACTGGGAATATTGGATGTCCAAAGACAATATTAAACTAAAAGATTTTGTAGAAAAAATTATAAATTATTGTACAAAATGAAATAAAAAGCTCAAACAAAAATTATATTTTAAACTTATTATATGTTAGTTCAAATGTGGAAGAACATATTTCTTAGTTTTTACACTATCTATGTTCCATGTGTTTCGAATTATCAAATTTTGGATTTGGACTACAAAAAAATGTTTAATGTAAACTAAAAATTTAATGTCTAATTATATTAATTCTCTTTTACATTAAAGTATTAAGTTTCATGTACTAATGTACATTCAATGTACATTGATTTTAATTTAAGCATTGCACTTAATGTAGCAATACATTAATATCCCATTAATGCACGTGGTTCATTAAGATTCATGTACAGTAGTACACTAAATCTACATTAAATTTAATGTAATTTCTGACTATGTAGCTAATAATGCAACATTTAGTAGCTGTTGTTTCCGTAACTACCCCTGCTGTCGCCTTCCGGGGAAGTTACCCAGATAGCGCTGTCCGTAAAATCAGTTTGACTATCCATCGTCATATTTCAAATTAGCGTTCGTGATATTATTTTTTTGAAACCTGTGTTCACTGTTGCATTGATGTACTTCGACTTGTGCAATTTTGCGTGTCCTATCCTGGAGCTCCATGGTCGTTTATCGCTCCAATTTATCAATGGCAAATCGAAATTGCTTTGCTTTTCTCTTCTATATTTTTTCCATGATTTAGATTCTTAGTATCCTCCTTAGGTTATAGTTTCCTTCTCTGCCGTATATTCTAAATGATAATATATACTTCTGGCAAGATTTATTCTTCTTGGAATTCCCATTTTACGTTTTCAATTCGTTATCAACTTCTCATTATATCTCTTGGCAAGGTGATTGCATTTTCAGCATGCACTATCATCGCGTTTTCCAGAAATGTGATAATTTTTATCATGGTTAGTACTTTTCTTGTTGCATATTATAACCCGAAAACAAGCGGTTGACGGTATTTTGTAATTAAGCCACTAGTCGACTGCTTTTGAGAAACTTTCTTTCTCATTTAGAAACCAGGTTCCTGCAAAACATTAAGTGATTATAATCACATTTCATGTTACAAATAATTTTCCAATTTCGATCACGACTACGATCTTAATTAGAATGTTCTTTCTTAATTTTACAAATTGTGTGGAAAAGAAAGTTAACGATGTTTAAGGAATAACGTGTTCAAGATGGACTATCTTGTTGCGTGGAACCGGCCCTACTCACCGCTGACTTTCGATTTCTCGTACCTGAAATTGCATCTTCGTTCTACTTTTGTCGCATGAATCATCTATTCCTTTCATCATATCTCTGATGTCTTGTATCGGGAGATAATACGGTGGAAAGCAAATTCAACGTGTTGAAAAATCTTAAATTGTTTAGTTAAGCTGTTACGAACTTGCTGGTTGTTAATGGGGAAAATAGGGCCCCGTTTGGAATGGTAGCGGATGACTACTGAATTGCGCGTGTGCCGTAAATTTCGAACTTTAACATCTAAATAAAAGAAAACCGCAACATACTTCTCAGGTTGGCTCGGTAAGTTGAAAAATATATTTCCTGGACTGATCAACATCTGTCCTTAAATCAAATTATCTATTTACCTCTTATATAAATAGTTAAAAATTTATATCCTTTCTACGTCCATGTGACGAGGACCCCCCCCTCCTCCAATGTGCTTAAAATTCTTAAAGTTTTCAATTTTAAGATGAGTGTACTACCTTCTGAAGAGCATATATGCTATTGTAAAATCAATGTCTTATATGTTTGATCTTTAACGATTAGACTGGATTTAACAGATAACGTTTCCACTACTATTTAGTCGTTGAGCCAGATTCGATTCAGCGCAGCAATTGTAATGATAATAAGGTTCACGTTTCTTGAAGCATCGTCTACGTGATGTATTTTACTACTTTACGTGTGCTTTTGCGGGATGTATTGTACGTCTCGTACAAGTGGAATTGCGAACTCAAATAACTGAGATTTATTTTGAAGATAATGGGACAAGCAACGTAAAAAGGAAAAATTATTTGTGTAGAAATAAATTAATATACATTGCTTTCCCCTACTTTCCTTCACAATAAATCCAGGTGTCCGCCTGCTAGAGTGTGAAATAATTCTTTACACTTGAGCTTCATTTTAGATTACAAACATGCATGATAGTACTTTGAAAACATTGCTACGTATTAATGTACGGAATGTTCATTAAAATCTTGACAGCAGTGTTCTCTGAAGCAAGCTTAGTAGTAATTAAATTTTTATGTTTTTCTCACTGCGTTTTTAGAGAAGAGAGAATTAAAGTTCAGAGAAAAGTATTTGAGCGGAGATGAAAAACGTTTCGGCCAAGGTAAAATGTTTGCCTGTGGTTGTGGTCATTCTTGAGGAACGTGAAATTAAGTTTACACCTCGGCTTGTGCATGTTTTATTTTACTTATTGTGAGCTCTTTGGACACGAGTTGCTGGACTTGTGCGTGTTCAAGATACCAACAAAGGGCAGTGCATTAGCAAATTACACATCACATCACTTCTAAATCTTACGAAATTTAACTAGAAATTAATTTGACGAATGTAACGTTTAAAATGGTGCAAATAGTTCAAATTTAACACTTTTTTACCCAAATATATTGATTTTTTCTTTCTTTTTACCCCACCCCCCGACCGCCACCAAAGTTCTTTATTTGCCAAATTTTTAATATTTCCTCTCAACTTCATAAGAAACTATTAACATAAACTGTGGGCGCATTTTTTTAACCCTTTGTGAGAGTATAAGAAAACCAGAACGGAGAGCAAATATTTTAGTAACTCGTATGCATATATCCTGTATCAGCCATGTGTACTGTGAGTTGACAATCAGTATCTACAGAAT
This sequence comes from Teleogryllus oceanicus, assembly GCA_964035755.1. NCBI lineage: Eukaryota > Metazoa > Arthropoda > Insecta > Orthoptera > Gryllidae > Teleogryllus > Teleogryllus oceanicus. The sequence goes on from CAXIVR010000010.1 coordinate 76,105,683, forward strand.
ATTTGGGATCACGTTAAACTTAAACCAGTTAATCCTTGTTCCTCATAATACACTTATTCCTCGTAATACCTGCTATTACACGAAAATACTAAATTATTCCCTATGGACGTTGGTTTTCCATAATCTCATCTGATAAAATAGATTTAGAGTTTTCTCAAGAAAAACGTGTTGTATCTCTCTTCTTGGTTGATTTATGATGAAGTGCTGTGCAGAGTGCACGTGCGTCGAATACCCCAGTTCCTCCGGGCGTGCGCCTCCCCTCCTCTTCCGCTTCCCCCTCCCTCTGCCTCCCCTCCTCACTCTCTAATTCCTTCCAGCCCCGTCCCTCTCGTCCATTCCCGCTCCGTTCCGGGCCGCCCCGCCCCGCCCCGCCCCGCCCCGCCCGCCCCGCCCGCCCGCCCTGCCCGCCCGCCCGCCCGCCCGCCCGCCCGCGCCGCCCGCCCCGCCCGCTCCGACCCGCCCTGCCCCGCCCCGACCCGCCCCGACCTGCCCCTGACCTGCCCCTGACCCGCCCCTGACCTGCCCGACCTCGCCCCGCTCCACCCCACCCCGCTCTACCCCATTCCTCCACGCTCCGCCTAGCGCTGCTTCTTCCCCGTGTCCCGTCGCTTCTTCACAAATTGACTGATTAATTCCCCGATAAGTTTGCGGCGGCCTGGAGCCGATTCCTCAATTGCCTTCTAATTATTGTCTTTTCAGCTGACTAATTAGGCGCGGCAGGATGGGGTGGCCCGTTCCCTCTCACAAACGCTTCACAGTGACACAGATTTAGGACACCAGAAGCAAAATGGAAGAGCCTTGTTAACGAATAAAAGTGCTTAAAAATAATGAATGAATTCCACAAAGCTGTTTTAATAGTTATTAATAGAGACCGGAAAAGTATGAAATGTCAAAATATGTACATAAATATGTAATGAAAATATTAAGAATGTGTAATAAATATGTAAAATCAGATATAAAATGTAATATTAAAATACACTTATTGTAAAACACATTTCCATAATACAAAAGTACATTTATTAAATAGTTCATAAACAAATTTTAAAAATTATTTTATAAATAATTTGGAGAGCACACGTTGATTCACCCTTTGCACCGTACAACTTTCCCGTCAGTAGTTAAATCTTCATTTATTTCTATTCAGGACCGTTGTTTAGTAGCCAGATTAGACGCAATAGAAGCGATCGTACGAACTGTCAATATATACACGACCAGAAAACAATCACTGCAGCTTGCAGCACTCTGATCGAGGTGTTACATGTAGGCGATCACCGAATTTTCGCGGAAAATAAGGTTAAAGGTCACGAAACGCGGCATCAATGATACCTTTCACACCTTAAAGGTAAATGATCTGGGTCACTGACGTGCCTCCGCTAAGCAAGCTTCACGTAGCGTACCTGCAATAGATAGCACATTGTAATAATGTAGGAAAAAATATAATTTTGTAAAATACTTCTTTTCATAAAAAAATATGTAAGAACGTTCATAAAATTAAAAAAATGTTTTGTGAAAATAGCGAAAAAAGAAAATATGCAATATGATACTAAATATGTAAAAATATATATTGTAATTCATCATATTAGAAACTAGTGGGATTGCTTGTAATACCGAATCTTTTCCTCGTAATGCCACTAGATATTACTCAACAAATACGATTTTTTTTAAAAATGTGCGTGTCATAATTTAGCGTTCTGAAATTGAAGGATAAATGTCATCGAGAAAGATATCTGGCTTTAATATCCAAGATGTAGGACTGGCTCGGAAATAAATTTGCAATTTTCAAACTTTCATAGGTATTAATGAAAACGGGAATTATACCGTTTTCATTCCACATAATTCCACTTTTCGTAAATTTTTAAGCTGTCACAGAATCTTCGTGAAAATTTCTCTCCTCTCAAAAAATCGTAATGTTCTCCGGAACGGAAGAATTAGTTGTTAGACTTGACGCGTTTGCTAAGTTTCAGTTCAAAAGCTTCTAATCTCATTCGTCCGTCCGTGCGTCAGGCCAGGCCAGCCGGTCCGGTCCATCTTCCTTCCATGCGCACGTCTCTACCTACGCCAATCTTTAATCTCTTTGGAACTGCACTAATCCTAACATGTGTACGAAGTTACAAAGAACCGCAAACATGGATTTTACGATAAAAATTGGAGATCGTATTTATCCTCCCTATACTGTACTATAATATAGGTATGTATATTGAAGTAGAAATCATAAAAGGAAGTATCACTTCTTGGAATATGTGTACGCGTACGTCTGCAGCTACCACTCATTTCTTTCCATTATTCTTAATGGCCTGTTTAATCTTTAACGGTCGTTGGCCGTTGGGAGTGGCTCAGTATTAAGAAAAGGAATACAACGTGCTTTTTTGATCTGGTCCTCGCAGCATTATGTTGACACTAACGCATCAAACCGTTTCAAATAATGTTACGGTTAATGATATCGGTTCGGGTACTAAACCATGTTTTGTTAGTAGAACACCCGTTTCCGTTAGTGGAATACCCGTTTCCGTTAGTGGAACACCCGTTTCCGTTAGTAGAACACCCGTTTTCGTTAGTAGAACACCCGTTTCCGTGAGTGGAACACCCGTTTCCGTTAGCGTTTCATATAATAAAATATTTCAGTTTCAATAAGTACGTGGTTTACTGGTTCTTCAGTGTTCTCTACTGCGGTAAACGGGTGGCAGAAACGTACAATACCTTGAAATCTATGTAAAATTAAATCGATTATTTGATATTCTGGACAGTTTAATTGCACGGGTATAAATCTTCGTCAGTGAAAAACCGCTTAGCGTAATTGAAATGTTTACCTACGTTTAGTACCTGGTCTATTTTATTATAATGCACTGAATTATGGCCAGACCCTTCGATGATGGGTCCCAGATGAAGCTTCTTTCACTTTTAAAACGATGTTCGCTCGGCCACAGGTAGGTAAAATAAAATATTCCAGTAAAATTTTCAGGGCTGGTCTGTCTGAGGAAGACCACGAAAAGATGGTCGAAACGTCGGCAACACAGGCTTCGACGCGGCGTCACTCGGACAGGCAAGAACATTTACATGAATGGCCGCGGAAGCCTACGACTTCATTTTCGTCTTCAGGTTCCTCTCCAGCTAAGCACCGCCCCAGCCGGAACAAGCGACACTCGACTGGTATACCGACGTGTGTGAATGTTTGAAGCATGCAAGTATGTAGAAGTGAAGATACGATAAGAAAGAGGAAGGAATGATCGCGCGTGGTTCATTGCCCGTTTGTTACGGTTCTCCTCCGGCATTCGCCTGGTGTTGATCGGAGAAACCGCGAGAAACTGCCAATCAAAGAAGCCGGCTGCTGAAATTCTCCTCCAGACAGCCACTGATCTCGACCTAACTAGTTAGTTTCAAAAGACCGCCACTGTCGGAACTCGACGCCTTGGATATCCCGGGACAGTCGTTGATGGGGCGTCGACATGAAAACTAGAAGAAGGGGACTCTACCCCTTGGCTCGAGGTTTGGTGGGGCTATGTAATAAAATGTTCGCAGCTAAAGTGTGCACTTCAACTTTCAGCGACATGGCGTGTCAGAGTAAAGAATTTACCTCGACCTTTTCGATCAATATTGACCAGTTGACACGTGAGCTTGGTGGCCATTGGCAAAAGAAAAAAAAAATAAAATAAAAGCCCTGAAAGGTTCCTCGTTTATCGCGTGATGTTTCTGAAGGTGTACATGTACAGGTTATTCGCGAACACTTTTTGTACGTATTCTCACTACCAGCGTCGAATTGCCTTACGGTCTTGACGATTGATTGATTGTTAGTGATTCAGGGCGTGCCAACTGATTAGGTCTTTATTTCTTTAAGTACAGTGCGTGTTATTCCCTCGGGAGGTAGCGGTAATCATCATCCGTTGGATGGCGAGATCCAACGAAGTTTTCCCCAACCAGGTATCTCCCACCAACGGGGCACCGCCCCAGCCGGAACAAGCTCTAACTCTTGACCGCTCTCCCGGCATGTTTAGTGCATGTGTGGAAGTAATGAGTAAGGATATGAGAAGTAACAGGAAGGAAAGATCACGAGTGTCCGTGTTAGAGTACTGCTCCGGCATTCGCCTGGTGTTGATCGGAGAAACCACCAGAAACTTCTGATTAGAGCAGCGTGCCGCTAGAATTCTCCTCCAGGCAGCGACTGAATAGCTAGTGTCGAAAATCCTGCCGCCGTGGGGAGTGGGAACCTAGGCCCTCCCGGTCAGAGGCACTACAGTGACATCAGTGATGCCCCCCTTACAGCCTTCACGGGCGTCGACTCGCGCCCTCGTCGCCGCGTCGGAGGCGTGGCGAAGCGCGAGTGCGAACGGGCGAGTCCGCGGCCGGTGGGTGCCTCCTCGCCGCCCGTGTAAACACGGCTGTGGGCCCGCGGCGGCAGCAGTAAAAATACCGCGCCTGTTTATGTTGGCAGGCCTGAGCGCCGCTAGGAATCCGCCGCCGCCGCCGCCGCCGCCGCCGCTGCCGCGGGCGCGCGTGTGAACGATCCCGCCGCCGCCAGTCGCGCGCGCGGTCGGACGGCGCGGCGCGTCTCGCCACCCCTCCCCCTTCCGCTGCTGCTTCAATAAAGTATTCGGAGCTGAAGGATGAATAGTTAATTATCACGAAACGGAAAAGATCACTTTGAAAGTCGTAGGGAAATATCTTCTATCGCGCGCGCTAAAATGTGGAGACTGCCCCCTCCGTAACCAGCAGCTGCCGTCGGACACTTGTCCACCGCTGATCAACGTGGTGTCGCCATGCTTTCGCAATCGGTGACAGTTGATGCTCTTAGAGGACGATTGCGCCTCACGGAAAGGGCGCCGTGTCGGCGATTGAGTTGCGGCGTTCAGGTACGAGAACGAACTGAACCACGTAGGAAAGATAAGTTTTCAATGCGCACGCCTTAAAATAGTGACCGTTGGTAATCATAGACACTTGACATGTGCCCTCCGCTGATCAACAAGGTGTCGCTATGCTTTCAAAATCGTTCACTGTGGGTACTCTTCGAGCTTACGTCTCCTCCATGACCATCGACTGTCACCCCCCCCCCCACTGATCATGGTGTCCCTAGCTTTGGGAATCGGTGGCAGTTGTTGCCGTTCTCGTGAAATTAATCTTATTTAAAAGAGGCCAGTCGTGTGGCATCATTCGAGTGCTGCATTCTCCCTGTCGTCGCATGTGACCTGCGAATCAACCCGTTGCGGTTGATCGGCAATAGAGAAGAACGAAGGTTGGTGGTGCAAAATTCCGCTCTTCGCTTTACACTACGCGGTACATCTACAACCCACTGTGAAAAGAGCTGAAGCCGCTGTCTCACTCTGGCCTGCACGCGCCAGCCACTCAACGCCCGGCACAACAAACTCAATTTTTGCGTTAACGTTTTGTTTACATCGCACACGTTGACTCACTTTTGACTATGTCGCACCAGTCTCACATAAGAGTTAACTCCACTTTTTTACTTCATTGATTTCGTATATGGCGAACGTGCTGTACTTCACTATTTTTTAAACTTAAATAATTCATTTTTCGGGCTTCTGCGCTGTACGATATGCATTTAGTTAAATAACGTACCCTAAAATGTATTCAACCTATCGGTGTGTTTTATTACTTACGACGGGGCAAGGTTCTTTCATAAAAAATGGTTCGAAAATGTATGGGTCAGTTTCTTTCCTACTTCCATGAAATTCGTGTGCGCGGTTTGGGCGCTTGTGTTGTTCACCGATCGATGAACAGTTGTGTTGGTCACAGTGATCGTTGATCGCGTTCACAGATTTATTTTGATAATAAAAAAAACTTTTGTGGTGTCGGGGACCCCTAAACACTTTTTTCTATCAAAATCTCGACATTGATTTTTGAAATATTATTATATTTGTATTTCTTAGATCAGAAAGTATAAATAGTTGTTGAATTTAAGTTACGCCCATCATTTAGAGGAGTTGTTACGCTTATGGTGTCAGCCAAGGATTTCTTCCGCAACATTGTTGAAGCACCTCGCATTCAACGGGCTGAAAAAGGTTCTACACCTCATTGCACGCTGACATTATGCAATGAATCGTAGATGTAAATGATTGCAGTTCACCAGAAAGTGGGAACATTTGTCGATAGATTACTTTTGGAAAGAGAATGACACTTTCCAATCAATAAACAGTGAAGGTTATTTCTAGTTCCCATTCACGTGTTCTGAAAAAAAAAATGCCAAGTCCATTTTCGCGGACATTGTAGCGGTTCGGTGCGTGTGGTTGTCACTCTATAAACTTAAAACGGTCCTTTCCATGATGCTGCGAAAGCGTTCTCAACCTACTACAGAATCTCTTTCAGGGTAGTGCTTATCCTCTGATTTCCCCTCTTTTTCCCCCAATTGCTACCCTTGCTTTCTTTCCTTCCCCCCTTCTACCTACTTTTACCATTTACTGTTTTCACCTTTCCTCTTTCTACCCTCATTTATTTTACTCTCCTTTTAGAATCTCCTCGACGCACCCATTTCCTATTTTCACCTTCCTCGCTCTCCCTCATTTCTTTTTCTCTCCTTTTCGAATCTCCACTACACTCCCATTACGTATTTAGAGAGACGTACTGTCGTTTTCGTACTAGTTTAGAAGATCAGAAAGTGTTCATACAATATTTCCTAGCTGAAGTACAGGTACTAATTATTGGAAATGAATTTAGATGGGGGGGGGGGTAGCGGAGTGCCCTGCTTCCTTCGCCAACTTTTTTCTTTCTTTTTTTTTTTCCTTTCCGTCGCTGCTCGGTGCGGCGCCCCATTTGCGTATTCATGGGCGGCCGTAACAATGATTTAGGCGCGGGGCGGGGGCGGAGACGGGCAGGGCGATAAAGGCACGTTTATCCTCGCCACTGAAATATTTGATTCGTCCGCTGCGCCGCCTCCGCCCCGCCCCCTCGCCGCCGCCCTCGGGGGCCCTTTGGGCTAATGGCGCTGTAAAGCGGAAGGCGGGCGCTTACGAGCTGCTCCATCGGTCGCGCATGCGCTTGGACGCGCGGAGTCCTTGCGAGCGCCTCCGCCGGCAAGAGATTTGTGCTGGAATTTCGCCCTGAGGAACGTGGCAATGTGTACCTAGGACGCGGGCGGGGTCGGGGTCGCTATGATGGAAAGGCGTGGGTGAGCTACGGCGTATCGTATCGGACTTCAGCCAATGAGCTTCAGGCACCTGTTTACGTCACAATGTTAGCGAGAATTTTAAATGCAGCCAGATACATAAATTATCACTGTTACAAGTCCTTAAAACTGGTATAAGAAGTATTTGTTTTAAATTTTACATCTTTTACACCATCGTATTATTTTTGGTTGGTCATCGTTGAACATTGTCACTTTATGACACTTTCAAAATGCTTCTCAACGCTACCCGCTCTTCAACGTTCTCAATGCTACTCGCTCTGCAACGTGGCGGCCAACGTCTGGTCTGGCTGGGTTTTCAAACGAAGTGTCTAAGTTGTGATCACCTGTTTCGAGGCGCCCATTGGTGCTGTGCAGAAGAAACAAAACTTAGTGCGTCGGATTAGCCCATCTTTCCACCAGGGCGAGGGCGTCATGGCCTTGTGCTGCGATCCCATAAAGGAGACCTCTGGTGGGATCTCCCCCCTGGGAGCTCAGATTCCCGGTGGGACTCTTATCGTTAGCAAAGGGAGATGGCAGTGAGGAGACGTGATGGGGACTCCGTGCCCTCCCCCCTCCTCCGTGTGTAACACCCCGGGTGGCCCCCAGTTGGGTTCTTGGCTTTGGCGTGGCAGGGCCCGTTTCTCGTGGGATACGACGTGTCGCGAACGTAGTAAGCGGCTCCAGTACCCGCCCGGAGAGTTGGTAGTCGCGAGCTGGTTACCCAGAGTTTGGGTAGAGTGAGTGTCGCGATTTAGGTGACTCGGAAGTGCATTCGGAGAATCCGAATGCGCGCCCTACAATATACTCGTACTCGTAGCTCCGCGAGAGATAAGAATATGAACAATGCTCACTCTTGGGAGTACATTCCTTCTGGAATAGACAAGTGGATGGAATAGTAGGCCAGACACGGTCTTCATGTGCCCAGGACGCGGCATCTCCCGGACAGCCAAGTATATTGGCTCCCGCTGCAGGAGCGTAAATATTCATTTGCAATTTCTGCTGCCGCTGTCGTTAAGCTCAGATTTTCGAAGGAGTTTTGAGTATTGGACACGGGACACAATTTTTTTGCTAGAATTTGGAGCGCTTGGACTGAATATGATGGAGCGCTTGGACTGACATTTGAATAACCCACAATTCGACCGTGCCTCCCTTCCTAACTTTTGAAGGAAGTTCCCCCTATGAGTTCGGCCTGGGATGCTGGGTGGGGCGCCCGTGTAGTTAGAAGCTGCCAGCTCTTACGTTTGTCAAGAGAACCTTTCACTACTGATCGATACTATTCTACACTACGAGGTCGTGTACTACAGCCCTGAAGAAGACCACTGCCAATGATAGTTGAAAGGTCGGCACCTCAGCCTTCGACGCGGCGTCATTCGGACTGTCCAGATCATATACTAGACTACACAATATTAAACTGTACTGTACTGTAACTAGATTAATCCACAGTAATTTCGGGTAGGTACATAGAAAAAAACATTGCTTAACGTAGTGCTTGAAGTTTGTTTTAAGAGCTTATTGTGTTTTATCGTAATAAAAGGTTCAATATTTCTTTTTATTGATAGTCATAATTATATTTCTTAAAACATATGAGCTTATTGTGTTGTTTTTCTGTTGGTTATTTTATTTCTGTTTCAAAGATTTACTTATAAAGGCTAATCTCTTTTATGATGGATCGGGGACATGTAACCATTCGTCAGCTGATTTTAGGACTAATGGTGCTACAACACAGAACAGTCTCGTAATATTTGTTTGTTTTTTACGTAAAATTGTATGTGAAAACGTCATTAAGTTAATGCAATGCAGCATAGAAATTATTCATTAAACTGCTTGAAACATAGCGTAGTATGTATTGTCAAGCATGTTCTAGGAGACTCCTGGTTCGGAAAATGGACATTCGCTGCTTATTACGCCAGTTATGTCGCATTTACACATCTGAATGGCGTTGCTAGTTTTCGTTGTCTGGAGAAATGTGTAAGATAGCCTTTCTGAATCTAATTATTCTTACCTACACCATAAATATTTTTTTTAGCTTACCAATTGTTCAGAAAATACAGAATCATTTTAGAACATTTGAATTCACGATCATCCAATCATGGAATACATCTCTAATGAAAATATTTATGAGAGAATTAGCGAGGGGATTCTGTAAGAGAAATTGCTAGAGCAAGGTTGAGTGACAAGTGGCGAGTAACGTGTTAGGGGTGGCGAGTAACGTGTTAGAAGTGGCGAGTAACGTGTTAGGAGTGGCGAGTAACGTGTTAGGAGTGGCGAGTAACGTGTTAGGAGTGGCGAGTAACGTGTTAGGAGGGGCGAGTAACGTGTTAGGAGTGGCGAGTAACGTGTTAGGAGGGGCGAGGCGTCTATGTCAATCGAACGGAGTGGAGTTCATGGGCTGCGTGCGTGGCGGTTCCCTTGGAAACCTAACGCGTGGCTCTGTTTGGGCGTGTTTTCTGTCTCGCCATGCCGGCTTCCCTGCCTCCAGATCGCGTGGTGGTGGCGGCGGCGGCATAGCCTTGGACTGTTTGTCGTTTGGCCCTGCACTATCCGATAGTTGACTATTACGTTCCGTTGACTAATACGTGGCGTGTGCAACCACACATTGGCTACTCGTGTGATGCGCGTACGACAGTCGCTTCGCCAGCCGGTGGGAATCTGTATAATATCGCCATCTTGCTCGCCCCCTACTGTGATTTTCCTTCTTTTGCTCCCAATTCCTAGTTATGCTTGCTCGCTCGCGCATTCTGGTTACTGTGGTTACACCACCTGCCGTGCTAAATATAGCTCCGATACAGGGGCCTGCAGCAACGAAAATGCTGCTGAACTAAACAAGATTATTTATTTTTTTATTCTAGAACGTATGCACACTATCAAAGATCAGCTAATAGAATGCTCTCGTACATTATTATTATTATTATTATTATTATTATTATTATTATTATTATTATTAGCCTATACATATCCCTTAGTAGGACAAAGCCCTCTTACATTGTAAGGTATGTACCTCGTATGAGATTACAATAAATTAAATATTTTAACACAAACGATCTTTACGAATACTGCAATAGCGTAGTATATAATATATACAGAAAATACATATCAAAACATTACTTTACAAAACAAAAATAACAAAAACAGCTGCTGTTTCGTAACACAACACGTGAATTGCAAATGTTTATTGGGGAGCGGCCTCTTTCTTGAAGCCTTATTGAGTGCCTACTTGCACGTGCCGTAAAGTGTGATGCACTGAGTCCGTCATTTAGTCGGTGTGCGCAGTATGAGAATAGGCAGAATAACTCGATCAAATAATTTCATTTTTCAGTCGAAATCGAAACTTTCCCGAGTTTCTTGGCGTCCAACGTAACTATAGACACGTCTCTAGTAATACAGATTGCTTCATGTGTGGGATGACGTCCCGGCACCCAAACTGTTCATAATCGAGTAATGGCTTGTTTCCTCAACAAGATGGTGACAAAGGAAGCTTCGCAGATAGAACGGCTGCAAGTATATGCTGTGCATATTGTTGTGTATTTTCGTTTCATGCGGCTTTAGCAAACGACCATGTATTCATCTTCCTTCATCCCAGTCGGGTATGTTATGCCAGCCCTCGACAACCTGTTTTGCCGCTGGAATATCAGCATTGCTACATTCACCACTGTAATTTGATGGTGATTTGGTGCAAGTGCTTTTGTCGCCGAGCTTAGTGTCATACTTGAATGAATCATAAACCGTGATTCGGTGTAGACTGTGCATGTTGTTAAACATTTCCGATTAAGAAACTCTCTTAGCAGAGAACAAACACTGTCTCATGAGATCCCCAGTTGTCAGTCAAGAAGGCGGATTTTGATGACCTAAAACATCGCCAAAAATAAGGAATGATATGCCTTTAAAAAGTTTTTAAAATGCTCTAAAAGTAAAGAAAAATGACGTAAGAAATATTATCCAAACCAGTTCGGATGAACAAAACCTGTTGGGTACGTTACTGATGTAATCGATGTTTCTTCTTTTCGTTCGAGTGAACTCAGCTTTCAAACTTTACATTTGGATTGTTCTTTAGCCCTCGGCTGAACCGACTGTGGCGCTGGTAGGTGTCTCAGGAACCTTAGATTACATACATTGGCCGACATTACTATCTTTGAGGGAAGAAATCGAATACGCTACAAGGTATACTAGGTACTCTGGAATTTTGTAAAGAATATTTGTTGCATTTCGCAAATATTATTTGAAGGATTACTATTAAAACTGTATGAAAACCGATAAAACGAAAAATGCATTAAAATGATGTGAAAAGTTGAAAAACATACTTATTTAGTCGAAATCGACTAAAAATTACTTATAAAAATGAGTCATTTCCTTTTGCCATAACATAAAATGGCAAAATCTATATTAAACGGAACTTTTCTAAAGGGAAAAGAAAAGAATTGCATTTCATTAAAATCCGCCTCTTATGTCATTACTAAAGAAATATCTCGGGAAATATTAAAGTTTTTGTTGAACCTGCGAACCAATTGAGGTAGCTCAGGGCAACGACTGTTTCCATTCCAGCAACTCTGACCGAGAGGATGTGGGGCTCCAGTCCCAACAGAGACACATTTTTCGACTCTTGGTCCTAATTCAGCATCTCTCTGGGATTGAATACTTACGTCCGACAGCTCTGGTCGCTAGTTTTGTGTGATTTCTGTGGTAATTACCTGGAGAATGCGGGTGCAGTCTTATAAACGGACCGCACGCGATCTTTTCGTCCTCATCCTCCGCCCCCACTCAAACACATACACACACTCGTTTGCACTTCATTGCCGCACACGTCGGAGACTTAGGGTCGTATTTCTGAAGCTCTGCCAGCCGCGCTCTTAGGGACCTGCTATCTGGGGGCTTGCTAGGAGCTCAAGGGGCGACATTGGCATTGGCTGGGGCCGTTCATAAATCGCCAAACCGAGCACTGGCAGCCTGCTAGGTCTGGCAGACCCCTGGCACAGGTTTATAAATACGGCCCGTAAAGCTTTCTCAACTGGGACTCTGCCTCCCCAGCGATGATATTTGTAGGAGGAAATTCCCCAAACCGACGTGTAGGTGAGCGCCGGATCTCACCATCCAGAGGGGGATTAACACCGCCACCTTCTGGGTTATAAAATGCACAACGCTTACCGGTCTTACACGTTGACTGCCATGTGCATCATATGTGATCCACACTTGCAATGTAGTAGAGAGCAGTGTGAATGAAGGGTTCTTCACACCCAATATTATCGTCAAGGCCGCGTGGCTCAGAGACACTTCACGTTACACTGTTATGCTTGTGGAGCAATACACGTGCATATACCTAAGCGAAACTCGTAAACTTCTTCATAGGGATACTTTCACATGAGCCATAACCAAACATTTTACGAAGAGGCGTGGCTGAAGAGCTGTCGCGGCAGAGGGATACTTCTCTGAATTACATGTGATGTTCACTTGTTTAGCGAACTGTCACTTTGGCTCATTCTTTAAAAAATCCTTCTATAATCAGGTACTGCTCTAGGCCATGTGATATACTCCACTAGTGCATTATATTTTCTCCATTGTGCCTTGTGAACAGATTAGTGTTTTGGTCTACCTGAATGTACGAAATATTACCTTCAAAGTTTAATTTTTTTAAGTGGTCAAACACAGCATCTATCAGTGAAGTCTAGAATAAATGATATATTTCTTTTAATAATATAGTACATTAGATCAATTATTTAACTTTTTCTCTAAGTAGAGTGATTCTGTATCTATTATATCTTATAACAATAATTATGATGTTGAACTTTAATCGAAAATTATAAAGGAAAAACTATAAACAGTACAGAAAGCAACGATATAACACCAACAATCGATACACACACTTTTTTATTAAAAATCAGCCTCTTTACTATCATTTTATAGAGAATATAACTGTGAATCACGTATTCACCACGCAACTCCAGATGAAGTTATTCACTTCTCCGGCCGTATGGTGAATCATTGATTCAAGTTTCAAAATGGCCGTTACATCTGTGAAAATTCATTTTCCAAATATATAATATTATATCTCTTATGCAAGAGTTAGGAATGCAATAAAAGTGTGGCCTGCAGAGAAAATAAATGTGATAACAGTAGGGCCGCCTACGTGCTAATGGCCATTGAAATTGACGCGCCTGGAAACGCGTCAATTGAACATGTGGACTGGAGTAGCGGGGAAGTGACAGCGATTGCTCCTACACACACATACTCGGCACCTCCTCCTAGAAGGCCGATGTGCCGCTCCCGTCTTCCCCCTAATCTGATTACCTGCCGGTGCTCGCAAACGCCCTCGCGCCTTCAAATGTATATTTAACACCTCCGCCCCGTCTCGCCCCCGTGTTTATGCTTCCATTATTCCGCTTGAAATGTTGATGATGCGGCCGGCGCGAGGCGGGACGCCGCAACCCGCCATTCATATTGTACGAATGCCTTATTTGGTGTGCTGAATATTCTCCGAGTCCGGTAGAACTGTGGTTTAACTCGCGTTCATGACTTGACTTCTGCATTGAAAACGAGAGGATTGCGTGAATTAGTTCACCCGCGTCCTTGATTTCATGAAATATTCTTGTTACTTGTAAGATGAGACTATTTACTGATTGTCGTAAAGTTTTTGTAGTCTCGCAGCCCACAGGCCACCTGTGTTTCATTTTTTTGTACAGTGTCAGTCAAATGAAGGGCACGACAATAGTGAGCCTAGTGATGGTAACATTTTGCAAATGACATTTTCATTATGTAGGTACACCAAACACCGTCATTTGACAGATTAATTCGTGGGATAGTGACCTCTCATGTAATATTTTCGGCGCATGTTTTCGATGGCGCATTTGACCTTAGTTCCCTTTGTGATGCAATATTGTAATGGTAAAAATAAGGTATATAAAGGGAAATAAGTAAACAAACACTAGTAAAATCTATGTTAAAAGGGTAAGAAAAAGTTTGGACTTTGCTGGTCTAATTTTTTAATACAATTCGTTTGAATTAGCTCAAGCTCTTTTGCAAAACTTTCGTGGGAATGTTTCGCGAGCAAGGTATTGGAGAAGCTATGGAATAATTCTTTTACTCCGTACGTGGTAAATTTTTGAGGAAACTTATATGAAATTTAATATACCTCAATGGGCATTATGAGGAGTAATGAATCAAACACTGTTAAGAAATTCATCCAAGCGAATGTACTACCTCATGGCCCAGAAACTGTGCTATACAAATTTACGCTGTTGTCAGCAGTGCTTGTCTTGGAGTAGGATAGACAATCGCATTAAAATATTGTATCATACACAATCACAAACTACTTGATGAAAATTCACTTTCGATGGAACCAGTGCTGACATTTTAACGCAAAAAGAAAGAAAAGTGCGGGAACCGAAGTCAACATGTCCTATATTAGTATTGCCAACTTATGAAAATGAAAAATGATATACATTATTTCTCTAGAGCTACAATTCAATTCTCATCTTTTAACTGCTTACAAGTAATAATTTAAATGCTTCATTCTAATTTACAAACAGTTGTTAATTTTTATATGTAGTAATAGTTGAGTATTTGACTAGCGACTGGGACGAACATACTACATTAATGACAGAAATCTTCCAGTTGTGCAGTGTGGCATACCCTGTGATCTGGGAGCTTAAATTGGAAGGCGATCGGGGCATCAATGTGTAAATGCGGGGGCCAGCCCTTTGGCAAACTGAAAAAAGCGTGTAGAAAGCGTTTGGAAAGCGATAAATAGATGGCAGTGATCCAAAAAGTTCTAATGCGCAACTACTACTACAATTACATATTTAGTTTAGCTATTTTAGTTAGTAACATCTCCGTAAAGTGTAAGTTCGTAAAATGCAACTTTAAGGATCGGCTTACGCGGAATCTTTTCGCCAAGACAATGCAATAATATATGGATTCCCGCTGTATATTTAGTCGACAAATGACGATTACACATCCCGAGGATTTTAGTGTAGAATCTACAACCGGTCGACCAATAACTTTCTTAGAATTTTCGAAATTCCCGAGCAGAATTACATTCTCTTTGCAATTCGCGTTTCTTTTGAACCGCGAGAGACGAGGGAAAGATTTTGCACTTTTATGTACACAAATGACACATGGTTACACTCGCATATCTCATATTTCGCTATGAAAACCGAAATTTAACAGAAAATTGATTTTGTAACCGGTGGCAGTGAGAGTAAAAAATGTTCGCCACCTAAAAGTGCTAGTTAGACCTCTAAAATGATTGCCAGAAAAATCTATGAAGTGTTACGGGCAATCATATTTGACATTTATGGAGTGGAGAAGGACTAATAGGGTATATTCTTTTAGCAAGAAGTTTTCTCGGCTTACTTTACAAAACTTTCTCGACAGTAAAAACCTTCTACGGTATGGAAGATTTACGCGATGTTAAGAAGCATATCGCACCGACAGAATGAAGTAAAGTTTGGAGCTTACTCCAAATTGCGTGTTTTCTTAGAAGAAATAGGTAGGCTATCGTGTTAAAAAATCTAAAACGTTTATTCCAAGAGAAATAAATTCGTCACAGAACCACCGAACGATCTATGCCTTGCAACAAAGGCAATAAATTAAAATATTATGTAGATAAATTAAGATATTATTAGATTAGATCTTGCTCGATAAACTATTTCATTCTTCGCATTTTTTGAAAATGAAATAATGGTTACTTGTCGTAGTAATTAGATGCATTGCATGAAAATGGAGGATATCGAAGATCTTCAAGCAGCTTATGTTATAACAATACAATTGTAAAACAAAAGAACTATGAGCAATGTTGCAGTTACTTGTGACTTCCAGGGCATATGTAAGATTTATGCTGACTTTCGTCCGACTGATGCGAAAACATCTTCATTTTACTTTCTCGCTGCCACTTTCGAAGTGGAGAGAAAGTTAACGCTACGCGAAAAAATGGGGCATTTTCGTAAGAAAAAATCTTTATTACGGGACCCTGGTAACAAAACAGTGTATAAATCCAGTTGCTAAATTTAGAAAAAAATCCTCTAACACGTGGTGTAACCAAAATCCATTTTTTTGTGGGTCCTTGATACGGAATAATCGAATGACGGTAAAAGGTCTGTCGGTCTGTCCTTCAGTCAACAACGCTGGCGGCCACACCGGTTTACAATTTCTTCAAAACTGACTTTCCCCGGTCGATGTGGCTGATGTCACGGCCCTTCGAATTTGAAGCCAAAATTTTAATTTGTTGGGGGGGGGTTACAAGAAGCCTCTGGGACATTTCGAAATTTGCCAAAAAATTGCTTCATCGTTTTTTATTAAATTTTGTTGTTGGATAGTGTGAAAGAACATTTAAGAAAATGATGCATTTTCGTTGAAAAATCTGATTTTTTCGAAAATTGAGAAAATTCACATTTTTTATGGTGTGTTCCTACAATTACAAATTAAAAAGGCAGATTTTTCCCTTAATGAAATCTGTTCTTTAAAGATAGATTTTGCCATGTCGTATATAATTTTTCGAAAACTTGGAATACGCTTCGGGTAGTTTTGCGTGAAAGTACGGGCGAGAAAGTACGTGCTGTTTTAGCGCCACTAGTTTAACTGTGAACACTGGAAATGCCCCATGCACAAAAATTGGAATTAAAATACTTATTCGTGTGGTAAAAGAAAAGAAGAAAGAAAGCTAAATACTTAATGTTACAAAATGCAAATCTATACACTGGTCATAGATTGATGTAGGTGGAGATATTACGGCTCTCAAACGACTTGGGCGAGGCGTATGAATGCATCGTATATTATAACAGATGAAGATAATTCTTACATTACATTGTTAACATGTCTGCTTAATTTTTCAGAATATAATAAAGATTAGAAACTTAATTTTTTTAAATGGCATTGTTTCCTTATTTTTTATGTATGCAATAAATGTATTCAAGACTGTTTAATAAAACAAAATCTGTTCAAAATTATTCTGAATATTTAAAGGTCTTAGAGAATGTATATGCAGTCTTCTACTCGCACCTAAGCGCTATTATTCACTCGTAGAAATTACGAAACTCGCTCGTCCGTTGTTCGGGTCGTAAACATCAACGCCTAAATAATAGCCATCATTCTACGCTCGTTGAAGAATATACTGTTATTGGTTACCTTAACTCGAACTGAGATCAGCTTCGTAATAATAGTTTCTAGTATTCTGTGATAATCTATAGTTTTATTAACTACATTAACATATGTGTCATATTTTCCAGAATGCATAGTTAAATTTCAACAAACATTGTAGTTCATTGGAACTTTAACAACGTGAAGAAAACTTTGACAATATTCGTATCGTAATATCGTTTTACAATTCTCAATTGATTTTCAAACTCGTCCTACTTTACAGTTTCCCCGTATAAGGTTGATTAATATCTTACGGTACTTACTTCGTAAAATTATTATTCTATGCATGGTTAAAGTTGAGTTTCCATTTAATTGTATTAAGTAGAAAGAAGTTTGGGAATAGGAAATCCGAGAGAAGTATTTTGGCGTAACATGTGTTGAAAATTGTGCGTTGACTAGATTGAGTATTTTTTGTTAATTGTGGAAGGCCGGAATCACGCCGTTGACTTGGAAATGCGTAAGCGAAAATAGCAACGTTTGTGGATAAATCTATTATATTTACGCAACTACCTTAACACGCAGAACTTTTTGAATCATCGCCTTGCATACAACGCATTTCACACATGTTCAATACACCTTTGAAAACAAAATAGCTAAGTAAAATCGTGTTACTAATAACAAAACAATACTTTCTCGTAGTATTTAGTTTCTTACCTTCTTTAGATTGGGCTAGCTTTTCGGTTTGTCCCACTTTTCCAACTGCTACCACCTATTGGTGCCTAACATACGTTTTTTAACATTTTTTTTTTAATGTTTAAAATCCCCTAATCATAGAATTGAAATGTCACTTCAAAGATGTTGTAGAAGAGTAAAACACGGTCGTGCAAGCAAATTTTCATTGAAAACGTGGGAGATATTCTTGGAAGCGCCGTTTGAAAATGTGTAAATTTGTGCTCATTTTCACAGAAAACATTTATTTTTGATAAACTTCATCAGAAAGCATTTGAAGCTTTTGTACTCACTAATGCAATATTTTATAAAAAACGTTTTTTAAAATATTAATGGCGTCAGAGATATTTTAAAAAGTGTTGTACAGTTCATTTGGCACTAGCCGTAAAAAAAATTCAAGAGAAACCATTTGGAGCCTTTTTTGAGAAGTCTTGTTTTTTATATTGCCCACATTTCACTCAACTCTGCGCAAAAATGACTAATATTTGAACAAAGAAGTGCACTTGACGATATTTAAAGAACTAAGAGAGAACAAATGTAATTTGAAGAAAATATATATATTTGCAATGACGTACAGAGGGGTCCAACATATTTGAAAATTTTGCATTTTCAAAAAACCAGAGGTAATAGTGAAATTGGAAACTATGCTATCTTTATAAGTGTGTTCTCTCTTATTCTTGTAGAAATTGAAAGAGAAAAGTTTTGAGATAAGTTGGAAAATTTTCCCGGATATCCCCAGTATCCCCAAAACACAAATAATGTTTTTCAAAATCGAAGGACATCATGTCGAGTCAGATCGATCGGGGATATTCATTTTCGTAAAAATCTTACGAATAGTTCAGGCGCTAGTGTTGACGGAACGACGATTTGAAATAAACGAATTTTTGGTTCAAAGAGACTCTGAAACGTGTATTTCCATTGAAATCGTGAAATAATTTTCACTAGCAATACTTATCTTTCAAACAATCAGTCATGCCTAATTTTACGTGGCGAGACTCAGGCCATTAGGCCCCCTCTTCCGACTAAACCACGCAATTTTCGCTACGCTTCTTTCACCATACAAAGACAGTATCACTCCGGCGACCTAACAGGCAATTAAACGTAGCCCAGATGCTTCTTTAGGCTCGAGGATCTTTAACTTGCATAAATCTACAACATAGGAAAGTTGGCTTTACTTCCTATCCTTCCCGAAGTAAGGGGTACGAAGCATTTTTTCGCCATTAACAATTCACATCTTCGATTGGGCTTGAACTCGCAATCTAGCACCCCGATACGCTAACCATTATGTCACCGAAGCAGTTTTCTCTATACAGTAGAACCCCGGTATTCTGATTTAATTGGGGGTGTGGCCTCTTCGGATTCGGAAATGTTCGGATTATCCGAAAAATATACCGTATATATACAAATCCATCTATAGGATTACTAGACACAATGCAACGTAGCGTGCAGTGTGAGGAAATGGCAACGTTGCATGGCGGCATGAGGAAGTAGCAATGTTGCGAACCACGGAGTAGAGTACATACAAAAACGTTCGCATGCGGTAGTGATTGATTGCTACATTGTTGAGAAGAGTTGAAGCACAGTGGTTACCAGTGCAATAAACGTTTCATTTCGACAACTTGTGTTTCAATAACGAGTTGTTCAGTTCAACGGTAATTATAAAGTCGTTTATTTACGCTACAAATAAGCATTTTATTTAATTTGTTTATTTATACCTCCATCTCGAATTTAGTTCGGATTATCCGAAATTTCGGATTTGCGGGGCTCGGATTAGCGAAGTTATATTGTACTACTATGTATATTTTCTCGTGGATACGTACCGGGAGCGGTGTCTCAGCGCTTCCTTCAACAGATGTCACTGCAGTGCCTCTGACCGGGAGGTCCTAGGTTAGACTCCCAACGGCTGCAGGATTTTCGACACTAGCTTTTCAGCTAGGTCGAATTCAGTCGCCGTCTGGAGGAGAATTCTAGCAGCCGTCTGCTGTGATCGGTAGCTTTTTGTGGTTCTATCAACACCAGGCGAATGCAGTACTCTAACAAACGGGCCACGGCCCGCGCGCGCGATCTTTCCTTCATCTTCCTTGTCCTATCCTCACCCCCTTACACACACAGTTACACTAACATGCACTCCACTACCACCCATCCCGGGTGACCGGTCGGGGACTTAAAGCTTGTCCCGGCTGAGGCGGTGGCCCGCTGGTGGGAGATACTTGGTTGGGAAAACCCCTCTAGTCGACGGTAGGTCGGCTCCGGATGTCGGCATCCAGTGGGGAAGATCACCGCCACCTCCCGATGAAAAAACAATAACTACACTTAAGGGAGTAATGACCTCGGTAGTTGACGCGCCCGGAATGTATACGTGCGTATAGGAGAAAGTAAAAAGTGCGCGTGCGGGAGTGCATTAAGTGGCGTGGACATTGATGTTACACTCGTGTGCCGGAGAGCGACCCGAGCGAGCTGCCTGAGCGCCTTAGTGCTCGTTGGTGATACATTTTTCATCTGCGCGGCGCCGAGTGTTGTTTTTCAGCCCCTCCCCCTCTCGCTCCGCGCCGTCTGTCAACTGTCAGCTCGCCCCGGAAATTGAATTTTTAACCTGCAACTTCCGCCGCCTCCACGTAATTGAATTTTAATTCCGCCGCGGTTGGGCCGGGCTAGCGGGCGCCCGCGAGGGGTGTGGCACTTTCCCTTTCCCCATGTCAATATATAATAATAATAATAATAATAATAATAATAATAATAATAATAATAATAATAAAATAACAAGAAGACAAACTATGATGATCGAGCTCGAATTATGTAGGATAATGTAACTACACCTTACCGCTCGTGGAAGGGAATACAACAGATATTGTTCAGTCATATGAAAAATTTAAAACAACATACACGAAACACACTGCGGTCTCTGGAGATGATAGGCTTGTGTTGTGATTGTTACTGGGATGAAATTTCTTACCAACCTCTGGCCGTTGAATTGGAAAGACATTTATGGATTGTGGGCAATGATTGTTTCCAGTGGCAGTGTTAGCAAATGGATTGGTCACAAAGGAATCGCAAGAGACTGCAAAGAAATTAAAACTGAGAAGTATTTGCGGACCATTCAGCAAGTAGTATGATTTTTGGGAACGGGAAAGATAGTCCATAAATTCTTAAGCCTCAACGAACGGAAAAAATCGGACATCGCTGCAGATTCAGAGAAAAAGGGAAATAATGAATTAATAATGCTAGATGAGGTGAAGATGATCCTTCAGTAACAGATTTTATGAAAAAAAAAATTATAAACGTTGGGATATCAAAGTGTAGACAATATACCGGGAAAGCATAGAAAAGGGTAGCTATTCCATTTCAAAAAATCGTGTTTGCGACTTGCAAAGTGGGAAAGAAGGATTTGAGTTAATGGGATTCAGATTAAATGCATTGAGATGTGAGAGAAATTGTGACTTTTCTTTTAAACTTCTTTATAAAGAGGTTGGTCATTAAACAAAGTCATTCAAAACATGGAAAGAAACAACAGGCAAAAAAAGGTGAAGACTAATTTAAGCATCGTAATGCCATGCAATTGTCAGAATGGGAAAGTATGTGATCAATCACGAAGATGATCCACTTATCTCGCTAAAAACCTAAACGGAAAAGTTGGAAAAGCGACATTTTAAATATAGTAAGAAACAATGCGAAGGAAAGTACGCAAGACAAGAATAACTGGCACTGAACTGTTGATGCTTCATGACAAGAAATGTGGGAGACAAAATTGAGCAAGAAATCGACGAGAGGCAAACCACTTTACGGACAATATCCAAAAAGAATGGGTAAGATATCGATCAGTAAAGAACTTACCATTTTTGTGGCTTCAAATAAAGCCAAAATCGGAAACTGGTATAATAACTCTGTAAGATGGTGCGTTGAACACGACGTTATGTAGAGCCCGGAAATTTGACAAATTACGTGTTTGTATCTTTCATTAATTTCGACAGGCATTGTTCGCCCACAAGGAATTCCATCGTACCTTTGAGTATACGTCCCCGATCGCTTTTCAGGACCGTCCTCTGTATTCGGGATACGCTTCTCAGTGCTGGCGACAACACAAGTGTGAATAACGGAGAATATAATTACGTTTTCACTGATACTATTTCAGAATTCGAAAACGCGTCCACAATAGCGTTTCGAAGAGCTTGCGTCGCGAGAAAAAAAATCATAGCCATCATACCGAACAAAAGAATAAATGTGTGAATCATTGTAATTTATTTTTCAAGAATTCCTTTTCAATGCGATTTTCCATTGTTTACATGTGTATCTGCATCCTACTTTAACCAGAATAAATGCCTTTTTAAATGTGTATATTAGTAAAAATAAACGCCTTTTTATCTGCCTGTTTTTTGGAGAAGTATATGTCTGAACTTCAGGCCTTTAATTATTAGTAATAAAAATATTATTAGCCGAAAAATCAGATGAACGTTTGACCGATACTTTCCAGGTAATATTTGAATGGCCAATGCCCAATGGTCTTAATCCAAATAATATTGTGGAAAATCGTAATTATCGGTTGTATTGGGCCAGAACGATTGTTATAAGGACTGTTATTAGCTTAATAATGGTCTTCAAATTGTTACTTTGAAGAAAGAAAATTCAATCTCCATCAATGTGTCCACATCACTTCAAATCAAATCATCTGCTTAAGCAGATGACTAAGCCACAGCCGAATATTTAAATATTCGAAAAAAAAAGGATAAACTGAACAAATAAAAGTTTTTTATTTAAAATTTCAAGAAACTTGGAGTAATGTTATGTTCTCTTTAATGATGTTATTACTGTGCGTGTTGTGCGGGCAGTTTAATTTCATTCTTTTCCGCATCGCGGAACGTTCGTAACGAAACCGCCCTCCGCCTCGCCTCGCCTGAGACGCGGAGGGCGGGCCATATCCCGGCGCATTCACTGGCGGCCCCCGACGAGAAAGCGCTTAATTTATGCATTCGCGCTGTAATTAGCAGCTCCCTTTGACGGCCCCTCCCCTTCCCCCCCCCCTTGCCACCTTTCCTCTCCGGCCCTTCCCCTCTGCTCGCCTCCCTCGGGGACACCTGCTCCCCGCCGCTGTCGCTCGATAGGCAATGGCTGCCCGGAAGCAATAGCGTCAGGAGTACCATTTGTAACAAGGGATATTCGGGTTATTTATTTAAGTTTCAAATAAAGTTTTTTTTTTCAGTTTGATCATTCCTCAAAGTGGAGGTTTCCTTAAATATTCCTTTTTGTTTCTATCATCCTATTTCAGGCAATTGTGTGATAGCTAACAGTTACATTAAACTGTAATCATTACTTTAATATGTAATATAAATGTTATCATTAAACTATTTACATTATTACCTTTACCTCGTGTAAGACGAGGTCGGGGAAGACGCGGGCGGTGGTGGTATTATAACACACAACTTTATTAACCGTAGGGTAGCATTCGGTACAATTAACCAATCTCCTACGATATCTGATTGCACATTGACGATGGTGATAATAATTTTTGTAGTTTCTGTCCAATTAAAAATGTTTTGTTTTTTTACCGAAAGTTTTTGACTTTTAATGACATTAAATTTATTTATATATTTATTTATCGTAAAAAAAAGTTAAAAAACTGCGTATGATGTGCTATGGGGAAAAGTGAATTGTGTGCACATTTTCAAAATTCTGTGATCCCTACACTAAGTCATATACTACTTAAATTTTGAATTTTGAAAGGGAGAAAAAAAACTCCCATGAATAAACTATTTTCAAATAAATAACAATAAATTTTGTTTTAAAAAAAAACAAAAACTCCCATGATAAATCTATTTTCAAAAATAAATAAGCAATAAATTTTGAATTTTGAAAGGGAAAAAAAAATTCTCCCATGTAATAAAATCTATTTTCAAGGATAAATAAGCAATAAAATTTTGAATTTTGAAAGGGAGAAAAAAAAACAGTCAAAAAAACTCCCATGAAATAAACTCTATTTTCAAGGATAAATAAGCAATAAATTTTGGCTCTTATTACTTCCTGCCGCGACAACATGGAAACGATAATTTGAAGAATTGTATTTCCCACTGAATTCTAGAAGACGTGCACAGAAAATGAAGTTACATTTATGTCCAGAAGCAAAACAAGGGCCATCTCAGCATTTGCTCAATGGATCAGGGAAACTGGACGAAAAACCTGATCGAGATGGGGGTCATTGACCCGGAAGCTGTAGTACAATAGTTGTTACATGTTGTTTATACTCATTTACACAGTTCAAATGGTAAATAATGCATTATGTATCATTGTTAAAATTAATGTTACTTTTCTTGTGATGCTCAGTATAGTCTCTAATTGTATAGAAACAGTTATGCAGCAGAAACGATTTCACGTGGGATTTAAACTTTTCTATTGAATTTAATCGTTTAATGTCATCTGGCAATATTTAATTAATATTTTCTCATGTGTCTTAATCTTAATGATCTCTAGCACGACTTCACTTGATCTTACGGCATATTTATCAAGTTTCAGTTCAAAAGCTTCTAATCTGACAGATGCGTGGCACTTCCATCCATCCAGACAACCATCCAGTTTTCCCGTCTTCCCGATTTTCGGGTACCAACATGCATGTCTCTCCATGCCCCCTGCCACCAAACTTAACCATCTATGAAACAGCTCTAATAGCCCTTGAGATATATGTCTACTCAATGAAAAAATCCTTTATAATTTAGTTTCAGCTCTTAATTTTATAGCTTTATTGCATATGTACATGCAGGAAACCTAAAATAAAATTCCAATTAAAAAACATTACATTTTGAGTTGTATGAGTTTTTTTTGTTTTACTTGTGACACAATATCTCAATTAATATTAATATATTTTCATTATTCGTTTTCCAGAATAGAAAGAATTAACTGCTGCATGATGTAAACCTCAGTGTTTTGTGAGAAGTAAAAATGTAAAAGGTTAAAAAAATCTAAATTTTAAAAATAATTTTCGAATTATTTTCTTTTACTTTTATTTCAATGCATATATTCTAGTATTGGGTAGTGGAATTTTATTTGTAGTTCACATAATAACCTGAGAAATAACGTGTGAAATACAGAAAGAATCATTTCAATATCTCACTTGGTTGCCGAGTTATGATGCATGTCCTTAATCAATACACGAGGAAAATGAACTTTTCAGAAGTAATTAAAGTTTGCATACCTGAAGTATCCCTGAAGCATAAGTTACGCCTTCTCTTTGCACTTCGTCTTCCCCTTTTCTTTTCCTTCCTCACAAGTACCTTCTCCTGCTTTTGTTCTCTGGTGTTTTCAATTAAATACCTTGTTTTTGTTTTTTAATTTCACATTCTTGCATTCCCAAAAATCAATTTTCAAATCAATCCCCAAATCGTATTTCAAATGGGCGTGGCAACGACGCCTTCTTTAAAACATTTTATTATATCTCAGAAAGTATCGCAGATAGAAAAAACGGATATCACTACAAGAAAGTGTAATAAATGGCGCTTTCAGAATGGAAATAAATAAATAAAGTAAAAACGCAATTTTCCATCATTCTCGGTCACTTTTGTGTAGACATATACCTTAATCCTGAGATGTGTGCGAAGTTACAGCAGAAGAGAACGTGAAAACCCGGAATTTAATAATCGAAAATTCGCGATCGTATTGTTGAGAGGATTCCAATACTCCCCCCCCTCATGCTACAGTATTTTCCGTACACCGAAGGCAGGATGTCACATGTATGACTGCAGCTGAAAATCACAAGCCTGTAAAGAAATTCGTACAGAACCATCTTATAAGCGTCCGTTGTTTTTATTTTAAAAAAAAATTAAAGAAAAGATTTGGAGCCGATCCGGTAGCCGAAATCGTTAAGGCAGTTGTGTCGTAGCGATCTCGGACTGAAGGATTGCCGGGGATTTTGTGTTCGTCCTGTCACTCCCTTATCATCGCCCTGTCGTTTCATCTTCACGTTTGTTACCATAACGTTAACAACAATAGTGGTCGCGAATGCCCTAGATGTTGATGCGACCTTAAATAACAAAACAAAAAAATGAAAAGATTTGGAACCATTTTTTACCTTTCGGAAATATTGTGAGGGGCTTTGGGTAAAGAAACCGGGAAACATTAAAAGATCCGCTTCGAATTCGAGAGTCCTTGACATCACCCTCATCGATCGAGGAATATCCATCCACTTTGGTGAAAATCCTTTGTATGGCTTAGGGGCTAGGCTTGTTTATGAACACGTTTTGAGGAACATATCGATATTTCGAAACCCTTAAACCTAGATTCTGAGTACACTATGTTAAAGAGAATATAATATCTTTATACGTCGACCTGGATGGCCGAGGTGGCTAAGAGCGTGTACCGACCCAGCGCTTCGGTCCGAGGGGTTGCGGGTTCGAGTCCCACCTTGGGCATGGCTGTTTGTCCCTTTCTCTCTCACGTCTTGTTGCCGCGAAGGGCCTCGCGTTTTGCTGACCCCAGATCAGAGAGGCCCGCAAGTGTCTATGGTCGAATATGCGTACCATCGGGACGTAAAGGGTAACCACCTATCGACTGAAAGAAACCCTAAGGGAAAAATCTTAATACTCAAGTAAACTACGTCCGTCTGTCCGTTATTCAAAGTTAGACTACTTCCAGTCCTCCATTCGAGACAAATGAGGGTCATTAAACGTGTCACGGTGGCTCCCGTCCTTGTGAAGAACTGATCATGTTTTTCGAATCCATCCTGATGATTCTAAGAAATTTCTCCAATACCGTGTGCTTTTGTGTAAGGTAAAACGAGTTTTAGGTAACTGACGACACCTACGAAAATGATCAGTAGCTCGTTCAGTTCCTTCTCGATATGACAAATCGAGTGGCACAATTCTTGGTAGGAGGAAATATAGAAGAAACGCGTGTTTTTTATGGTTTTGTGGGATAGAGTATTGTGTTTGCTGCATGTTGTCATTGAATAATTTGCGATTCCCTAAAATTTGTCAGAACAAGATAAGTAAGTTAGTTGTTTGATATATGAAGGATATTCTGATAAAAAGTATGATTTCAGTAATTATAACAAATAATACATTACGATAATAAAATATTAATCAATGGATACCAAAATAATGTTGCAGGTAGCATCAAGATAAGTATACATATTTATACGAACCTTACACGTTATACGTGGGCATATTTTTACGAATAATATTAGGTTTCAATGAAACTGTGTATTGGCGAAACGCCGTGATTAACTACTCTTAGCGGTAATTTGTGTGAATCGTTTCGACTTAATTCATACAATTGTTGACAATTAAACCTAATTTTAACAATTATGAAACAAAAAATCAAACAAATATTTTAATTTTCTGTTTTTCACGTAATTTCGAATGGCTGAAAATAGATGAGCCAGGTCAGGTCAGCAACTATAATTATTTAAAACTTATTTTTATTATGAACTAACAAAGCACAAATAAAATGTTTAATGTCAACATACTCGCTAGACTAAGAACTTACCCCCAAAGTAATCTTGTATTATTTATAGCAGTAAGAAATACCTCCTTTTTTTACTTCAAGGACCCTCAAAACGTATTTTTGTGTCGAAAATAGGCATTGTTCGCTGCAGCATTATATACGAAGTCTCAGAATAAATGCTACAAACTTCTTCAAAGAAAGTCGCAGAATAAATGTTACTAACTTCTTCAAAGAAAGTCGCAGAATAAATGTTACTAACTTCTTCAAAGAAAGTCTTAGAATAAATGGTTCAAACTTTGAGGGCTCTTAGATGCGTCAAAACTTTATCTTTTTGCCCATGAACATGTACTGGAAAACGTATATAACAGACTTATGTTCGTACATTTGCTTCTGATATGTTGGCAACGCCATGTTCACAGATGGTAGGAAGGTACATTAAATCTTTGTCAGTGTCTGATAGTGACCTGCCAAAGATTGTACATAAGTCTCCTAGTATTCGGGGGAAATGTCTCACGTGTAACTCATGTTATCATGTTTCCTTAACATGAAATTTTCCACTACGTATCCATTGGCATAGTGATCCTTATCGACCCCACGACATGTTCTAGAAGTTTGTAAAATTTATTCTGAGATACTACATAACTTTCTCTTAATATGTAGTTGGTTTGCAGGAAAGAAATTTCTACATGTAGAGAGTGATATTCTAATTACATGCGATTATTACAGTCACAGGGAATTACGCCAAATAAAAATATTATAGATAATTAGTTCAATTTCATTGTGGACTTAGGAAATTCACAGAAGTAGTGAATCATGATTATTTAATTAATTGTAGTTGTAATAGACATTCACGATTTGAATTACTGTTACATTAATAGTTGCAAAATTTACTGTTTGTATTTCTATAAGGTTTGAGAGCATCTTAGTTACATTCCACTGGTATCTGTGTTTCAGGTTTGTTCCACATTTGAGGGAGACGTCATAACTTGTGGCAGTCGTGTGGCCGACAAGGAAAGTAGCAGTAGTGTTATTGTAAATAATTTTACTGGGAAATGGGTATTCAAGTCATATTTTTCTTTACTATGTGGTGATTCTTTATTTATTTTAATTTAGTACAGTATTCAAGTGACCTCAATCTTTCATGGCATTTCAAGTACTGTAGTTTGCAAATTTGAGAATAATATTGTAGATTATTTCAAGTTCCGCCGAAAGTGTTTCGATAATATTGTTTTTATTCTTTTCACAACAATACAAATTACTTTTTTCTTCTACTTTTGTTGCACTTTTTGTGTTCGTGTGAATCTTACACTTCACTTCACACGTCTATTTAAACGAGCGTCATTTCGAACATGGATTTCAGTGTTGTCGTTTTATGTTACGTTCTCATGGAACATGCACTGGGGTGGAATTATGGTAAATTACTTTTTGGTGTGGTAAATCCACTTGCTTTTTGGGTGTCACTTTGAAATGCACATTCGTAATGTTCTTGCATATAAATTGCAAATCAGAGTATCGATGCATAGGCTTACGTAATGTATTCTCTTTTAAAATGTCCGCCTCGTCGGGTTGGAGGCCCGTTTTCTGTTGACTCTTCGTAGGATTATAAATGTATAGCAATGAGTTTGCATATAAACATGTACGGAGAGTGACACATAGGTGTGACGCCGTTGAACCACGTAGTTGAAGGTGTCGAGGCTCTGTGGCGTCTTCAGATGAGCCATGGCATCACTCGCACCATTCCGTTTGTCTTCCCTTAGTTTCCCACTACCCTCAGGTGAAGTGTACAGTCCACGTACAGGTCATTCTTAACAGATCATCAACTTCTCATATCTCGTACTCTCGTTCTCTTATTTCCGTTCGACAAAGATTGCTGTTTGTTCGACAAAAGGTCGGCAACATATTTCTGTGGATAGTCGTCTATCGGTAGTGGAGCGTTGAATGCTTGAACTATCGAGTTGAGGACGTGTCTTTTCCTTAGAGATGCAGCATGAGGCTGATGTTTGAGGCGTGGTCAGTTGTGCGGAAACACGATCAGAGAGCAAGGACGGTGCCAGAGAGAGCGAGATCGAGAGAGAGATCGAGATCGAGAGACAGCGAGATCGAGTGAGCGAGAGAGAGATTTTTCCTGTTGCAGTGTTCCCCGGCATGGGCCTAGTTCTATTTATTATTATCATCATCCACGCCAGAGGATAAGGGAGACATGTGGCGAGCACCTCGTAATCCCATCACCGTACTTCTCATCTTACACTTCACTTCAAACGTCTGTTTAAACGAGAGTCATTTCGAACATGCATTTCAGTGTTGTTGTTGTTGTTGGGTTTTTTTTCCTCTTACATGTGGATTACATGCACTGGGGTGGAATTATGGTAAATTACTTTTTGGTGTGGTAAGTCCACTTGCCGAACTTATTTGGTCTGCCTGAGATTTCTCTCGTCACAAAGCTATAAAAAACTGAGACGATTTGTATTAGAAAGATTCAGCTTAATTTTTGCTGCGACCAAGAATCGAACCCGAGACCGCCGCACAGAAAAAAACTGTCCATGAGCCACCTACGAGGCTACTCAGCCATCAGTTGCCTCTTGTGTTCAAATGCGAACTATTTCAAGTAGTACTAGTTGGTACTGAAACAGCATATGCTCTCTCTCCTATAAATAACGTTGCGAAATATTATAATACTGCAATATCTCCAATGTCTAAGCTATCAGTTGTAAATCTCGTTATCAATCGCAGCGCAAAAGGTGCAAAAGATAATTTGTTTAAAGCTTATACATCAGCACAAATTCATCACTCCAAAATCGCCTTCCTTACAGCGAGAAGCATTCTTGCATGACAGTGAAATTCATAGAATTGATTTCTTAAATTATTGTATAGTAGCGTTCCCGTTCTCATATTGTTGCTTGATATGAACTCAATCGCTGTCAAAATTTAGAACATTACTAATGGATCCATTAAAAAAAAGTCTACACCCACTTTCTCGTCTTATCCGTAACGGAAACAAAATATTCCTTTTGTAATATTGCAAATTGTATCCAACTAAACTCTTCAGTAATCTCGTGAAAGACTTTAGTAAAAGAAGGAGGAAAAATTCGAATTTGCAATATTCGAAAGTTTACAGGTTTTATGATAATCGCACATATCTTATTTGCAAGCGTACTATTTCCTACTCTAAGAAGGCAGGATAAGAAAAAATGGTTTCTTAGTGTTGTTGGTAATAAAACTACTTTGATCATATCGACATTGCAGAATATTTCTGTCAAAATAACGTAAAATTCCCATATTGAACAAATAAATTAAAATAAAAAAAACTGAACATAAAGTGATATAAAGATAAAATATTGAGAAAAAATTACTGGATTTTGATAAAAATTCCTAATTTGAAATAAATTGCTAAAAAATTCAATATTTTAGGCGTAAGCCAGATTCGAAAAATATTTAAATTTTCCGTAATTAAACACAAAATTACGCGAAAGCTACTTATTTTTTAAAACCATTACATGATTGTATTTAAAAATCTAAATTCGAAAAATAGAATTCATCAAGTAAAAAATGTCTTATCAATATTGTAGTTTTGCAATGTTAATGTTTTGCAATTTTTCAAAATCTGGAGTTTAGTGAAAATAGCATTTGCACCTTTATTCGTCCTTCGTTCTATTTCAGAAAGAAAAGAAGGGAAACTTTGGAGACAATTTTGAGAAAAACGTGTTTTTAAAAAGATTTCTATTTCACGGAAAACTACTCGTATTTTCGAAAAATTGATCATGATATCATTTAATTGTTTATGACCTTTTCTACATTGTAAACATGGATTTCTTTTAGGAAATATGTCTCCACTGACAAACCTCTGTGAATACTATAGTTGTTAGATGACGAAAAAGTATAAACATTTGCGATTTTGGAAAATCCAATGTGTTAAACGCAAATGAGCGATTTTTAAAAGGTCCATTGTTCTGAGAGAAAGTTAAATTTTAAAAAATGAAGCCGTTTTTGAGAACATTTCGAAAATGTTGAGGTAAAACAAACATGTGCGTACATTTCATCTCTTCTTTTTGCTCATCAGGAAATAATACGCAATGACGCGTGGAAGAATCATCTTTTTCTTCAAATCAAAAATCAGGAAGACCCGTTTAGTAGAAAACTTAAACAACTTGAAAATGTCGCCAAATAGATATTGTCAAGGAAATTTCAACTTAAATTAGTTTAGTATATGTATTATGACTGAGCGTTGATTATGTGGCTAATCCGTCCAAATAAATATGTACAGTAAACCCTCATTAACACGAATTCCAAGGGACCGAAATATCAAGAGTTCGTGTTAAAAAAAGAAAGTCGTGCTAACAAGGTAGTCAAATTTGATTTTTGGAAACCAGTTTTTTCTACACACTAAGCATTTATAATATCTAGGGGCATACGTACTACTGTATAATATTTTGTATGTTATAGAAACACTATAGTATATGACATTCTCCTAAAATCGGCTGTTACCTCGTCAATCTATATGAGTTTGCGACAGTAACTGTACACGAGAAGGAAATTACTGCACTGCAACGTGAAAAAAATGTACTCACAGACCATTTTCTAGTGAAAAATTCCTGATAGTATAGAATAGGATTCCTCGATTTATTGACGATTCCACTTATTATTGACGCTTAGGTTGGTACGAGTCATTTAGGCGTCTGGTTCTTATTGCCCCATAAGTAGATTTCGAATTGTGACTCGGACTGAAGTTAAGATTTGAGCCGCCTTCATTACGAAGAGCACACCTATTTTGAACAGGGCAGTTCTAGTTTGGAACGAGGGCGTAGAGGCTTAGGGGACATAGAATTCCTGTGGGTGGAATACATAGATGTTTGTAAATAGTTTGTGAATAAACTGTGTAAGTATCTTCTCGTCTCTTTCTTGTCGCACACACTACGACGGCTCACAGAGAAACAAAAATAAAAATAAAGGGAGAAACTTTGAAAGTTCGTGTTAAATGAAAACAAATACAATGAAGCAAAAAAACTAGTTCGTAATTCGTGTTAAACGAAGTTCGCGTTAAGCGATAAAACTTCCCATAAAATCATATATGTCGCTACCGGGACCGACATTTTGTTCGTGTTGAGTGTGCGCCTTAAGCTAGTCTGTGTTAACGAGTGTTTACTGTAACTGAAAACAAAATGAACACGTGAATTAGGAAGTGTTTTCTTTTCTATCTCTTCTTTTTCTTCTCCTCCAACGAGTGACGCACTCTCTTGTGGGATGGAATGCGAAGAGTAGCGCGATGAGAAGAAAACTGTTTCCGGCCGAAGCTTTTGTCCATTTTAAAGCCTCTTGTATGAATTAGATTGACTGCCTGAATGGTGTTAAATTACTTTCTTCGTTTGAACAGTTAATCGAACGAGTTGATTGGATTTTTATTCGATTATTCAGCTTTTCGCTGTACATTTTCTCAACAGTTAATAATTCTTTCCGTTCCTTTATGACTTTCATTATAGAGTTTAGTACTCTCGTTTTATAAATTGCGTGGCTAGCAAATTGAGTGATGCTTATATGCAATATTTCTATTGAGAACTTGCTTTAATCTAGATGGAACGTACTGTTACAAACGCATGTCAAACAACTTCATCATATTTTCTTGTAAATCTGATTAGAGATTAAAAACAGCGTTTCGTTATTCAGCTACCTACACGAATTAGAATTATGAAATACCCTTCTGTGGTTACAGCACATACTTGGATATTTAGGAAGAGGAGAGGAATACAAATGTGCTTCATTTAGCCGAACAAATTGAATGTCAACATGTCCGAAAGGCTCAGGTTTGCGCCGAAGTTAAATACGGATTAACAAGTGCATTTTGTTTTCATTCCGAAATGTAAAATAAATATTTGGAATAAAATTGTACCCATGTTGTTCCACACCGTCCTATTGAATATAGAAATAAAAATTTGAATTTTGCGAAAGTAATTATTTTCTTTAACGCGAATTTGGTTACACGTGATATGTTGAAATTCACAGAGGGAGGAAAAACCATGAACATCACGGGTAAATTATCTTACCCTAGGCTCCGTCTAGTGCGTGCGTTCCTATTTTTCGAGGGCCTAAAATTTATCGTAAAATCGACTAAAGGCATTCGATTATTAAGGTGAAATTGGAATCGTTAGGAGAGTTTCAAAAGGATGTCAAATGTCGCCCCCTTCCAAAAGTGCGCTATTAAAAAAAACTATAATTACTTAGTATGCTTCTAAGTCATATATTATGTGACATTATTTAATGATATTAACATTTAATGTATTTTTAAGATGTAATGGAAACGTCTCTGTGTATAAATTAAAACTGTTCTTGGTGAAAAAGTAGCAGTAGAAATACTGATACGACATTGGTTACGTTTTATTTTGAAATCGTTTGGAAAATAAAATATACAAATTCAAAGTAGTGTGTCTGTTGAAAAGTGTACTACGACGAATCAAATCAGCTAAAATAGTTTCCTTGCTATGCCTCTCCCTTTAAATATTTTCTAAAGTCGCTCTTACCGTGCGATATGCTTTGTTTTTCTCAAGGAGGTGTTATGCGCAGGGTCCGCACATGCTTTTATAAGCAATTAAATGTGTATGCATTTATGCAGTAAAAACTTCAAAAATATGAGCCAAAATGTATTAAGAAATATACAAACAAACCATAATATTTCTAAAAGACACTCGACTAAAAAGTAAAAAATGCGTTTTCAGCGAAAAATTGTAACGTCGCTTGAGGAAATAGTTTTACTTATTACATTCGACAATTATCGTAGGACAATACTAATTGGACCCCTGCGTACATTTCGAACTTCGTTTTAAAAGCGAAAGCTACATTCTACTGCGAAACTTCGAAATTTTTTGTTTTTGACTGCCAGAGGTAAGGTTTGGGAGGACCTCCAAAAATTATAAAAAAGCGCGCGCAAAAAAAATCTACTTAGTGGATTACAGAATCAGAAACGTAACCCGTTGGCACATAAAAACCTAGCTGAAATGGCATAGACTACTTTCTTTCCAACTTGTGTGTTGTTGTGTGTACAACGTGATTTGTATTGCGAGTTGCTCATGCGCCTGATCTACTGATGTCACTGCAGTGTCTCTCATTAGAACGTTCTAGATTTCGAGTGGCAAGATTTTTCGCATTAGCTGAATTGCTAGATTGAATTCAGCCGCTGTCTTCAGGAGAGTTGTAGCAGCCGGCTGCTCTGATCGGTAGTTTTCCTTACTTTCTCCAATCAAAAACAGGGGAATGCCGGAGCTGAACCCTAAAAAGCGGGCAACGGTTCACGAGCAATCTTTTATTCCCTTTCCTTCTCCTATCATTACTCGTTACTTACACACTTACTTTTACATGCACTACACTGCCGCACATGTCAGGAGTTTAGAGCTTGTCCCAGCTAGGGCTGTATCCCCCTGTGCGGGAGATGCCTGGCTGGCGAAACAGCTAGCCGACGTGTAAGTCGACGCCGGATCTCGCCAACCAGCGGGGGGGATCTTCGCCATATCCCATGATAAATTATACTCGCCATACTTAAGAGAACAATAACCTTAGCAGTTGATGCGCTCGGAAACGCTAATAAATCAAATACAAAGTCAGCGTAAATAAAAATTAAATTTACTGTAAGTAGATCACTTGTTCTGAAATTTTGGTGTACTTTTAGCGTTTATTTGGTGGGCTGGGTGTAGAAGGCTGATTTCGGCTATACTTGTAACACTATTCTTGTTTGCAGTTCTTGAAAGTGGGAGATACTCCCACTTTCCATTCTCCTGGTACTTTGTATGGAACCCTGCATACATGGAAAAGATACAGAAATGTGTCAATCATTTCCATTTATGAATATTATTATTATTGACATTATTATTATTACTATTATTGTTATTATTATTATTATTATTATTCACGATTATTCCCATTTAAAGAGAGCGTTTGAACTTGGATTCCTTTATGATGATTGTGTGTGTTTTCTCTGGGCCCATATTTTCTTCATGTGTTCACTGTGTTGTTTCTTCCGCTTTGCTGTCCTGGCCTCTTGCTTTCGGTGTCAAATGTATGTTTTTTGATAGTATTCCTGAATTCTTTTCTTTTTTCTGCATCGTTTATTGTAACGTGTGCTTGTCTGAGATCCTCCTCGACTTCTTTAATCCTTTTGTTTTTCCCCTGCCTGAGTTGATGACAACGAGAATCCGTTTTGAAATTCTGTTTTCATTCATCCTGTGAATATGTCCGTAGAACTGCATTCTTCTTTTTCTGAATGTGTCCATAATCTTATCAGTGTGCTTATAAATTTCTAATGTGGGCCTCTTCATCCAAATCCCTTGCTCTTGTACCGGTCCAAAATTTTTTCTGAGAATTTTCCTTTTTTGTTTCTCTATTTCTTTTATTTTTGATTGACCACCGATTTGTGTCGTTTCAGCGGCATATAGTGCCTCAGGAAGTACGACGACAGTGTACAATGTCTTAATTTTGCGTTAATGGATATGGACTTTTTGTTGTAATAGCTCCATGTGAGTTTGTATGCGCTCTGCAATTTTCTTATTCTCTCCTCATTGGCTCTTAGGTTGATCCCTGATGGTTGGATGATTTCTCCTAGATATTTAAAATGCGGCACTTGTATGATTGTCCCGTAGGTTGTTTCGATAGGCAGTTTGTCTTGTGGCACTCTTTCTATGTTTTGTGTTTTCTCGTACGAAATTTGAAGACCAGTTTTATGTGCAATTTCGTGTAGTTTCTCTATGGCGTCTCTATTATTATTATTATTATTATTATTATTATTATTGACATTATTATTATTATTATTATTATTATTATTATTATTATTATTATTATTACTATTACTATTAATATCATCCGATTATTCAGGTCTACTATTCGCCCATCCAGTTATTGAAGCTGAAGTTGAATGTGCTGGTCGCCAGTCGCCGACGCTGTGAACTGCTTTAAAAATATTTTCATGTGTTGAAACTTTCTTTCATGCGTAACTTTGTTAAAATATGTTCTTACAGAATCTGGCATTGGACTTACCAACGAATCGTAGGTGCTAATAATGTTTTACTCCTCTTCAAAAATTCCCAAATTCCAATGGCCCTGTAAAAAATTACCTCCATTCGGGATACGATCGGGTAGAATTGCAATTTCAATATTATAATGGTCGTAAAAATACTTGGTATGAATAATGCAAATAGGTAGAATTTAGCACAGCTATATTTTTACGTTTTGTTTTCTAATATGAACGTAAATGATCTCCTGTAAGCTATTCTTCTGTGATATTCTATATTCGTATTATAAAATCGATCTCAATTGGTTCGGAAAATTCTGACGCAAAAGCTATTACAACTACATTATTATTTAGTAACAAAAAAAACTATCCACTTGCATTCCGTTCAGATTATTATACAATCTGAGTTGAATATTCACCTTAATCGAGGTACTTCTGTGTGATCGTGGAGTGATTTAGCTGTGCCCTTCTCCAAATCGTAAGTATAGGTTATGTTTTCTCTAAGAGAAGGTCGTTGGCCATGCAAATTGTTGACTAACGAGACGTTGGAGTTGTCTGATGTGATGACGAAGTTCTGTGGGTGATTTGAAAGTATCGAAAAGAAACATACCTTCATATTGTTGAAAAGTTCGTTAGTAATTCAATCAAATTCGTAATAAAAATGATATAAATATAATATCGTAAAGAGTCAATCATGAGCGAATTTTTGTGAACAAAAGTATTTGCAACCGCATACTTGCTCATGTTCCAAACGTAAATTCGTTAATTGATCGAAAACTAACAAATATATTAAGGGTTTTAATGCAGTTTTCCATTTCAAATAAACAATTCTGTGCCCCATTGAAAATGAACAGTGTACCATTGACTGATGTTAAGGCAACAAAATTTTTAGGTCTCTCAATTCAGTCAAACCTTAAATGGAACGTCCATTTAAATGAATTGAACACAAAATTAAGTTCATTATGCTACGCGTTCAGAATTCTTGCAAATTCAGTCAGCCATCATACTGCTCGTTGTGTATACTTCGCGAATGTTCATTCCCGCCTGAGATATGGCATAATATTCTGGGGAAATACATCTTATAGCTCCCAGACTTTTAGATTACAAAACAGATTGTACGAATAATAACCACATCCCACCCACGTGATTCATGTAAGCCTCTCTTCATTAATCTAGGAATTCTACCATTACCGTGTCTTCTTATTTACGAATCAGTGGTTTTGTAAAAATGACTTGCTCAAGGGCGGAATATATTTTCAGAAAATGCCGAAGTCTATTACTATAACACGACAGCATCACACATGTACATTATTTTACAACACTTTGCCAGATGACATTAAACGGTTAAATTCAATAGAAAAGTTTAAATCCCAAGTGAAATCGTTTCTGCTGCATAACTGTTTCTATACAATTAGAGACTATACTGAGCATCACAAGAAAAGGAACATTAATTTTAACAATGATACATAATGCATTATTTACCATTTGGACTGTATAAATGAGTATAAACAACCTGTAACAACTATTGTACTACAGCTTCCGGGTCAATGACCCCCATCTCGATCAGGTTTTTCGTCCAGTTTCCTGATCCATTGAGCAAATGCTGAGATGGCCCCTTGTTTTGCTTCTGGACATAAATGTAACTTCATTTTCTGTGCACGTCTTCTAGAATTCAGTGGGAAATACAATTCTTCAAATTATCGTTTCCATGTTGTCGCAGCAGGAATTAATAAGTGCGAAAATTTATTGCTTATTTATCCTTGAAAATAGATTTTATTACATGGGAGTTTTTTTTCTCCCTTTCAAAATTCAAAATTTTATTGCTTATTTATCCTTGAAAATAGATTTTATTACATGGGAGTTTTTGTTTTTTTCTCCCTTTTAAAATTCAAAATTTATTGCTTATTTATTTTTGAAAATAGATTTTACTACATGGGAGTTTTTTGTTTTTTTTTCTCCCTTTCAAAATTCAAAATTTATTGCTTATTTATTTTTGAAAATAGATTTTACTACATGGGAGTTTTTTTTCTCCCTTTCAAAATTCAAAATTTAAGGAGTATATGACTTAGTGTAGGGATCACAGAATTTTGAAAATGTGCGCACAATTCACTTTTCCCCATAGCACGTCATACGCAGTTTTTAACTGTTTTTTTGACGTAAAATAAATAAAATAAAAAAAAAATAAATATTTTACAGAAAATTGTCATCCCGCGATGTTGGAGTTCTTTTTTTGAGGAAGTGGGTACATTCCCCCGTACCCTGGAATCCTTCACTGGCATTCTTATGTGTGGTGAAGTCTAGTGTACAATTACTTCAGTAGATGTAGAATCTACTTTTAGCCGCTCCGAATACTTGTTAAGAACTGATCTATGTCCTTCTATGCT
Source organism: Teleogryllus oceanicus (assembly GCA_964035755.1). NCBI lineage: Eukaryota > Metazoa > Arthropoda > Insecta > Orthoptera > Gryllidae > Teleogryllus > Teleogryllus oceanicus. Next base: position 76,144,378 of record CAXIVR010000010.1, read on the forward strand.
CAGAAAATGCTTGTAGATGACAATTATAAACACAATGAAGATTTTGTTTATTTAAAAATTTTCTATTATTTTCTTGCATGTTTTGGAAGAAATAAGTACATATGTATGTACATATTTTGCATTTTTTTTAACAATAAATTCCGTTCCCTGAGTAGAAGGTCTAGGTTACACCCATTGATTGTGACTGGAATTGAAAATAGAACGCGACATTTTTACTTTAGTCAAAACAAAATGTGGATGCTGCTAAGAGAATTTCAGGATTTATGTATGTTCGAAGCTGAAATTATATATATAAAAACCAAAGTCGGGTTAGTTACAGCATTTATAACTCACGAACGGTGAACCAATTTCCATTATCTCCGGTTTGTTGGATTCATCTCCCCGAATAGCAGAATAACTTAAAATATCAGGAAAATTCACGGAAAAAATTATGGCGCTGTGGAACGAAACTAAATATTCATCTTTAACGCAACCCGCTACACACCCGGCAGGATTGTTTTAATCTATATAATTAAATAACTTCTAAACGAAGCTTTCTCGGGTATTAAAAACTAAAATTTTGATGCCGAAACCATCTAAGAATGTTTTCTCACGCCGTAATCTACAGTACGAGATCTTTTTCAGATATTCTATTACATTTTTGCCGGTCCGGCGCTTCTCGATATTACCCCACCTACTCAGAGACGTGCAAGTAAATGTGAATGAGAGGGGTAGAGAGACCCAGAGAGTCAGATTGAGACTGTCGGACAGAAAGAGAGATAGAGAGAGATACATAGAGAGAGGGGGAGGGAGGGAGATGGTGAGAGAATGAGACGGAAATATATTGGGAGGGAGATGAAGGGCAGAACAACGTCTGCCGGGTTCCGCTAGTTTATTATAAAAATACCCATGAAATACTTCGAATGTTGTTAAAAATCGAAACAAATTCTGCCGCGCAATTTTTATTTGATATTGCAGGTTTGGAAACAATCAGGTTGCAACCTAATGGAAGAAAATTTTGGTGCAGTGAATTGAAAATAGTCACGGGGTACTTGGGTTTAATCAACCACACATATATAGATCTGTTCAGGTGGTTTAATTCTCCATCTACCCACTAAGATGGCAGCGCTAAATCACACAAAAGCACGTCTTGGAAAACATCTTTGAATCGTCTGGCGGGATCCGAAAACGAATTATCAGTTCCCCACCGGGAAACCAGATTGGTGCATGTCGATTGGTGCATGGGATGTTGTCTAGCCGTGAGTGGTGCACGCACACATCCGAACATCCGCACTCTTGGAAGTTACTCAAATACTGTATAGGGATAATTCATATGATTTTGTCTTGAATAATAGTGTTTCGATTTATGGAGTTTTATGTATTGTTCAACTGCTTAAGGCAAAAATGAAATTATAGACCTATAAAAAGGAGAAAAAACGTTTGCATCACTTGTGCGTTGGTATGGCATGAAGTAGTTAGATAAGAAGAAATAAAAGAGGTCATCTTCGTCAACATATTAGTTACAGCAACAACGATGACCTCTTTTATTTCTTCTTATAAGAACGTCAACAACACCAAATCAGAATTCCCACAACTAGAACGATGTTTAAATGGTTCGTTTTCCTGTCTGTCGTGGCGTGTTGACGGTGCATGTCAGCCGGCAGCCTGGCCTAGGGATCTACCTCTGAGATGGGAAGGGAGGAGCCGGGCGGGACGGGGCAGAGAGCTTCACTGCAGTCTTGCTCGGAGGGCATTGCACCGTCACAACTCTGCACACGCCCCATCTTCATCCTCGTCCCACGCCTTAGCGTCTGCCTCGTTATTTCATCCTTATCTCCACCGCCACACTCTCCCAGGTCTTACTCTCATTTACCCAGTTTATTCCAGCCCCCCGCCCCGCCCCGCCCCGCCCCGCCCCCCCCGCCCGCCCTGCCCTGCCCTGCCCTGCCCTGCCCTGCCCTGCCCTGCCCTGCCCTGCCCTGCCCTGCCCTGCCCTGCCCTGCCCTGCCCTGCCCTGCCCTGCCCTGCCCTGCCCTGCCCTGCCCTGCTCTGCTCTGCTCTGCCCTACCCTACCCTACCCTGCCCTACCCTACCCTGCTCTGCCCTACCCTATCCTGCCCTCTCCTGTCGACACTGCCCTGTCCTGTTCGCCCCTGCCCTGACGTGACCTAACTCTCCTCCACTCTATCACTCCTAGCATTAAACCCACAGTCGCCCACTTACTACCCCACCCGCCCCGCCCAACCCCAACCTTGCTTTTCCGCGCTCCGCCGTGCCCAGACCTTCCACTCACACCTCCCCACTCCCCTACCATTCCCCGTTATTGCCTCTGAGCATACCAATATGTTTTCTACCTACAACCCTAGAAGGATGTACTTTGGGTCTGGTCAGCCGTTCTGTCATCGATAGATTGCTCAAATTGCGATGTGCGTCAACGGAGCGGCAAATAGATGAAATTTGAAAGTTGGCTTCATAGATGGAATCTAATTGCGATGTGTTTTTTAGTCCGCACCCGCGTGGAATGCGATGTTTGTCGATAAGCTACCTGCATATTTTGTTTTTTAATGCGTTGGACGCTCTGTAAGTGCTGGCGACATTTAGTTCTGCGCGCGTGTTGAAATGAAAACGGCCAACGGATCCCTATATTGGATTTGTAGGACTGCGAATGGCAAATGAATTCTAGAATGATGAGAGAATCCAATTACTTTTGCTGAGCACGACGTACTTCCAATACGTTGACGGGCTGCACGCTGTATAATGTTAACGAATCATCCCTAATACTTTGGCGAAATACGCGTTTCAAATATATTGGAAAAGCAACTGGGATATCGCTTGGAGTACTTTGTAACCCGTAGGTTATGTATTATTACCTATATTCTCACAAATATCATTACAGTGTCATTCAACCAGGATGAATATAACGAGGGAAGTGTGAATTTTGTGCTTTTACGGAATGAACATTTTCACTGGTGTCGAGTACATCCTCTTCCATTATTATTATTATTTGACGCAGAAGTGCACAGGTTCACTCACACAGTGTAGGTTAGAACACTTGTTCCCGGTTGGGGATCGCAGTTGGATAAAATAATTGCACTTCGTGACAATCCACTATCAGCATGATTCTGTGGTGGAATTAACGCTGGTTCACCCTCGTGACAACAATTGTTTTTGAAGACAAACCCCGTTTGAATCTTTTTTAGCCTACAAAGGGAATTATTCAGTTTCGTTAATCTCCATCTTCCATGTGCATTCTAATTTATGCTTTTATATACATCTTCGTTAATATGTAATACATACTAATATTTACATACGTCCCTGTGTCGTAAATCGTACGATAAATATGTAAATCTTGCAGAATCCAGGTTTTTGGGGTTCTTGATTTGGAAAAATTGCATTACGGCAAATAGTATCTTCCTGTGTAAACGACGGTAGCGGCTAAACTGCAAGTCTGATTCCCATCAAAATTTATATTCCCTGATCGATCTGGCTGATGTCGCGGCCCCGTGAATTTCAAAAGCATGTTTGATATTGAGGGTTCTTTACATGAAGCATCAAAGACATTTTCATACATTTCTCAAAAAAATTGGGGGTTTATTTTATTTTATTTTTTTTACAATTTCTCCTCCAGATAGTGCAAAGTTCTCGTATAAAAATGCCATAGGTTCGATTTTTTAACTAAATTTTTGAACGTTGCGAAAGTCAGACACGAAGGGAGAAAATATATGCTGCCACTACTTTCGTCTGTGTTATGTACGGAATCCTTGCAATTTCATTAACAGTGAAAAAAAATCATCTCCTGCTTTCCGTACCAGAGTGGGATTAAGAAATTATTTTGTATGGATAAAAACGGCGTAGATCTGCAATATCTTATATGCACTTATAAAAGAAGTGTTCATGTCAGACGTGTATGTATCTCTCTCCCATCGCTCGTTTCATGCAGAAATAAAATGTTGTGTGTGAGGGCTTGTGTGTTGGGGCGCGCGGTAGAGTCATTGTGTTGGGGAGCGTCGCTTTGTTCCGCACGACAGCCGCCACTCCCACGGAAGTTCTCGGGCGTGCCGCGCTGCGCTCCCGAAATCGCGTTGCTCTCCAGTCACGTGAGTGGGCCCCGAAGGGAAGGCGCCCGACTTTTCAAGTGTCTCGAAACCATTTCACCGAAGGACAGGATCTCGTTTGTTGCGCTTTAGTTGCTGCTTAAGGACAAATACGCTGACGTTGTTGCTCCTTAAGCCTTCCAGTAAACTGTAGCCCGGGCCCAGTAGAATGAACAATCAATGAATTGTCGATTCCGAGATCTAAATAATGAAACTTGCTAGTAACCTGCAGGTTATTAGCAAGTTTCCCGATTGTCTAAATTCCCCCACCCCTACACCATCCCACACCCCAACCTGTTTTCATATTATTACGAAAAATGAACTAAAGCCCTGAGAAAATGATTTTTTCATTATTTTAAATAAAATAACAAAACGTATATTGTTATATCGAATTATTCATTGAAAACTCAGATTTAATCAGAACAAACAAGTACGCAGAACAACGCAAATTGATACGATTTTCATTTGTTGGGAGTTTTGTAAAGGATGTTGGTGTGTGGATTCCTTCAGTAAAAGAAAATTCATCCTCTTTGCTGAATCATTTTTCTCCTCCAGTTGCTATACGATTTCAGCTTGTGCAAATGTTCACAGGTGAACTTATAACGAGTACAATATTTTACTTCAAAGTCATCAATGTATGATTATAAATCATTACTGCAATATGAGTAAGTAATGATGCAGATTCTCTGAACGTCACGTAAAGCTCTTTCTTTAACTATTGCAATGGATGTTAAACAGCGAAACCTAAACTTAAACAGAAGGGAAACCCAACAGGACTATGCGACTCCAAATAGGTGCGCCTTTCCTCTATGCGTTTGATCGTGCTCAAGTTGAAAACTGCTACCCTTTGAGTAGAAAAATATCAGGCAACCAACTCCTGGAACCACTGAGATCGTCGTCAGAGCACAATTGCTTCCGTTTCTGCATGTCTCCTGCAGAAACGGAAGGAATTGACTGTGCAGACGAGCAATGCGTTGCTGCAGTGGTGATGAAGGCTAAGCAGGGGCTCGACGCTTTCGCTTCCTGGATAGCGAGCGGGTCGATTGCTATTCGCTGTCGGCACGCGACTGCGGTGGAGTGGGAGTGCTGTGAGAAATTCAGAGGTTGAAGCGACGGAAGTCATTGGTAAAACCGCCCGGCGCGCTGCGGTGTGTGTGGTTATCTTTATCCCTGTATCGGTGTCCCCACTAGTTTTAATGGTTTGGCTCTTTATCTCCAACGCCTCCCGAGATATGTGGTTTCTAGTTGTATTATTTTTTTTTGTTCGCTGTTTGCCTAACTTGCTCGTAGTTTGAGAACTTAAAGTATCTCCCGGCTGGGGCGGTGCCCCGTGGGGGGATTACCTGGTAAGAAAAAAAAAAAATCCCCTGCCAGATGACGTGTAAGTTGGCGCCCAATATCAACATCCAGCAGGGGAAAAACATGGTTTATGTATGTACTCCTGCCGTGATATCGATTGATTGGTTGTTTCCGGTCACGTCAACCACTGTGGTAGTTCGTCCCATCAGTGCAGTAAATGTTTTTATGCCTGGAGGGGAGGTGTTCTTGCCCCGCTGGATGGTCAGATCGGGCGCCAGTCTACACGTCTGCTTGCGGGTGCCCCCCCTCACAGTGGGCACCCCTCCAGTCTGTACCAGCTCTAAGGTCCCGACTTGTCTCCCGATGTGTATGGTAGTCTTATGCATGTAAGAATAAATGTGTAAGGGGCCATAAGACAATAAGGTGGGAAAATCGCGCGCAGTCCACGGCTCGTTTGTTTGAGGGCTCTGGTATTCACCTGGTGTTGATTGTAGGAACAACGGGAAATTACCGCTGAAAGCAGCCGACCGCTAGACTTCTTTTCAAGACACTGGTTGAATTTGACATGTATCTAGCTTGAATCGAAAATCCATTCCTGTCGGGACTCGAACCCTAGAACTTCTCAGCTACAGGTAGCGGCAATGCTGTCTCAGCCGGCCATTCTGATGCCGAATTATACTTCATTAGTTTTACACATTAACTGTACTTCACATTTTGAAGCCATCATTCGTAATTTTTTTTTTCGTGTGGTTTTTATGCTCCTTTATGGAGTTTTTAAATATCGATCTGTGGTTAGGAGAGCCTATTGCCACCAGAATCACCGCAGCGACCGAAAAGTCGTTTACGAAACAGCCTATTGGCCGACTTCTTGAGGGCTGTGGGTGGCAATGGCGCAATTGGTCGCGTGCCAGCCTGATGTTTCCAAGTGTAGGGATCGATTCACGGCCGCAACCAATCGGTTTTTTTGACAAGAATGACGCGCATGGTATATGATTAAACGATTTTACATCGTGTGAACAAACTCTTTGAAAGTATTTGGGCTTCCAGCAAAACTGACTTCGCAAACAGCAGAGTGCGGATTTGGTGCTGATGTGTTGTAACCGAATATCGAAATTGAAAAAGTAGGTAAAGAAACGCTGATCTTTAGACATCAAATGAAATCGTTGTGCTTATCAAGTTGTCTGGGCAAGGCGATAAAAAGATAAATTAAATTTTCTGGCCTTGTGAGTTGCTGCATCTCTTTGCTTTCGATGCATTGAGCATTCTGGTTCCTTGCGGATTTGATTGTCATCAACCCGCAGGATGGCGAGAACACTGCTGCATTTTTTGGTGTCGCATTCGCGAACTAGGCAATTGGAGAAACTGAGATAATTTGTTGGTTTCCTCATTGGGCTAGAATGCTACGAAGAATCGCAGTGGTCGTTCGAATAGCTCCCTTGAGACCAGAAATGCCTTTACTCCGTTCACCCACCTGCTTCCGTATTGAACCAGCCGTAGTCCTCGTCTCGGTGCTGCATTGCGGAAACTAAACATTGCCCATGCAGTCTTCTCCGTGTGGTGACGACCGTTGCGCGTGGGAGCTCGGTGGCTGACCAGGTGCTGCGGGTCGGATGGGGTGATGTGCGGGTGCTGACGCTTTGGGCGCGGTGGGGGGGGGGCTGCGGGGCGTAAGGCCCTTCGTGCTCCGCTCCGCGCCGCGCGCAAACACCCCGGGGCGGCGGCGGCGGCGGCGGGGGATCGATAGCGCGCGGCCAATGGGCGCGGGGCACGCGGCACCCTCGCCCTCGCCTGCGCCCGCGCCTCGCCCGCCGGCAGCCGCTCCGCAGCGGCAGCAGCTGACTGAGTGCGAGTGCTGCTGCCCAGTGGGCTTGGAGCCTCGCCTCGCCGCACGCTGCTCCAGGACGTCGCCCCCGCCCTCATTGTTCTCCATCTCTCTCTCCCTTTCTTCTCTCTCTCCCTTTCTTCTCTCTCTCCCTTTCTTCTCTCTCTCCCTTTCTTCTCTCTCTCCCTTTCTTCTCTCTCTCTCCCTTTCTTCTCTCTCTCTCCTTTCTTCCTCTCTCTCCCTTTCTTCTCTCTCTCTCCCTTTCTTCTCTCTCTCTCCCTTTCTTCTCTCTCTCTCCCTTTCTTCTCTCTCTCCCTTTCTTCTCTCTCTCCCCTTTCTTCTCTCTCTCCCCCTTTCTTCTCTCTCTCCCCCTTTCTTCTCTCTCTCTCCCCCTTTCTTCTCTCTCTCTCCCCTTTCTTCTCTCTCTCTCCCCTTTCTTCTCTCTCTCTCCCCTTTCTTCTCTCTCTCTCCCTTTCTTCTCTCTCTCTCCCCTTTCTTCTCTCTCTCCTCCCTTTCTTCTCTCTCTCTCCCCTTTCTTCTCTCTCTCTCCCCCTTTCTTCTCTCTCTCCCCCTTTCTCCTCTCTCTCTCCCCTTTCTTCTCTCTCTCTCCCCTTTCTTCTCTCTCTCTCCCCTTTCTTCTCTCTCTCTCCCCCTTTCTTCTCTCTCTCTCCCCCTTTCTTCTCTCTCTCTCCCCTTTCTTCTCTCTCTCTCCCTTTCTTCTCTTTCTCTCCCTTTCTTCTCTCTCTCTCCTTTCTTCTCTCTCTCTCCCTTTCTTTCTCTCTCTCCCTTTCTTCTCTCTCTCCCTTTCTTCTCTCTCTCTCTCCCTTTCTTCTCTCTCTCTCTCCCTTTCTTCTCTCTCTCTCCCTTTCTTCTCTCTCTCTCCTTTCTTCTCTCTTTCTCTCTTCCCTCCTCTCTTATTTCTTCTCTCTTTTTATTGCTCTCTCATTCAATTTTTTCACTACCATTCTTCCTGTCTCAGTCACATTCTTCCCTTCTCACACTCATTCTTCCTCTCTCTCTCCCTCTCTCTCTCCTCTCTCTTATCTTTCCCTCCTTCGTTTCTTCACTCCCTTCCATACCGCCTATTTCCTCGTTCCTTTCTTCCCTCGCGCCTTGTCTCCTCCCTCCCACCCGTTTCACTCACCGCGCCTCATGCCCCTGTTGTCGTGTGTCCGCCCCCACGCCCGGGGTGCGGGCTCACCTGCGCAGCGCCGTCTCCACCTCCGCCCCGCCGTCAGTCGCCCGGCGGAGGTCGCGTGCTCAATCGGAAGCGGGGTTGGGGCGTGGGCGGCGGCCAAGGCGGAGGTGGAGGAGGGCCAGCGCGCCAAACGGCCCCCGGGGTATGTGCCTCACGTAGCCACCACCGGGATTTGCTATCGAGCGCGCGCCCGCCGCCAGCGCCATCTCACGCGCCGCCGCCAGTTTGAGATTCTATTACGACGAGCGGCCACCGCCGCGCTCGCTTATCTGCCTCGCTCCCGTGGCTTCTTGCGGGCGACGCACGCGAGCTGCGGACAGCTCTTGGACGCACACAACGCGTGACGGCACATAGAGGGGAGGCGATATTTTCTTCGAAGTCACGTTCAGGCCTTGAAACTTGAACAACACATTTGCGGGTTATGTAATATTGTCCTTTCCTCTTTGTATGTTTCCTAGATCCCATATATATTTATTATTTGATGTTGATTTCTTTACCGGAGATTTTTGTTAATTACAAACATTTGAGATAACGCTACTTGGATGTAATAGATTATGGATCCCAATCATGTGTCCCCTTTCCAATCGTCGAAGATTTTTAAAAGCCAAACAATTTTTATCGGACGTTTCTTTAGAAAGAAGTAAAATCCTGCAGTTCCATGTTGCAGATTTGAGACATTTAAGGAAACCTCAAATCTAAAAGACGCCTCTGAACTAAACTCTGAAATTGTTAATTACCCTAAAAATTTCTACAGTTTGCTTCTGGACAGCGTTGTGATTGTAGGCCTGGTCGTTATTTGCTTAGTCACATTCTGTCGCTAGATCTGCGGGAGGCAATGGCTTCAACTGAAAGAACACCGCAGATCAACAGCAAGATTAAGAGAGGGGAGAACAAGAGCACTATCGCGGGCTACATCGGGAATGCAGCCACGGGGTTATGTAAAGCGCCTTGTGCGTGACGTTATTTCTGCATTAAAAGTATTCATCCTGCCTCACAGTAACAACCGAGATTATAACCACCACCCCTACTCTCACCCCCTATTCTCCCCTCCCGGGAGTTTGGGAGTGTGACAGGGAGGATGTATCCATAATCGCCAGCCGACGAAGAAACACTCTCCGCCGTCGCCGCCGTCGCCGCCGCCGCCGTCGAGACCTCGCTGCCCTCCATCAGCGTTTCCGCCGCCCTGGCGCAAATTTCTTTATGGTGAACCTCCAAACAATCCCTCCTCCATTTATTTATGTAGAGCCTCCAAATATTCCCTCCTTCATTTATGTCTTCCATTTATTTATTCTGGGCCTGTAAATATCCACTCCACCGCCATTTATTACCGGAATATGGTCAGTGCATCACCTGATGTCACTGCAGTGCATCTGACCGGGAGGTCCAAAGTTCGAGTCCCGTCGGCAGCACGATTTTTTCTAACTTTTCAGCTAGGTCGGATTCAATCGCTGTCTGGAGGAGAATTCTAGCGGCCGGCTGCTCTGATCGGTAGATTTCTGTGGTTTCTCTGATCAACACCAGGCGAATGCCGGAGCAGAACCCTACCAAACGGGCCACGGATCGCGCGCGATCTGTCCTTCCTGTTCCTTGTCCTATCCTCTCCCCTTAAACACACACTTACACTAACATGCACTATACTACATATTCCGGGGGTCAGGTCGGGAGTTTAGAGCTTGTCCCGACTGGGACGGTGCCCCGTTGGTGGGAGAGTCCTGGTGAGGGGGAAACCCCACTAGCCGACGGTAGGTCGGCGCCGGATCTCGCCATCCAGCGGGGGAAGGTCACCGCCATCTCCCGAGAAAAAAATGCACTACACTAATGGGACTAATGACCAAAGCAGTTGACGCGCCCGGAATGACTATCAATTAATCTGTCATTTATTAATGCTGGTCCGCCAAAAGTTCTCTCCTGCTTTTATTAATGGTGGGTCTCCAAATATTCCCTCCTTCATTATTTATGCTGGGTATAATTCTTTTTTCCATTTATATCCTCCATTTATTTATGTTTGTCCTCCAAATTTTCCTTCTCTAATTCTATCCTCCATTTATTTTTGTTGGACCTCCAAATAGGAGAACCGTCAACTCAACTCTGCTATTTACGTTGGACCTCCAAATAGGACCTCAATAAGGTCCAGAAGTGATCTAATGAATGTGTGATTGAGATAATGAAGAGGTGATGGATGATCGAGCGATGGCGTAATGAGAGGCGAAAGAAACGGAAAAACCGCGCGCTATCCTGCCCAGAGCTCGAGCATTATCGGCCACAAATTCCACTTGGATTGGCCGCGCATCGAGCCCCGGCAGTGGAATGCGTACGCGCTAGCCATTATTCCAGGAGCCTCCCTTCCCCGGCGCTAATGCTCAGCGCACTACTTGCCCTACGCAAGGTTCTGAAACGGTCGTTCCTTGAACGGATTTCAATCCAGGTTCCTCTGGAACGCATTCTGGGGCCGACACGTGCGAATTCCGCGGTGGAATGCGGTGAAATATTTAGGATGCGAGTGGTAAATGCCATTTTATTTTGCAAGTAGGAAGGATTGCAACCCGAGGCTTACAAGAGAAATTTACACATTCGTAAGAGAAAAAAAAAAGTTCTACGTGTGTCATACACTATGTTTTGACTGACTTACTAATTTTCATTTTACTTTAATTCAAGTATACAAATCTCTTTATAATACATTAAGGTGAGCGGTAGCTGATGCTGTGAGTCGAAAGTATTTAGTTTTCTTTGCTGAATTCAGTCTTATTTGAACATTAGTGCTAAAAATTGAACTTTTAGTACGTTCTGTTTGTGTTAGTACAGCTTTTACTAAAGGCTGCCTAAAATATCTGAAGGTGCTGACTGTGGCCTACCAGAACAGAACTCACCCAGTGCAGTTGAAGAGCATATTTTCATAGTGACGTATCTCCATTTCCATTTGTTCGCTAGTTTTACGAATCAATATCATCTTAGGATGAGTTTTTATCATGTTGCATACTGAGTTCGAAAATGGCGTTTCTGTGTTAAAATAATCGGAAAGTTGAATCGTATCATGAATTGAAGGACTCAGTAGAACAAGGGGCTGTCCCACAGTGGCACAGATCTGAGATAATGAGGGCTAAACGTTCTCATTCTAAATTCATTCTAAAACTTTTCAACGTAGTACATTTGCATATAAGTCGACATTGAATCACATATTACCTAAAAGAATAATATTTGAAGTTTTGTATAATACTAATGACTCAATTTCATAAAAAAATATGCGATAGCTCCTTCTTCCATTGAGCCCTTCAATTATAAGGCTGAGTTTTGAATACTCTCTGAAAATGTTTATTTCAAGGATAAAGAGTGGGCAAGGAACTCGCTTAGAGCCGAGGAGATCCGTGAAAATCACGTAGCTGCCGTGCAGGATGTTTTGCAGGAGAGCCTCCAGGGAGCGGAAAAAGCGACGGGAAATCATTGCGCCGGGGCCGCGGGGGCGCTGCTGGCCGGCAGCGAGTGCTCCTCGACCGAGAGAGATTTCTGGAGGCGAGAAATTGACCCTGCTCTAACAAACGCACCCACGTATTCACGACTCTTCATTCACCAGTAGGGTGTCCCTTGTATTGCAAAAAATAATAATTTTTTTTGCCAATTTTTTTTGGCTCACTCCCAAAATATTTACCATTGGGACAAATTTACTCGAAAATAATATTTCATCTCAATAGGCCGATTTAGCCCGTGCCGACTAGAGCGCGAAATTTGAATGTAAGGGATGATTAGTTTTGTGGTGTGATATATCAATGGAGAACTGTTGATGCATGTTCATTATACAATTTTATATTACAATTTAATTCATTTTCACTCTTTAGAGTGCGTTATGATTTTTTACTTTTAATGTGGGTACTTTTTTTCTTTCAGTGTTTCTTTCTTGCAATATGGGTACAGTGAATCATGTTCTTGAACAACTCATCACAAATTGCTTTCGCTCTTTATCTACAGTCAGTGCTGCATAAAATCTTGCATTAATTTAAGAGTCCTTTCAGCACAGTCATTCACAGCTTTCAACTTTATAAATAACTTTTGAGCTTCTAAATATGAATAGTTGCTTGTCCAGGTCGATGGCCATTTTTGAATGAAACTAGTATCCATCTTCAGGCAGGAGAACAGATATCTGCTTTTGGTTGACACAAAGTCGGCTATTGTTTTCAATGAAATGAAGATCAAATTGAATTAAGATATGTATATTAAGGAAATAATAATTAAAGAACGATCATGGGGATACAATTGCCTTTACCATATTATTCTCCATCCAATTATCCACAAAAATGGAATATACCCACTCTTCCATTTGTACATTCTCTGCCTGAATTTGCTATCATTTTTGTTTTTATTTGTACGTTTGCTTCAACAAAAAGTGATACGACACTCAGTTCTTCTAATAAATACCACATACGGTGTCTTCATTTTTTAGAGCTGCTTTTGAAATTGTTGAATCTATTTTTTTCATGTGATTTTACAACTTTTAAAAATCAGAAACATTGACAAGGTGCTTTTACAGCTGCACTGCACAGAAGTCACGGTTTGACTGCGATACAATGAACAGGAAGACATTTTTATTAAGGATTACATCACTTATTTTACATTCAAACACACATTTGTATACGTTTATATTTAAGACGACGGCACGGAAAGAACAATTCCCTGTCCAAATTTGCTTTAAGAAAGAATCATCCCCTTTTAAACGTCATGGGTTTGAATGCAGTTGTATCACAGCAAAGAATTTGTACATTGTTTTCGATACTCCAGTTGCGTTAATACATTCGAGTTAGTGTGCTCTTTACCAGAAGAATTCCGCAATTTTGGAAACCCGACGAACTGCTGACTGTTCCCAAATGTAACAAGAAAGGGAAATCTTTCTTCCTTTGGATCTCTGATATTTAATGCAGGCAACAGTTAGATGAATTTCAGATAAATGACTCGTAAAAGCCGATTTAATTGTTTCTTATCGTTCTCTCTCTCTTCTTGTGTCGGATTTGAAGAATAGAAGATTTATTAATAGAGAGTTCTTCGGGGGATATTGTTGCCAAATGCATCTACTGTCACCTGAAGGATGTATACAGAATCTCTTACACTCAGCTGACACCTATCTAAACCATTAGTTTAGAAGCAATGGAATTTTGAATTCGAGATTTTTGGTCTACTCCTGCAAGATGGCTTTTACGTCCTAGTTCTTTCACCCGAAGTCAAAACATCCTGTCTTCTTCCAATGTAATCATTTGTAAAGCGGATATGCAATATCAAATAGATTGTTCAAATTATTTCTAAACTCTTCACGATGCTTAAAAATAGCTTCACATTTGTTTGCGTTTTTGTAATTTTCTCCACTTCGAGTTCAAGTTAACACGATTTTGAGAACAGTGCTGGTTAGCACTTGACAGAATTCTTGCTTTCTCCCAAAATGTCATGCATTCACGAACCACAAATTTAGCACTTGCACTTACAGTTGATTTTACTTTTTGTATGTTGTAAAATAAAAGTCCAAGCACTTATTTATTTGATGGTAAATTGTATCCAGTTATTTGGTGTTTTATATTAGTAAGTAATATTATCTTCTATTAAAAACATACGTTCCTTGGCACTGCATGTGACACTAACATATGACAATTGTTAGATTAGAACCTATAATCACGTGTGACAGGATCGATTAAAATTCTTGTGCCCTTAGTCTCGGGCCTGACTCAGCGGTGAGTGGTAAGTCCGGACTTGTCAGTCATGCGAGTTTGCGCTCAAGTCTGTACGGGTTAGAATGCTCTGATGTCAACAAAATTTTGTATAGGCATGTTTTAAGGTTATTCCAACAAAATTGGAGGGTGAGTGTTCAAACATTTCGAAGTCGGAAACTAAGGGACACCCTATTAAACTGTCATATCCTTGCAAATGAAAGCTCCTCACTTCGGGGCTGGATATCTCGGCCAATAGCGGAGATAATGTGATTTGTTTTTTGTATGTTGCAGGTAGGGCGTTCTTTGCAAGACATGTCGAGATCTTGGTGCGAGGGCCCTAGGATTCTGAAGACTTAGGAACGCAAGCCATTGGCTGATCGTCCGATTGATGAAGGTAATGATGGAGTATTTGGTCACGTCAGAGGTTGCGTCTGAGCCTAATGATTACGTGGGGGAGACGATATGACTTTCATGAAGCTGGGTAAATAGAAATAATTTTCCAAAACAAGATTCCACAATAATTTTATTGGGGAAGCTTATTTCTGTTTACCACCCATATGGAATTCTGCGGTAACTACCCAATTTACTCTATTACATGTGTACGTATTGTTGCAAGAGTACTTCCGTAAATTCTATTCTGTGGGTTGTTCTTGTGGATAGTATTCTTAGGGTTATCGGTAATGACTTGAGAGAGTACTGAAGATGAGGTAGAAGTGTGGGATACATGAATCGTTTGTGATATTTTCAAAGAAACTTTTCTAGTTGTCCGACCGATCTCCGTTCTGGTGCTATGTGTAGGTGAACTCCTGTCTTCCCGAAGCAATGGAAGGGGAGTTAGCTCATTCCCTGAGTGATCGATTTCTGGAAGAAATTGGGGAAAATGAATCGGCCTGGGGGAAGAAATTCAATATTGTTTAGGAGAAAAATATTCTTTAAACTTCACCTTTGGAAGTGAGTGAACTGAAGTAGTGTGTTTGTGAAGGCGGAAATGTTAATGTTTCTCAGCGAGATTGGTAAATGACAGAGATTAAAAGCATTCACATGTTGGCTGAGGTGCTTTTTTTTTATACTTACCTCTAATAGTTGCCATTTCTGTACTCCGAACATTTTTTTCTTGCCGATGTACATCCTTTCAATTTGTATGTGAAATATAAACGTTGATAGTCCTGTAACCATCATGGCGTGCTCAGGGATCGTTATTTGCCTTGAAATATTGAATCGCGTTGTGGGTATTATTGCGCTTCTCATTTTTACTAAATTAGTTCGGTAACAAGTATTTACCGAAAGGACTGTTAAGGGGGCAAACTGATATCCCAAAACATACTAAGGCGATTTGAATGTAGCTCGGTTGCATCTTTTAGGCTTGAGATTCTTTTACATACAGTAAATCTAGAAAATGGAATAGCTAGCTTTACTTCCCCTCCGCAGGAAGGCGTTCGAAGAATTTGTCGCCTTTAAAAATCGGGCTTTGAATCCGCATACTTGGGTGCAACGGTGATTCGCTACGCGTTAAACTACCGAACCCGCAGTGATGCACGCTGTCTTGGCGGCGGCACACTAAACTTATTTGGCCTGACGTAATCCAACGTCTTCATTTTGTATTTTATTAAAAGTGAAATAAAATACAATCATCAATAAATCCCTACACAAGACGATTACGGAACTTTACCTTTTTGTGTAATGCGTTACTAAAATCTACATATATTGAAAATACTAAGGATTTTCTTTTAGAAACAATTTGAACTTTCTTCTAACAAAATGTGACTTCTTTTAAATAAAAGGTGGTGCACCTTAAGTGTGTTGTCGCTCTTATTAACTTCTTTTATAGTATGAATATAAATATCAACTTTTAATAATTTTGTACAATTAATGGAATGAACGCTTATGAGCAGTCATTTGTTCATTACATTGTTTCCAAGACTGACTACTATATAATTGCAGGGTTTTTTTCGTATACGTACGTGTATATGGAGTAATGTACGTAATATAGAGAACATTATGTAATGCTTCTGCAAAAAACTATTTTTCAGCAGAAACACTGAGGACATGTTTCGACAGAAATACAGAGGCTATTGTGGGGCCCTGGTACAGAAACGTGTAGGTGGCATTCTGTAGCACCACTAGTTTTGTTTTGCGAGTGCCAGTCGATGCAAAGAGATCCGTTGGAAAGATAGCTTGTCGTTGGGCGAAAATTGCTTCCTTTAAAAGCAAAGATTCGTACGAGTAAATGAAGACGATTACCAACTATCGTAGACTTTTGTTCCTTTACAAACTCGTCCAGTGTTTATAATTATAAATTATGCAAGTCATTTTTGAGTTCATGTGGTTAGGAGAATATCCTACAATAGTCCACACTAACATATATATCTGGGTAAATAAAACATTTCAATTACATTTTTGGGAATATTTTTAACTCCCGTGTCATAATGATCAGTAAGTGTGTAGTTCGAAGATTCCCTCAATTAGTGTTGGGAAATAATATGTTCTGGACGACATGAAACATAATTTGAGGCGTTTTCGATATTCCATATAGTGCATGAGCTGTACTTTTCTGATACAATTTTTCCATAGATGTTGCTTTTGTGTGATGTATTCGCACGGGTTCGTCTAGTTCAAATTTACCTAGCTGCGAGTGCAGTGTAGGCGTGGGCGGGAGGGAGCATCCGCATTCTGCCCCTGGCGCGCGATGCCGCTGCGTGGGGCGGGTTGCGTTCGCCAGGAGCAGCCAGCTCTTCAGCCGACACCGGTTGGCAGGCTTCCTGAACGGGGTAGCCATTTTCTGGAAAACAGGAAACATGAGGAAATTCATTGCTCTGATAGAGAGAGAAAAGGGGAAATTTGGGATGGTTAAGAAAACAGTTATTATTCTTACAAAAAAAACAACATAATTTTTTGCTCGATTTCTGTTGGTTGAGATTTTTTTATTTGTACTTTATCACGTCGAAAGAAGAGTGCTCACAAATTAGTTTCACGCTTGCTTTAATATTTTCTTTATATACCGTGAAATACTCTACAATTCTTTTAGATGAAGGTTTTTTTAAATGTTATGGAAAACCGGGAAAAATAAAGTAAATTTATTTTACGAGATAAATGTCACCTTCCTGAAACATCGGGAAAAGTCAGAGTACGTGATTGGACATTCCTATTTCTTTTTTTTTTCTCAACAATTTATGATTGAGCATTTTAATTTTTAATATTAGTATTGGAACATCTTTGAAGATGCGTGTGGGCGATTGGACATTTGTGATTCTTTTTTTCTGAATATTTTATAATTGAACATTGTAATTTTTCTTATGAAAATTAGAACATCTTTCAACACGTGTGTGAGTTCAATTTTGCCATGCGGCCCCAAGTACATTTGGTGTTCAGTTTGAAGCGTGTGTAACGGAATGGCTGAAGAAGTCGAAACAATTCCCCTGACGACGTGATTTGAATTTTTTTTAATGAAAGAAAAAAAATCGTTGCAACTGAATGCACAATATCAAGCAATGAAGTTCGCTTGAAAACGGGAAACATACAGGAAATCGAAGCTATGTGATATCCTGGATGTAAATGGAACCTGCTAAAAATCCTTTTTGAGTGGAGTGACGAATTTTGAACGCAACATGAATAAAAATTGAATAATGGATAATGTAATCATCGTGTCATTAAATTGGCGGGCATGAGATTACCTCGGTAACAATATTCATGAAGCGTTTAGATCTCTGCATATTCAATGCGCATATTGAGTTAGCGAACGTCGCTCTGTTTTATTTATACCCTGTCTGGAGAGCTCATAATGGAGGAGGAATTGGTGTGCATCTGCGAGCGTTTCTGTCTGAAGAGGCTTTCAGTCGGCACCTTGCTCGGGAGGGCGTGGAAGCAGAATATTTAAAGCTCAGGCAGTTAATATGTTGTGTTCAGTCATGTGAGCAGTTTCTGACACTTATTCAAGCCATACAAAGTTGAGAGTAGGGCGTGGTCCGTGTGTAAAACGTAGAAATGATCTGCTGAAATTAATTACTTCGGAAATGGCTGTAATTTTGAAATCATTATGAACTATTATTATATATGCGAGACAGGGAAGGAAATTAAAGGAGAGTGCAGCTGGCATGTCTAGAACAAGTACGGCGGTTTTGGCTTACGAGCGTGCTATGCAGAGCTGTCATATGGCAATGGATAGGGGTGTGCTGCAAGAGAGAGAGGAGAGAGAAAAAAGAGAGATGAAGCAAGAGAGAGAGAGGGAGAGAGAAACAGAGAAACACAGAGAGAGAACACAGAGAAGAGAAGAACACGAGAGAGAGAACACAGAGAGAGAAACACAGAGAGAGCACAGAGAGAGAGAGACAAGAGAGAGAGAAACACAGAGAGGAGAGAAACACAGAGAGAGAGAAGCACAGAGAGAGAGAAACACAGAGGAGAGAGAAACAGAGAGACAGAGAAAAAGACAGAGAGAGAGAGAGAGAGAGAGAGAGAGAGAGAGAGAGAGAGAGAGAGAGAGAGAGGAGAGAGAGAGAGAGAGAGAGAGAGAGAGAGAGAGAGAGCGTGGTCACAGTTCGCACGAAGAGAGCTAAGGTAGAGAGAGGATGTGTCAAGGAGAGGTGCCTTACATGAGGGCGGCCTACGACCCAGAATGCAGGGGGCTCAGTCAGCTGAAAGAGTAGGCTACTGCGGCCGGTGTCAAAAGATACTACTAGACTGTTTGGGAGACGCCGCGTTCTAGGCGCTGTCGCTACGTTTCGAGCTTCATACTGCGCCCTTCCTCATTGCAAAATCCATTGTGTGGCTCAAATCATACGCCCCTCAGGAATTTCACAATATGACGACCGCAACGTTGGCAACTCTGCCTAGGACGCGGCGTCTACGGAACAGCCAAGTGCATGTGCCTCTCTCGGCTGTTTCATCAATCTGACGCCCCACTGCACGAAACCAGGTCGCGCCCGCCCGCCCGACCACAACATTATCTACATGAACATGCTGAAATTTTGTTTCCTCGCGATAATATATGAATGAGGTACAACGTTTGACACTTCAGGCGCCAAGCGCGCGGTAATGCGGGCGAAATTATGAAACAGGAGGCCCATGTATTCAGCGCTAAGAGCGCCATATTCCCCGTTTCTCCAGGGCCATCGATTTTGGTACAAAAGTTCCTTCTTCGTAGCCCCGAGCTGACGGCCTCTGGTCGAGTGTATGCTAAGTTTTGTCACCATTAGGGTTTCTAAGTATCATGATTTTTTTTAATACGATTTTTTAAAATTTAAATGAAATTTTATAAATTAAATGTATAACCTTATGTTTTAAAGGTTTTCTTAGTTTTAATCCTACCCATGTATTCTACAAGAGTGTCTGTACATGTAAAAGCACTTAGTATTTATACAATTACTTTTTAAAAACGTGTATTGCACAGCTCGAATGTCTCGTTCATACCTGTTTTAAAGTAGTACTCGTTACGTGAAGAAATATTCACTGTTGTTTATTTTATTCATCCCCGTACAGTATTCGAGTAATTGCGAGTTTGCGTGTGTGCGTATCCGTCACTCACGGTTAAACCACATCCCGTGCACCAATCGAGACTTATGAAGTGTCATTCGACTCGACTCGGTCTCCTGGAGGGGAACTGATGATTTGTTTTCGGATCCGGCCAGAAGATTCTAAGAAATTTCCAAAGGCGTGTTTTAGCGCTGCGATCATAGTGGGTAGATCGCGAATTAAACTAACGTCACTTAAAAAGATCTTTGTAGGTGGCGTAGGGTAACCCTCAGCATCCAGAGGCTCAACGCCGCCGTAATTTTCTTCCGCAAAGATGGCAATTCTGATTTGTGGTCAAATGAAAAGCCCAGTGGAACTGCCAAGAGTGATGCTGCTTTGAACAAAAGAAGTGCTTCATTCGTATTTTTGCAATAAATTTGCGAACACCTACGTACATTATTACGTTGCAACTTACTAAATTTGAAGAACGCCAAGTAAATGCGGAGAAAACCTGAACTGTGAATAATGTTAGAAAATGGAAGCACATTCATATTCGACTTTGCACATTGGCGTTCGTAAGAGTGCAATTACCGATTTTGACATGAATGTCATGAACAACTTATTCTTATTATTCTTAACTATCACATTCACATAAAGATGCAAAACAGTCACCTTTTAATGTGTATATAGATTCACCTATAAAATGATTAATGGATCGATTGCAAAAAGTAGAAGTGAACACACATCAGACAGTTTGTGGAATTTTAAAGTTTGTCATCGATAACAAATTACCGATTTATATATCTTTAAAAGAGCAGATAGCAGGGAAAACCCAACCTGCTATCTCATTAACGAACGACTATATGATGGTGAATTTGCGACCATGTTTCGGACAGTTTCATTGGTGCCTAGAGGAAGAGAAACGAAATTTGCATCTACACGTATGAATTTGTCTGTGGCTATCTGACTAAATCTTGCATAAAATGCTGAAATTGGCTTGTTAAGGTCTCTCTCGTCAAAGCGTATGTGCATCTGTGATATGTTTACCAAAGGAGGTTTTTCTACCGTGGGCGATTGGTGATAACGAGGCGCTCCCCGCATGCTCCCGTCGCTCGTCAGTGTTGTTTATTATTCCTGTTCGCAGAGCGACTGGATTTAATATCCCGGCGTGCTGAAGGCAGTGGTGGAATGAGAGGCTGTGGCGGGGCGAGTTGCCGTTGCGGAGATAGTTTCGTGAATGCAATAACAGTTGCTCTGTGGGTTGCTCTCTACCAGCATTGTGTGGAGTGTAGTAGTCGTACAGTGGATCGTTTTCCCCCAACATTGTGTATAGTGCAGTACAGTCGACTCTGGTTAGAGTGAACTCAGATGTAGTGGACTTATGGGTATATATGTTACAGAAAACTTTGGGTTAGTGTAAACTTAAGGTTATAATAAACTTTGGGTTGTAGTAAACTTTGGGTTGTAGTAAACGTTGGGTTGTAGTAAACGTTGGGTTGTAGTAAACGTTGGGTTATAGAGAATGTTGGGTTATAGCGAACGTTGGGTTGTAGTAAACGTTGAGTTGTAGTAAACGTTGGGTTATAGAGAATGTTGGGTTATAGCGAATGTTGTGTTATAGCGAACGTTGGGTTATAGCGAACGTTGGGTTATAGCGAACGTAGGGTTGTAGCGAACTTACGCCACTAATTTATCCACATGTTTAATGAACAATAGAACATTCGGTTATAGTGCACTCACAACATAGGTTAGTGTAAATATTACTTTGAGAGGCGGAATTCGCCTGATTTTCACATTTCTATGACACCAGGGGTTTAGATGTAGAGGTTCTCGTGAAATATTTGTGTAACTTTTTGTAAATAAAAGAAATTCAAGGAACCGTGACACTGAGGGAATTGCTGCGTAATGGCTGTTTTTGTCCAACTTGAAAAGTTTATTGACGAGGACTACAGACAGAAAAATGGTGAAATTCGACCTAGCTAAGACATCGCGTATGTGAGTAAAGGTCTTTCAGACTGATAATAAAAGTGATGACGAATCGAGAACAAAAATGAAGAAAGTGCTCCAACAGTGTAAAGAAGCATTGAAAGATCTAACGAATGCACGAAGATATTTAGAGTGTGTGGATGATGTAGCATCAGTTGTAAAAAAAGCAAAAAGTATTGAAATTTTGAATTCGGGCGATTGGTTATTGGTAACTCTGAAGCAATAAATACAATTATAGTTAAAAAATTGCATTGTTTTGGGATTATCGGTGTGTGAACCGAACCTGTTCTTCCCCAAACGTTCACTTTAACCGGAGTGGACTATTTGTTGGGCAAACCCGATTTCATGTTCGTTGGGTGACGGTGTTCCCCCTATTCGTAGAAAATGGCTGGTTATCGCGCGGGTTGCGGCGGCAAGAAACGGCGAGTCGTAAATCGCCATCGGCGGCTGCACGTGCCCGCCGCCCTCCCGCGAATGGCTCCCCCGCGGCCCCCGGCGCGCGCTGCCGATTGCATTATCACGCGGCTGCTATTGTATTAATCCGCCGCGCGGCGCGCCGCCGGGCCCGCCCGGCCCGCTTCATGGCTCCGCTGGGGCCTGCCACCTATCTACCATTGGCATCTTTCGCGCGGGAAATTATTCGGCGATGGAATTTGACGTATGCGTGCATGCGCTGCTGATCGTACTTGTTATTATATATATATATATATATATATATATATATATATATATATATATATATAACAAGTGCGATCTGTACGGCTATGTTCGCCACCTGCCCAAGATGACCTCATCCCAGTCGAGTGCAGGCGAGCCTAAACAATACCTCTGTGATCGATGAGAGAGGATGGTCTGTGGATGACTGGTGCAGACGCGATTTAAATGTTTATAAGCGTATGTTTTTGTGTTACATGTGTATGTACTGCTTACTGTAAATAATGTTCGTTGTTAAATTAAGTTAGGATGTACGATAAAGTAGAGTTAGATTAGTTTGTAAGTATCTAGTTTGTAAGCTAGGCCATACGTTGTCTATGTAAATAGAATTTAAGAATAAATATATATATATATATATATATATATATATATATATATATATATATATATGCTGTGTGTGCGTGTGTGTGCTGACGTTATCGGATCGGTAGTCCGACTTCGACGGCCAGCTTCCGGTGTCCCCCATCCCTGGGCCTAGTTAAATTCCCATGCTTTGAAGGTAAGAGCGACATGAGGCAAATATGACGTATTCTCTTCACCGTAACTAGCAAGATCTGCCCGCTTGAGCTTTTCTTCGTCACACACCTACAGAAACTAGGACGATTTTAAAGGAAAGCTACAACTCGAACCCTGGACCACAGCACGGGAAGCTAGTACGCTGCCCATGTTCACCGAGAAAGATACTTTTTCACAAATGGTAGCTACTTATACGCTGTGTAGAGGCTGATGGCGAAAGAACCTCCAAACAGATATTCAGTTCACTGTACAAACGTGGACGCTCATTACGTAACTGCACACATAATTGTCGTAATGAGGCGTCAGTTCTAGGGTTTATAAGAATCACGTTAAAAAAAATTTAATCGGATTTTGTTTTATTTAAATGAGATTTACATCCATAACAGGTGATTTATTTTTTGATTCGTTTTAATCGTTTCAGTGAATTATTCCGTCTAAGTGGTTTCTTTTTATTACTGTTTTAACTACTTCTACTCGTACAGTTATTACAATTAAAATCTGATTTAAATCAATCTATTTAAATTATCGAAAACCTACTCAATTCAATTGAGTATTTCCCTTTTTCGCACAAACACATTTTTGCAATTCAATTGTGCTTTGGAAATCGCCCCGACGTATTTGTACACTTAATTCATTTTACTTTCACCTTGGAAATGATGGACCTCGAAGGTAACGATTTACAATGTTCCGCCTATCTGAAGTTTACTTGAAAACCGAAAGAGTTAATACCATTGTATACAGAGATGGTTGGATAAAAATGACGGGGGCGGAAATGGAGGAGAAAGCCTGAAAATGAAGCGTAAGGGATGGATGGCATGGGGATCTAGGAGGAATGAGGGCGCGAAGGTTAGAAGATAGAGAAGGACGTGGAGGTGGAAGTGGAACGGGGAGAGGGGGGCTGTCTTGTGGGCTGTTGACAACTGGACGAACGCCAACATGAAAGTTTCACATAGTTTCAACGTGTATGTTGAGACGTGCATAATTTCTCTTGCGGAAGTAGACCTGTCTGCATGATTTGAGGTCAGTATTGTAGTTGGATAATATTCATAGTTGTGCAACTATTAATCATTCATAGTTGTATAATTATTGTGGTTGGATTTGTGATTATTATACCCATTGCATTCCCGTTGGGAGGAGTATAAAGCCCCTGGCCAGAGGTTTAAAGTATCAGTGAATAATAATACATATCAACATTGTGGTTGCGGTCATAATTTGTTGCTTTCCCAAACCGAATATTATATTAACACTGCACTTATACTGTAGATAAATTTAACTTTAATTTTAAGATAATGAAGAAATGGCAAAATTCTGCAAGAATTTACTGAAGTTTTGCTTCAAGCTTATGCATCTAGCTAATAACCTAGCATTGGCCTGTGATTTATTTTTCTTAGTACTGTTCTGTTCTATGGATTTTACGCATCCAAACCGAGGAACGTAATGACCCTGTTAACGGCCTGCGTTCGTTAAAGAATTTAGAGTCCGACGTCTGTTAAGAGCAATTGTATCAAAATGAGTTGTATGTTAGGTGGCGACTGAGTACTTCTACCCGAAGGTATTTCATATTTATATTTTTTTTCTGATAAGAATTTGGTGCAGATAACTAAAATTATTAAACCACACGCGATCGATATAACAAATTACGGACTTGAGTATCAGCCTCTGCTAACGTCTCCATTTACAAACTTCATCCGCGTCGGTTATTTTCTCTTAATCGATCTAAAAACGGTAATAATGTTCCGTGTATAGTGATGTGTTAGATAATGAATGGCAAAGAAAAATAAGAACGGAATGTTAATTTAGAGATAATTAGAAATTAATTAGGACTAACGTACCTTTTCGCCACCGAGTATTAGCTCAAAGCGACCTTTAATAAATCTAAGAAACTACATCGCTTTCACATAGTTGTCATGAAAAGAAAAATGGTGTTCTGAATCAAAGTATAACCACTTGGATATATGGTCGTATCTCCCATCGTAACCAATTCTATCCTCTTAACGTCTCCGTTTACAAACTTCATCCGCGTCAGTTATTTTCACTTAATCGGCCCCAATACGGTAATAATGTTCCGTATATAGTGATGTGTTAGATCAGGAATGGCAAAGAAAAATAAAAACGGAATGTTAATTTGGAGATAATTAGAACGAACGTACATTTTTTGCCAGCTACATCGTTTTCACATAGTTTATTTATTTATTTATTTATTTATTTATTTATTTTACGTAAAAAAACAGTTAAAAACTGCGTATGACGTGCTATGGGGAAAAGTGAATTGTGTGCCCATTTTCAAAATTCTGTGATCCCTACAATAAGTCATATACTACTTAAATTTTGAATTTTTGAAAGGGAGAAAAAAAACAAAAACTCCCATGTAATAAAATCTATTTTCAAGGATAGTTGTCATGAAAAGAAAAAAAGGTGTTCTGAATCAGAGTATAGCCACTTAGATACCCAGTCTTATCTCCTACCGTAACCGATTCTAATCCGCCAATAAAAAAGCAATGGACGGATATTGGACATAGCGGCGTTGTGTGTACG